>OY728165.1:1749855271-1750496104 GCA_963277665.1 Viscum album | reverse complement strand
ATCATCAGGAAATTGATATTTTATAACATTATTAGGTTTATTAATGGTATTTTTTATGGGTCTAAGATATTCAATTTTATTGTTTTGGAAGCATTTTCTTCCTTGGTTTTCATGATTTGTTTACTTGTATTCATGAATGGATGTTAGTTTGAAAAAGGCTTAAACATCCAGAATTTGTTAATATAAATTATTAGTTACATTAAATATATATAAATGATCTCATAATTATTAGTGTTATATACCATGAGAATGACTCATTCGATGAGTTAAAAATAAACGCTTGGATTTGACTTGGCAGTTTTGTGCTCAATAAACTTGTTTTGTATTATTATTCCATATTATGAATGTGTAAGGATTACAGAAAATTAATCAAGATAAAATACATATATTATGACCTGTTTCAACTATTTAAATGGTTCCATGACAAGTATTAAAGATACTAATGAAAATTTAAAACCCGTATTCTTTGAGTGTGATAAATTAACACATCTCGGATGGTGTTTGCATTTATTCTATAAAAGGAGGGGAAAAGATAGATTATGATGAAATATTACATTATCAAAATAAAACTCTAGTACATGTAAGGTACTGTAATTATAAGGTCATTTTTATGAGGGGATGTGAGAAGGGGGGACAAAATAATGGAACTTTGTAAAATAAATTGAATGAAAAGAGAAGAAAGGTTCACCTCTTGGGTACTCCTCCTTAAGAAACTCCTTAAGACCTTTTTTTAGGCCTTTTGGTGAGACCAGTAGGTCTTCAAATTGGGGAGAGGGTTTGGGAAGAGTATTTGGCAGAATTTAGGCAAGGATTGAAGCCTGAGTGGTGTGGGAGAAAGAGTGGGTGAGGGGTGGTTTATATAGTGGATGGGAGAGGAGTTTTTTTAATATTATAATCATTAATTTATTATTTACTCTCAAGATAGAAAATAGTGAGAATTTCATGACCAAGAATAGTAAAATATTCATGTGAGTTCAATATTTGAGTGCTTACATCACTCATAATGATAGTAATAGTTAATTTAAATTATAATGTACTTATATGGTAAATTAATGTATTTTACTATTCACCAAAAATTACTATTTCAGAAAAATCCCAAAAATTCACCCTAAACATTTTTTGATGTTTAGAATTCAAAATTTAAGTCCATTTTTCAAAAATAAATTTATAAATCTGATTAATTAAATATTTAATTAAATCATTATTTAATAGAAATATATAAACACTTAAAATAATCATCTTCATTTTTAAGGTGCCTAAATTCATTTATACACTCAAGGGTTTGGATACCATTCATAAGAGTCATATTACTATTCATAAGGGTAATTTACTATTCATAAGGGTGGTTTACTATTCATAAGGGTATGTTACTATTCACCGAAAATTAAATTAATTCTATCAGACTCTAAATATCATCTTGAACACAACCGTGTATGTCAGATTCTTAAAATTCAAAACACAGAGTTGGAAAATTTAAGTTTAATGGTTAGGTTATGGCTATCTCCTATAAGTAACCATGTTTTTTTCCATAGAGGCTCAGTGATTCATGAAATATTGGCTATCTAATGAATATGGTCTATTTAAGAGAAACATACCATAAAATGTTTGAGTTGCTACATTATTCCCTCCTTAGGAAATTTCATCCACGAAATTTTATGTATAAAGACCACCAAAAAGATGTGGTTGGTTCTTATTCATAACATCCTCAGGTTCCCATGTTTCTTCCTCCATATTCTGGTTCCTTCAAAGAACCTTAACTAGGAGAGTTATCCTATTTTTCAATACCTACTCCCTTGTGTCAAGAATCCCGATATGCTTTTCATAGTATGACAAATTAGGTTCTAGATCAATTTCTTCATAGGTGAGTGCATGCATTGGGTCTGGCATGTATTTCTTCAACAATGACACATGGAACACATCATGAACTTTGGAAAGACTTGGAGGAATTTCTAAATGGTAAGCTACATCTTTGATTCTTTCTAAATTTTCAAATGGTTTGATGTACCTGGGGCTCAATTTCCCTTTCTTACTGAATCTTAAGACACCCTTTCATGAAGATACTTTAAATAAGACATGATTGCCCACTTTGAATTCCAAATCCTTTCTTTGATTTTTCATCATAACTCTTCTTCCTACTTTGTTCTTCTTTAATATGGGCTTGGATTGTCTTCACCTTTGTCGTGGTCTCTTCAATAAGTTCCAAGCCTATATGTTTCCTCTCACCAACTTCATCCTAAAAAGTTGAAGTTCGACATCTCTTTTCATATAATGCTTTATATGGAGCCATTTGAATACTATAATGGAAACTATTTTTGTCGTAAAATTCCACCAAAGGCAAGTATTGATCCCATATACCTTGGAAGTCAAGAGAGTGTGATCTCAGTATGTCTTCCAGAGTTTTAAGAGTCCTTTCATAATGTCCGTCAGTTTGGGGGTGATAATAAGTACTCATACAAAGCTCAGTATTCAAATCCTTCTAGAGACTTTTACAGAATATTGATGTAAACTGGGGATCTCGATCAGACACAATTGATATAGGTGCACCATGAAGTATTACAACTTCATTAATATAAAGTCTTGTCAAGCGCTCAAGTAGTAAATACTCTCTTATTAAAAGGAAATGTATTGATTTTCTGAGACGATCAGCAATTCCCCATATTGAATCATTCCTTCTAGGTTTCCTCGGTAGTCCGGTGACAAAATCCATTGTAATTTTATCCCACTTCCACATAGTAATAGGTAGAGGTTGCATCACTCCTTTGGGATGTTGTCTCTTTTCCTTCACTTGTTGACAAACTAGACACCTTGACACATAGTCAGCAATTTCCCGCTTCATATTATCCCACCAAAAATATTCCATTAGATCTCTATACATCTTGGTGATACCTAGGTGTATAGAGAAATTTGAGCTATGATAATCATCTAATAGTTCCCTTTTTATCTTAGGTGTTGATGGAATGCATATCCTCTTCCCAAATTTCAGAACTCCTTCCTCATACATGAAGTATTCCAATCTCCCATCCTTGACAGTATTAATTTTCTTGTGCAGATTCTCATCATCATATTGAGAGCTTTTTATCATCTCTAATAAAGATGGTTTAGGAAACATTTGAAAGAGAAATGATTTTTCCCTTCCATATCAATTCCCATATCCATCTTTAGTAGATCCGTGAATATAGGATCTCTTTAAATCCTCATTTGGGTCATGAATCCGTGATCTTTCTTGCTTAATTCATCTTCCACCTTATTTTCCTTTCCTGGGTGGTAGTGTATTGAATAATCATAATCTTTGAGTAACTCTCACCATCGCCTTTTCTTCATGTTGAGTTATTTTTGTGTGAAAATGTATTTCAAACTCTTATGGTCCGTATAAATCTCACATCTTTCTCTGTAGAGATAATGTCTCCATATTTTCAGAGAAAATATTACAGTTGCTAACTTTATATCATGAGTTGGATAATTTTGTTCATGAGTCTTTAATTGTCTTGATGATTAAGCAATAACTTTATAATTTTGCATATGGACGCAACCCAGTCCATTCTTTGATGCATCGTTGTATATCAAAAATCCCTCATTTCCAAATGGAAGAGTCAAAATTGGAGCATTGACCAGTATTATTTTCAATTCTTCGAAGCATTATGTACATTATTTTGTCCACGCGAATATAACTATTTTAAGTGTGATCTTAGTTAGTAAGTTAGCCAGTCAGGAAAAATTCTGAACGAAACACTAATAGTAACATGCTAAGACAATAAAACTGTGTACCTCGGTTATGTTTGTTGGTGTGGACCATTATTGGATTGCCTTTGTCTTTGTAGGATCAACTAGGATTCCATCCTTAGAGACAATATTTCCTAGAAAAGAAATTCATTGAATCCAGAATTCGCAATTTCTAAATGTCCTATATAATTCGTTTCTTCTAAGAGTTTTTAGAATAATCCACAAGTGATTCTCATGGTCTTCGTAGCTTTTTGAGTATACCAGGATATCATCAATAAATACCACAACAAAGTTATTAAGATATTCCTTGAAAACACTATTCATTAAATCCATGAAAATAGATGGTGCATTCATCGATCCTAAAGGCATCACTATAAACTCGTAATGCCCATTCCTGGTTTGAAATGCGGTCTTCAGAATATCTTCCTTCCTCACACACAGTTGATGATATCTGGATCAAAGGTCAACATTCAAAAAGTATTGAGCTTCATGAATTTGATCAAATAAATCATCAATCCAGGGCAGAGGATACTTATTTTTTATCATAATAGCATTTATTTCCCTGTAATCAATACATAGCCTCATGGATCCATCTTTCTTCGTGACAAACAAGACTGGGGCTCCCCATAGAGAAACACTAGGTCGAATAAATCCTTTTTCACTCAACTCCTCTAGTTGTTTCTTTAGCTCCACTAACTCCACAGTGGCCATTCTATATGGGGTTTTTGATATAGGTCTTGCACCAGTAATTAAGTCAATGGAAAACTCAATTTCCCACTCTGGAGGATGTCTAGGTAAATCTTATCAAAACACATCAATGTATTATAGCACTATATGCACATCTTCAATTTGAATATTTCTTTACTCACCCATAGGTATTGGGTTCTCTTCCTCTCCAAGATTTACATTCAACAGAGCTATTGGGGTTGGGTCTAGATAAGAATTAGATGGTGAGGTCTCTACTCTAAAGATAAGAGATTCTACACCATTTTCAAAAATTGTAATTTCCTTCTTCTTGCAATAAATCTTCGTATCATAATTTGACAGCCAAACAATACCAAGAATTATATCAAATTCAGTCATTGGTGTGATGATAAGGTTAGCAACTAAATAACTTTTATGTGTCACAAGGGGGACTAGTCGACATGCCTTTGTTCCAATGATGCATCCCCTAGGAGTTTTGACTGATAACTCCATTATTAAATCAAATTGGACAGGTCTAATTTTCTTAGAAAATTGGGAAGATATAAATGAATGCGATGATCCAGAATCAAATAAAGTGTTTTCTAAGTTTGAGGAAACAATTAAAGTACCTTCCACCACATCATTAGGAACTTCAACTTCTACGGTTGTAATCACATAAACTCTCCCTTTCTCTTCTGGCTTTTTCGAGGTATGTTTCCTTGGCTCTTACGACACTCATTTGCATAGTATCCCCTCTCCCTATAATTATAGCATTTAACACCATCAAATTGTTTCTTCCCCTTGAATTTATGTGATAGATGACCCTTTTTCCACATGTATAGTAGACTCCCATGCCTCTCATGCATTTCCCAAGATGATTCTTTCCACAGTTATCACATAATTGATATTTCTTCATTCCTTTGTTCTTCTTTAGTGCTTCACATTTCCCTTGTTTATTAGAGTACCACTTTTTTTCTTGGGTTCCCTTGAATAAATTTGATCTAGAAAAATCCTTCTCTATTTTGATAGCACTCGATGTAATTTCATCATATAATGAAATTTTTTGAGAATCCAGTGCCCTTCGAAGACTTGGCTTAAGAACTTCAAAGAAACAATCAATCTTGTCTGTCAATTTACATATGAAATCTATGACATACTTGGTTAGACTTGTGATGGTATCCTCATACTCTGCAACACTGTCTTCTTCCCTTTGCTTTAAGCTAAGAAATTTTCTCTTCATTTTGGTTCATTTCTCATGAGGGAAATATTTTTCGAAGAATATTTCCTTAAAATTCCTCCATTATATATCTTCTATTTCTTATTCCTCCACAGTATTCTGAATCAAGGACCAATATTCATTAGTGTCATCCTTGAGATAATATATTTCCAGTACTACCTTTTCATTTTCATTACATCTTAATGCCATGAATATCTTTTCGAGGGACTTGATCCACTGATTAGAAACCACTAGATTAGATGTCCTAGTGAAATATGGGGGCTTCTGCCGAATAAAAAAATCCAACATAGGTGTGGAATGGTTATTCGTTACAACCTTAGTAAGTTTTCCCAATATGGTTATGATCTGATCTGATCCAACATTGATTGTGTTGACTTTTTAAGTGGGGAGATCCCAACATTTCCCATGAGTATTGATTCCCCTTATTATATTAGATGCCATTTCTAAAGAATGGCACACACTAGATTACGATATGAATCATAATGAATAATCTTAATTTAACAAAATACTTAACATAAATTGAGATCCTACACATGGATAATCCCATAATCTAAAAATTAGTTTCTTTGAAGAATAATTTACATTTCAATACTTCATAATGGCTTGTAAAGAAAATAGGAATTATCCTAAAAATATCCCCTGGGAGTTTCATAACCAAGAGTGCAGCAAGGCCCATTGTCGTGTACTAGGATGCACCGGGTCAAGCCCAAAACTCCTTCTCAGATATTTCTCTTCTAGGTACATCTGTGCCAGAGCCACATCTACCTACTCGTATCTAGACAGGGATGTATTGCTTGAAAGATCTACATAATCTTTTCCTTACCAAAAACTGCATCCTCAAGAACCCAATAAATGATCTCCTCTTCATCGCCTGTTGAAAGTAAACAATGAAAGGAGTGAGCTCAAACACTCAGTAATGGTTACAAATAGTGGAAGCATGAATCAATAATAACTGAATTTTAAACAATTTTACATAATCAATATGGCATGGTGAATAAATGAAAAACTCACACCATTAATAAACTAAGATTGAAACTGCATCGATAGATTTTGTCATAGTGAAAACCTCATGAATAGTAATAACGAATAATTAATAAATATAATGTTTATTAATTGAATGTCATGTATATGGTACATGATACCATAATACCATTAAAATGGTTTAGTTCTGTTGGTAGAAACCCGTCTGATTTTTGGAAATAAACTCAAAGGGTTTGTCGCCAAACTGATTGTCTCATGAGACATACTGATGCATTGAGGGGTTTTAGTGGGCCCCACCCACCTCTACATTCAAATAATTCTTTATATATAGATTCAACACAAGAGTAATATGACTTTACATTATCCGTATAGAATATAGGATACGAATTCATAAATAATTACATAGTCAAAAACAACATTCAAAATAAATACTATATGTAAGATGGTATACGGATTAGACAATAATAATTTCCATTATATGAGAATATATACATTTAAATAGAATATAACTCCAATTGAAAATTTATCTCAAATGGGCAGTAAGTACACTACATAAGAAAGAGTAGATGCACAATACTAAGCAAGTCACAACAAGGTAAAAATTGAAACAAAGCTCGTTACCACGTTGTATTCAATTGACTCATATGACCAAAAGTTAATAACCACCAAAAGAATCACAGAATACCATGAATATAAATAGAACCATGATAACATATATCAAATGGCAGTACACCTATAGCACATATAAGAAATAAGAGGCAAACAATAGAAATCCCACAGAAATGAAAGTGAGATGAGAATACCCCTTACAAACATTTCTGCAAGGTAACAAGTGTTATTACGAGGTATTAATGAGAGGTAAAAAGGTATCCCATTATTTATGTGTCATAAGGGAAGTATGGGGGAGGTTTGAAAACATACCTCATCATTAGCTATTAAAAATAAAAGGGTGCACCATATAGAAGATACTAGAATAGAATGGAGAGAGAGGATCCCTTACCTTATTCTAAAAGGTGCTCTTTACAAAGCATTCTTTATACATAGATTCAACACAAGAGAAATATGAATTTACATTATCTGTATAGAATAAAGTATACAGATTCATAAATAATTCCACAGTCAAAACAACATTCAAATTAAATACCGTATGTAAGATGGTATATGGCTTAGACAATAATAATATCCATGATATGAGAATATGGACATTTAAATGGAATATACTTCCAATTTCAAAGTTATCTAAAATGGTAAGTAAGTACAATACATAATAAATAGTAAGTGCATAATACTAAGCAAGTCACAATGATGTGAAAATTAAAACAAATCTTGTCACCATGTTGTATTCAATTGAGTCGTATGACCAAAATTTAATAACCACCAAAAGAATCACATAATACCACGAATATAAAGAGAATCATGATAACATATATCAAATGGTAGTACACTTATACCACATATAATAAATAAGAGGCAAATAATGGAAATTGCATAGAATTGAAAGTGATATGAGAAAACCC
This sequence comes from Viscum album, assembly GCA_963277665.1. Lineage (NCBI taxonomy): Eukaryota > Viridiplantae > Streptophyta > Magnoliopsida > Santalales > Viscaceae > Viscum > Viscum album. The sequence goes on along the minus strand of OY728165.1, from coordinate 1,750,487,965 downwards.
CTTACAAACATTTTGGCAAGGTAACGAGTGTTCTTGTGAGGGATTAATGAGAGTTAAAGGGGTATCCCATTATTTATGTGTTATAAGGTAATTATGGGGGAGGTTTGAAAACATAACCCATCATTAGTTATTAAAAATAAAAGGGTGCAACATAGGGAAGATGCTTGAATAAAAGAGAGAAAGAGGATCCCTTACCTTATGCTCGAAGATGTTCTTGATTGTTTTTAACGACCTGAATAATCAAATTTAGATTCATTAATTAATAAGTCCATAACCCCATCATCATTTAATTGATATGGTATAACCTTACTAGGTTCATTAATGGTATTTTTTATGGGTTTTAGATATTCAATTTTATTATTTTGGAATCATTTTCTTCCTTGGTTATCATGATCTGTTTACTTGTATTCACGAATTGATATTTGTTTGAAATATGGTTAAACATCCTTAATTTGTTAACATACATTATTAGTGACATTAAATAGATATAAATGATCTTATAATGATTCTGGTTATATACCATGAGGATGACTCATTCGATGAGTTAAAAAACGCTAGGATTTGGCTTGGTGGTTTTGTGCTCAATAAACATGATTTGTATTATTATTCTGTATTATGAATGTGTAAGGATTACATCAGATTAATAATATTTAAATTACATATATTATAACCTGGTTAAACCATTGAAAAGGTTTCATGACCAGTATTAAAGATAGTAATGCAAATTGAAAACTCATCTTCTTTGAGTGTGATAAATTAACACATCTCGGATGGTGTTTGCATTTATTGTATAAAAGGAGGGGAAAAGAAAGATTACAATGAAATATTCCACTAGAAAAATGGAAATCCAATACATGTAAGGTAATGGAATTATCATGAAATTAGGATGAGGGGAGGTGAGAATGGAGAACAAAATAATGGAACTTTGTAAAAGAAATTGAAAGAAAAGAGAAGAAAGGTTCACCTCTTGAGTACTCCTCCTTGAGAAACTCCTTAAGACCTTTGTTTTAGGCATTTTGGTGAGACCAGAAGGTATTGGACGTGGAGAGAGGGCTTGGGAAGAGTATTTGGCAGAATTTGGGAAAGGTTTTAAGCTTGAGTGGTGTTGGAGAAAGAGGGGGTGAGAGGTGATTTATATAGTAGAGGGGAGAGGAGTTTTCTTAATATTATAATCATTAATTTATTATTTCCTCTCAAGACAAGAAATAGTGAGTATTCTATGACCAATAATACTAATATATGCATGTGAGTTTGAGATTTGGGATCTTACATCACTTATGATGCTAGTAATCTTTAATTTAAATTGTAATGTATTTATACGGTAAGTTAATGTATTTTACTATTCACCAAAAAATCAAGTATTTCAGAAAAATCCCAAAAATTCACCCTAACCATTTTTCAACATGTATAATCCAAAAATCAAGTCCATTTTTCAAAAATAATTTTCTAAATTTGATTTATTAAATATTTAATTAAATCATTATTTAATAGAAATATATAAACACTTAAAATATTCATCTTCATTTTTAAGGTACCTAAATTCATTTATACACTCTAGGGTATGGATACCATTCATAAGAGTCATATTACTATTCATAAGGGTAAGTTACTATTCATAAGGGTAAGTTACTATTCATATGGGTAGGTTACTATTCACTGAAAATTAAGTTAATTATATTAAACTCTAAATATCATCTTGAACACAACTGTGTATGTCCAATTTTTAAAATTCCAAACACAGGGCTGGAAAATTTAAGTTTAATGGCTAGGTTATGGATATATCCTATAAGTAACCATGTTTTGTTCCATAGAGGCTTAGTGATTCAGGAAATATAGGTTATCTAATGAATAAAGTGTATTTTAAGAGAAACATATTATAAAATGTTTGGGGTGCTATATAAAAAATCATAGATAGCTATAAGTGAGAGTATTAAAACTTAGTAGGCATCCATAAAAAAACTTTTCCTAATGAATTTATTTTAAATAAAAGAAACATCAATTTTAGGTTTGAAATAAAATATATAAAACTAGATTTTTCTCACACAATTTTTTCACTTTGAAATAAAACATGGTCTATTTATATTTTTTTCATTTAAATACTTATTCTTTTACAAGTAGTAGACATTAACAATTTCAGGGACCAATATGATTTTTTTATTTAAAAGGTGGAAAGGGAGTGTCAAACATTTCAAAAACATTTTCCATTAGCCTTTGAAATCCAACACATAACTTTTATACAATAAGTATATGATACAAGAAAATAGTAGCAATGATCACATAACAAGGGAAATTGAAAAATAGCATATAAGAGTAACAAACCAATGAGGTTTTTCAATCATCTGCCATAGACAACTAAATCCCAAAGAACATGGAAGAACCATGGAGATCAGTGGATTAACATGGAAGATACTTACATCTGAATCATCCCAATGTCATGCCTCACTCAATGAAATCAACTCTCCCACATGCTCAAGTGTACCCTACCTGGTCTAACTGAGGAGTACTCTGCCAAAAAATATCAAGGTCCATACTAAGGTCTATTAGCCAATGAAAAATTCTACTCTAGTGCATAAATAGTTCACCAAAAATCATCAAGATATGCTAAGTTCCAATGTATATACTAAATGGGATGATCCAACAAATGCAAACCAAGTTTCCCATCAAATGCAGATACATCACACACAAGCAACACACACAACAAGTCACCCCCAAGTCACCCTAAGGAACAAATCTCTTTCTTTTCAACCATTTGATCTCAAGTGAGTCTCTTAGTGTGTACCTTCCACAAAATTCAACATAACCAAGGAAATAGAATCATCCATGGAGTGTTTTTAAAATAAATACTTTCATAAAAATTTCAAACAGGACTCACACCACTATTACATGTCAAACTATTTTCAAAACCAACAAATATTCCCCACTTTCAAATCCAATAATATTTGGGGGAAACCCATTTATGAAACCCAACCCATTATTTTATAAGTCAATCACATTTAGAAAACAAAACAATTCATCAAAAACAATAATCCACTTGAAATGGAAAACTAAGAAATTTATCAAACACTTAGTGTGAATAATATAACAAAACAATAACATATACTTCAAACAAATATGAAAAACACATAATTTCTCATCAAAAAATTATTCTAAAAATCATAGATTTCTATTTAATATCCAATTAGGGTGTAAAAATCAATCAATCAATGATTATTAAATTTAAAGGGAAAGTGAAAAGGGAAACCTACCTCAAATCACATGTGCTTCAACAACACCCACCAAAAACAACCCCACAAGGTTCAAGGAAGTAATAAAATATGGTAGAAACATTAAACTCAAAAAAACTCCAATTTCACCCCACCCTAGGTATATGAATCATCCAAACGTGGACACTAGGGTTAGAGTAGAAATGAAAAATGGAATAAAACCAATGGAGAATGAGATAGGATCCCTAACCTTTCAATCCGGGTGAAGAATCACAAAGAAACCACCTCTAAATACACTTGAATGGGCTTAGAGGATCCAAAAAGATGAATGGGAGGAATCTAGGTCATGGGTTTTGAATGAGGGGAGCCAAGGTAAAAAACCAAAATTAAAAATGAGAAAACCCAAAAATACACTTCTTAGGGTGGGTTGCATGGTTTTCTCACACGGTTAAACAAATCGTGCACAAACCATAAAAATCACAACTTTCAAGAGTTGCACGGGCTGCACACTTTGGTTTCATGGTTAGTTTAATTGTGTTCCTTAACCATACAACCTATGCACAATTAGGCTCTATGGTAAAACTAATTGTACACCTTAACTGTGCGACCAGGAAAAAGTCCCCAATCAACACCCTTTTCACCCCAAAACTCCTCTAAATCAACAGGATAAACCATCCATCATATACACCCTGTTAATAAGTGATAATAGGGGTGTCAAAAACTCCCCAACATTCCATTTTATTCCTATGCCTTATACACTAACAATAAATAAGACCAAAAACCACCAAAAAAATCTAAAACTCAAATAAATACTCCCTAGAACCACAACCCAAAGCTTAATAGAAATTATGAAGCATATGAAAGTGAATTAAAATAAAATATATAAATGAAAACTGAGTTCAGAGTGTGATAACTCTCCCCCCCCCCACATTATGCTTTCTACCCCTAGAAATACACAATATCTCTAATTTATAAATCAATAACAAAGGTTCACACACTCGCACAATCATATTCCCTAGACCAAAAATCACCTTGAATATTACCAAGATGAGACACACACTTCTACTTGAAACAAATCAAAAAACCAAAATCACTTCTCTAAAAACAATATAAATCTCAAACTTGAAACCACACAACCTTACCATAAAGAAAACCCATCAGGCATACTTTAAAATTCTAATGTCCACCCAGCGGTAAAAGACCAAGAATCAATCAAATCCAAATGAATCCACCCAAAACATGAAATAAAAATGATAATCTAAATTGTTTTATCAACATGAGAGGTAGAAATAGACTCCCTGCCATTTTAGAGCTCTAGTTGGGTGACCAACTAATGAGAGATAGATGGGAATTATGGTTAAAATATGATGAGGGTAGAAAGGTAATTTCACATTTTTAGACACTTAGGCATTTTTCACGGTCGGGCCACATGATTTCCCAAACTATGTGTCATCCATGTACCCCTTACTAGACACACTGGGCACATGCATGATTTAGAAAAACAGTTTGTGAAAATGTGCACCAATCGTGTGACATGGTTCTTTTAGAAATTATAGAACCATACTCATGCCTTCCACATAGTTTTCCTAAATGTGCTTAGTTTGTGTTCCCTTGACCAGAAAAACCCAAAGATCCACATGTTTTATCCTAGGATCCTCATAGATTGGATCAAACGATGCACAACCCATGTGAATCAAACCATGCAAGAAGAAAAATAACTAAAAAGAGACTCAGCCTTATGAAGTACCTTGGTTACCCCTTAACTATGCACCTGAACCATGAAACTGAATAAAAACACCAAAACTCAACATTTGAATCTGAATCACTTGAAACTTGATAGAGAAACTAAGAACAAAATCATAAACCACAATTATAACAAATCACCAAACACCAAACCTCCAAACTGGAACGACTACCCACAACCTCAAATAGAACTAAAGGAACACAACACACCATGAGGCTCACTTCACTCAAATTGGGAACTTGTATCAAAACATGGAAATAGAAGATACAACATCATCCTCTTTCACCGCAAATTAGTGGAATCAAAAACCTGACACACAACAGAGCACACCTCTACTCAAAATGAAAAATTTTCAAAAATTCCAATACAAACATTCATTAAAACAGGACTTCATAAAAGACTCCAAACATCCTTAGTTTTTTCAAGGAAAAAAAACAAAACCACTACAATGGAAAGAACACTTGAATGAAAAGGTTCTTCAAATTGAACCCAAGCCAACACCTTACTCCTGCAAATGGACTGGGGTGTCTTCCAAAGTGGTGGATCTAGCTCCAGGTCGCTTCTTGGAAACACCCTAATAGAACCATTTCAAGTTACCCAGGAATACATAGGTATGATATTTATTTGGATTATTTGGAAATGACATCTTCTTATAACAAATATTTCCACACTGTTGACACACCAGGATCTTATTCTTAGAAGAAACTAATGAAAGATTTATAGGTATTTTAATTCTGTGACCAGAACTACCAACTTTTGGCCGCTTTCCAATCTCTAATTTGGAATCCCCACCCCACACCATTTCTAGATACCAATGTAGGATTTACCACCTCAATCAATCCTTACACCAAAGATTCAACCCGCACAACTTGCCTCACCATGTCGGAAAAAGAGGTTAATCTGAACTCTGACACGTTCAACTACATATCATGAAAAAGATCATTCTCAAAATTTTGATCCTATAATTAATCATCCTTGTACCAATCCAAAAGATAAGGAACTAGATCCCAAAAATGTTGAATGAACTCCAACACTGATTCATCACCTTACTGAAGGCAGTACATCTCCATCCCCTTCTCGGCCTTTACTACCTTAGAGAAAAACATCTGAGTGAACGAATCCTTGAATAACTCCCATATAAGATAATCCCAAGGATTGGTTCAAGAGACCTAATTACATCACATAAAACCCAAACCTTTGAGCATAAAGGTAGTGAAATTCACCTTTAGAGACCCAGGGAACTCAAGGAAACTTAATATCCTTTCAATTCTCTGCATTCACTCTTCCTCTTCAAGAGGATCTGTTTGACTATAAAAGAAAGTAGGGTTCAACTTTTTAAACTTGAGAAGGAAGTCCCCAAGTTGATTAACAGGAGGGTCCACTAACAATAAACCACCTATATCCATACCATGAACATCCATGAAAACTTTTTGGGGGGTTTACACTAAACAACAAGGAAATGCAAGAACCCAATCAAAACAAATTCACTAATAAGAACTAAAACATAAAACACCACTCAAACAAAATTTTTAAATCACAAGAAAACTCACTACCCAACCAATGGTTATTAAAACATCACATATTTTCTTCTTAAGAACACTTTTGAAAAGAAAAAAACATGGGAGTTTGTACCCTCACCAATAGTATTCCATAGAGCCCAACACGTATATATTCTCTTGTCAATCTAGGCACCCATCCACTTGTTCCTTAAATCATACACCATCTCACACACATCCATGCATGTGAGTGCTGATAATAATGCGTAATATCAAAACAAGACATCTCCCTTTTTGAAAAGAAAAATGTTCAACCCAAGTTTCAAATTCTTAATCTATTTCCAATTTCAGATTTCACAAAACTATTTCAAAGCATCACTAATCATTTAATAAAAATCTATTTTCAAAATCTACACTTTAATCTATGTTATTCCATTCATAAATAAAAATTCCATGAATTACATCCAAAAAACCAATTCAACACATTCAAAACATTTACATCAAATTAGAAACTAACATTTTATCATTAATAATTTGATTAAAAAATCAGTTCATCAAAATTTTCTTCTTACTTACAAAAATATTCCTGAACCCTATTCAAAATAAATTTGAAAAATTAATTTTCCATATTCTAAAAAAACAAAACCATTACCACTTGAAATCAATTTTTCATAATTTCAGAAGAAGGGTTCTCAAAACAATCCTCAAAATCAAGTAAACTCAAAATAATTCATAGGGGTAAACTAGTATCGGTGGGTGACTTGGCCATATGATTGGAGGCCATGTGAAAATCATGCCACCATCATGGAGAGTCTTTCTTTACCATGTCTCCAGCTCCACAAGGATTTCCAATCCCTATGAGATCATTGAGGCCACTATCCCAACACCCATTTCGTATCCCACACATCAAACAACCAAGAAAAACTAGATAAACCAAACAAAACCCTACATCCTGTGGAAAGTTGAGGTTTTAGCATCGATAGTTTTGGACAGACACTCCCTCATAACTACACCCCATGTTTTGATAGTCCTAATCCATCTACCATGAAATCCTAAATAAAAAATAGTGCTTTGATAGTTAGGCCCCCTAAATAACCTATGATCTAATACCATTTTTCATGAAACAACTTGAGTTGAACCAGAACTGATAATCGGAGTCGACCCAAGACAAGGCTTGAGAGGCCTTCCTAATCCTCTCGATCTAGAAATTAGTGTCAGGGCATCGATATACAACTAAAGGAATTATTTCTCTCAATATAAATAAACTGAAATAGTATAAATAAAGAGGGAATCCCAATTAAATAGATAGAAATTTTCAAATTGAACATCATTTATACATAAACTGAAAATATAATAAATCTACAAAACAAAATCCAAACTGAATCTAACAACCTCTATGTCTCTATGTGACCCTGAGGGTCACTCTCCAATCAAAAACAAACCATCACCCATGGTGATAAAAACCAAGTTGAAACCTACACCAGAATCTAAAAAACTAGAAATAACTATAGGAATGGGTATTAAATCTAAGTAGGCTTGCCCAAACAAATCTATTACCAAATGAATTTCATTTAAATAAAATAAACATCAATTTCAAGTTTGAAATAAAATATATAAAACAAGGTTTTTCAAACATATTTTTCAATTTAAAACAAAAAAAAACAGTATATTTCCCTTTTTCCATTCAAATTCAAAGTCTTTTCAAATAAACATACTTTAACATTTTAAGGGGAAATATGATGTTTTTATTTAAAAAGGTGGAAAGGGAGTGTAAAACATTTCCAAAACATTTTCTACAAACCTTTTAAATCCAACACTTAACTTTTATATATTAATTACACCATACAAGAAAGTAGTATCAATGATCATATAACAAGGGAAATGAAAAAACATCACGTAAGAGTAACTAAAAAATGTGGAACATCAATCATCCATCATAGAAAACTAATTGAAAAAGAACATGGGAGAACCTAGGAGCTTAGTGGAGTAATCAAGAACATACTCACATCTGACTCATCTCAAAGGCATGCCTCTCCCAATGACATCAACTCACCCACATTCTTGATCACACCCTACCAAGTTTGACTAAGGGGAACTCTCCCAAAGTAGAGAAAGGTCTATACTAAGTTCCACTAGCTAGAGTTAAATCCTATGATAGTGGAGAAACCATTCACCAAAAATCTCCTAGCTATTCTAGGTTCCTATGTCAATACTAAAGTGGTGTGAGCTATAAAATTCCAACCAAGCATCCAATCACAAGAGAATACATCACAAATAATCAACACACACAACAAGTCACCCTCGAGTCACCCTAAGGAATAAATCCCTTGACATTCAACCATTTGACCTTAAGGGAGTCTCTGAAAATGGACCTCAGATAAAATTAAATATAACCAAGGAAAGAGTATCATACATAGAGATTTTTCAAAAAAAATAGTTTCATAAAAATTCCAAATGGGCCACACACTACTGTCACATGTCAAACCATTTTCCAAACTACCAAACATACACCACTTTCAAATCCAAAAACAAATATAGTAAAACCCCATTTATGAAACCCGAACCATCATTTCAAAATTCAATCACATTTAAAAAACCAAACCATGCTTTAAAAAACCCAATCTACTATAAAAGACCTACAGGGAAATTTATCAAACACTTGGTGTGCATAAATTAACAAAAAAATTCCATATAATTAATCCACCTAAGAAAAACTCCTTATTTTTCATCAAAACATTATTATAAAAATCATAGATCATAATTTAATATATAAGGAAGGTGGGAAAAGTAATAAATCAATGATTGTTAAATTTAAAAGGTAATTGAAAAGGTAAAACTACCTAAAATCACATGTGCTTCAACAATTCCCACCTGAAACAACCTCGTAAGTGATGAGGAAGCAAGAAAATACAAGAGGAACCTTAAATACATAAAACCCCCAATTTTTCATCACCCTAGGTATCCAAATTTTCCAAACATAGACACTATGGTTAAAGGAGAATGGTAAAAAGTAATAAAACTAAATTAGAAAGATATAAGATCCCTAACCTTTCAATTCGGGTGAAGAATCACCAAGAAACCACATCGAAATCCACTTTGAGGGCTTGGAGGATCCATAAATATCCATGAGAGGCATTTATGTTATGTGGTTTTAATGGGTTAAGCCAAAGGAAGAAACCTCAATTAAAAATAAAGATAAAAGCTAAAAATACCCTTCTTCAGGTGGATTTTATAGTTAGCTCGCACGGTTAAACAAACTGTGCACAAACCATGCAATTCCCTACTGTCAAGAGTTACACGGGGTGCACACTTAGGCTTCATGGTTAGTTTAACCATGAATATTAATCATGAAACCTATGCACTTAAGGGTTTCATGGATAAACTAACCATGAACCTTAACTGTGCGACCTAGAAAAAGTCCCCAATCAACACCCTTTTCACCCCAAAACTTCTCTAACTCAAGGGGATAAACCGTCCATCATACACACCCCACAGATAAGTGACACTAGGGGTGTCACAAACTCCCCACCATGCCATTTTATCCTCATACATTTAACAATAACCATGAATAATGCCAAAAATCACCCAAAACCTCCAAATCTCAAATAAATACCCACCAAAACCTAGACCCAAACTTCAATTGAAAATATCGAGCATCTGAAAGAAAATGAAAATGAAAAAATGAAAACTAAGTTTGGGGTGTGACATAATATGTAAGAGTGTGGAATCATGAATAATAAATCATCATACATTAGAACATAAAATAAGAATAAGCCATAATTTTTTGGCATATATATAAGAATAAAAAATTCATTTCCTTAGTCAATGATCACAACCAAGACTATCATAGTGGATTGGGTTCACTATTCATTCTATTATTTCTTTAGTCAAGGTTCACTCCCAATACTATCTTATTAGATAATGTCCCTTACTGAATTGGGTTCACTCCCAATTACAATCTCTATTATATGATGATATATCCTTATTTAACCAATTCATTAGAGGGATATAAAATTATAGGTTCACCCATCACATAATTAATATCAGACTTATTTATTCCACAAGATCATACAACATTCATCATATCATCATATCATAATATGTGGAAAGGATAATGGTTTCATAAAAAAATTTATCATCATAATCACAAACCATCTAAATAATTAATAAAGATGATAAAATCATATCATATCCATATTAATTCATAATCATCATAAAAGGATGTTTTTACAGATAAAAATACCTCTAAAATATGGCTAGAACGTTTATTGAGTAAAATACCCTTTAATTTTGAAATCACTTATTTAAAATCTAAAAAATTTCAAAATATTAAGGAAAACATTTTCATTGAAAACAACCCAAGTAACATATAATGGAATCTTTAGATAAAATATTATTCATGATGGTGATTAAATCAGTTCATGCATTTTATGTTAAAACAAAAATTCCATTCACATTTTCAGTAAAAGTTAAAAATTACTATGTTTGGAAACTGATAATAATATTCCTTCTAAACCTTGGTAAAGAAAGTAAATTATAGTTAAAAATGAATTTAAATAATATTTTAAGATTACTAAAAATATTATTGAAACATTTTAAAGAAAATATAGGCATAGAAGAAAATATTTTCAATCGAACAGAAAAACAAGGTTTGTTTTCATGAAAAATGTTCTTTCGGTCTCTTGTGAACTTAAAGAGAGGGAAGTGAAAGAAAAATACGTAATATATAGAAATAACTATAGGATAAAAAATATAATATTTTAGAGATATATATAATATAATTTCTTTATCATAAATGTAAGCATAAAATATCCCATTAAAAATGATATTGTAATATAAAACCCTTACCTCAACTTCATATTTATTCAAAAGTTCTATATCCTCTAGTATAATAAATTGAAATTTTTTATAGTTATATTATAGAACCATAATCATACCTATAATACCATTCATGGTTTACTTATGACATATTATCACATGTCCATTAACAACCTTTATTGTCATTATCATTTCGAGTGTTAACTGCTTTGTTTTTCAAAGGAGTGCATCTTTGACATACTTATTCATTAAAAAATAGTTGAAGGATACTTTACATTATAATTTAACCATAAAACACACTTTATATCCATTCATTTTAGATCCTTATAATCATTAAGTTGATCCTTTTATTTACCCATCTCATTAAGAAATGAAAAAAATTACATTATCATAGTTATAATTATCAATATGCATTACGTCGAGATTATAATGTATAAAATTAAACTCTCAATGAGGAATTTGTAAAAATATACTCATTTTATTCCACTTTTGTGTTTAAAATACTTTAGATATTGTACCTCAAACCCTTTACCTCTCTTATTTCAACTGATTACAGTTTATAAATTTTATAGTGAAATTCATTAATTTTCCCAAGAGTTATGAACTAGATAACACTATCAGTGACTTTATATTTTCAATATCTATATTAAATTATGTATTATTAAACAATAATTTGTGATATGTATCAATAAATTGATGATGAAACATAAATTTCAATTTTTTACTGTGAGGTAATTATTTAGATTCATAATCAAAAATACGAACTGGATAAGTCAACCTGATATATGTGTTCTAAATGAATAAGTTTCCTTGTCCAAGAAAGTCACTAATTTTAAACATTAAATAAACATAAATTTTGAATTTTTTTTCTTATTGATACATCAAATGTTTCTATTCCCTCATCCCATAATTATAGTAACTCTTTGATTAGAGCTTTAAGGTATACATCATTGTCATTTCCATGCATTTTCTTCCCCGAAATAACCATGATAATAATTATACAAGTATTATTTAAACACATACATAGATATATATTATAGGGAATAAAAAAAATAGGTTATGTGTCATAATTATTACTTAAAGTATTGAAATGGTTAAAACCATCAGAATCCAATCCCAAACATACATTCCTAGAATCTAGAGAAAAAATTAGATATAATTAATCAAATATATTCCATGATATTGAATCTTTTGGATGACTCATCGATTCAACATTTTTACTTTAAAAATCATTCCACTTCATGATGTATACATTATTAGATGGCTTGAATGATCTTTGAAACCATGTTTTCAATGAAAATAATATAATACCTTTGCAAGAGTTTTCTTCTTCTGTTTATTTCTGATGTTTCAATTATTTTTATCCCACCTACTGTTCATTGATTTAAAACAACTTTTATGAAGTATTATTCATTTTTCTTTATCAGACACTTCATCCTAATAAATCATGCAATCATTATGGAATGCATTTATTTTTTAAAATCAAGTCCATGTTTGTTAATGATTTTTTTATCTCACATAATGATGCATAAATAATAATTTCACCAAATGAATCAGGGAGAAACTTTAAAATCATGCATATTGATTTTTCAATAATTCCATAATGAAACTTTATATGATAAAACTTGGGTAGAAAAGAAATATTTGAAAACTCAGAAGACCCATAATACAATTTTTTATTTCCATCTTCAACTTATTCATAAAACTCATTTTTTGTTCCCTTAAGTTTATGGAATCATTAACCTACTCAAGATCAATTCAAGGTTATATTAATATATAGAAATCTTTGTTATTTCATCCTAAAAATCCAAATCCATAATTTATCAAGTTTCAAACTAAATTCTCCTCTGGCAGGTCACTTTGTGTTTTGTTTATGGGATAATTGTTACTTTGACATCCCATAACATTCGATTCTACATACCAAATTCAACAAATATATGTAGAAAAAACTATTTCAATCTCACATGCTCATATAATTTATTTCTATTTAACCATCTCAAAAATTTACAATCAGGGCATTGATATTTTATTCTGCCATCCACTAATCGATTTTCAATTGCTTGATCTAAAAATTATTCTTAACTCTTGTATACTAAGGTGTATTTCAGGGTAAATTAATCTAACTTTTATCCATAAGTATTATATCACCATTATTCTTCTTATATATTCAAAAATAAAGGTATAAATGTTTAATCAAACAAGAATAATCAATTATTAACATTAATACCATGTAAAAAACATTTCATCAATGGGAAAACCCATTTTAAACTAAAATATGAAAAACTAAAATGATCAGTAACATGTTGTAAAATGATTATAATACTGATATCTATTTTAATCATTTTATTTACAAAAATTAAATAAGAAAATATTCATGAAAATTTTTTAACATTGGTATAAGTTTAAAGTATAATAAAAATCTTTATCATCACATAATTAATATTAAAAAAAGAATATTAATACATAAAATTGTAAATATAATTGATATATATGTAAAAAATATTTAAATAATAAATATATAGGAAATAGTAAATAATTAATAATAATTAATTATGGAAATAAATATTTTTTTAAGATTAACTCTCAATGTAATATATGATTATATATTTATATTAATTTCTAATTTATTTTCAGGCTATTATTATAGGACAGTAATTTTTATTTGTGTGATTTATTGGAATAACACATGTGGTGGGGATCACCCAACTTCTCTACTAACTAGGGTAGGGCCTTTATTCATAAAAATATAAATTCCACATTAAAAAATATTGATCCAATCCAACACTAATCATACAAATTGAAAACCATAGAAATATAAAGGGAAAAATATTATTAATCAATCAAGGGGGTCGAATTTCATGGAATAAGGCCATCAAGGTGAGGGGATGAAGGTCCATGAGGAGAGGGAGTGAATACCATGGAGGTCATGGAGGGGAGTTCAGTGATTTCAGACTCATGAATGAATAGGGGGTTGAGGGATCCAAGTCGAGGTAGAAGGGAAATGAGGATGGGGAGTCCAAGTCATGGGGATAAGTGGATTAGGGTGGTGCTGAGGTCGTGAGGGATGAGGGTCACTAGGGGAAGGGGAAGGGGAGTTTTCATTAGGGGTCGGGTGGGGATCAGTGTCAACTGGAGAAGGGCGCACACACGGTCAGGGTATCACTACTATAGATTGTGTGAAATTCAATGCTACCTTTTATAAATGCTAGCTAAAAGGGCTGATAAAGGGGGAGCCTTAATCAGCACCAGATAAAATAACTATTAAAGGGTACTTTTATCAGGAGTAAAAAAATCACTGATGAAGGTTATATTTGTCTATTCTTCTATCTATGCTATTTATAGTGAAATTTTTTAGTACTTGATTTATCATTGGTAAAAGAAGATCTGCATAGAAAAAAATATATAATATTAAAAATTATGTTTAATATAGAAATATATTTATATTGATATATATATATATATATTTTATTAAATATGATTTGTATAACAATAAATATGTATTTACACTTAATATATCATATATTTACTTAAAATTAGTTTATAAGTTAATTATAAATTAATATCAATTAGAAATATTGACTAATTAATATTAATAAAAATTTAATAACATTTTGTTATATCAATGTCATTAGTTTTTTCAATTTGACAAAAAACAAACATGTGCATATATGCATAATTAATTTCACACATACAAATATACAAAATTAATTCAATGTTATATAGAAACACATACACACAAATAATAAATTTTTAATATTATTTTTAGATTTTTATTTATTAATATTTAATATTCAATAAATTAGGTTTTAATTATTAAATTTTATACATTTTTTATATTTTTGTTTAATGTATACTAATTATTATTTTTGAATATGTATATATATATATATTCATTATTATTATTATTTATTTCATTTATAATTTTTTTTTAATATTCTGGTAATTAATTCATTTTTCCTTTTTAATTTTTTTAATATTTTTTTAATTTTATTCAATTTTAATATTTAGTTTTACATATTTATTTATAAAAATTTAATGTTTTTAATACGGTTTTAAATTACATAATTAATTTATGTATTCATTTTCAATTTAATACATATTCATTTTTATTTTTAATAAATTTACAAAATTAATAAATCTTATTGATTTTTTAATGTTTTTTAATATATTAATTGTTTAATTAAATTTCACTCATTTTTAACATTAATTCATTTAATATTATTTATTCATTAAGAATTTTAAGAATTTTTTTTACTTCTTTATAATTCATTCATTTTTTATATTTATTCATTTAATACTTTTTGTAATTTATTAATTTTAATATTTTTTATACATATGTATTCATTAACATATTTAATTTTTTAATATAGAAATATATTTATATTGATATATATATAAATTTTCCTTAAATATGCTTTATATAATACAAAATTTGTATTTTCATTTACTAAATCATATATTTATTGAAGAATGGTTTATAAAAAAAATTAAAAATTATCATCAATTGAAATGATTACTAGTTACCATTGACTAATAAACATTTAATAACATATTATATAAATGTCATTTGTTTTTTCAATTTTACATATGTCAAACTTGAGTTATATAAGTACATTAATTTCACACTCATATATGTAATTAATTTAATTTTATATAGAAACAAACACACACATAATATTTTTTTAATGTATTCAATTTTTAATATTCATTTTAGAATTGTATTCATTATTATTTAATATTTAATATATTATGTTATTAATTGGTAATAAAATTTTAGTCATTATTTATATTTTTATTTCATATATTCTATTTATTACTTTGTTATATTTTTTCTAATTTATTCATTTTTAATATTAATTATTTGATAAAAATATTAATTATTTTTTATATCTTTATAATTTATTCATTTTTAATTTTTATTTGTTTAATGTTTTTTCAATTTTATCCATTTTTAATATTTATTTATATGTATTTATTCAGTAAAATTTAATGTTTTTTATATGGTTATAATTTATATAATTAATAAGTATTCATTTTTCATTTTAATTTATATTCATTTTTTATTTTTTGATGATCAATATAATTAATAATTCTTGTTACATTTTTTAATATAGTTATAATCTATTTATATTTTAATTGTTAAATTTTACATTTTTTTAACATTGATTCATTTAATATTATGTCTTCATTTATTATGTCAATTATTTTTTACTTTTTTTGTCATTTTTTCATTTTTAATATTTATTCATTTAATATTTTTGAAATTTATTCATTTTTAATATTTATTTATTAACATTTAATATTTTTAATATGGTGGTAATGTACATAATTAATATGTATTCATTTTCATTTTAATACATATTCATTCTAAATTTGTTAATAATTTATATATTTAATAAAAATTAGATATTTTTTAATATTTTTGAAGTCTATTCATTTTTAATTATTAAATTTCACTCATTTTTTACATTCATTCTTTTAATATTATTTATTCATTAATAATGTTTATTATTTTTATTTTTTATTCTTTTTAAATATTTATTTGTTTATTAATTTTGAAATTTATTTTAGCGGTTTTTTGATCAGTGGGTTATTAAAAGCATTGATAAAACTCTTTTATTTATTTTAAAAGTAACCCTAGTATAAACCTCACTCATTTGCGCCATTAAATCTCTCATAGAACTCAACCTCTACCGTAGCTCCCCATTAGCCATGGCTCTCCCTCAAATCTCTCAAACCTATTGAGCCTCCCAAACCAAAGGTATGTGATTATGTGTACTTCTTTTTATTATTTCATGTTTTTTAGTTCTTACCCTATAATTATTCTCTGAATCCCTATATTTAATCCCCCTTCTCAATAATACTTTTCAATTTTTTTTGGGAAATTGTTTACCAAGATCGAATGGGTTTTCAATTTGGATCTTTAGGGTTCCCTCTAGATTCGAATCCCTCTTTTCATTTTCATATTTTGGAATTTTAGGAAGCCCTACACTTTTATTTGTAGGGTTTCCCTTCACTTTGATTTTGGTATTAGCATTTTTTTCTGGGGTAGGTTAGTAGAGGTGAAAAATGATTTGAATTTTTTAAAAAAAAATAAGATTTCCATCTTTAATGGTCACTAATACTCAATATTTTAATACCGCCTATAGCAGCCACACATGTCCCCCTTTTCCCTATATTTATTTCCTTTTTTCTACTATATTAAGCATTGAGTTAATATAGTATAATTAATCCATAATAACCAAATGGTCATTCCATTTTGACTAACCCTGTGAAATGAATAATTGTTTATTTAAATTGAAGGATGGATCTGTACTCGCATGAATCTTGGTGCTCCCACTACCTCCTCTTCCCCTTCTAGGGTTTTGAGGGTCTTCTCGATGGAGAAGACACTTTATTCATCTGATCCATCCTATTCCTTCTCTATGTTTCTTATTCTCCCCTCTCAACTATTGCGGCCTGCTGGTGTGGTCTTCGTGCGCCGCTCACCACCCCTCTTTCGGTCGATCCCTATGCATTGAACCCCCATTCTGGGTTTGTGTGTGCTAGTAAATTAAACAGTTTAGGTCAGCACTTTTGGTAGCATTCTCTGCCTTTATCCTCCTCTTCCCTTACTGGCCTACCCATCCTATTCAACTCCACTTTGGTAAGTCATGATTTGGGATCTAGGCCTACTAGGGATGGTGCTAGAGGAGAGATGACAACGGTCTCAGCTCAGGTTGTTTCCTATATTTGGTTCCTTCTCTCTTTTGTAGATGTGGATTGAGGTATTTTTTGGTGTTTTTGTTTTGGATTGATCATGTTTCTCTATTTTTATTTTTATTTTATTTGGGATAATGTGGTTCCAATCTTGGTCCCCTGTCATGGCCTCCTCTACTCAACCCTATTCAGATGTCCTGGTCCTACGCTCCCTTTCCCATCAGTCTGGTGTATGGGTCTTCAAGGATTTTATAGGAGGTGCAGTTCAAGTGGATAAGGGTCTCTAGAAGGGTGAATGGAACATCATTCAAAGTTTGGATGTATGTAATGTTCGATTATAATGGTATTTTGGTGGTGATGTTGAAGTTCTATGTTGGTATTAAGAAGTTAGTAGTAGTGATGGGTGGACGTCCTAGTTCTATTTCCTCTCATTCTTGGCTCCGGTAATGATGATTGATAATGATGAAGGGGGTGTTCCATCCATAAATGTGGTGAATCTGGTGGTGATGGTTATATTGATAAAATTTAGAGTGTTCAGCAATGACATGATGATTAAAATGGGTGATGATAATGGAAATAGTGATTTTGACGTGCTTTCCTTGATGCAGCAGCTACATGATTTGTGGGTTATATCACAGACATGACAATTTTCAAGGTGTTGAATCTAATTTAAAAATTTTAATCTGTGGAATGTTTTTAATTTTGGATATGTGTCATGGTGTTTTTGGTGTTGTGTGATTCCCAATTTTTCCTTAAAGTGGTTGTTTTGAAAATAAAAAAAAACTAATTTGGACTAAATATTGGTTTATTTAAATAATTTAATTTAGGGAAACTCAGAGGAAATAATGACTATATAGTTGAATCTATTTTTAATTTGGTTCATTGAATAAGCATCATTTTTTATCAAAATATATCATAATATATCTTGTAAAAATCATAATCTCCTTGTTTTATAAGATTAATAGTTAAATTATTAAAATGAATCTTTTCTTTTTCAATACACATTCATTATATATCAACATTATAATCTCATATAAAAATGGATAACTAATCATTTTATCGATTGAGATTTTAGTTGCATCTCTAACATAATCAAGTGTTTTTTTCTTTTTTTTATAATCTTATATTTGATTCTATGATTTTAAGCCCAAGTGTTCCATTAAAACAATATTCTTTACCTAGATCATCAAAACTATTAAGAACATCAATAAATTATTATGAAATTATTGAAATCATTTTCACATGTAGCATCTAAAACTATTTATATTTTACTCTAACCATAAATTTTTGGGTTATTTTATCCTAGTATATACTATGAATTTTTATTATTATAATTTCCTATAAGATTTGAGTCATCATACAAGATAAAAAATGGTTGTAAACATTTCTTCTTAATATATTTAATAGTGTATCTCTCCCCGTGAATTATCCTGGGATATGTTCTTATTAACTTAAAAAAGAACAAATGATAAACCCAAAAAAATGGTTACTTATGGAAGGATTAAAAACAGTGCACAATAATTAACAATTTAATATATAAAAAGTTTTAGCAAATCTTATTATGAATTTTTTATTATGAAAATAATCAAATATCATATAAGTGTTTCTCCTTTTATTTTTAATATTATATAATTATTTAAAATATAGGCTTTATATATTTACACACAAATATGTTCAGACATACACATTTACATAATTTTTAATTTTCATTCAAATTATGATACTTCATTACATATTAATGTATATGTACATTATATGCATACCTTGTGTGTATTTATTTATTTTTTCTACAAAATGAATATTTTATAACTTAATAGGATGGATATGTATCCAAAATGGATGGATTATAATCATATGATAAAGGTATATGAGGATAGTGTTAAAGAGTTCATCAAGATTGAAATAGATCTTGCATTGTGTTTATGTTGTTATTGTTCAAGATGATTTCATCTAGAAGTGTTGGAAGGAAATTTTATTTTCCATAGAATAGATCAAAGTTATAAATTTTGGACTAAACATGGGGAAAAATGAATGTAAAAAGTTGTTTTTGAAGTTAAATAGTTTCACAAAGTGACCATTGTTTACTAGTTGTGCTAAATATACAACATGTTCAGTTGTGTTGAATTTATATAATTTGAAATCTAGTAATATGTAGAGAGACACTAGATTTATATAACTACTTGGTCTCCCTAATGATATGAAACCAGAAGAAAATGAGCGTCCTTATCAACCATATTACACTAAACAAATTCCATATTAAATAGTTATAATATCAAAAAAAAATGAATTCTTATCAAAATTATTGTATATTGTTTTTTCAAGGACTATTAATCACTTAGAAAATTCCATATGTTTGGTTTGTATCAATATGAGAAAGATGAATCATATACTTCAAATTTTGTATAGAACTATCCTCTAATTATAAGGTTTAGATGACTATATAGATGTTAGGAAACCTTTAGAAAATTGATAAAGAGCTTCGGAATAATAATTAAATATGGGAATCTATATCACCCCACAAACTCTCCTCAATATAAGAATATTTATTTTGATTATCCTAAATTTGGAAATGATTTAATAAACCTCTTCCTTGAATTATCTAAAGATAGAATAAATCTTTTTGGTGTAAAAATTAGTACTCATAATACATCGCCTGTTATGTTTTTAAAATATAACTTATCATTGTGTTTATGCATGAATAACAAATACAATATGTTGGCTATGATTATATCCAGACAAAAAAACCTAAAAATGATATTGATGTCTATTTATGTTATCTCTGCTTATATCTAGAAAAAACAGCCCAAAAATGATATTGATGTCGATTTGGATCCATTTATTGAAGATCTGAAATTAATGTGGGATATAGGTGTTACATTGTATGATGTTCACAGAAATAAATCGTTCACATTTAGATCCATGTTATTTGGGATGATAAATTTCTTTTCTACTTATAGAAATTTTTTAGTTTATAGAATAATAGGAATGTTGGGGTGTCCCATTTATGAAGAAGGTACACACTCAGTTAGGTCAAAACATTCCTTAAAAAATTGTTTTTAAGACATCACAAATGTTTACCATGGACCCATAAATATCGATCCTGGACAATATAATTCTATAAAAATATAGAACAAGGTATAGAGAAGTCTTTAATTATATGTGATCAAATATTTAAAAAAGTAATATATTTTTATATTATTTTTGATAAACAATTTTTGAAAAAACATATGAAATCAGGTTGGGAAAATAGATTAGTTTTCTTTGAGTCACCATAATATAATATTTTTTACATAAAATAATTTCTTCATGTCATGCACTTAGAAAAAATGAATTTGGAATTTTCATCAACATGTCACTGAATGTACCAGACAAAAAATATGTAAAGGCTAGGTTGGACATGATTAATATGGGGATAAGGGAAGAGTTGGCACTAGTGAATGGTGAAAGATGAAATTTTCTTCCTCTAGAAACTTACACTCTATCCAAGTAAGAGAGATACCAGTTTTGAAATATTATTAATAATATAAATGTTCTATAAGGGTATTCATAATATATCAATAATATCATGTCAATGACTAATTTGAAGTTAAAGGGTCCAAAATCACACGATTTTCAGGTTTCCAAGCACGATTTAATGTATATATCTTTATTTTGTATTCAGCCTAAAAATGTATGAAATACATTAACTAGACATTGTTTGATTTTTAAATCCATATGTATTAATGTTATAGACCTATCGAATTTTCCAATATGAATAAACAAATTTTAGTCATATTATTTGAATTGGATATGTTCTTCCCAACATCATTATTTGATATAATGGCCCACCTGATGGTTCATTTTGTTAGAGAGATTCAACTATGTGGTCTTGTACACTACAGATGGAGGTAACCCATTGAATGGTATATGAATATTTTGAAATGGTATGTCGAGAATCAAAATCATCCATAAGTTTCTATTGTAGAGTGATATATTATTAATGAATATCATGAATTTTGTACTGATTACTTATCAAATATTGATGGAATTGGTATCCCAAAATCTTATCATAATTGATGCCTTGTGGGAAATGGGATTTTTGAAAGATATGTTATTATAATTACCATAATATAGTGGGATTAATATCACCTTTATATTTTACATAATAGTGAAAAAAAATTTATATATGTTGAATCCCATAAAGTAATTCTTAGACATTTGAATCCATCAAGGGATAAACTATGGATATCCAATACACATGATTATTAGTATATAAGATGGCCTTTCACTATTGGAAACTATATCTAATCCAATGGATCTATACCGATGGTTTAGATAAACCATTAGAATAGTCCATTTGTCTAAACCTATACCCACATTTTTTTATAAACCATAGGTATAACCCCTTTAAAATCTAGCCCCGCTTGGCCTCCACCTCCCCTCCCCCTTTGACAAGACCTAATCTCCTCATCCTCCCCTCCCCTCCCCACCTCTGCCTTGACCAAGACCCACCAACCTTCGCCTCTGCCTCAAGCTCCCAACCTCTGCCTCCCTCCCTCTTCCTAAACCTCTAGGACTCCGCCTCTTAGCCCCCACATCCCTCCATCCACCTTCTTTCCTCTGTATCCACCTCCGCCTATGCCTCTTCCTCCCTACCTCCATTTACCCACCTCCGGATCCTCCTCTACCTCCTCTTCATCTCCCTCACTTACTTGTCTATAAATCCTAATTTACATGGGTATCCTCTATTACCAACCAACTCATGCTTATCAAGCCATTTCTTTTCAACATATCTAATTGTTTGGTAATATAACTACCATCAACAGGTTAAAACCTATTTATTCTACTTTTTAGCAGTCTAAATATTCTTTGACTGTATCGCAGGTAAGTTAGTTTCAAAATATATTGATGTTCCCCTAATTTAAAATTCCATACTCTCAAACATAAACTACTGAATTTAATTTTAATATTTCTTTGGACCAAAAATTACATTTAATATCTTCAATGTTTCCATAAGACCCCTCTACAAGCCCTGGATTCTCTTAAGAGGCATATGGTTTTGTGTATTTATTATTGGAATTCTGATTTGAGGTATTTTTTCATTTTATTATGTTATCCTTATTGAATTTGACTATGTTATTATGATTTCATTATTCTAATTTCTTATTCACCTACGACTTTCTCATCATCTCAATTTTTATCTTCTTTACATCCTATTCTAAGTAAATGTTTTAAAATAATTATTTTTATATATTGATAACTTTCACCTACATTATGTTTTAACAAACCTATGTTTGAAGTATGTTTTTTTAATTATGAAGATATTAAATCTTACAATTACCAGTGAGATTATTGATAGTGTTTATGTTTCTTACATTCTTTTTATTCACTACATGAAATTAAATTTTTTATTATTCTTTAGATATTCCTATCACATTTGACCATTATTTCTTTTCTGGTGAAATTATTTTTCTAGTTAGATTTTATACGCGTTCTTTCCTACTAATTTGATATAAAGAGTTAATTTTTTTCCATTTGGAAATACCTACACATATACTAAATTGGTACATCTATATTAAACTCCCTCAAAAAGTTGTTTTATATTTTTGGATATTACATCAGAAGAATTCCATTATTGATAACTTGGAAGGTTTCTATAGATCTGCATCAATTCTCCCCATGACCTGAATAAATTTTTATCAATTTTTCTTCACTTTCTATATATATTTTTTTACCTCCAACTCAACATCGATGCAATTTTTTTATTACATTTTATTTTCAATTGTGTCTTTAGTATTAAATGTTTGACTTTCATATCTCATTCTACAAAAATAATATGTGTTTATTATTTAATATATATTCAAACATTTTTTAGTAGACAATTATAAATATGAGTTTTTTTCCTTAAATTAATGCATGTTTATTATTAATAGTTTTTTTATTAATATTTCTAAAACAAGTGGATAATATATGATGATATGAATGATGTATGTTTGATTAATACATAGCACATGTAACAATTATTCATAAACTTTTTAGTATAGATTTTAATTTTATGATCATAAATAGATACAAAATATCTTCATTATAAATACATATCAGATGATATATAATATACTAATAGATTATACACTATTGTTTAATAATTTATACTGTTATACACTACCCATTTAATATTATTTTTTCTATTATACACTATCATTTCTTTTGAATACTAGTTGTTGTTGATATTTATTAATTTCAATGGATGACCTACCCATTTATTTTTCTGGATGCGATAATTAATAAATCATATAATGTCATTTTTTAATACTTCATTGATTTCTTATCAATCCCATCTACTAAAATGTTTAAGAATAAATGGGCATGTCCTTCATCTATTATTTTTCCCATGTAATAGTTTATCTCACTGAAATGTATAGGAATATATGCAAATATGGGTATCTAACCAAGTACTTTCTCTTATAAATACATATTTCAAATTCCAAACCCAATGTAAAAAATTTAATGATTGTTTTTTTATCTTAATATATTGTTTATTTCCATTATAATTTTTTTAGAAATGAAATGATGATGTGACTTATAAGTTTTGAAATAAATTTTCCATATTACAAGTTTAAAAAATTATATCTTAGTATACTATGCATCTTGATTCCATATAGCCTACTATTTCATGTTATCATTTTTGGATGTTTGAGTATCGTTATGTCAATTTTTTCAATATGATTTTTTATAGGTGGGATTTGTTCTATAATTATCTTAATAAATTATTGAATTTTAGGGACACCATGTTATTTGATGTTCCTATTTTGTTTATTGATGATAAAATGCTTGAAGGAGTAATATTTTCATTAGAAAGTTTTTTTTTATGATGGATTGACTTATGTGATATTTTTGGTTTCCTCTTCACTATTCATTTCATTTTCGATCATTACAACTGAACCCTAACTCGTTTTGGGGTTTTTTCTTTTGGTCGATTCTTGATGTTTAGGGTTCATGGGTACCATTGAGGCCGGTTCTAGCCACCTCCATCAAGGATAGTGGGTTCTCCAAGGGTTTTGGGTATATTTTGATCTATTTCAATTCTTTTATTTTTTTTAATTTAGGGGTTTTGTGGTTTTTAGTTTTCAGTGTTTTCTAGAGTATTTTGGGACCTGCTGTGGTGGTTTCGGGTTGACGTTGTCAAAGGTGACTTGCACATGTATGAATAAGTATGAATATAAATATATAAGTTCCCCCATATATATATATATATATATATATATTCACTCGTGTTTGTATGAATATATATATATATATATATTGGAGCTTGGTGTTCTTATGTATATATATGAAAAATGAATATGTGTGTAAGGAAAAGGGGTATATGCAAGTACAAGAATATATGTAAGGATCCCCTTGTACATATTTTTCCATGAAAATATGTACATACGGGCTATGTTCCCTTTAATATATGCCAAAGTGAATATGTGTGCAAGCGGTAAGGGGAAGATTCAAGTTGTCATTGTCATAAGTGGAGTGCCTTGAGTTTGAGGTAGGTTCCCTTATGTATTGGCCTTTAAATTTAAATAATCTTTTTTTGCTTTTATTTGACACCATGTTTTTGTACTAAACAGTTATATAGATTTCTTATAATAATTTTCATGAATGGACTCGAAGAAAAAAAACAAACTGATATAAAATTATGCTACATTTAATTATACTAAATTGAATGAAATAGGACATCATATAAGTTTGAAAACCCAAAATAATCTGAATTTTATTAACCTATAAAGAGTAAAAATTAATATTCCTAAATTATTTTAGAATAACTAAAATTATACTATATAGAATAGAATAATTAAAACTAATTACATCTAAAATAAATCATATCATGTTGTACCAAATTGAATCATACATAATCAGTATAATACAGTTAGACCTCTCCTGACCTGCATGAATTAGGATTGAATCAAACATAACGAACCAAGATGAAGCACATGAAACCAAACCCGAAAAATATTAAGAAGTGAAAAACAAAAACAAGTTAAGATAAATAAATTGGAACCATACAAAGCCATAATGGATAGAATAAAACCAAATAAAAATAGAATCAACCATTTTTTTTAAAACATTCACAAACTAACTGAATCTTATTGGTATAAATGTAAATAAGATCAACCAAAATAGATCTATAATGATGAAAATTAAAAAAGTAGAATTAAAATATAAAAAAATGGATGAAACTAAATTGTACCAAGTCAAACTAATTTAACTTGAACTAATATGATATTACAAATTATGAATAAAATTAGACCAAATATAATGAATTCAAACCAATATGACTACAAGTGACTTGAACTAAACAAAACTAAACCAAACTGATTTGAAAAAATTTAATCAAACTGAATTAATTAGAACCCAAATGAATGAAATTTTCTAAGATAATATAAAAAAACAAGAAAAACTAAATCTAATTAAATTGTACCAAAAAATTTGTATCAAACAAAACCAACCCAACATTTCCTATTTTATGATAATTCAATCCAAAATAAAATGAATGGAAAAAACCTGAAATGAGCCATACATTGAAAATACATAACTAAAACATAACATAACTGAATTTAATTGAACATATTCTATTTGAATTATCATGAAATAAACAAAACAAAATTGAAGTGTACCAAACTAAAGTAAGGTTAACTAGGCCAAAAAAAATAACCAGTATCAGCCAAATCAAACTATACATAATGTAACTAATAAAAATCAATCCTAGCTAAAAAAACAAAAAATTT
This sequence comes from Viscum album, assembly GCA_963277665.1. Classification (NCBI taxonomy): domain Eukaryota; kingdom Viridiplantae; phylum Streptophyta; class Magnoliopsida; order Santalales; family Viscaceae; genus Viscum; species Viscum album. The sequence continues at coordinate 1,750,461,252 of OY728165.1, read as the reverse complement.
AGATGGAACCATATCCTCTTGAACTAATATAATTTATTTCCCCCTTGCTTACAGGAACATGTTTCGACCCATGGGGTGTTTTGGTTCTTATATGTTGGGTGGTGACTTGTATAGTCATAGGAGATAGGTATATTGTAGTTTATTTTTTATTTTATTTTTCTTTATTGCATCATCCACATATGACTTTTAATCATTTATATAGATGGAGGGTAGTTATATTCTACAAAGGGGGCCAGAAGGGAACTAAAGGCAACTCCATTGTTTTCTTTATAGGTGAGGTAGATCGGGGTAGTTGAGGGATTAATTAGTGTGTTTCATTTTTTTCTAGATTTATAATATATTTCTTATATTTATTTTTTTTCCCTTTAGTGTGGACGTCCGACATACGGATGGGTCATGCTGAAATTTTCTTTATTTTCTATGACTACTTTAATTAATTATTTGTTGGAGAAATCATTCCCAAGCAGTGATTCCTTGATGCTTGGAAACATGTGCCAGCCTATGGGCATATCCAATCTACCTTATTCCATCCTAGTAATTATTATATTAGAGTCTTTTACTAGGTCATTACTATGTCATAACCATGAGATATCCCTGGAAGCATTGAATAACTAGGGAGGGATTTGGAATGTCTAGGAATAAACTATGAATTTGTGGTGTAGTTTGTTATTCAAACACTTCATTATTTGGATGGGTATAATAACGAGTATAAATGATGTAAATAATAAATATAACATGTTAATTATTATTTATATAAGATATACCATCCAATTACATACTATTTCACCATCAATATAATGATATTGTCGCTCGTGCGTACGTACGGATTACCGTCTCCATGACCCGATGAGATTCATTCCCACGTTCATCATTCAACAATGATTATAAAAATATATATTATTAATAAGTATGTAATATATGAAATAATAATTCTAATGGAGATATATATATATATATGTACTTACATATATCGTATTCACATACTCTCGTTCAATATGATATGAAAATGGAAATAGCGTTTATGCGTACGTACGGCCTACCGTCTCCATAAACGATGCCTTCTATTTCATATATCTATCTATTATAATTATTTATATTCTAAATATATATAATATATAAATCAAATTTTATATTCTTGAATTATTAAAACCATGATCTAAATGATACAAGTTAAAACACGTACGATAAAGAAAGCGATGATTACCCAAAATGTTAATTTAAAATGGAAATCATTATTAAATGGGAATTATAAAGTCATAAATGAATCATATATGATATAATAAATATCAATGTGGTTCTAGTATAATTTAATAACATAATATGGTCATTATACAGGAGGTTGAATGTACCCTCGACTAAAGGAAAGTACAAGGTAAGGGTTAATTCCTCAATCTCATTGTTATTCGAGATTGTTTATCGGTAAGTTTTTACTGGGACATATTTATTATCCATGTCCACATTTCATAAAAGATTTTTCAAAGGTATTATTTTTAAGGTACTATTTTATTAAAACATAATTTTAAATGTTTTAAATATTTATTCTTCTAAACCTTTCTCATTAATTTCCTTGTGTTCAAAATGGTTTCAAGGATTTATTTATATGGACATTAATGTTTTAAAATGTTAATTCCTTTCAAAATTTTCAAAGTGGTATGGGACACCTTGATTCAAAAATATCTTTAAATTTCTTCATTTATAAATTGTTTGACTTTTAAATGTTTTCATGAAAAAGGGATATTTCTCTCAAAGAGTTTTGCAAATCATTGTCATTTATGTCAACATCCTTTTATGGATTTTAAACTTGTTTGAAGTTAATCTATTATGATACAAATCTTCCATGTTGTATTGAAGGATTTGTGATATTTTTGACTGTGGATGTGTTATTTGTATACCATTCATGGTTTATAGATAATGTATTGACATTTTGTATGCTAGTTTTAATACGAATGTTTATGTTATGTTTCAACCTTTTCATATGAGGAATGTATTGGACATAGTAAGTAACGGGTGGAGCCCTCTATAGCTCCTCGATGAATCAGTAGGTCTCATGATACAATTAGACATGGAATTGGCCGATTCCTTTCCCAATTTGATATACAGTTTTGTCCGATGCCTTAATCATTTTTAGATGTCTTGGTCGAGGCCTTGACAAAATGTTTCAGAATGTCTAGCATTATACATTCCCTCATTATGAAAATAATATTAATGGTTCATGTGGTAATTCGACTAGTAGAATACCCATGACTATGTTTTATTATGGCATTATTTACTCAACTCTTATTTTTTCCATAAAGTGTTTATATTTATTATTTGTAAAGGTATGTGTTTTCAATTATTCACCTTGCCTATTGTTTATTTTATCTTCTGTTAAATTGGTTACCGTTACTGAGCATCTGATCTCACCCCTTTCTTATGTTTTATTTTCCTAGGATTTCCAAGAAGTGTATTATGACTGACCTGCATGGATAGTCTAAGGGATATGAATGTGGTCAAGGGAGACAATATTTTTGTTGTCTTTTTATTTTATAATGTAATGTAACGTTCATGTATATAATCTATTTCCAAGACTTCTAAACCGATCGATCTTTCGGGACATGATTTCCTTGTATCATGTCAATGTATTAAAATAATGCACTGACTCTGGGTAACTGGGTTCGGGGCATTATAGTTTGTATTAGAGGAAGTTTAGCAATATCCTTGGAAACTAGATTTAGATAAACTCTAATTAGGAAAAATTACCCAAAGATAGACTTTGAGGATTGGTATAGAAGAACTTCCTAGAATTTTGGTACTGTAGAGATTTTGTGAGTTTTCAAAGAAATACATCCATGTCTGGATACGAGTAGGTAGAGGCGGATCTGGCATAGATGTACCTAGGGGTAAAACCTGAAAACACCGCTTTGAGCTAGACTCAAACGGGAATTGGTGCACAAAAACTGGCCTTGCTGCACTCTTGGTTACGACACTCCTGGGGGATATGCTTAGGATAATTCACAATTTATTTATAAACCATTTTGTAGGATATATGAGTAAATATTCCAGCAAAGAAACCATTTTTATGATTATGAGACTATATGTGTGAAAATATTCAATTAATGTTGAGAATTTTTTTAGTTTTTGTATTATATAGTATGATATGATCTAACCTAGTGTGTGTCGTCATTTAGAAATGGGGCCCAATAGAAGGAATGAGAACTCCAGCAATATGCATGATCCAAAGGGTAAGAAGGATCATAACTTTCATAGTCTTAATCCATCATTTAGAAGGGAAATAGTCTCCCATGTATTCTCATCATATGAAGAAATAGTATCATTTGTTAATAAGATAAGTGAAGAATTATCTATGTCATATGACTTTTAATGGAAGCAAGAGAATAAAAGGATTTTATAGATAAATATGGATAAAGGGAAGAGGGGAAAGAAGGATTTCCCCATATTTGATAACTGTGGAAAGAATCACCTTGGTAAATGATTGAAGGGAATGAGAGTTTGTTATAAGTGTTGAGAAAATGGACACCAAGTACGTGATTGAAAGGATAAAAAAAGTTTTAAATGTAAAATGATTCATCTGTAAGGAGTTGGGGCACTACACGATGCAATGTCCAAATCATCATAGTATACCCCAAATGTTGTTATTGGACAATAATCAAGTTATGATACTACCAAAGATGAAATGGAATGATTAGATTTATTATTTTGTTATTAAATTATTGTGTCATTTGAGTATTGTATTAATGATGTGCATGTTATAATAATTATAGAGTATAAAAGGATCGTACTGCAGTACTATTTCATTAAGGACTTGAGATTGTGTGGAACCAAGAAAAGTGACTCAATAGCAGGTTAATTTTTTTTGGAAAAATATATGGTTGAGAGAAAGATAAACCATAATATGGTTCTGATACTGAGGTAGTGATTTTGGAATAATATATGATCGATTTGGATAAATTTTATAAGATATTCTTGACTACATTGAAATTGATTAATGATTTGTATATTCCATCATTCTTGGAGTTTACAACATTTTTGGATAGAAGGATTATATTCAGTATTCTATAAATAATAAGGGGGGATGAATGTAATCAATAATGTTTTTTGGTAATTCAGGGTGTTACAATGTTTTAAAACAATACATGATGAAGGTATTCACATGTTATTACATGGAAAAAATGATCTTCATTGTGTTTACCTCCCTTATAAATTTTGGACTTTGAGTTTGGACAGAAGTATTTTGGATAAGTCTAAAGGTTTGAATTTATTAAGTTTGACATTGGATACTATTGTTAAGGTTAAATAATTTCTTGAGATTATTTTTGGATTGTCATAAAAAGGACAACCTAGAGGTCGGGTGAAAACTCGTCGCGTCTGGAAAGGCCGCGAGACTTGAACCTGCAACCAAAGGGCGAGAAGGGTAGATCACCTACCACTGAAATATATGATGTCCTGATTTTTATAATATAGTTTTTTTAAATGTTCTGACAAATTAATTATAAATTCATTAATTTTTTAACCCTATATGTTAGGATAAAGAGAATATTTTGGAATTCTGTTATCTTTTGGTCTGAAAGATGAGTTTATGGTAGGAATTAGTTGAAGGATGAAACTCTACTTATCAAGTATATTTTTTTTCCTCATATTATATGAATAAATTAATACTTAAACTTTAGGGAAGATATCTTAAAACTAAAAATGTGTTATCCTAATACCTTATATTGAACTAATGATATTTTAAATCATCATAGATTAATGGTTTTGAGGCCCCAAATTTTACACTTATTTGTGATTGGTGACCTCAATCAATCCCTATAAATATTTAAGTTTTTCCCCCAATTATATGTCTCTAATTTCCACCAATGTTCTCCTAATTTAGATCATAATTTGGTGGTAACTTTTTCATTACCTTTCCCTCTTATTAAGACTAAATTTTATTTACCCAATTTCCGATGTGGGTTTTCCACAAAGGTATTTTTCTATTTTAAACCTTTTATTTTCGAAGATCAATTTCTAATTATGAGGATGAAATTTATTGAAGGACAGTATAATGCAACACCCCAATATTTCATAGTACGTTATCTCATTAAAATAATTCAATAGCTTGCGCTACACGCAACACCGAGTTCGAGCGCACCACAACTTACCAAACTAGTTATTCAAAATGCAGTTACGAATAGTATTAACTGCATTTTGAATCTTATATACTCTATATAATATTAACATCCATATTATGTGTTTCTTAGACATAATATAAGAACAAATTCATTTTTTTCAGATAAAAGAAGTATTTTTCAAAAAAATGCAATTTTACCGCCTTTTAATGGAGAACCATTTTTAAAACCAATATTTGACACTTTTATATATTCAATTTAATGAAATTAAATTATTCGTTAGAAGTGGGACATAAAAATTTTGTTTGGATAAATTTTTGGTACTTTTCTGACAACTTTTATATTTTCACGAATAGTGAAAAATACTATGTTTTAATTGAAAACAAATTTTCTAATCGAAATAATTTATAGTGTTAAATTATGCATTTGAAATTTTTTGAAATATAATTAGATTATATTTTTATAATTTAATACAATTTAGGTCATTATAAGTAATTTCACATTTAAATTTGACAAAAAAACATGTCAATCTTTTGATAGTTTTTACTTTTTAAAAACCTGCTTTTTGATTTTGACAACGGGAATTAATTTTAAATTAATAAATGAAACTTCTATGTTTTTAATTTGGTAAAATAGACTTAATTTTTGAATTAGGAATATCAAAATTAGATTTGGGTGAATTTTTGGCATTTTTTTGAAAACTTTCAATTTTTTATGAATAGTGAAAAACACTGCGTTATTATTTAAAAACGAATTTTTATTTAAATAATTATTTATATTATTTAAATTTATTTTAATTAAAAATTGATATATAATACTTATATAAGTTCAATGTAATTAATTTGAGTCGTTTTATAATAAAATTAGATGTATAAAATTTTATTGAACTTTTTAACGTTTTTTACCCACCTTCTAGGGGCATTTGCAAATTTGCATAAAACTTAATTTTACTACTTTTGTGAGTTGAATTTAAAAAAATCTTAGTGCCATGGTTGAAATCATTAAGTAAAATTTAGTTCAATAAGATGAAAATAATTTTTTTTTAATAGTAACTTTTGACTTTTATTTACCATAGTTCAAAATAAATTGGGTAATTAAGGGTAAAAATGATATCATAATTACCCTAACACATGTCCTAATACTATTGGATAAGTATAATGCGACCAAAAAAATTTTAGGAATAAAATATGACCCTATTTGGTCCACTTGTATTATATTAGAACATTTATTATTATTCTATTTAAAGAATAGTTAAAATAGTTAAATTCAATGTTTAATAGCTAAACCATTTTAATATTGGGTTATACATAAGATAAATTAGGCTATAAATATTAATTAGAAATATAAAAATATTTCATACATAATGGTATTTTATTTATAATTTTTAGGCATTATATAATTTAAATTATTTGTGACACAATGATGATGCAGTAATTACCTTATTAATGAAATAATAAGATAATTGATATTATAAATATCCAAATAAATGTAAATTCAGACTTCTGATGAATTCCACTAATTATATAGGTTATTATGACATGTTATTATTGGTTAAATAAAGTGTTAAATTTTTTATGGCTTTCAAAAAATCAAATACAAACTAGTGTCAAAATTGACATAATTGAGTTTTTAAAACAAAAACTATATTATTAATTGATATAATATTCCTAAAAATCTAAGGTTATAAAAAAAGACTTAGATAATGTTATATATATTAATAATGAACCACATTCAGTTCTCTTGTATTGTTATAGTAAGTTTATTAACCATATAATATAAAAATACCAAGAGACATGGTAAATGTCAAACAATTTAACTAAGAGTTAAATCTAAAATATAAGGTTAATATGATGTCCTAAACCTGTATAAAACCTATTGTTTGAGATTTTTTCGACCCATACCCACCTTATCCTTGAAATAATTCATTTTTGAGTCATTATAAACCGAAAATAATTTTATTATAAAATAATATTTCAAGATTTTCCTAAAGTGACCCTCACCTCCCTTATAAAAGGGCAGTTCCCCTTCTCTTAATTTTACCCCTCCATATCCTTTTTTCTCAGAAAAACCTTGCCCATATTTCCTCACAACTTCCCTCAATTCAACCCAGAGTTATTACATTGATCATAAATCCAACCTAAGGATCCATTTTGATCAAATCAAAAGGAAACACCTGAAGTAGAGGTAATAATTTCACCACCCTCTTTCAGGTTCTTTTCTTCTTCCTATTTCTTTTTCATTGTTGTTTCCATACCAAAATAATAACTCAAGTAACTCATATATATTTTTATGTTATTATAAATATGTTACAACAATATTCTTTATTTTATCCATTCTATAAATGGCAAAGTCACCATACGTGCGTATGTACGGCTTACCGTCTCCACGTCGTGGTGTAGTTTGTTATTCAAACACTTCATTATTTGGATGGATATAATAATGAGTATAAATTATGTAAATAATAAATATAACATGTTAATGTTTCTGTATATAAGATATACCATCAATTACATATGATTTCACCATCAATATAATGATATTGTCGCTCGTGCGTACGTACGGATTACCATCTCCATGACACGATGAGATTCATTCCCACATTCACCATTCAATGATGATTATAAAAATATATATTATTAATAAGTATGTAATATATGACATAATAATGCTACTGGAGATACATATGTATGTATGTATGTATGTATGTATGTATGTATGTATGTATGTATGTATGTATGTATGTATGTATGTATGTATGTATGTATGTATGTATGTATGTATGTATGTATGTATGTATGTATGTATGTATGTATGTATGTATGTATGTATGTATGTATGTATGTATGTATGTATGTATGTATGTATGTATGTATGTATGTATGTATGTATGTATGTATGTATGTATGTATGTATGTATGTATGTATGTATGTATGTATGTATGTATGTATGTATGTATGTATGTATGTATGTATGTATGTATGTATGTATGTATGTATGTATGTATGTATGTATGTATGTATGTATGTATGTATGTATGTATGTATGTATGTATGTATGTATGTATGTATGTATGTATGTATGTATGTATGTATGTATGTATGTATGTATGTATGTATGTATGTATGTATGTATGTATGTATGTATGTATGTATGTATGTATGTATGTATGTATGTATGTATGTATGTATGTATGTATGTATGTATGTATGTATGTATGTATGTATGTATGTATGTATGTATGTATGTATGTATGTATGTATGTATGTATGTATGTATGTATGTATGTATGTATGTATGTATGTATGTATGTATGTATGTATGTATGTATGTATGTATGTATGTATGTATGTATGTATGTATGTATGTATGTATGTATGTATGTATGTATGTATGTATGTATGTATGTATGTATGTATGTATGTATGTATGTATGTATGTATGTATGTATGTATGTATGTATGTATGTATGTATGTATGTATGTATGTATGTATGTATGTATGTATGTATGTATGTATGTATGTATGTATGTATGTATGTATGTATGTATGTATGTATGTATGTATGTATGTATGTATGTATGTATGTATGTATGTATGTATGTATGTATGTATGTATGTATGTATGTATGTATGTATGTATGTATGTATGTATGTATGTATGTATGTATGTATGTATGTATGTATGTATGTATGTATGTATGTATGTATGTACTTACATATATCTTATTCACTTACTCCCGTTCAATAAGATATGAAAATGGAAACAATGTTTATGCGTACGTACGTCCTACCGTCTCTATAAATGATGCATTCCATTTCATATATCTTTATATTATAAATATTTATATTCTAAATATATATGATATATAAATCAAGGTTTATATTCTGGAATTATTTAAATCTTGATCTAAATGATACAAGTTATAACACGTACGATAAAGAAAGCGATTATTACCCAAAATGTTAATTAAACATGGAAATTATTATTAAATGGAAATTATAAAGCTATAAATGAATCATGTATGATATAATAAATATGAATATGGTTCTGGTATAATTTAATAACATAATATGGTCATTATACTATAGGTTAAATGTACCCTCGACCAAAGGAAATTACAAGGTAAGGTTTAATTCTTCAATATCATTATTATTCGAGATTGTTTATGGGTAAGTTTTTAGTGGGAAATATTTATTATCCATGTCCATGTTTCATAAAGGAGTTTTCAAAGGGATTATTTTTAAGGTACTATTTTATTAAAACATAATTTTAATTATTTTAAAGATTTATTCTTCTAAACCTTTCTCATTAATGTCCATGTGTTCAAAATGGTTTCAAGGATTTATTTATATGGATGTGAATGTTTTAAAATGTTAATTCCTTTCAGAAGTTTCAAAGTGGTATGGGAAACTTTGATTCAAAAAATTCTTTAAATGTATTCCTTTCTAAATTGTTTGACTTTTAAATGTTTTCATGAAAAAGGGATATTTCTCACAAAGAGTTTTGCAAATCATTTTCATCTATGTCAACATCTTTTGATGGATTTTAAACTTGTTTGAAGTTGATTTATTATGAAACAAATCTTCCATATTTTATTGATGGTTTTCTGATATGTTTGATTTTGGATGTGTTATTTTTATACCATTAATGGTTTATGGATAAAGTATTGACATTTTGTATGCTATTTTTAATACGAATTTTTATGTTATGTTTCAACCTTTTCATATGAGGAATGTATTGGACATAATAAGTGACAGGTGGGGCTCGTTATAGCTCCTTGATGCATCGGTAGGTCTCATGAGACAATTAGATGTGGAATTGGCTGAGGCCTTTCCCAATTTGATATATGGTTTTTGCCTCGGTCTTAATAATTTTTAGACGTCTTGGCCGAGGCCTTGACAAAATGTTTCATAATGTCTAGCATTATACATTCCCTCATTATGAAAATAATATTAATGGTTCATATGGTTATTTGACAACTAGAATACCCATGACTATGTTTTATTATGGCATTATTTACTCATCTCATATTTCTTCCATAAAGTGTTCATGTTTATTTTTTGTAGAGGCATGGGTTTTCAATTATACACCATGTCTATTGTTTATGTTATCTTCTACTAAATTGTTTACCCTTACTGAGCATCTAAGATCACCCCTTTCTTATGATTTATTTTCCCAAGATTTCCAAGAAGTGTATTATGACTGACCTGAAGAGATAGTCTAAGGGATATGAATGTGGTAAATGGAGAGAATGTTGTTGTTGTTTTTCCATTTTATAATGTAATGTAACGTTCATGTATGTAATCTATTTCCAAGACAGTTAAACTGATCAGTCTTTCGAGACATGATTTCCTTGTATCATGCCAATGTATTAAAATAATGCACCAACTCTAGGTAACTGGGGTCAGGCGTTATAATAGAAGTCATGAACCAAAAAAACTAGACTCAACTAGAATGAGTTTTAGTTAGACTGTTTCATGTTGATAGGTTGAATAGGTTTTTTTACCCATGTTTATATGTAAATTAGTTCCTTTACAAGTTGGTATGATAACTATTTCCATTCACTCATGATATCTACCATGTACTATGGTTTGTATGTGGTTTGTATTTTTTTATAGGTTTAGTGTGGCATGAAGGGTACTACTGCCTATTTGGGATAGGTATTTCTACCCAAGATTCAACGAACTATGGGTATATTATGTCTGGTGTGATAATTTTTATGCACAGTTTTGTAAATTGTGGGTATATATATTTTCCCATGGTTTAACTAAAATTGTGGGTATTATGTAAATCACCAAGTCTATACCCATGGTTTCTATAGAAATGGTGGGTATAACTCTATATCGATGCCTCTAGAGGCCACGGTTCATGGAATCGAGGGTATAGCCTATACCTGAAGTTTTAGGGGTTATAATCATGGTTCCAAATTGTGGGTATAAATGATATTTTCTAGCAGTGTTGAGATCATATTTATAAATAGTTTTCTAAAAATTTGGATTCAATTTCCAAATGAATATAACGGATAGCCAAAGGACGAGGTGAAGATGTATTATTCTACAATTGATAAGTAATTAATGGTTACACATTCTATACTAAGGAATAATATAAACATGGTATGATGCAAAAAATGGTGTTACACTTGTGAAGGAAGAGATTCATGTATCTGTTTATAAGAATTGAAATAAAATTTATTAAAATATTTCACACTTTAGTACCGTCCAACAAATATATAAGTTGGATTATACATCATTTCAAGTTATAATTTTCTATATCAAATGGGTTGACAATAGGACTACAATAAAAGTTGATGAATAGGGTTTTCTAAAGGTGAATTTCAGTGTTGAAGGGTATAAGGATGAATCATTCATAATGGAATCACAAGTGGTGAAAGTATTTTATGTCTCATATCCTACAAATAAGAATTGGTCAATTGTTCTATTAGAGACTAAAAAAATAACAGTGTTAGATAAAAATTCAATTGAGGTTTACCCTTTCATTAGGATATCACAATCATTTCATAGCAATCCAAATATAGATTGTGTCTTGTACATTAAAGGGGAGCACAAGGAGGGGATTTGGGTAATCGGTAGAGGAGAAAAATACCTTTAACCTTTAAATAAAAATATAGAGTTTAGTAAACTAGTTAATTTTTTTAATATATTATTCTTTTCATTAAAATGTTATGTGTTCTCTATTTTAGTCATATAATCTAAAATAAATTTTTAACTACTCATGTAGATAATGACTTCTCTATACATTTTTTTCACCAATCTTAAGGACATACAATCGATTTTAAAACTTTTGAATTGATAGGGAACAACACATAGATGAAAAAATAAGAGTGGTGTAGCATCACTGTGTTAACTAAAGTTATTAAGGAAATAAGAAATGGTATAAAATTTGAGGTTTTATGGAATCAATGTGTCCAATCTATTAACCCGAACAAGTCAAAGTTCATTAGTTACATTGGGGTCTCAACTTAAACGCATGTTTCAATTGATATATATTCATGGAATAACATCATGTATTAATTAAATACATCCATTTTTGAATATATTAAGGTAATTTTATGATATAAATTCTCCATTTTACTAAAAAATTATATAATGAAACATTTATTTACTTTTCATTATCCTTCGTTGAGTTTATTTATTTTAGATTATTTCCCTAATAAATTTTTATTAATGGTCACTAGAAAATATCATAGAGCATTTCACTCCCTTATGACTAAGAAGAATCTCATGGATGCTAAGGGTAAAGTAAATCCCCACCCACCAGATATGTATGCAGACATTATAAACCAAGAAGCATGGAAACCTTTAATTAGTCATCATGATGAGAAATCATTTTAGGTGAATTTTAAATGATAATATTTCATTTGAATTTAATTATTTTATCCACTTATATTTAAAAAAATTATTTATGAAATAGTAATGGGGTACTAAAAATAAGCTGTGTGAATCAAAACCAATATACCACTACCATAAATCAAGGATGGGGTATGCTTTACTTGTAAATAAAATGGTGTTTATTTTAAATATATAGTAATTGTTTTATGTGATATAAAATAACATATGTTTCTTTATTTATATACAAATTGATGAATTAGAATCCAAATCCACTTCCATCCCACATCATGTGATGTGGAAGGAGGATTATATAAATAAAGAGGTAAAACTATTAGATCTGGTCTGAATAGCCCAAAGGCCTTATATTTTTATTTATTTTTTGGATAATACTATTATAAAATAGGTTAATAGGGATACCATACATGACCCATATTCCCATAAAAATAAGGCCCAATATATGACGTGAAGGCCCAAATACCCGACTAAAATGGAACTACCCCTCCCTGAAATCTTCTTTATTGATGATTCATAGATCCCCACCTTGTAATGGTTGATCGGCTACTATTTTCCCATGTAGATATTCCTAGTTATTGGTTCCAATAGATATTACCATACCCTCTATTCATTCCAAATCCAGTTATCTCTACTTTGGTGGCTATTACTTGCTCTAATTCCTCTTCAGGGGCTTGTTCTTATGTGTTCTAACTTGAATGCTTCATAGCCCTAAGGCCTTGTGGCTTGAAATCCCATGGCCCAAAGAACTGAGGTAACCCAAGGGCCCTATGGCCTGAATTAATAATTTGGACCAAAGTCCATGTGGCCCATTTTCCCAACCAAATATCCCTAAGGCTCAAATAAAATTAATAGTTTTTCTACTACAATACTGCTACAATACTACTACTTTAACTCTGAAATGCTCCCCTACTAAGATTTAGTCCTAGTTTTCATATAGGATTACCGATTGTGTTAACTAGTAAAACTATTAGATGAAAACACACTAGAAGTGTGATAATCATGTGTAAGTATGACATAATAGTAATTTTTTATGATTTATAATAGTATTAAAAAAATATCTATTTATGTTCTTATGTTTTTCATATGGTTTAGATCTAATAATTAAAGAATCTCAAGATAAACATGAATAAATAATACATGGATTAAATGGTTTAATTATTAAATACACAAATAGTGACATAACCCAAGGACCTAAATATTTAGTGTCTTAGAGACTAAAAACATAAAAACAATTATTTCACATGATTTGAAAATTTCACCATAAACTAAATACACTCTTAGACATTCTAGGTGACATAATCATCTTTAAATCCTATAGAAGGGAAGATATAAAAAGTTGTAAGTTCAAATTCTCAGAAATGGAGAGAATATCAAACACCATATTAGTTAGATCATAAACATATTTAAAATCATAAATAAAGAAAAATATCTTATTTAAAAGAATATAAAACAATAATTATTAACCATAATAATAAAATATATAAATAACATATCAACTGATAATACTTTTACTATATAATGTGAAAAATAAAACCTATAACATATAAAATGATCTAGAAACATAGGAAATAAAGTGGAAAAATCATAATCATAGTATTTCATATTATTTTAACCAAGCTACCCAACAACCCATTCACTCATAAAATTATGAGTAGAGCTAAACTTCATCACACTCACCCTTTGTGAACCTAATTACTTGCTAACTAGTTAAATTAACATATCTATATCATTAGATATAATCCATTACCCAATGCATTAAAGGTAGATATAGGTCCCATACATCTCATAATCTATACATTTGTAAATCATTTGAGAAAAAACAATCATCACATTATAAAAATCCTAAAGAAATAAAAATGGGTTTCATGAAATTTCCAAATCATCATATAAATAATCCATGTAAATAAAATGGGTTTCATAGAACATCCAAATCTAAATCATTCAATTTTTATAATAAATCCATGAATTATTATGAGTTTCATAAAGTGTCTAAATAACATCATAAATTAAATCTCTTAATATGGAAAACTTGATCACCCAAAATAATAACATAACAAAATAATAACATAGGGTTAAATATGAAACATAACTCCATTATAAGTATATCACTTTTTAAGCTAATGAAAACCAAAACACAAAGAGATAATTTTGAAAACATTTTTTTTTCATCAATGTAAAAGTCATAGTTACGAGTCTTTTTTTAAAAGTTTCTTTTGTTTATAAGGAAAATGAAAGGAGAATATTTCATGGAAATGAAATTGGTTCAAAAACTCATTTTACCCAAAATTAAATAAATAAAACATCATTTAAAATGGAAATTCTTGGAAAAATGATGTTCAAATAAGAAATTATATAACTCAAATAAAGTAGTTTGAGTTACCAAATCGCTTACCTTTACCCTTTATTTACATGGAGGTTCCTTAACACCCTATATTATAGGGATAAATATCTTAATTAAGTGTTTTAGAAACTTATTCATATAAATTTCTATTTATACTCTTTGTTAAAAAAAACTCTTCATCTATTAGATTGTTGTAACCACTTTTCAACATTACGTGTTAATAATCTTAATTGTTTTTAAGTATGTTCATAAAAGTGGTGTTGATCATAATTTTTGTCCCAAATATCATCACTTAAAAACCATTAAAGGTAATTTAATTTATTTTTTATAAATAATTATAAAGTTATAACACAATTACATTGTAGTTTTAGTTTCATTTCATGAAAACAAAAATGCTAATTTACTTGCTTTGGGTTATTTATCGATACTGACGGATTACCTTATAATGATCTTTAATTTTTGTTTTATCCAAAAATTACCACATTAATAATATATATTAATTATATATATAATATATACTCATCAAATATAAACTAAAGTTCATGAATCTAAGTTAGAGATATGGAAGAACATCTCTCTCTAAAAACATGAGCATCTAGGGTTCTCCAATCCCTCACTCCATCTTTCTTCATGGATGATGTGTTTCTTGTGTTCGGGAGATTTGACTCCCGTATTTTTCGGAATCATGACCATGAGCGGTGAGGATCTGTTACTATGAACAACGATGGAAAACCAAACAATGGAGTTACCAATCACTCAAATGCGAGTAGAGCCATAGGTATCTATTTCCTAGATGCACTCAAAGGAAGTGACGTGAACAAACATCTTCTTTCAACAAGGCTACCTCTATTCAAGAAGCTAGAAGATGGTGATTATTCGGTTGAAGAAGACCTCAAGGCGCTTCATCAATGTGTGATGCTTTGCAAAATCTCCATTATGGGTCGTGTCTCATACATGAAAGGTGATCTCCCATGGACTCTAACTGATTTAAAACCTAGAATTGCTAATTTTTGGGGCATATCGAATTGGAAACTAGTTCTCATAGGTCGTGGGTACTTTTACATTTTATTCAACTCTCAATCTGATCTTGACAGAGTATGGAAATTAGGTAACATCCAACTTAATCCTGGATTGCTTAGGATTTCTGAATGGGATTTCTCCTTTAATCCACACACCCATATAAATACAATGGAATAGGTGTGGGTTAGATTTCAAGGACTAAACTCATATTTTTGGCACCCTAAGATCCTAAATGATATTGTTTCTTATATTGGACTACCCCTGAAAATTGACCAACGAACTCTAAATGCTAATTTGGGCCTATTTGCGAGGGTAATGGTAGAGTTAAATCTTTTTTCTCATCTTCCCAATTAAATAAGCTTCAATTCCAAATATTATAAAATATATATTAGGATAGAATATGAAGAAACACCATTATTCTGTGAAATTTGAAAACTTATTGGCCATACCATAGAAAACTGTAGGGTGATTAGGAAACAAGTGGTCCAACCACTGGAAAATGAATGGAAGGAAATGAAAAATAATAAAAAAGGTAACCCACCCACCTTGGATATTCTAGAAACATCAAAAAAGATAAATGAGATATGGGTGAAGAAGACTAATAAACCAAAAAATACAATGAACACTTCGAATGATTCATGGGATGAACTTGTAGAAGAAGAAGAAAACAATGATCAACATCCCCTTAATAAACCAGAATCCATGGTTATAGAGGTATGTAAAAAACAATAGGAAACTAATTATGGAACGAAAGAAATAGGTGAGGTATCCTCACACCACACTGCTTCTGTAACTTCTAATCCTTCGGCCTTTGGTGAAACTCACTTTAACACAAGTGATGTTATGTTCGAAGGTAAGAAAAATGAAAATGTTTCTTGTAATCCTATTAGTGTATGGATTAATTTAGGAGTAGAACACCAACAAGAGACCCCATCTTGAAAACACTTGCTCTCAGCCTTTGGTTTGGTCAAGGATCCAAGAGCTTCTCCTTCAAACCCCTATAAAGACCCTGGTGAAAATCATGTGATCCTTTTGAATGTGTCCAAGAAGAACTCTATGAATGATCCTGGGTAGATTCAATGAAAATCCATACTGTTTGCAGAAATGGATAGTGGAAAGTTAAGGAGCTTCTCAGAACAGCCATTAGGCATGGAAAGTACCCTTCTCAATCCACTTGAGAATTTGGAAGCTATAAATTCTGCTGTGCCTTTGGATGAACCCCTAAATCTGGATGGCTCGGGGCTGTTGGATAGAACTAGTGTTTCAACACAACTGGTATTGCAACAAATCAACTGGGACCTAGATATCACACCTATATTGCCTCCAAGATCTAAATTGAACTCTGATAATTACTCAGGTACCTCTAAGCATGGATTTTCTATTGAAACTGCTTCAGGTATGCCCTCTTTACATATTGACAGTTAGTTAGTAGATCCTTTTTAATCAACTATTCTTATTACATTGCCTACTAATTCTGGGAAACTGAATAGTCAACCTGATAATGAACATAATTCTAGTAAAAGTACTATGATTTCACCTCTGTAGGGTAGCATTAAAACTGATATTTCAAAGATCCCTTATAATGATTCTAAAAGTATCTAGGAAAAGAACAAGAACCCAAATCCTACCAAGCATAACAGAAGATCTACTAGGAACAAGGGTTCAATAAACACAAAAAAAAGGAGTTCTAACTCCAAACTTAGGTTCAAATGAATATCATTTTCTGGAATTGTCAGGGTATTGCTAACTCTGACACCCTTTCTATCTTAAAAATTATGGTTAATATTCATTACCCTATGTTATTTTTTATTGCTGAACCAAAAGTCAATTTCTCCTCCAAGTTTCAGCACTTATGTCATCATGGTTACTCCATTACTCGTGTAAGAAAAAACTCCTCTTAATTGAAACTTTATAAATCTTTTCACACTGTTCTATTTAGGATATTAATATTTTTTACATCTCAGAGAAACCCTTCACTTGTGATTTTTTCTTCAAAGTAACTTCTATTTTTTTCTCCTTTTTATATGAAAAAAATTGCTACCAAGAAAGAAGGCCCCTCTGGGATGATTTTACTTTGCTAGGTACTTACATCAACACTCCCTAGTTAGTTATTGGAGATTTTAATTCTATCAAATCAAATGAGAAAATTAGCCCCTCACATGCTATGATCTCCATGAGAGAATCCAAATCCACTATTGAAGACAACAATCTCATTGAAATAAATCTTATGGGTGCCAAATACACTTGGTATAGGAAGAATTACAATAGGATGGTTGCCTCTAAATTGGATAGAGCCTTCACGAATGTTCCTGCTTTATATTTTTGGAACTCCATCACTAGCACCACACTTCATAAGCTCCACTCTGACCACTATCCTATTCTGGTCATTATCTCTGTCGACACTATAAGACGTCCTCTTCCTTTTAGATTCAATAATTCTTGGTTCACTAACACTGAATGCGCTGACATCATTAAAACCTTTTGGCTTTCTATGACACATTACAATGATGCCTTTTCCTGCTCTTACAAACTAAAGTCTCTTAAATATATTCTTAAATGTTTGTGTAGCCTGCATTATAAACAAATCAACAAGGATATCCTACTCCTTGATAATGATCTCAACTAACTCAAAACCCACAGCACTAGATCTTATTTTAGCATTTATCCAAATCAAGAAATAAACACCTCAATAAAGCTCAATTCCCTGCTCACATTTAAGGAGAGCATGAGGAAGAAATCCTTCAAAGTTAAATGGAATTCTGATGGTGATAGAAATACTAAGTTCTATAACTCTCTTCAAAGATCCCACAGATCCTATAGGCCTCTTTCCACTCTACAAGATGGAGACAAATTTTATACAATGAAGATGACACTGCTAACCATATTGTCTCTTACTTTGAATCTATTTTTAATAGCCCTGATAACAACAAGGATCTCTTACCAGGGATCATTATGATGGTGTTCAATGATGAATATAACACCTTTCTTCTTAACACTCCTATAGATTATAAAATTAAAGATATTGTCTTTAGTTTAAATCCTTATAGTGATCCTGGACCCGATGGTATTAATAATGGTTTCTTCCATCACTACTGGGATATTATTCAATCTGATGTTTGCAAGTTTTCAAATATTTTTTCACCAATGGTGTTCTTCCTCATGGTATAAATGCCCAATTCCTCTCTCTAATACCCAAATTTTATAATGCTTCTGAGATCCATTTGTTTAGGCCCATCGCTCTCAACAACACCCTTTACAAAATCATCACAAAAACAATTGGAAATAGGCTCTTGACCATCATGGATAAAATAGTCTCCTAGAAACAATTTGGTTTTATCAAGGGTAGATCCATCCAAAATTGCATTTGTCTTGCTTTAGAGTATTTCAAAACTTTAAACAAAGTAAACAGAGGAGGTAACATTTCAATTAATCTTGACATTAAAAAAGATTTTGATACAATGTACTGGAGTTTTATCTTTAGGGTGCTTCAATATTTTGGTTTTAGTAATGCTTTTATCACTACTATCAGAACCTTATTCAATTCATCTTCCATTTCCATTATGATCAATGGTTCCCCCAAAGGATACTTCAAATGCACTAAATGTTTGAGACAAGGGGATCCCCTCTCTGCTATCCTTTTCTCCATTGTAGAGGATGTTCTTAGCTGTTTACTCACTTGTCTTGTTGATCAAAATAAACTCAAGCCCATTCATGTGTTCCATAATTTGAATGCTCCCACTCACCTATTTTATGCTGATGATATAATTCTTTTTCTTCAAGGTGATAAAAGAAACATCTGTGTAATGAACCGAGTCTGGAGCCCCTCCACTGGTGCCCCATACCCGGTTCGCCACATGACCTCAAGCGCGTTTCCCCAAACGCCGGAGGCTGCCGACTAGTAGAGAGGGCCTTGGTGAGTCGGTGGGGAAACTATGCCCTCATTCGGTAAGGTATACAAGGTAGGAAAACAATAATAAATAGTGGAAACAGTAAACAACATGCATAACAACAGAAACTAAACAGCGGAAGCAATGTAGATTTATAACTATGATGACAATGATGCAGCAGGTACAAGTATCTAAGGAAAACAGCAAACACAACAACGTGATGAAATACAACTGAAACCAAGTGCAAAAGAAAAACAAAGTAAGCTCCTCAGCATCGCGAGCCACGGCTCGGTCCCATGCTCCCCAGCTCCTGGTGCAATCAAGATCCTGAAGTAGAAGGGCACTTACCCTTATCTATACCTGCAGCAACATAGTCTGCTTGGGACCAAAATCATGGCCCAAACAGGGTGTGAGATACAATCCCAGTAGGCAATCACCCAAAGATTTGTGCCTTACAGTCAAATGAATACATGGCAGTAAATAAACAAGAAGCAGTAAACAGGAAAGCACAAGCAGCTACAATGCACAGTTCTAACATGTAAACTACCGAAGAAAACAGCCAGCAATGAAAGAAGAAACAGGTAACCCTCTGGGTAGCTCCCACAGCCTAACCCCTATGGTTCAACCTATAGTACTAGAAACCCTCTGGGAGGCACACACAGTCTCCCCCCTCTGTTTTAGCTACGTAATTAAGCAGACTCTCTGGGTAATCACTCACTGTCAATTCCCCCTATAGTCTCGTATCGTGCTAAAGGCTCTCTGGGGAAGCACTCAACGTCAATTCCCCATGTATCTTGTGTCATGGAACTATAGACTCTTTGGGGAAGCACTCAACGTCAATTCCTCCTATAGTCTCGCATCGTAATAAAAAGACACTCTGGATAAGCCCTTCTGTCAATTCTCCCTTTGGTCTACTACTCTAGGTTCTCACAGTCCTGAGTGGGAAAGTAAAACATGCTCAGCACGTGTGCATCATCCAAGTAAACCTCAAGAACTACTTGGCTATCATTCTAAGGCTTAATAGCAATAAAAAACAATAGTTCCACTATCCTATAAATAGGCATGGAAACTGGCAACGCTAAAGAGCACAACAAGCATGGCAAAGCAACCTCAGCACAAAATAAATTACTCTACTCACAAACAACAACCTCTACTAAAGAAAACAATACAAAAGCAAGCAATCAGCAGGGCAAAACAGGAAACACGCAATACCCCATTCAAGGGTATTAGTGGAATTTTCACAAAAATATTCATCAACTTTCTACGGAAAGGCACAAACCACCTACCTTGATCCTAGGATATTGATATACATGAACCACAGCGACAGATTCCTCTTAGAACAACGTAAATCTGAGAAAACGCACAAAATGTTCATCCCATGATAGCTTGGAAACGAGGAGGAATCAAGGAACAAGGCTAAAGCAGAAGGAAGAACTCACTGCTTCAATTCCAACTCAATCTACCGTGCTCAAATCGGAGAACGGACGGTGAGGCAGGAGATCGGAGAATATTCGGTCGTACGGTCACTCCCGGGCGGACGAAATCTGGAGAAGAAGATGATTTTGGGGGTTAGACACAACCCCAGTCCATTTAATGAAAAAAAAAGTACACGGTGTGTACTTATTGAGTACATGACATGTACTTAAATTTTCCGTACTCCAAATTAATCGGCCTCCACCTCAGCCTTACACATCGTGTGTGTGGCCCGGATATGGCCATCACATGGCTTCGAGCCGAAAGAGAGTACATGGCGTTTACTCAGAAAGTACACGGTGTGTACTTTGAAAATTTCCAGAAAATTTATTTTTCTTAAAAACTCCAGAAAAAGGAAAAGCGTACCTGAAAAGAAGATCTGGGTTCTTACAAACTTCCCCCCTTAAATAAATTCATCCCCGAATTTCCCTAACGAGGTGGAGAAGGAGGAACACCAAATAGCTCTGGCCACTGTGATCATACAACGGCCTTCCTCTCCCAAGTCTTGTCCTATACTCGCCCGTGCTGCCATAGCACTCATACCAGAGGAACAGACCACCCATGGAGAACCTTTGTACTGCGATAGAAAATCCGGATAGGATGCTCCTCGAACAATGCATCCGCTTCAAGCTCGACTACCTCAGGCTGAAAGACGTGAGACGGGTCTGAAAAGTAACGTTGGAGTTGAGAGACATGGAATACGTCATGCATGGCCCGATACATCTGAGGTAGCTTCAACCGATAGGCAACCGGCCCCACTCTCTCCAAGACCTCAAACGGCCCGACGTACCGCGGTGAAAGCTTACCCTGTCTCTGAATCCTTTTGTGTCCCAACCTTGGTGCAACATGTAGGAAAACCTAATCACCGACCTCAAACTCTAGAGGTCGTCTCCGCTGATCAGCATAAGACTTCTATCAAGACTGTGTTGTAGTCATCCTCTTCCGAATCAGATCTATCTGCTCTGAAGTCTCCTGAACAAGACGAGGTCACGGCAAAGCTGCCTCTCCTTCCTCCATCCAGCATAAGGGTGATCGGCATGGCCTACCGTACAAAGCCTCGTATGGCGCCATCTGAATGGTCACCTGGAAACTGTTGTTGTAGGAGAACTCCACCAGAGGGATATGCTTCTCCCAAGAACCGCCAAAGTCAAGGATGCAAGTTCAGAGCATATCCTCAAGCACCTGGATTGTGCGCTCGGACTAGCCATCAGTCTGGGGATGGTATGCTGTACTCAAAAGTACATGTGTACCCAAGGCCTTCTGAAGTCCCTGCCAGAACCAAGAGGTAAAGCGCGCATCTCTGTCTGAAACAATAGAGCGCGGAACTTCATGCAGACGAATGATCTCTCTGATGTAAAGTCATCCCAGATCATCTCCAGTGAAGGTATCCTTGATCGGCAAGAAGTGAGTAACCTTCATAAGCTTGTCAACGATAACCCAAACAGCATCGTTTCCCTGAGGAGATCTCGGCAACCCAGTCACGAAGTCTATCGCAACATCGTTCCACTTCCACTCTGGAATGGGTAACTACTGTAAAATACACGCTGGTCGCTGATGCTCTTCTTTCACCTGCTGACAAGTAGAACATCGCATGACGAAACCAGCAACATCCTTCTTCATACCTGGCCACCAGTACTGGTGATGAAGATCCTGATACATCTTGGTGACGCCAGGATGAACTTCCCAAACAGAGGAATGGAAATCCTGCATTAGCTCCTCGCGTATGTCTGCTGGCACCCATACGCGTCCCTAGAAATTCAAGATCTCATCCTCTCCCACTGCCCATCCAGGAAGAGGGTCCTCTCCTAACACACTCTCCCGTAGTACTAAGCCTTCTGAGTCTGATAGCTGACTCATCCATACCTAATCAAGTAGCATGGAGGTAGCAGCTACAGAAGATAGAAAAGTCTCTCCTCGTCTGTCATGCACCTCCAGATGCATCTCAGATAACAGAGTCATCAGCTGCCACTCACTACTGCCCTCCTGAACTGCCTGAATCTGAGTTCTCCTGCTCAACGCATCTTTCACAGCATTTCCCTTTCCCGGCATATAGGTAAGCTCGAAGTCAAAAGACTGTAGATACTCAACCCACCTGTGCTGCCTTAGATTCAGATCACGCTGAGTGAAGATATACTTGAGACTCTTGTGGTCAGTGAAGACCACAAAGTGCTCTCCTAGAAGATAGTGTCTCCAACAGCGCAAGTCATGAACAACAGCTGCCAACTCCATATCGTGCGTAGGGTAGTTCCTCTCATGTGGACTCAACTACTGAGACCCGTACGCAAAAACTCCCTCTCCCTGCATAATCACAGCTCCTATCCCAACACCTGAAGCATCACAGTAAATAGTGTAGCTCTTGCCTGGCTCTGGCAAGACTAGTATCGGTGTTGATGTCAACCTCCCTTTCAGCTCCTGAAAGGCCGACTCATAAGAATATGACCATAAGAACTTCGCCCCCTTCTTGGTCAGACCTGTTAAGGTTGCTGCTAGATGAGAACAGTCCCGAATGAAGCGTTTGTAGTATCCATCCAGCCCTAGGAAACACCGAACCTCAAAGACATTCTTCGGCTACTCCCAGGAAACTACAGATCTCACTTTCTCTGGGTCCATAGATACTCTTGCCTCTGAGATGACGTGACCCAAGAAGTGAATCTGATCTATCCAGAAGTGGCACTTCGAGAGTTTAGCATAAATCTGATTCTATCTCAGTGTACTCAGAATGATCTCAAGATGGGTATCATGGTCGTGTCGAGTGTGAGAGTACACCAAGATATCATCCACGAAGACCATGATGAAGGAATCCAAGTAAGGATGGAACACTCGGTTCATCAATTCCATGAAAACTGCAGGTGCGTTTGTGAGACCGAACAGCATGAATGTATACTCGTAAAGACCGTACCTGCTCTTCAAGGTTGTTAGAGGTATATCTGATGGTCAAACACGTAACTGATGATAACCGGACCTCAAGTCGATCTTCGAGAACACCCGGTCTCCTCAAATCTAATAAAAAAAAGGTCATCAATCCACGGCAAGGGATATAGGTTCTTGACCGTCAACTAGTTCAGCTTTCGATAATCCACACAAAGACGAAGGGTACCGTCTACCTTCTTCGCAAACAGAACAGGAGAACCCAAAGGAGAAGTACTTGGTCGGATGAAACCCTTAGCATGTAGCTCCTCCAACTACTTCTTGAGCTCCTAAAACTCAGGTGTGGCCATTATATAGGGATGAATGGACACCGGTGCCACTCCTGGAATGAGTTCAGTAGAGAATTCTACCTCACACTCCAGAGGAAAACCCGAAAAGTCTTTTGGAAAGACATCCCTGAACCGATCCACCACTAGAAGAAAGTCCAACTGTGGAGTCCCCTGATCATCCAGATAAAGGCTAGTAATTTGGGCTATCACCCCTCCTAGCCCAAGATGCTCGAGTCCTGCCTGACTCGCCCGAACATCCCATTTGCCTCTATGTAGAAAAGATTCACCCTCTGGTGAGATGAAACTTATGCTGCGGTGATAGCAGTCGACGACTGCCTGGAAGGGAATCAACCAGTCCATGCCAAGGATGAAATCATAACCTGTCATCTCTAGGACATAGAGATCCCATAAGAAGCGATACCCTGCAACCTCAAGAGGGAACTCTCTACACTGGCGTACACTAGATGTCCTCATCCCCAAATGTGTGTCTAGTGTCAACGAGTCGGCAGAAGAAAAGATGCAGAGCCCAAGGCTCTCCATGACAGCAACGGAGATAAAGCTATGCGTAGAACCAGTATAAAAAAGGGCTGAAGATAAAACAGAGGCTATTAAAATCATACCTCAAACAGTAGAAGGGTTGGGATCCTAATCATGATAAGTCTGCTCCACGGTGAAAGACTGGCCCGTGTCGCGGCCCTGCGCCCCTGGCTGACCACTCTGAGCTGAACCTCCCTGCTGGTGCTGAGGAACTGGTGGCTGACTGCCACGGCCTCAACCTCCACCTTGGCCTGAACGGCTGGAAGAACTCCAGTTCCCCGACTGGTGAGAAACTGGTGGGGATGCTCCTGAATGAGGAGTCATGGAAGAACCCTGGTCACCAGCTGCTGGTGAGAAAACCTGACAGAAACGCTGAAGGTGACCCATCTTTCTGCAAGACTGGCACTCCACGGGGTCTCTCTGGCACTGCGGCCTCGTGTTCCCAGTCCAGCCACATTGGTATCACGTCACCTGGCTGCCTGATGATGTGTCTCTCTTCCTAGAATCACCACGTGTAGGCTCCCTACGGTGCTTCTTGCTATCATCTGGAGGAAAGCTAGCTCTGGAAGCAGAACCACCCTGACTCGTAGATCCAGAGTCTCTCATATTGCACTACGCAATCAGTGCCTGATTAACGATGGAAGTAATGGAATTCAGCTGGAAGATGTTCACCTGCGAGTGGATCTCCCTCCTGAGTCCATCCTCAAACTTCCTCGCCAAGAACACCCCACTCCCATCCTGAATGGGTGTAAAACGGTGTAGATCAATGAAACGAGAGGAATACTCCATGACAGATAGAGTACCCTACTCTAATCTCATGAACTCCCGGGCTCGATTGGCCCTCAGGGTCTCCGGGTAGAAGTAGTCGTAGAACACGCGCTAGAAATCCTCCCAAGTCATAGCCTGTTGCTGACCCACCTGTGAGACAATGTCCCACCACCTATTGGCAGAGTCTCGGAACATATAGGTGGCGAGCTTGACCTGCCTCTCTAGAGGTGTCTCCAGATGCTTGAATATAGTCAGCATGGCTTCCATCCATGACTTTGTAGCCTGAGGTCCTCCCTCCTCCGAGAACGTGGGAGGATGCTGCTACTAGAAAACCCGCGTCAAGTATTCCATAGACGAGGCAGGAGGCGGTGCTCCCTGTAAGGCCTACATCATTCTCATGAAACCTTCCCTGAACTACGCATCAGCGCCCTCAACTGGTACAACAACCAGTGACAAGGATGGCTCGGCTGGGGGATCGACAGGAAGTCCCTGATTAGCCATATATGGCGTCTGATCACTACCTGACGACAGACGTACGACCAGAGGACGTCTCGGAGGCATAGATCTGAAAGATCAAAAGCACACCTTAGATCAGGAAAACAAGGACAGAGATCACAAGGGTAAAAAATGGGAACAGGGGAAGAAAAATACACAAGATTGCAAAACACGACTACACAGCGTGTATAAAACTACACGGTGTGTCTTCTTAAGCCACTGACATGGGCATGTACTTCTACCCTACAAGTCATGTAACACCTAAACTACACGGCGTGTTGATCCCAACACACGGTGTGTACTTGAAACTATTCCCCTGCCCGAGTCTCCTTACATGGCTAACCCACACGGTCCGACTCAACCCAAGACTACACTGCGTGTTCGAAACAAACACGGCGTGCACTAGACAAGGCTTCGGCGGTCCGTTTTATTGAGTACACGTCCGTCTACATGGCTGGACCTTACACGGTGTTCTCCAAACAAACACGGCATGTATAGGTGAAGGTGACACCATCCCGTGTTGTTTTTGACACGGCCGGGTACCTGGAAAAGACTACACAGCATGTTCCGAACAAACACAACGTGTGGAAAATAAGGTCACGATGGCCTGTGTTGTTCGAGACATGGTCGGGTACCTGGATAGGACTACACGGAGTGTTCCCTATGGACACGGCGTGTTCTACCTGATCTTCCCCAGCCTGTGTTGTTAGTGACACGGCTGGGTACACGGCTCCGAACTCACACGGCGTGTACCAATGGTACATGGCGTGTTCCCGAAGTTACTCCCACAACACCATATTCTGCTCACACGGTCATTGAAACGGCCTGAAAACTACATGGCATGTATCTAAAAAGTACACATAGTGTATTCTGGTTTTTTTTGGGTAGTAGCTCAGAAACTGCGCAGAATTCCAGAAACACTAAAAACAAGGGAAAAGATGCCAAATTCTGATCCATGAGGGCCCATAAAACCTCAAGAACCAAAATTTGGCATTCATTTTAAGCAAGGAACAAAACAATAGTTTTCTAACATAACAGCAGAGAATCTATCAAGCATCTATCACAATAGAATGCATAATCTACATAGAGCCTATCACAACAACATGCAATCGCTAATGCACCCTAGATGGCATGGCAAGAATGCATGACATGTGATTTCTACAAGTGTCTATATAATTCATGAGATTACATACCCTCATATCATCGGGTTGTGACAGAAATAGAACTGCAATATCAAAACAGTAATAGCACAAGCCATGTGAATCACTCTCGGTGAAATCAGGTCAACTAAAAAATCTCAAAATCAGCAACTACAATTAACGAGGTAGTATGGCTTTTCCCTGTACACGGGTTATCTACTCCCGAGAACAGCTTAATGCCAAGTACCGAATCCATCCTATCCCTGGCTAAGGTCTCCAAAAAGTAAAGCAAGAGAAAATAAAACCTTTGATACCAATTTGTAACGACCCGAGTCTAGAGCCCCTCCACTAGTGCCCCGTACCCGGTTCGCCACATGACCTCAAACGCATTTCCCCAAACACCAGAGACTGCCGACTAGCAGCAAGGGCCTTGGTGAGTCGGTGGGGAAACTATTCCCTCATTTGGTAAGGTATACAAGGTAAGAAAACAACAATAAACAACAGAAACAGTAAACAACATGCATAACAATAGAAACCAAACAACGGAAGCAATGTAGATATATAACTATGATGACAATGATGCAGCAGGTACAAGTATCTATGGAAAATAGAAAACACAACAATGTGGTGAAATACAACTAAAACCAAGTGCAAAAGAAAAACAAAGTAATCTCCTCAGCATCGCGAGCCATGGCTCGGTCCCATGATCCCCAACTCCTGGTGCAATCAAGATCCTGAAGTAGAAGGGCGTTTACCCTTATCTATACCTACAGCAACATAGTCTACTTGGGCCCAAAATCATGGCCCAAATAGGGTGTGAGATACAATCCCAGTAGGAAATCACCCAACGATTTTTTCCTTACAGTCAAATGAATACATGGCAGTAAATAAACAAGAATCAGTAAACAGGAAAGCACAAGAAGCTACAATGCATAGTTCTAACAAGTAAAGTACACAAGAAAACAGCCAGTAATGAAAGAAGAAACAGGTAACCCTCTAGGTAGCTCTCACAACCTAACCCCTATGGTTCAACCTATAGTACTAGAAACCCTATGGGAGGCACACACAGTATCACCCCTCTGGTTCAGCTACGTAATTAACCAGACTCTCTAGGGAATCACTCACCGTCAATTCCCCCTATAGTCTCGTATCATGCTAAAGGATCTCTGGGGAAGTACTCAGCGTCAATTCTCCATGTGGCCCACATCGTGGAACTATAGACTCTCTGGGGAAGCACTCAACGTCAATTCCCCCTATAGTCTTGCATCGTAATTAAAAGACACTCTGGAGAAGCCCTTCCATCAATTATCCCTTTGGTATACTACTCTAGGTTCTCACAGTCTTGAGTGGGAAAGTAAAACATGCTCAGCGCACGTGCATCATCCAAGTAAACCTCAAGAACTACTTGGCTATCATTCTAAGGCTCAACAGCAATAAAAAAACAACAGTTCCACTATCCTACAACTAGGCGTGGCAACTGGCGATGCTAAACAGTACAACAATCATGGAAAAGAAACCTGAGCACAAAATAAATTACTCTACTCACAAGCAACAACCTCTACTAAAGCAAACAAGCCAAAAGCAGGCAATCAGCAGGGAAAAACAGGAAACACGCAATACCCCGTTCAAGGTTATTGGTGGAATTTGTACAAAATATTCATCAACTTTCTACGGAAAGGCACAAACCACCTACCTCGATCCTAGGAGATCGATATACGTGAACCACGACGATAGATTCCCCTTAGAACAACATAGATCTGAGAAAACGCACAAAACATTCATCCGATGATAGCTTGGAAACGAGGAGGAATCAAGGAACAAGGCTAAAGCAGAAGGAAGAACTCACCACTGCGATTCCAATGAAATCGATTGTGCTCAAATCGGAGAAAGGACAGTGAGGCGAGAGCTTGGAGAAGATTTGGTCATACAGTTGCTTCCGGGTGGATGAAATCTGGAGAAGAAGATGATTTTGGGGGTTAGGCGTGACCCTGGTCCGTTCAATGAAAATAAAGTACATGGCGTGTACTTCTTGAGTACACAGAGTGTACTTAAATTTTCCGTACTCTAAATTAACCGGCCTCCACCTCAGCCTTACACACCATGTGTGTAGCCCGGACACGGCCAGCACACGGCTTCAAGCCGAAAGAGATTACACAGCGTGTACTCAGAAAGTACACGGCGTGTACTTTGAAAATTTCCAGAAAATTCATTTTTCTTAAAAACTCCAGAAAAAGTAAAAATGTACCTAAAAAGAAGATCTGGATTCTTACAATCTGAAACCTCAAAAAATCTATTTCTCATTATGAGGATATTTCTGGACAACTGATTAGTTTGAAAAAATATTTTATCTTCTTTGGAAAAAAAAATTATCCTAATAGAAAATGCATCATTATAAGTGACATAGGTATAAAGGAGGGATCTTATCCTTTTAAATACCTAGGTGTCCCCATCTTCTGGGGGAGACCTAAATCTTCACACTTCTCTAAAATTTCAAATCAGGTTATAAATAAACTTTCTTCTTAGAAGGGAAAATATCTTTCTATGGCAGGTAGAATCTATCTTGTTAAATCTATTATTGTCTCAAAAATTTTCTACTATATCATGGTCTACAAGTGGCCTATTGGCCTTATTAAAACATTAAATAACTCTATTAAAAATTTTGTTTGGACAGGTAGCACGGTGGAAAGGAAAATTGTCATCATACCATGGTTAACCTGTTGTAAACCCATTGATAAAAGAGGCATTGGCATAAAAATCTCAAACACTTTAATGAGTCACTTCAAGCCAGGCTCACTTGGGATCTCCTAAATAATAATTCTAATTCAACTAGCTTTCTTAAAATAGATTTCTTGAAAAACTTAAGAAATTAAACTCAACTTTCATTACCTCCTCTATCTAGAATTATATAAAATAGTTATTTTCCTCCATTATGAATAACGCCTAGTGGATGGTCTCTAGAGACTCTTCTTTGAATTTTTGGTTGGATAATTGGACTGGAACTCCTTTGAATTCCATAATTTCTCTTGACTAAAGTCCTGGGAACACCAAACTCTCCATCAGAGATGTCATATGCTCCCAAAATGATCATATTCCAGACAACATCATGAATGTCATTGATACCTACACTTTCTCCATTACCGATGATTTCTTAGTTTGGGAACCTGCTCACAATGGCATTCTTAACTCAAAAAACTATTACAATCACTTTTTTTGTAACTATGAAAGTGATTTTTGGTGGATTAATATCTTTGAAAAACCTTCGATAAAACCTTCAAGATTTACCCACATCTGGCGACTTGCTCACAACAAGATCCCCACTAATGATTTCCTTCAATTGCATGGTATTTAACTCTATTCTAAATGTTGTATCTACAACCAACACACCAAAGATTCCAATCACCTCTTTTTTTCTTATGCCACTGCTTCTGCACTTTGTAATTATATTTTTAACATTTTTAACTATAGGTGGATGATTCCAGACTCTATAAAATCTCAATTTAAGAGATGTGCAGAGATGGATAAATCTCAGCAGATTAAGAATAATTTTCTTGCTGATGTCGCAGGGCTACACCATGTGATCTGGTATGATATAAATGATTTTATTCATAATAAATGCTCATTAAGTTATGTTTCAATGCATATGATGATTCTCATTGCCATACGTAAAGATGATTTGATCCAAAAGGGACACTACAACAACATGGTGCATGACTTTGGCATTCTGCGATGACTCTGTATTGTTGGAAATTACTGCCAACCTCGTTACACTTTCAAAGATTTTTTGTGTGCCCCTCTTCTTGGTTGGATTAATGTTAATGCATATGGTTCTTTCAAAGGCAAACTGGGCCCTACGGGTTGTGGTGGAATCTTTAGGAATCATCCTGGTTAGATCCTTGGATTCTTTTATGGTAGATGTGGCATTGCCTCTTCTCTAGAAGCTGAAATGATGAGTATGATTCATGCTGTTTATTTTTCCTAACAACGTGGATGGAGAAACCTTTGGATTGAGAGTGACTCGACCACCATTGTGTAAGAAATTTGGAATGGTGTGATACATCTTGCGTGGTTTATCACCACTCGTTGGATTAGATGTATCTGTACTCTTATTGACATCAACTACGTCATCACTCATATTTATCAAGAAGCTAACATGGTTGCTGATGGCCTTGTGAATAAGGGGGTTAATCGAGATATTACCTGGCTTGATGATATTCACGTTGATCTAATCCCCTTTCATAACAAGGATTGTAATATGTTTTTGTCTTTTAGACTATTTTATCATTTTTCTTTATAATAATTGTTCCTTGGTCTTCTATCTAGGCACCACCCTCTTTAAAAAAATCAAATATAAACTAAAACCATCCATTTTTCAAAGTAATGGAAAATGGAACTTGTTTATTCATGGAGGTGATAGTCTTCACAATGCAAGAATAGTGTTTCCTTTACTAAATGAATAAAATGGGTAAGGGTGGATAGTAAGTGATCCTTAAAGAATCATAAATACATTTTTTAAGTTATATTTATTCATTGATACCATAATTAAGACCATCCATGAGTGGTGGTGATGAAAAAACAAAAGCGTCACTTCATAGACAA
Source organism: Viscum album (assembly GCA_963277665.1). Classification (NCBI taxonomy): domain Eukaryota; kingdom Viridiplantae; phylum Streptophyta; class Magnoliopsida; order Santalales; family Viscaceae; genus Viscum; species Viscum album. The sequence continues at coordinate 1,750,429,328 of OY728165.1, read as the reverse complement.
AAGATCCTGACCTTTTTCGGAGATGTCTCAGGCTTGTTTTTAGGTACACTTTTACCTTATTTTGGTTATATTTTTCTTGGGTGTTTACATTAGTTTGTTTTGGGTGATATTAGAGAAATTGGGAATACAAATAGGATTTGAATGGTTAGCACATAGTTAGGGAAAACCCTATGGTCTGGCACAAGAAACTGTGTGCCTTACTTGGGGAGATAGGGGTGGCACACGGTTGGTGCACAGTTTTCCCAAACCATGTGGCATCCTTCCTAAAAACCATTCAAACCCAAATATAGGGGGGTTTTCATGGTTGGTTCATGGTTTGAAAACTGTACAAAGCCTCATAGGGTTCCATCTGAATCATTTCCTGAAAACTATTATTATAGGAAAACTCCACTAGGGGTATATGTTTCTCCCAAGAGCCCCTATAATCCAGGATGCATGCTTGAAGAATTTCCTCCAAAACATGAATCGTTCACTCGGACTGTCCATATGTCTAGGGATGGTAAGTTGTACTATGAAGTACATGTATACCCAAAGCCTTCTATATTCCATGCCAAATACAATAAGTAAACCAATTGTACCTATCTGAAACAATAGAGTGAAGAACCCCATGAAAATGTATAATCTCTTGGATGTAAAACCTTCCAAGATCATCAACACTGAAGGTTTCCTTAATCGACAAGAAATTTTTAACCTTCGTGATTCTTTCAACAAAAACCCAAAATCCATCATTCCCTCGACGCGACCTCAATAAAACCATCAAAAAATCCCTCTCTACATCATTCCACTTCCACTCGGGAATGGGTAACTGTTGTAAAAGACCTGCTAGTCATCGATGCTCTTCCTTCACCTACTAAAAGATAGAACATCTCATAATAAAACCAGTAGCATCACTCTTAATACCTAGACACCAATATTGATGGTGTAGATCTCGATACATCTTAGCAACACCAAGATGAACTGCCCAAACTAAGGAATGAAAATCTCACATCAACTCCCCATGTCTGTATGTTGATATCCATACATGCCCATGAAAATGAAATACCTATTCCTCACCTATGGTCCATCCCGGAGTACGGTCCTCCCTGGAAAAACTCTCTCATAAGACTAGGCCTTTGGAATCTGATAGCTTCCTTATTCACACTCGTTCCATTTGAGTAGAGGTAACAGCTATTGAAGAATGAAATTTATGACCCTATATATCATGAACCCCCAAATGCATCTCAAAGAATAGAGCCATAAGCTTCTTCTCACTGCTGGCCTCCTGAACTGCATGTATATGAGTCCTCCTGCTCAACACATCATCCACCACATTACCTTTCCCAGGTATGTAGGTAAGATCAAAGTCAAAGGACTGAAGTTACTCAGCCCACCTTAGCTATCTCAAATTCAGGTTACACTAAGTAAAGATATACTTGAGGTTTTTGTGGACAGTTTATACCACAAAATTCTCACCCAAAGGATAAAGTCTCCAGCAGTGTAAAGCATGCACAACTGAAGCTAACTCAACATTGTGCATTAGGTAATTCCTCTCATGTGGCCTCTACGATCGAGACTCATACTCAAAGACTCCTTCCCCCTAAATAAGCACTACTCCCAGCCTGATACTTGATGTTTCATAGTAAATGGTGTAACTCTTTCTCAGCTCTAGAAAAATAAGTATCAGTGCTTAATTCAATCTCCCTTTCTACTCATGAAATACTAAATCACAGGAATATATCCTCAATTACTCCACACCCTTCTTTGTTAGGCCCATCAGTGGAACTGATAAGTGTGAGAAGTCCTATATAAAGCACTTGTAGTAACCATCCTTCCCCAAAAAACTCCTTACCTCAAATAATTTCTTTGGTCACTCCTAGGAAACTACTACTCTCACATTCTTTGGGTATATTGATACTTCTGTCTCTGAGATAACATGACCCAATAAGTGAATATGGCCCATCCAAAAGTGTCATTTTGAGATCTTAGTGTATAACTAATTCTCTCTCAGTGTACTAAATACGATCACAAGATGGGTGGCATAGTCGTGTTGAGTGTGAGAGTACACAAAGATATTTTCCATGAAGACTACCTTAAAAGAATCCAAGTAAAGATGGAACACTGAGTTCATCAGTGTCATAAAAATTGTAAGTGTGTTTATAAGACCAAATGGCATAAAAAAATACTCATATAGACCAAACATGTTCTGAAAGGTTGTAAGAGGTATATCTGATGGTCTAACATTCAACTGATGATAACTGGATCTCATGTAAATCTTTGAGAACACCCAGGCTCTTTGAAGCTGGTCAAAGATATCATCAAACCTCGGTAAGGGATATCAGTTCTTAATCATCAACTGGTTCAGCTTCCAATAATCCATGCAAAGCCTAAGGGGACCCTATGCCTTCTTTCTAAAGAGAATAGGCAAACCCCAAGGAGAAGTACTGGGTCAGATGAAATCTTTTACCAGAAACTCCTCTAACTGCTTTTTGAGATCTTCTAACTCTGGTGTAGCCATCCAATAAGGAGGAATGGACATCAGTGACTCTCTTGGCACAATATTAATAGAGAAATCTACCTTTCACTCTGGAAGTAAACCTAAAAATTCGTCTAGGAAGACATCTCTAAAATGCTTCACCACTGGAGGAAAGTCCATCTGTGAAGTCCCCTAGTCATCTAGATATAAACTAGCAATCTGAGATATAATTTCTCCCAACCCAAGATGCTCGGGTCTAGCTCTGCTCGCCTGGAAATTCCATTCTCCCATATATATAAAAGACCCGCCCTATGGTGATGTGAAACTCAACCTATGGAAATAGTAGTCAACAAATGCCTGGAAGGAGACCAACAAGTCCATTCCAAGAATAAAATCTAAGCATGTCATCTCTAAGACATAGAGGTCCCATAACAAGTGACACCCACCAACCTTAAGAGGGAACTCCTTGCACTGACATACACTAGACTTACTAATCCCCAACGGGGTGTCTAGATTCATAACATCATAATATAAAAAGATACATTGGCCAAGGATCTCCACAATGGCAACAGATATAAAACTATGGGAAGCCCCTATATCAAAAAGAGCAGAACCTAAAACTGAAGAAACTAGAATCATACCTCTAATTATAGAGGGTCTAGGATCCTAATCCTATTGGGTCTACTCTACTGCAAAATTATAACCCATACCCCAACCTTGTGACCCTTCCTGACTATCTTGAGCTGATCCACCCTACTGTTGTTGAAAACATATTGTCTGCCTACCACGGCCACGACCACCTCCTAGACCTGAATGGCCTACAAAACTCCAGTTCCCTGACTGAGGAGAAACTTATGGTCCTACTCCTAAACATGGAGTCATAACCAGTCCCCACTCACCAGCTAATGGTGAGCAAACCTATCAAAAATTCTAAATATGACCCATCTTTCCGCAAGATCGGCACTCAACTGGGTCTCTCGGGCACTGAGGTCTCGCGTTCCCACTCTTCCCGCACTAGTATCACCTAACCTAGATACCTATAGATAAATACTTTATACTAAAATCATCGTGTGAGGGCTCCCTACAACACTTCCTACTATCTATCGAAGGAATACTAGCCCTGGATGCTGAAATACCCTAGATCACAGCTCCCAAGTCCCTTAGATTACACTCAGTAATTAGCACTTAATTCACTGTAGTCATCACCAACATCAGCCTGAAGACATTCACCTATGATAGGATGTCATACTTGATACCATCCTCAAATCGCCTACCCAAAGATAACTCATCACCTCCCAGAATAGGTGTGAAGTGCTGAAGCTCTATAAAACAAGAAGAGTACTCCATCACTGAAAGATTTCCCTACTCCAAGTGCATGAACTCTTGGGATAGATCGACCCTCAACATATCAGGATATAAATAGTCATAGAAGGTCCTCTAAAACTCTTCCCAATCCATATCCCAGTGATGTCCCACCTGTGAGACAACATCCCACAATCACTTAGTGGAATAATGTTGCTTGTACATCGCAATCTTCACCCTCCTCTCCAGAGGCATCTCCATATGCTCAAAGATAGCAAGCATGGTCTCCAACCATGACTCTATAGCCTATGGTCCCCCATCCCTTGAAAATGTGTGAGGATTATACTATTGGAACACTTGTGTCAACTTTTCCATAGATGGGTTAGGATGTGGTGCTCCCTGGAAATTTTTCATCAGCCACATAAAGCCTTCACGGAACTGTGTATCAGCACCTACGTCAGGTATAATAGTTGGTGCCAAGACGGGCATGATGGGAGGATCTACTGGTAGTCCATGATCTACCATCTTCAGTTTCTGCTCATCTCCCTACACCTAGTGTACAACTAGAGGAAATCTTGGTGGCATGACTCTGTAAGGTCAATTGCACACCTTAGTTTAATATTATCAAGGATAGCAACTTAGAAGTGCAAGAATGAACAAGAGAAGAAAAACATTCAAGTTTTAAAAAACAGGGTTACACAGCATGTATAACCTCCACACGACATGTTCCCTTTAAACCTTACATGGGTGTATACCTCTATCAAACTAGGTCATTTAACACACCTACACATGGGGTATTCCTCCTAGGACACAACATGTATTTGAATTTTTTTCCTACCACCCAAGTTCTTCTACACAGCTAAAACTACACGGTTCTCTCCCGGTTAACCCGAAATGTTGTGTTCACCCAAGAAATGGAATGTACTAGTTAAGTTTCATCTACTTGTATCATTAGTCACACAGTCTGATACATATTCAACTCTACACGGTTTGCAGAAACGGGACACGGCGTGTACAACCCAAGTTTCATCCACTCGTGTCGTTAGTCACACAGTTGGACACAGAGTCTTTACAACACAGTGTTTATAATCTAGACATGCCGTGTCCTACCAAACATATATCAACCCCATGTATTTTCTCACACAATCAGTTACACGGTAAATCATTAAATGGTGTATACTCCCAGTACATGGTGTGTACTTAAAAAAAGTTGTTTCTTCTAGAACAGAAGAACACATGGAGTGTTTTCATAATATCACACACCATATTGTCTAGTTTTACGGATATTAGGCCTCTGAAACTTCTCTGTAACCCTTAAAAGCATAAAATATTTTCCAAGGCATGACAAATTTTGACCCGTGGAAGTCCATACTCCTTAGAAATCAAAGTTTGGCATCCTTTTTCACATAAACTTGACAAAATTCAACTAAAGTTCAAACATGACCCAGCTAATTCAGATCCAAGAGGGCCCATAACACCTCAGGGAGAAAAGTTTGGTGTCCATCCAAATGAAACATTACCTATTCTGATACCCTATCAAAAATATCAGGTATTCTATCATGGCATCTATCACAACAACATTCATATCTAGCACAACATTTATCATAGCAGCATGCAATCAAGAATGTACCCTAAATGGCATGACAAGAATGCATGACATGTGATCTCTAGTAAGTGCATGTATGATTCATGATATTGAATACTCTCATATCATTGAGTTTCAATAGAAATAGAACCACAATTATATAAATCATAACAACACAAAACAACGGTGTCACCCAATAGTGAAATCAAATCAACTGTTATAATTGAAAAACCAGAAACATTTGCAATATTCGAGGTAACTTGGATTTTCCATTTACATAGGTTAGCTACTCATGGGTATAGCTTATTACCAACTAAATATTCCTTCATATCCCTATATATAGTCTCTAAATAGTAAGGAAAATTAGAAAAGAACCTACCTCTGATACCACTTTGTAACGTCCTAGTTCCGAGTGCCACCCAAAGGTGCCCCATACCTGGTTGGTCACATGGCCTCAAGAACATTTCCCCGAACACCAGAGGTTTCCGACTAGAAGTGAGAGCCTTGGGAGTGATAGTGTGGAAACTATTCCCTCATTGGAAGAGTAACACAGGGGAAAAAATCATAAACAGTAGCGAAAGTAGTAATACCATACAACAAAAGTAAACAATGGAAGGCTGATAGTGTAAACAATTGCAGCATAAATAAATAAATGATTCATGTCACATGTATCTAGGAAAATATATCAACTAGTCACAATTATGGAAATGAAATACTAAATCCAATGTATAAAAAATATTAAACTCTAATTGCATCGCAAGCCTCAGCTTGGTCTCATGCTCTCCAACTCTGACAGCAATCAAGTACCTGATGAAGAAGGGCACTTGCCCTTATCTATACCTGCAACCATATAATTTTTTTGGGTCCAAAATCATGATCCAAACAGGGTGTGAGATGAATCCTAGTACGAAAACACCAAAAAGATTTGTTCCTAACATTTATTGAATATATATAGTAGGAAATATGCAGAATGAAGTAATAAAGTAGGAAGTACTCAAAAGTAAACGATCCTACAGTTTCAATTACATTCATTTACATTTATTATTCAACCTTTTCAATAGGTAAACTCCAAATCTAGCCTAATATCTATATTCCCCAAAGTAATAGTAAAAAATAGATGTCTCAGAAGACCATATCAATAACCAAGTAAGATTGAGCCCAAGTTTGTGCTATGGTTTGGAAGACTCATCACAATCATTCAAATATTTAAAAAAAACCCTCTGGGAAAGCTCTATTGGTCTAACCCCTTTGGTTTAACATAGAACTAATCAATTAAAAATGACCACCTGGGTAGTTCTCATGGTCAATACCCCAGGGTCCACATGGAATCAATAATTTATACACGACCTCTGAGTAGCTCTCACTATCAATACCCCTGGTTCAACATAGAATAAATAATCATAAACAACCTCCGGGTAGCTCTCACAGTCTTTAACCCCTGGGGTAAAGTCTACACCAAGGCTCTCACGGTCCTGTGTAAATAAACATGGAAACCCCCATAGTATTCCTGGTCCAAGGCTCTCACATTCCATTAGAATATCAGCACACATACAACATTCATTAAAGGATCTACATGCAATTCAAACTACTACATGGATCAACTTTAATCAAATAATAAACATAGGCATCACATATAACCAATCAATCCATCCTAAACAACTCAAGGAATGGAAACACAGTATGCCTCATAGGCAGCCTAGGATAAATGGACAATAACAGTCAAACAAGGGAATGCACCCATGGGGTGTCCCATAAACAAGGGTATACAATCTTATGAATAGGAAACTACCATTAATCAATCAATCAAACCATAGTAGGTATTAAACAGGGTCAAAATCCAAAACATGCAATACCCCAAACATGGGTATTTGGAACTTTAGGAATATATAATTCAATGGCCATCATAGAAAGTCACAAAACACCTACCATGATGTTGTATGATGAACACTCTTGAATGGTGGCCCTTGAATCATCCTAGAACGATGTATATCTACAAAAAAGATAAAAAATAAACCCTTGATAACTCATGAGAGAGAAGAAATCAGGAAGAGGGGCTCTAAGGGGAGATAAAACTCACTGGTGGGAATCAAATGCACCCAGCGGCGTCTGAATCAGAGCTCGGATAGAGGAACATGAGGAGCTTGAATTTTCTAATCCATTTGTCGCTCTCCTTTACGAACCGAGGGGAGAAGAATGTATTTCTAGAGATGAGACGCGACCCCACTCTGATTAATCGAATAAAAACATGGTGTGTTCATTTAATGTACATGTCGTGTATTAGCCTCAACTGGACCCCATTTTAGGTGGTCACCTAGGACACCTACATAGCCATGTACTCGTCCTTTATAGGGGCAGTACATGGCTATACGCGACAACCTAGTACATGGCGTTTACTCCTAAGTATATGGCGTGTACTTATAAAATTTCCAAAATCTTCCTTTTTCCTCAAAAGAAACCCGAAATAAAGATCCATACCTAAAAAAGAAGATCTAGGTTCTTACAGGAATGAAATTGGAAGAATAATAATCATAGAATTTCATCTCTTTGTGAACCTGGCTAATCGCCAACCCATTTACTCATAAAATTATGAGTAGATATAAACACCATCAAACTCACTCTTTTTGAAATAATCTACTTGATAACATGTTCTCTTAAAAATTATATATCATGAGATATAATCCTTTACCCAATGAATTAGATTGAGATATAGGTCTCACCCATCTCATAATCAACAAATTTGTGTCCCAGTTTAGAAAAACAATCATCACATCATAAAATAATACATAGAAAAAATGGGTTTCATGAAATTTATAAATCATAATATAAATAATCCATGGAAATAAATTAGTTTCGTAGACTATCCAAATGAAAATCATTCAATTTTCCAAAGGAACCCATTAAGTAATAAGAGTTTCAAAAAACAACCAAATAACATCATAAATCAAATCGCTCGATATCAAAAAAATGATCACCCAAAATAATAACATTATAAAATAATAACATATGGTGAAATATAAAACATGACTACATTAATGGTATATCACTTTTGGAATTAATGAAAACCAAACCACAAAAAATATTTTTGAAAAAATTTTGTGTTCATCTTTGAAAAATTCATAATTGTGAGTCCTTTTTAAAAAGTTTCCATTGTATTTATGGAAAATGAAAATAAAAAAAATTAGGGAAATGAAATTTTCCCAAAAAGTATTTTTCCCCAAAAGTAAAAAATAAAACATCATTTAAAATGGAATTTCTTGTTAAAATTATGTTCAAATAAGAAATTGTATAACTCGAAGAAAGCGGTTTAAGTTACCAAGTCCCTTACCATTGCCTTTGATTTCAATGGAAGTTTTTTAACATCTAGTATCATAAATATAAACAACATAATATCATATTTCAGGAACTTATTTATATAAATTTCCATTTATACACTTCATTAATAACAATTATCTTTATGTATTGTATTCTTGTTACCTCTTTTCAACATCGGGTGTTGATAATCTTGACCATTTGGAACTATGTTCAAAAAAGCAGTGTATGTCTTCCTTTTTTCCCAAATATAATCACTTAAAACCCATTAAATGTAATATAATTGATGTTTTATAAATACTTATAAATTTATAATACCATTACATGGAAGTTTTAGTCTTGTTTCTTGAAAATGAAAATGGTAACTGAATAGTTTTTTGTTATTTACTAATATTGATCGATTACCTTATAAGGATCATTAATTTTTTATCTAAAAAGAACAATATAAATTATGTATATTATTAATATATATCATACATACTCATAAAATATAAACTAAAACCATCCATGTTTGGTAGTGAAGGAAAACGGAACATGTTTAGTCAAGGAGGTGGTAGTCCACACAACGCACGATTAGTGTTTCTATTACTCAATGAATCATAGAGGTGAAGGTGGATAGTAAGTGATAATTTAAGAATCATAAATAAATTATATAAATCATATTTATTCTTTAATACCATAATTAATACCCACCATGAGGTATGGTAATGAAATAATGAAAGTGTCGCTACATTGAGGTAATAATCCATACACACGCACTAATAATGATTCTTATTTTTCTTAGTATATGGAAGAGAATAAATAATGGTTGTGCCATTATTATAATAACATCTAAAAACACTAACTATGATGATGTTATTATTTTACTATGGTTATGGTTGGTTTAGAAGTTAATGAATAATAAATAAATGTAAAGAAATATGTGATACCTACGTTGAGGCCTTGAACTTACTCTTGATGAATGCCTTAGACTTGAGGGACTGATGATAATTGGTGGTGACAAATGTAACTATAGAGTGTAAAGAAATTCAAGTAAAGAAAATTTGCGTAGGGGTTTAAGGAAATTATAAATATTATTGGATTATTGAAATGGTGGAAGTGATATCCTTTTATAAGAGAAGAGAAGGGAACTTTTGGAAACACTCATCATTTTTTAATAATTTCATGACACTATTCAAGGTCTAATGGATCAAAAGTGGAAAAAAATTGGATTTTGGGATAAAATAAAGTTGAAAATCATCTCAAACACCTATTTTAAAACATTTTTTTTAATATTTTTTTCCATTTACCCATAGTAAAATAATTTTTACCATTTTAACTTTTTACTGAGGTAAATATTTTGTTAACCTTAGTGATTCATTTTGATAATTAAAATTAAAATTAACCTAATTTCCTAATTTGAAATCATAATTTTACATTTGAAAAAAAAATATCATATCAAATTTTAAGAATACATTTTGTGTATAATTTGAATTTATTTTAAATGACTTTCACTGGTTTTCAATGGTGGTTAATGAAATAAAAATATTTCATCAATGTCAATATGTTAATGAAGTTATAAAGAAAGAAGTTTTTGAAGTATCCTGGATATCCAATATTGATGAAAACATGAATGTTTCTTGGATAAATTGATGAATAAGATATTACTTGAGCCTTATTATCTTAATTAAGTTCCTTTAAAGGCTTTGATTCTATAGTTTTATGATTGTTTCACTATTCTTAAGTTCAAAATACATGTGTCACTAAGTAATTTGACTTGACACATCAGCTATAATAATGAAGGATATTTGACGAAAATTGATTGTGTGATGAAGAAATATGGGTAATTGATATTCCAAAAGGAAAATATGTGGAATATTAAGACTATGAAAAATAATATTTATCATGATGAATAATAATAGGGAATTGTCAAGAAGGTTAGGAAATATAATATTATTGCATGTGTTTTATTTTGAAATTGAAGAAGTGGATAAATTGGTTTGTATTAATTAGTATATTTAGAATTATTCTAGTTCATTTATGGTGTCTTTTATTAAAAAATATGGCTAAATACATGCCAACAAGGGACTACCTCAACAATGTATGTGGTACACGAGGTTCAACCACATGGGATGTAGTTGACCTGGATAGCCCAAAGTAGTGGGTGAGGAGATTATAGCACCCAATAGGGATAAATTTGAGTAATCAAAGGAGGGTGTGAGAATAGTACCCAAATATCATGCACGAGCATATGTAAGGAGGTTTCAAAGCCACCATGGTGGGAAACATTGTGGTGTTAGGGAATGTGTCATGTGTTACGAGTGTTGAACCATACTATAATCTTGAGATGAATGCATAATGGGATCATTAATATGGTAGTGCTCAAACATGTTGAAGATTTATGTGGTATGGTAAAACATCATGGTTAGTATTCCTCTACTAAAAACATAAAAACAGAGCACATGTCATCTTAACCATTTAATATGATCTGTCTGGTGTATCATTCCATGCATGTTTAAAACAAAATCATTATATTATACCTTAGGAAACCCAATGATACTTCTATTTTACTAAGTTCATGGACAAACATTTAATGATAAATAACAAGGATACCAGGCTCATTATAAGCTCAATGTTTCGAGATAATGAAGGCACACGCCATCATGGATACATTCTAGGATTTTCATGAAAATAATAGTTATAAGAACATGCTTCATCCAAATGAAAATTACTTTACATAGGCTATTTGAAAACATAGAAGAGTTTGAGCTTTAAATATACATGTTATCCTCATTCATATTCACATTCACTTCTTCATGAAAGAAGATAGATTCAATACATGAGAAAAGTTAATGTGTTTATCAACTTCATGTTACCCAAGTTCAAATAATATAAATCCTAATGTCTTTTAGAACTCAATATATTTATTTACATTAAATTATTATCAGTCTTATAAGGTGATACAAAGGTGTTGATCCTCACCTATAAAATGAGATCTTATAAGCTAAAATGTATTGTTTTTTATGTATTATTTTATGATCTATCGTTTATAGAAAATAGGGTATCTATGCTTCATTATTTTACAAAAATAGGCAAGGAGTCCGGAGAGCCTTTCAGCTACATGAAGAAGTGGAGATCTACATACTTTTTTACACAAAGAAGTAGAGTCCCATGATCCAGTTCATGAGTAATATACTCTCACTATGTTATGTGAAAAACAATAGTGGATAAGAACTATGGACACTCATTTTGTGTTAACACAAACCCCAAGTGATTCTTAAATAATAGGTTCTATAAATACATTTGTGTTATAATAGAATATTTAAGAAAATTTTAACTAGTGTTTATAATATCACTATATTTTGTGAAGGATAAATGAAGAAGAACTCATGTTCTTGATCATCAATTATGTGAAGATTTTTCATGAAGACAGTGTGTACATATTACTATTGTTCACAAGGATATTAAACAAGGAAGTGGGCTTAAGGTGGACAAGAGTTTTCATAATTTTTTCTCATGGTGTAGTGATCATAAAAATATAGTGTGTTTATATACCTGTGTGCATGGAGAAACAAAGGGGAAAGTAAACAATGCATGCATTCTTGCAAGAATATGTGAATTCTCATGAACATGTGAATGGATAATATTTTGAGATACCTAAAACAAACATAAAGATATCACATAAAATAAAAATAAAAAAATAATGAATATTCTAAGGTTTTATATGTTATGAACCATGTATTACATAAATGAAGTATATATGATCTATTCGGGTTGATAATTTAAGAATATAACAGTTTGAGTTTGTGAAATATCATTATTGCGTGAAATAATATTAAAATTGTGGTGCAATTCAAATGTATAAATATTTGATGTACCCATAACAAACAAAGTGAACAAATACTACAATCACTATTGATATTTTATTGAATAAGAAGAGATAATTTTGAAAATGTTGAGCTGAAATTTCATTGTTTTGATAATTAAAAAAGAATTTTTCAATTAAAGAAATAAAATGAGAGATTAATGTGAATATCTATATTCATTATAAGAAGAAGATCAAGATTGAATAGATTTTAGTCTACTGTTGGGAATAAGAAGAAGAGTTGTTTGCCTTTTTGCGCAAGTAATAAAGTAAAGAAGAAGTAAGAGGAAGAACAAAGTAGCAATGTGAAATCCAACATAACTCTCATCTGGTGGGAAAAAAATTGGTTTTACAAAGTTCCTTACAAAGAAGGTGCAGAATATCTTTAGAGGTAGTATAAAGAACCATCAAGGATTTTTAAAATAAGCACATTAAATTGATTATAGTGTGATTCAAGTGAAAGGTTATTCCTTACTTGTTGAAACCATGTTTAAAGGATTATTTTTTAGTGGTTGTGTGGTTTTGGATTATTTTTAAACCATGAAAAGGACTAGATACTCTTATTAAGTAGTGAACCTAGAAAAATATTATGTTCCATCTTTTATTGTAATCATATACTTGCATATGATAAAGAAAACATAATGAGAGAATCAATATCCTAATAGGTCTAGAGGTAAAAGGGATAAAATTTATAATCGGTGAATGCCACGACCCGTCCTTGGGGCCTGTGTCATGACTACCCCAAGCCCGCCTTCCATAGGCCAAGGGCTGGCAACTAGAACCAAAGGCGAATCCATGATAAAAAGGGAAGGCTTTGCCTTTAAACCTATAACACACAAAGTTTGAACACAAGAAGTAGAAGCAACAAGTACTAATATAAAAAAGAAAAGTGTGCTGAAAGTAAGTGGGCCAGTATACAAACCCAACTGAACAACAAGTACAAGTACAAGTAAAAAGGGAAAACAGCTCTTGGATCATCCACCAGGGTATCCTACCTGAAGGGTAGGTACAGATCTCGAACAAATCATCCCTAAGGTAAATCCCGTCTAGTCCAGATCTGAGCATCCTCCCGTCCATCTCCCTCAGCCTCGATCACTTCTGACCATCATCTGCACATAACACAACAAGGTGCGGGCGAAGCCCGTGAAGGGGTGAGTATAGCGATACTTAGTAGAGACCATGAGACCCCCAAAAGTATCCCAAAATCCAACAAGGACAAATCACAATATCAAGATACAAACACAGAGTATCGACCATCCATACTTAGGTATATGCCCATACATATACCAAAGTTACCAATCACAACCGGCTCCATCACTCGAGCACAAGCACATCTCATTCCACATAGGAAGAAATTCAATCATCTTGATGATAACATCAAATAGTCAAGACACATCTCACACAGGTATTTAACTCAAGTAGAGGGGTAGATATTATTAGATGTATCCACTAAATCATCTCCTCTATCGAACCCACATAGGATCCTGGAACAGTATCAGCGCTGTCGAACCCACGGAGGATCCTGGTACAGAAGTCATCAATGTCAAACACACAGAGGATCCCAGTACAGTATCGTCGATGTAGAACCCAAGGAGGATCCTGGTACAGTATCGTCATTGTTGAACCCATGGAGGATCCTGGTACAGTAGTAGGTCCACGTAGGATCTTATCATCTCAGTCACAGCCATCCATAGGGTTCTCGCACACAGTACGCTCGATTACGAGAGGGTCCACTTCTCGAGCCAAGTGTTGATACATCAACTACCACATAGTCCCAATTTGATGTATCCCATAGTTATGTCTCATCATAAGGAACCCATCATGACAGACGACGTGTTAATCGGACGCCCGGTCTAACAGTTATTGGCATTTCCATTCCGAGGCCCCGGTTAGATTTAGGTTCAATCCAACCCATCCATAACCCGGCTACTTCAAAACCTTGAGTGGAATATACCAAAAGAACCATCTCACTCCAAGTTCCCCATCGGCGCAAATGGTCCGTCAATCGGAAACCTGTAGCCCAGGATATGGGCAAAAAGGTGAAATCGATCAGAACTGGGTCTGGGTCTGGTCCGACCCGGCCGGACCAACCCGACCTGACCCGGGTCTGGATCTAGACCGGGGTCTGACCCGGTCCTCGGGTCTGACCCAGCCCACCAGAACCGGCCCAGCCTAGCGGTGGCGACCCGGCCCAGCGTGGTCACCGGGCCCAGCGCGGCGGCTCGGCCCGCGGGGGGGAGGGGGGGCACGGAGGCCCTGCCCAGCCAGCCTGGTTGGCCAGTGGGGGTACCAGCTAAGGGCGGCACCCTACGGGGCTCACCCTATCAATCAAGGGGGGGTTACACCCCCCGTCTTCAGCAATGGTCGACGCGTGGCACCGGCCCGGTAACCGCGGGACCCTTCGGGTCCTACCTTTAGCGTGCCCGACAGTGGCCGGCTCAGCCGGCTGCCCTCCTCCGTCTGTCGTGGCCCTTGGCCGCGGTTCTTCTCCAGTATGGCGTGACAGCACCATGCCCAGCCCGTCAGACCGCCGCGGCCTTCGTGGCCACGGCTCCTTCCTATGGGGCGGTGCGACGGCACTATGCCCCTCCGGCACCACCACGGCCTGCCTGGACGTGGCTCGGCTCTCCGCGTGGCGCGATAGCGCCACACCCCTCCAGCGACCCGGAATCCCTTTTGCCTCCAACTTCATCCATGGTCGGCTCATTGTCGGTCGCCGCGTGTACCGCCACTACCCATTGGTCGCGGCCCGTTCCTCCATCGGTTCCATTATGCCGCCACCGCCATCAATGAACGAGAACCAATGGAGGGTTGTTGGTCTATGTTTTTTTTCTTGCACCCTCCGTGTTAGGGTGATAGCAAATGGATATTATCGAATCTCAAGAACGAAGAAGAACAAAGATCAAAATCAATCAAAACAACCCCTACCTCGTTTTTCGTTCGTCGACGATGAGAGGAGAGTTCGGAGAAGATGAAGTTGAAGATGATGTCATCGGAATTCTTTGTGGGTGAAGGTTTTGTTCCTCGACCGAGGGCTCTTCATTGGAGGATATAACGTCAAGGAATAAGAGATCCTCATTGGAGATCCGTATTCCACCAAATCTCCAACCTTAGATAGAAAAACCGACTAATTCTCCATGCAAGAGGAAGATCCCACTTTAAGATGAGTTAATAAAACAATTAATTTTAGCTCATTAATTGGGAGTTCCAAGAGTTACACCTCATTAATTGAGGTGTTTCAAAATTGGGCGGTGACCACCAGGAGATTTGAAATAAAATAAAACTTGTTTAATTTTATTTCCTCTCCATTCTCCCATGAAAAGTTGTGAATTCAAATTCCATTCTCGGTAGAACGCATATGCGGTGAAGGTCTCACTAAGAAATCATCAATGTTGCGAGTTCAAAAGTGACCTCAGATTTCAATTCCAAGCTCTGGTTCAAAAGTTACCAAAACCTGCTCAAAATCTCATTAAACGCACTTAGAAACTTCGAAAAAAAATTCGGGCACTCCGGGCCTTGGAATCACGTGTCGTCCGATACTGTGGACTCAGAACAATTCCATATAATTTTAAAATAAAAAAAATACATGGTATTTTTCAGGTCGTTACATTCTCCTCACCTCAGGGATTTGCGCCCCCGAAATCCAAAACTCAAAACTAGGGAAACAAATGGGGGTACTAAGCACAGATCTGAGCTTCCCACTCCCATGTGCTCTCTTGGAGGTTCTCATGCTTCCACCGTACACACACAAGAGGTATCGACCACCCATGAAGGAATCTCTCCTATCAACCCTCGATCTCTACTGGAACCTCTGAGAAAGTCTCCTCGTCGTCGATGTCAAGCTTTCCCTAGTCTATGTTGTGAGTCGGGTCATGCACGTATCTCCTCAGCAATGAAACGTGGAAAACATCGTGAACCAGGTGCAACTGAGGTGGAAGATCCAGGTGGTAAGCCACCTCACCTACTTTGTTGAGGACCTGGAAGGTTTCGATGAACCTCATAGATAACTTTCTGCCCCATCCAAATCTCCATAAACCTCGTCGAGGTGAGACCCGTAGGAAGACGTGGTCACCATCCTCGAACTCCAGAGGTCTTCATCTCCTATCAGCATAGAACTTCTGCCTGCTCTGTATAGTCTTCATCTACTCCTGGATGACCTTCACCTTCTCTGTCATAGCCTGCACCATCTCTAGTCCCATGAGTGCTGACTCCCCTAGGTCAGTCTAGCACAAAGGCGATCTGCAAGGTCGGCTGTAGAGTTCCTCGAAAGGTGCCATTTCGGTGGTGGAGTGGTAGCTGTTGTTTTACACAAACTCTACCAAGGGTATGTGATCCTCCCATATACAACCTAAGTCAAGGACTCATGCACGGAGCATGTCCTTAAGAGTTTTAATGGACCTCTCAGTCTGGCCATCCGTCTAAGGACGGAAGGTGGTGCTCAAGAGAAGCTGTGTTTCAAAAGCCTCCTGCAACCCATTCCATAGCTGGGAAGTGAAACAAGCATCTCAGTCAGAGATGATCATCAATATAACACCATGAAGTTGTAAGATCTCCTATACATAGAGGTGTCCCAATATCTCTACTGAACCCTGATCTCTGATCGGTAGGAAGTGGGCCGACTTGGTGATTCGGTCGACAATCACCCAGATAGAGTCATGACCTCTAGATGTACGTGGAAGTCCCATCATGAAATCCATGGATATCCCATCCCACTTCCACTCTGGGACCTCTAAGGGCTGAACTAAACCTACTGGAACCTGGTGCTCTGCCTTCACTTGCTGACAAGTGAGGCATCATGAGATAAACTCTGCTACTGCCTTCTTTATACCTAACCACCAGTGTTGTCATCAAAGGTCCTGGTACATCTTTTCCACACTTGGATGTATTTCTAGAGGTGACATGTGAAACTCCATCAACATTTCCTCCCAAAGATACACTGGTACCATGGTATGTCCCCTGAAGAGAATGACATACTCCCCACCTACAGAAAATCCATCAGGTGCCTGCCCTGTGGATATATGTGCACGTTGAGCCTCGCAATCAACATCCCCATGTTGCACCTCCCTGACTCTCTGAAGAAGTGGTGGTGTTATTGTAAGAGACTGCAGAAAGGATGCTCCATCTCGATCCATAAAGGATATCTGCAACGCGGCCAGCTGCTTTTTTGCCTCTCCTAGTAGTTGAATGCATGATATCCTATTGAGAGAATCTTCTACAACGTTCCCCTTCCTAGGAGTATAAACTATCTCGAAGTCATAGTCCTGGAGGAACTGAAGCCAACACCGCTGTCTCAGGTTCAGGTCCTTCTACATGAAGATGTACCTGATACTCTGGTGGTTAGAGTAGACTGTAAAACACTCGCCCATCAGATAGTGCCACCACATCTTCAAGGTGAATAGCACTGCTTCCAACTCCAAGTCATGAGTGGCGTAGTTCTTCTCATGTTTTCTTAGATGACGAGAACCATAAGATATCACTACTCGCTCCTGCATCAGGATGCATCCAAGCTTGGTCCCTGATGCATCGCAATAGACTACGTACCCAACACCCTCTTCTGGTAGCCTCAATATGGGCGCACTAGTCAGCCTCTACCTCAGCTCCTGGAAACTCTGCTGGCATCTCTCTGAACACACGAAGGGTTTCCACTTCTTTTTCAATGATGAAAGTGTTTCTGCAACCCTGGAGAAGTTTGGAACAAATCACCGATAGTACCCAACCAGACCTAGAAAACTCCGTACCTCCATCACACTCCCGGGTGGCTCCTAGGAAAGTACTGCCTCGATATTCACTGGATCCACTACAACTCTAGCCTCTGATATGACATGTATTAGAAAGTGTACCTCTCGGATCCAGAACTGGCACTTCAAGATCTTACCATAAAGCTGGTGCTCTCAGAGTGTGTCCAGTACTACCCGAAAATGGTAGGCGTGCTCCTCCTCGGTAGCCGAGTAGATCAGAATGTCATCGATGAAGACTACCAAAAAGCAATAAAGGTATGGATGGAAGATCCTATTCATGAGTCCCATGAACATATAAGGTGTGTTGGTTATGCTGAATGGAAAAACCAAGAAATTGTAGTGGCCATACCGGCATCTGATGGTTGTCTTTTGCACATTCTCATCCCATACTCTGAGCTGGTGAAAGCCCGATCGAATATCTATCTTCGAGAAACAACGCGCTCCCTTCATCTGATCAAAGAGGTCATCAATCCTCAAGAGTGGGTACTTGTTATTCACAGTCACCTGGTTCAGGAGCCGATAATCAACACACAGTCACAAGCTCCCATCCACCTTCTTGGAGAACAAAATCAAGGATTCTCAGTGTGAAAAACTGGGTCAGATAAATACATTCCCCTACAAGTCCTCGAGCTGTCCCGCAGCTCACAAAGCTCTTCGGGAGCCATCCAATAAGCTGGTGTGGATATCAGTGACGTCCCAGGGTACAAGTCAATGTAAAAGTCTACCTATCTATGAGGAGGTAGTCCTGGAATGTCATCAGGTAAGATATCCACGTACTGATCCACCACAATAGGAAAACTTAGACTCCGCACATCAACCGCTTCGAGAATGAGGCTAGCCAACTAATGTGTTATTGGCTTCCCCCTCCTCTGGGTAAGTCCATACTGCGCTGCAAAGTCTCCCTTCTCACCGGTGAAGGTAAAACTCATCCCATCCTCGCAGACACACCGCACTTTTCGCCTAATGCATTCAATATGAGCATGAACTGTGAATAACTAGTCCATACCCAAGATGACGTCGTAAGGCCTCGACACCGCTACTAGAAGATCCCAGTCGAAGATCTCACCTCCTAGAGTGAGCTCACACTTTAGGAACCAGTGTGTAATCATCCAATACTCTTCTGTAGGAGTCTCTATCCATAAGGATCGAGCCAATGGCTCCACCAGAATCTCTGAGCTCTGCATGAGGGCAGCATCAATAAAAGAATGACTTGCACCTGTGTCTATAAGTACTGCAACAAGGGTGGAGTAGACACAGATAGTACCTCGAATCATCTCAGGTGCATCATGGTCATAAGCCTCAACTGTCTAAAGCTGAGCCTGCCCCTGTCCGCCAGCTCCCTGTGGTCGGGGTGGACCTCCTGGTGGTGGTGGTGGTAGTACTTCAAAACGTCGCCCACCACCTGCTGCTCGGCCAGCTCCTCTACCACATCCGCATGCTCCCAGCAGACCACCACGGTCTAACCTTTTCCTCTTCCTAGGAGGCCCCTCTACTATTTGCTGCTCATCTACATGGCGGGTCGGGCAGTCACGATCCATGTGACCCTACCCACCGCAAGCATAGCATTGCCTACTCCTCGTATGGCTGGCTCTGTCTCGTGTGCCCCGCACAACTGAACATGTATCCTGGGTTTGCTCACCTGATGGTATGGTCCTCTTGGACCTCTATGACATCTGTCTATAGCTGGCTGCAGAATAATCCTCTATGTGTCACCCTGTGGTGGGTCTCGCTGTTGGTGGCTGCTAAGAAAGAAAACTCTCCACAAGAAGGGCTCGCTCTAGCACCCCCGCCTACATCAGAATGCTGAGGGAGATCATTAAAGATCTGATCTCATGCCTGAGTCCATGCTCGAAGGTCTGGGCCCTAATGAATGGGTCTCTCACCATATCTATGGAGTAGCATGAGAAGTCGGTGAACCTCACTGAGTATTGTGCCACCGTCATACTGCCCTGCTGCAGATGAAGCAGCTCCTAAATCCGCACCACACGAAGGGTGGATGGAACAAACTCTGACTGGAAGAGGCTCTCTAAGTCTTCCCAGAGAAGTGATGCCTCGTTATGCACCTGGAGAATCAGGCTCCACCATCTGCCTACTGTTTCCTGCAGGAGAATCATAGCAAGGATCGCCATAAGGTCAGCTGGTGTACTTACCAATACAAAAACTCTCAGAACAGCCTCCAGCCAATCCTCAACTTCATGTGGGTCCGTCTCTCCCCAGAACCTAGGCGTCCTCTGGCGTTGGAACTCATGCAACGCGCTCAGATGGAGTGCACTCTCTGCTTCTGGAGCTGGTGGCATCGGTGGCTCAATGGGTAGTGGTACCGCTGGGGCTTCTGTTGTAATAGGGCCTTGCACCGAGGCCTCGTCGCCTGGTGGGATACCATCTCATACAAAACCCAGAACCCTGGTTGGCTGCATACGTGGGGCCATCCTAAAAAGAAAAAAGTTCACTGTAACGACCCGAAATTTTTAAATAAATTTTGTTTCCTAATTTTATGTGTTATTGTTATACTCAACAAAAATGTTTCATTTGGTAACATGAGTATAATTAAAATGAGACTGTTGGGTTTTGACTGTTATTTGACCATTGGTCAATATGACCGCTGGAAACTAAACATTTTAACTATTGTCTCTAAATACAAGCAATCTTGGTTAATTAATCTAGAAAGAAGATTCGATGGCCTCACCTAGTAGTCTTGGACCGATCGAAGCCCATCTAACAGAACTTGGGAAGGAGGTAGCACCACTGGGCTTTGCTCTGGACCAAACCCAAGCTGAACTTCATCGTATAAAGCTAGAACGGGATCGCCTTCGCGAGAAGTTCAAACTGATAGAAATTACTACTCGTGCGATGTTGGCCGAGCCTCCCTCGGATTCTCTCACCTTAGCACACCTTACACTTAGGTCCTATGCTGGTGTGATAAGGGGCTATGTAAGGAGACCGTAACTGTCTTGTGTAATCCTTTGTTTTAAATAAAATTTCGATTTTTTTTATGAATTTTCAAATGACCGGATAAATATAGTATGCAAATTTTTTATAAAGGATATTTTAAATATGTTTATGTAAACCCTAAATAATTAAAAATGTGTAATGATTTTCAAAAAATGGTCTTCTGCAATTATGTTCAGTACTAAATTTAGAGTCTAATAAGATCAACTTGATTTTTGATGAATAGTAAATTATGAATAGTGATTTTATGATTAGGATTAATAATGTGTCCAAATGGATTAGTAATCTCACTTAAAGAAAGTATTAAAATAAGCTAGGCACTTTGATTAAGTAATGTGATTCAATAAAATGGTTAAATAACGGTTTCATAAATTATTATTCAAGTATTAGTTTTTTCGGATGAATAGTGTTTTTTAATTAAAAATTTAATTAAAAATAATTAGAAAATTATTTTTATAAAAATGACTTTATTTTTGAACTCAGAGCATCGATATTATGTTATGGTGATTTTTGGGGATTTTTCTGAAAAAAATGAATTTTCGGTGAATAGTGTATTTATTTAAAAATAAAATTTAAAATATTTAGAAAATTATTTTTATAAAATGGAGTTCATTTTTGAAATCGGAGCATTGATATTTAGTTAAGGTGAAAGTTTGGGATTTTTCTGAGAAAGATGAATTTTTCAGTGAATAGTAAAAATGCAGTTTTAGGGTTTCGGTATGTTTAATGACATCATAATTGTGTCATGCTGATGTCATGAGATCTTTTAAGGGTTGGACAGCCAAGGGTGATGAATTATTGTTTTGGGGGCCCCATGTGGCCTAACTCCATGATAAATGCCAAGGGAGAGCACATGGGTTTGAGAAAAGCACATGTGAGGTGTCCCTTGGCCATTAATGCTTTGTCCCCTCACTTTCCCTTTAAATACCAAGCCCTCCTCTCATCCATTCGACTCCCCACTCATTCCCAACGAATTTCTGGTCTCATTACCTCCCAAGGAGTCCTCCCAAGGTTCCCCCAAGCCCTCAAGGTCCCAACCTTTGAGGTTTAAGAGTTACATTTTAAGGTAAGGGATCCGACCTCTCTCTTTCTTTTCAAGTAATCTCTTTTATGTCATTTCTTTTATACTCCATGTTCTTATGTTGGAGGATGTTATTTTATATTCATCCTACTGCCTATTTCATTTTCATATGATGAGATAACCCCCTTGCTCTCATCAATTCTTTTTAAGAATGTTTAAGTGGCGCCGTTATGCTGCCGAATTTTTAAGGGATTCTTTCACCTTCCTCATTTTCAAGTTCTATTTTCATTCAAGTCTTTCATGTTCCTTTTTATTATGTTGGGGTATGATCTCTAAATTATAATACTGATCTTTTATGATCATATGATGAGAGACCCCATTTGATCACTTCAATTCAGTATTTTGAAGTTTTAAGTGGCGTCGTTAGGCTGCCGAATTTTTAAGTGGTTCTTCACCCTTTTCGTTTTGAAGTTCTACTTTCATGTCAATTATTTCAAGTTCCTTTTTGTTATATTGGGGTATGATCTCTATATATATCATGCTGGACTCTTATGTTCATATGATGAGAGACCCCATTTGATCTCTTCAATTCAGTATTTTGATGTTTTAAGTGGCGCTGTTAGGCTGCCGAATTTTTAAGTGGTTCTTCACCCTTCTCGTTTTGAAGTTCTACTTTCATGTCAATTCTTTCAAGTTACTTTTTGTTATGTTGGGTAATTATCTCTATATCTATCATACTTAACTCTTATTTTCACATTATTAGAGACCCTATTTGATCTTTTCAAATCATTTTTGTTGATGTTTAAGTAACGCCGTTAGGCTGCCGAACTTTCATAAGAGAAATCTAATTTTTTTTCTTCCTTCCATGTTTTTCATTTCAAATGGTATGTCCTTGAAATTTCATTACCATGATCATGTATCCTTCTTATTCTGTCCATGTACTATTTTATGGGTCATTTATGAATGTTTGACCCATTTTACCTCTCTTTTAATGTCTTCTAAAACCTCGGAACATTGCCGTTATGCTGCAGAATTTCTGTCTCAAAATGTCTATCTCTTTTTCTAAAGTTCTTTTATTTTATTAAGTGAATACTCAAAGCTCTATCTTATAAAGGGGTATTCACATATATACCAAAATGTTCTATTTTAAATTCTGGGATTTACATACATGAGACCCACCTTCCTTTTCTGTGGGTTTTAAAGTGATATAAAGATCATGTCTTTAAAGCAGTTTTTAAAAAGTTATGATTATGAAATGAAACCCATTTCCTTTATGATATATGGGTTATTTATGAAATTTTTGATGATGATATATGTGGCTCATATGATAATAAAGGCAAATTTAAGGGTGCGCCCTGATAGCGCTCCAATGCATTGGGTAATGATGTAACCACTAGAGATTACAATTTTCACGATACCTTGGTGAATAACCTTGGTAATTTTAAAATGACACCTTGGGGATGGACCTTGGTGATATGTTCATGATTGTCTATGTTAAATGATGTAGCCACATCTTCAAGTTATGAAAAAGTTTTATTTTTATTATGATATGCCTCATGATTTCATTTTCATGCCTTAAAGTTCTTTTCATGACTTTATTGATGTATCTCAAGTTCATATGTAAAATGTTTCACTTGTTTCCCTTGCTGGGCCTTCTGCTCACCCTTCCTTTTGATGTATGTCCCCAGGTTATGAGATGCAGTAATGAGCCTAGGGTGAACATGAGGAGAAGCCTTTCAAGTGTTTAAGAAGAATGTTTTTTTTTGTTTCATGTTTTATGTTCCTTGTTTCCAAGACACTAAACCTTAAAGATCCTCAGTTCCGTGTAATGGAATGAAAGTTATGTTATAAAAAGATGGGATGCTATAGTTGGTATCAAAGGATGGTTTAGTTATTTGTGGAAATTAGGATATGAAAACTCTAGGAAGAACCCTATAGAAAAGTTTAATATAGGAAATCTTCCTGGTATTTTGGTGAGTATTGAGTAAGGGGTTGCCAAGAAAATACATCCCTGTCTGGATACGAGCAGGTAGAGGTGGCTCTGGCACAGATGTACAGAGGGGTAAAACCTGAAAACACCGCTTTGAGCTAGACTCGAACGGGAACTGGTACACGACAACGGGTCTTGCTGCACTCTTGGTTACGACACTCCCGGGGGATATGCTTTGGTAAATTCATAAGCTTGGTATGAACCATTGTTAAAGGAACAAAGATAAAATAAAATAAAGGTTCACATAAGAATATATGATCATTCATAACCTAGATGGGAACCTAGGAGATCACATGTTAGGGTATACCTTTCATATACAAGTTATCCTTATATGCTTTCAGTTCCTTTTCATGATTATTAGCTAAGTACTTAAGCCCCTAATTATGCTTTCTCTTCTTAGTTAATGGTGGGAAATGGAAGAACATGTTCCGACAACCAATGTGATAGGAAATGCGACGATTTTCGTATTAATATGACAGGGATTATTAGGGGATTAAAATATGATTATTATTTTGGAAGACGTTCATTATTTTGGGAACCATATTTGATCGAGGTAAATAGATTACTACGGTATTTTCATTGAGGAGTAAGGTTGACTTATATTTTGAAGAATCGATGAATTTAAGGTGAACTTATAGTAATTTAGGTTACTTATGGGAATGACTAACCTATCTTGGGTAAAATATGTTTAGGTTAGCTACTTTTTTTATAAGATTTTAGGAGTGGTTGATGTTGTCTGGAGATGAACAATGAAGTTGTTTTGGAAGACTATGTTATCAAATCCTTCTTGTATTTGGGTTTCAATCTTAGTTTGGTTTGTTTTGAGGAATTTGAAGGACCGTTATTTATGGAATGGTCTATGATGAACTTTGGGTAGTACCATGGAACTTTGATGATTTAAAAGTAGTTTCCATTCCTATGGGATTCTTTCTTTTTGAAGAGTTGTTTTACCTTAACCTTTCTGTTTTGGGGATAATGTTTAAAGATAGAAGAAATAGATAGTTAATCTTTTGTAGATTATGTGATTCTATAGAAGATGATTCTTGTGCTTTTATGAGACCAAGTGTTTTTGAATTCTCATCATTTGGAAAAAAGATTAGTGTTGGTAGGTACTTGTTAAAGGATGAAACTCTACTTAAAGGTAGGTATATTTTCTTATGTTTTTGTTCTATGTAGTAAATGAAATCCTCAAAATTATGAAAAGAAACGTAAAACAAAAATGTTGTTGGTTTACGTTTCCTACTAGGTAATCAAAGACCGTTTACAAACATCATAAGTTTGGGATTTTCTCATGGTTAACTTTCTCCTAATCATGTTCTCTATCACTCTCCCTCAGAACTTGACCCTTTGTTTTCTCCTCCATGTCCATGTTTTCCTACATGGAACCCTAGTGTGGGTTAACTCGGGTGACCTTTGTACTTCCCTTTCTTTATTTTAAAGTAATAGTTTTACTGACTCCTTTTCCGATGTGGGACTTTCAATGAAATTTCAAAACCCAATTTTAAAATTGCGAGGACGCAATTTCTTAAGGGGGGAAGATTGTAACGACCCGAAATTTTTAAATAAATTTTGTTTCCTAATTTTATGTGTTATTGTTATACTCAACAAAAATGTTTCATTTGGTAACATGAGTATAATTAAAATGAGACTGTTGGGTTTTGACTATTATTTGACCATTGGTCAATATGACCGCTGGAAACTAAACATTTTGACTATTGTCTCTAAATACAAGCAATCTTGGTTAATTAATCTAGAAAGAAGATTCGATGGCCTCACCCAGTAGTCTTGGACCGATCGAAGCCCATCTAACAGAACTTGGGAAGGAGGTAGCACCACTGGGCTTTTCTCTGGACCAAACCCAAGCTGAACTTCATCGTATAAAGCTAGAACGGGATCGCCTTCGCGAGAAGTTCAAACTGATAGAAATTACTACTCGTGCGATGTTGGCCGAGCCTCCCTCGGATTCTCTCACCTTAGCACACCTTACACTTAGGTCCTATGCTGGTGTGATAAGGGGATATGTAAGGAGACCGTAACTGTCTTGTGTAATCCTTTGTTTTAAATAAAATTTCGATTTCTTTTATGAATTTTCAAATGACCGGATAAATATAGTATGCAAATTTTTTATAAAGGATATTTTAAATATGTTTATGTAAACCCTAAATAATTAAAAATGTGTAATGATTTTCAAAAAATTGTCTTCTGCAATTATGTTCAGTACTAAATTTAGAGTCTAATAAGATCAACTTGATTTTTGATGAATAGTAAATTATGAATAGTGATTTTATGATTAGGATTAATAATGTGTCCAAATGGATTAGTAATCTCACTTAAAGAAAGTATTAAAATAAGCTAGGCACTTTGATTAAGTAATGTGATTCAATAAAATGGTTAAATAACGGTTTCATAAATTATTATTCAAGTATTAGTTTTTTCGGATGAATAGTGTTTTTTAATTAAAAATTTAATTAAAAATAATTAGAAAATTATTTTTATAAAAATGACTTTATTTTTGAACTCAGAGCATCGATATTATGTTATGGTGATTTTTGGGGATTTTTCTGAAAAAAATGAATTTTCGGTGAATAGTGTATTTATTTAAAAATAAAATTTAAAATATTTAGAAAATTATTTTTATAAAATGGAGTTCATTTTTGAAATCGGAGCATTGATATTTAGTTCAGGTGAAAGTTTGGGATTTTTCTGAGAAAGATGAATTTTTCAGTGAATAGTAAAAATGCAGTTTTAGGGTTTCGGTATGTTTAATGACATCATAATTGTGTCATGATGATGTCATGAGATCTTTTAAGGGTTTTCCGGACAAGGGTGATGAATTATTGTTTTGGGGGCCCCATGTGGCCTAACTCTATGATAAATGCCAAGGGAGAGCACATGGGTTTGAGAAAAGCACATGTGAGGTGTCCCTTGGCCATTAATGCTTTGTCCCCTCACTTTCCCTATAAATACCAAGCCCTCCTCTCATCCATTCGACTCCCCACTCATTCCCAACGAATTTCTGGTCTCATTACCTCCCAAGGAGTCCTCCCAAGGTGCCCCCAAGCCCTCAAGGTCCCAACCTTTGAGGTTTAAGAGTTACATTTTAAGGTAAGGGATCCGACCTCTCTCTTTCTTTTCAAGTAATCTCTTTTATGTCATTTCTTTTATACTCCATGTTCTTATGTTGTAGGATGTTCTTTTATATTCATCCTACTGCCTATTTCATTTTCATATGATGAGATACCCCCCTTGCTCTCATCAATTCGTTTTAAGAATGTTTAAGTGGCGCCGTTAGGCTGCCGAATTTTTAAGGGATTCTTTCACCTTCCTCGTTTTCAAGTTCTATTTTCATTCAAGTCTTTCATGTTCCTTTTTATTATGTTGGGGTATGATCTATAAATTATCATACTGATATTTTATGATCATATGATGAGAGACCCCATTTGATCACTTCAATTCAGTATTTTGATGTTTTAAGTGGCGTCGTTAGGCTGCCGAATTTTTAAGTGGTTCTTCACCCTTCTCGTTTTGAAGTTCTACTTTCATGTCAATTATTTAAAGTTCCTTTTTGTTATATTGGGGTATGATATCTATATATATCATTCTGGACTCTTATGTTCATATGATGAGAGACCCCATTTGATCTCTTCAATTCAGTATTTTGATGTTTTAAGTGGCGCCGTTAGGCTGCCGAATTTTTAAGTAGTTCTTCACCCTTCTTGTTTTGAAGTTCTACTTTCATGTCAATTCTTTCAAGTTACTTTTTGTTATGTTGGGTAATTATCTCTATATCTATCATACTGAACTCTTATGTTCACATGATGAGAGACCCTATTTGATCTTTTCAAATCATTTTTGTTGATGTTTAAGTAATGTCATTAGGCTGCCGAACTTTCATAAGAGAAATCTAATTTTTTTTCTTCCTTCCATGTTTTTCATTTCAAATGGTATGTCCTTGAAATTTCATTACCATGATCATGTATCCTTCTTATTCTGTCCATGTACTATTTTATGGGTCATTTATGCATGTTTGACCCATTTTACCTCTCTTTTAATGTCTTCTAAAACCTCGGAACATTGCCGTTATGCTGCAGAATTTCTGTCTCAAAATGTCTATCTCTTTTTCTAAAGTTCTTTTATTTTATTAAGTGAATTCTAAAAGCTCTGTCTTCTAAAGGGGTATTCATATATATACCAAAATGTTCTATTTTAAATTCTGGGATTTACATACATGATACCCACCTTCCTTTTCTGTGGGTTTTAAAGTGATATAAAGATCATGTCTTTAAAGCAGTTTTTAAAAAGTTATGATTATGAAATGAAACCCATTTCCTTTATGCTATATGGGTTATTTATGAAATGTTTGATGATGATATATGTGGATAACATGATAATAAAGGAAAATTTAAGGGTGCGCCCTGATAGCGCTCCAATGCATTGGGTAATGATGTAACCACTAGAGATTACAATTTTCACGATACCTTGGTGAATAACCTTGGTAATTTTAAAATGACACCTTGGGGATGGACCTTGGTGATATGTTCATGATTGTCTATGTTAAATGATGTAGCCACATCTTCAAGTTATGAAAAAGTTTTATTTTTATTATGATATGCCTCATGATTTCATTTTCATGCCTTAAAGTTCTTTTCATGACTTTATTGATGTATCTCAAGTTCATATGTAAAATGTTTCACTTGTTTCCCTTGCTGGGCCTTCTGCTCACCCTTCCTTTTGATGTATGTCCCCAGGTTATGAGATGTAGTAATGAGCCTAGGGTGAACATGAGGAGAAGCCTTTAAAGTGTTTAAGAAGAATGTTTTTTTTTTGTTTCATGTTTTATGTTCCTTGTTTCCAAGAAACTAAACCTTAAAGATCCTCAGTTCCGTGTAATGGAATGAAAGTTATGTTATAAAAAGACGGGATGCTATATTCACAATGGTAAAAATAATATACCTGGTGAGGTGACACAAAGTAATCACGAAGAAAACTTTTCAAAGGAAATACACACGCAATTAGTGTTTTCATGCACTGAGTCAGAAATCAGAAGTCAGAGTCCTAGTGTATGGATACGTCGGTCGTTGCACCAACACCGGTTTCCCTAAACTGATAACCACACCCAAAACACTTAACACTATTACCATTAAAATATTCATAGTCCATGTTCTACACTAGAACCGACTCCTATGATACCAATTTTTCATGACCCATCCTCGGGGCCCATGCCATGACTACCCCAAGCCCGCCTTCCATAGGCCAGGGGCTGACGAATAGCACCAAAGGTGAATCCCTAATAAAAAGGGAAGGAATTTCCTTTAAACCTGTAACACACACAGTATGAACACAAGAAGTAGAATCAAAAAGTACTAATATAGAAAAGAAAAGCGTGCTTAAAGTAAGTGGGCCAGTATAGAAACCCAACTGAAAAACAAGTACAAGTACAGGTAAAAAGGGAAAACACCTCCCAGATCCTCCACTGGGGTATCCTACCTAAAGGGTAGGTACAGATCTCGAAAAAATCGTCCCTAAGGTACGTCCTGTCTAGTCCAGCTCCAAGCAGCCTCTCGTCTGTCTCTCTCAGCCTCGATCACTGCTGACCATTGTCTGCAAAGAACATAACAAGGTACGGGCGAAGCCCGTGCAGGGGTGAGTATAACGATAATCAGTAGAGACCCCGAGACCCCCAAAGTTCTCCCAAAATCCACCAAGGATAAACCAAAATAGCAAGATACAAACACAGAGTATCAACCATCCCTACTTAGGTATATGCCCATACATATACCTAAGTTACCAATCACAACTGGCTCCATCACTTGAGCCCAAGCACATCCCGTTCCACATAGGAAGAAATTCAATCATCTTGATGATAACATCACATAGTCAAGACATATCTCACACAGGTATTTAACTCAAGTAGAGGGGTAGAGATGATTAGATTTAGCCACTGAATCATCTCCTCTGTCGAACCCACGTAGGATCCTAGAACTGTATCAGCGCTGTCGAACCCACGGAGGATCCCGGTACAAAAGTCATCGATGTCGAACCCACAGAGGATCCTGGTCCAGTATCGTCACTGTCGAACCCACGGAGGATCCTAGTACAGTATCGTCATTGTCGAACCCACGGAGGATCCTCGTATAGTAGTAGGTCCACGTAGGATCTTATCATCTTAGTCACAACCAGCCATAGTGTTCCCGCACACAGCACACTCGATTCCGGGAGGGTCCAATCCATGATCCAAGTGTAGATAAATCAACTACCACTTACTCCCAAGTTGGTGTATCCTGTAGTTCCTTCTCATCATAAGTAACCCATCGTGATAGACGGCACGTCAATTGGACACCCGGTCTGAGAGTTATTGGCATTTTCATTCCGAGGGCCCGGTTGGATTTAGGTTCAATCCAACCCAGACATACCCCAACTACGTCAAAACCTTTAGTGGGTCATTCTAAAATAACCATCTCATTCCCAGCTTCCTGTTGGTGTAGATGGTTCATCAATCGGACACTCGTAGCCCAAGATATGGGCAAAAGGGTGAAATGGGTCAGAACAGGGTCAGGGTCCGGTCCGACCCCGTCGGACCGACCCGACCCGACCCTGTTTAGGCTGACCCGACCCGAGTCCGGATCTAGACCAGGGTCTGACCTGGCCCACGGGGGGGGGGGGGGGGGGGGGTCAGAGGCCATGCCCAACCGGCCTGCTTGTCTAGCGGGGGTGATAGCTAGGGGTGGTGCCCTACGGGGCCCGCCCTAGAAATGAAGGGGGGTTACACCCCCCCCCTTCTTCAGTAACGGTCGGCACATCGCGCCGGCCAGGTAACCGTGGGACCCAAGGGTCCCGCCTGTAGCAAGCCCGACGGTGGCTGCCTCAACCGGCCTCCCTCCACCATCCACCGTAACCCTTGGCCGCGGTTCATCTCCAGCGCGGCGTGACGGTGCTGTGCCCAGCCCGTCCGACCGTCGCGGCCTGCGTGGTCGCAGGTCCTTCCTCCTGCACGGTGCGATGGCACTGTGCCCCTCCGGCACCGCCATGGCCCACCTGGCCGTGGCCCGGCTCTCTGCGCAGCATGACGATGCCATGCCCCTCCGGTGGCCCTTGCGCCACCGGCTTCTTCCACTGCTAGCTCATTGTCGGTCATCATGCGTACTGCCACGGCCCGCTGGCCACAACCCGTTCCTCCGGCAGTGCCATTGTGCCGTCACATCCATCAATGAATGAGAACCAACAGAGGATTTTCAGGCCGTGTTTGTTTGGCCCGCGCCCTCCGTGTTAGGGTGATAGAAAACAGCTATTATCGAAGCTCAAGAATGACGAAGAACGAAGATCGAAATCAATCAAAATGACCCCTACCTCATTTCTCGTTTGTTGATGATGAGAGAACAGTTCAGAGAAGATGAATTCGAAGACGATGTCGTCGGCGTTCTTCTTGGGCAGCGTTTTCTTTCCTCGACCGAGGGTTCTTCATTGGAGGATAGAATGTCGAGGAAGAAGAGATCCTCGTTGGAGATCCATATTCCACCAAATCTCCAACCTTAGAGAGAAAAACCAACCAATTCTCCATGCAAGATGAAGATCCCACTTTAAGATGAGTTAATCAACCAATTAATGTTAGATCATTAATTGGGAGTTCCAAGAGTTACACCTCATTAATTGAGGCGTTTCAAAATTGGGTGGTCCCCACCAGGAGATTTGAAATAAAATAAAACTTGTTTAATTTTATTTCCTCTCCATTCTCCCACTAAAAGTTGGGAATTCAACTTCCATTCTCGATAGAACGCAGCTGTGGTGAAGGTCTCACTAAGAAATCACTGATGCTGCGAGTTCAAAGGTTCCCTCAGATTTCAATTCTGAGCACTGGTTCAAAATTTACCAAAACCCACTCAAAATCTCACTGAACACACTTATAAACTTCAGAAAAACATTACGGGCACTCTGGGCCTCGGAATCACATGCCGTTAGAAACTACAGACACAGAACAATTCCATATAATTTGAAAAAATATTACATGGGATTTTCCATGTCTTTACAGTGAAAAATATACCAATTACGATTCACCCCCCCCCCCACACCTCAATGTTGAGTATATCCTTAATTTTTCCTCTTAATTAGTATCAAAGGGAAGGTACACCACTTTTAGCTTCTTTATGTTGGAGTTATTATCATTTGAATATTTGAGTTTCTTTCTTGTATTAACAATGAAGTTTAATTTTGGTGATGATTCATTTATCTCTAAGAATAAGTCTCTATCTATGAATACCATGATGAACAAGATAAATAAAGATAAAATAAAGTTGAAGAACAATTCCCTATTATCTAAAGAATATGAAGTATCAGTTTCTCTAAACCATGTTAACAAATAAGATAGATCAAGCTTGGAAAGTGAAGAGTAGGTGGCTCACATTTCCCCCAAGGAGATGGTAAGTATTTCTGCCTTATTGGATCAATATATTAAAGTGATCATGAGTTATGTGTTAACACTTATCAAAACTTTCCTGAATAAGTTCGTTGAATAAGTGGTGATGAATATCGATCTATAAATTCTCAAGATATATCAATTAATATATTAATAGATATTGTGCATTATGTTCCTCAAGAAAATATATCTCTTGTTTGTGGAGTCTTTCAAAGTATGTAGGAATAAATCACCTAGTTTTAAGAAGAAGTAGATAACATGGGTAAGGATTTAAAATAAAAAATTATAGAATTTTTAAAGATCTATGGATACGTTGCAGCCTTTGAATCAATAAATAGGGATCTTAAAATAAGTTCCTCAAAATGGATCAGGTAAGTTGATGATAAAGAGTGATTCAATAAGGATCTGGAAGAAAATATCCATGTACCTAAAGAAAAGTTGAAAAATAATATTAATTATAAGGACTTACAATTGGAATAAAAAATAAATAAGATTAAGGAACCTGGCTCTTTGTTACAAAACAAAGTTAATCTACATGAAGAATAATTTGAAAGAATGAAGAAGGCTTATAAAGAGAAGATGAAAATGATTGAAGATCATAAAATAATCCCCAATATGAAATGTTTATAATTGTATGTTCTGTTGGATATTCTTGATAAGACACATATTGATTAGTCACAAAAGAATGAGATAGTTACTAAATCTAATCAATGATCACTGGATGAATCAAGGGTTTTAAGACCACCAACATGTGATAAGAAGGTCATGACATCATTCAATGATCTACTATATGAATCAATGAAGAAAGAGGTACCATACATGACATATTGTAAAAATGTTTCTAAATATGTTTTCACAAATAGTGTAGGTTGTAAAAGAAAATAAAAACATGTATAAATAAAGAGAGGAGAGAATAATCCTACCACAATGACTAGGGTGGATAAGAAATAAAGTGTGGAAGTTAGTTCCCGATGAAGTGACCAATAAGATATAAAGAATACCAAAAAAATATACAAAATAAATAATAAGATCATGGTTTGTGGTTCAATGTTTTTGCTACAACAGATTTAGGTATTTTAAATCTGATTTTTAATACAATCCTTTAAATTCGTAAGAAAAAATTTATCCCATGTCAATGGGGAGAAATCCGAAGATGAATATAAAACATAAATAGGTTAAGAAAAATATATATGATTCAAATAGATTTGGAAATATGGAAAATATATTTAACATATGTAATGGTTGTGGTCCCAATTTTGGTACATTTTCATCTCAAGATTTATCAAAAGCTGATAAGAAAAGAACACTGCATAAGTTGGTTAAGAAAAAATAATCAACCTTGGGAAGAAAGTAGAAGAATGTTATAAAAAAATTCTCCCAATAATAATAGTTACAATACCTTGGATTCAAAATACAAGAATCTAA
Source organism: Viscum album (assembly GCA_963277665.1). Classification (NCBI taxonomy): domain Eukaryota; kingdom Viridiplantae; phylum Streptophyta; class Magnoliopsida; order Santalales; family Viscaceae; genus Viscum; species Viscum album. The sequence goes on along the minus strand of OY728165.1, from coordinate 1,750,395,303 downwards.
AAAGGAGTGCATCAACTTAAATATCTGATAAGAATAAAGGAACTCAGAGTAAGCTATGTGGGAAAACCAAATTGCTTCAAATATTCCCAATGATATGTTAGTTATCTGGCCAGAGGATTTTGAGAGAATACAGAAAATGGAATATGCACAAGATAAGTTCAGTACAAAAGAAAATATTCCACATGATGAATAAAAATTATAAGATAGATTTTTTAAAAAATACAACACTTATGTTAAATAAGTTTTGTGTGACATATGTGACAAATATGGACATTGTGAAAAAGGTTGTTTAACAACTATTCCAGAATAAGAAATTGTCCTTAAGTGGGTTAATAATGCATCATCCATGACAGATATTAAAAATAAAAAATATCCACACAAATCAGAAGAGACAGCTAATATATCTATGTTTTCCCAACATAAATCAGAACAGAAGTTCAGATGTGCAAGATTACATAATAGAGAAAATCAATAAACTTGGTTGAGAAAACTATATAAATCTTTTTGTACACATTAAGAAGTAAGTAAGATATATGTTATTCCCTTAATATTTTTGTATTGTATTTTTTCTTTAATGTAGTGGATTGAAGCCGAATAAAGTTCTTAGGGGGAGAACCTGAGAAGTAGTGAGTGCTGTCAATTCTTGATAGTAAAGCTAAAGAAGTCATCATCCTTGAATGATTCCTTAATTGGAACTCAAATAAAAATATGATAGAGGAACATCTTTGATGAATTTTAAGAATGTACCACCATGTCCTATGTAGTAGTTATAAAGAAGATACCATCTTGGTTTGATCTTACATTTTTTATCCTAAAGAACAATTTTGAAGAAGATCATCCTTGGTAAAGTTGTGAAAGTTACCAAATCTGGATATTCACAAGTTGAAGATCTATTTTTTGTATTATACAAATTGTAAAATCTTAAAATCCATTCTTTAAGAGATTCATTGTTGTGAATATGTTAAGGAGTGTTTCCCTTGAGTGGAGAAAAAATAAGAAAAATGAAGTTGCTTCCAAAATCATTATTTTAGTTAGTATCAAATCTAATTATTCTAGAGTGTTCATGAAGATCATATCATTGGAAAAGGTATATTTTTTATTAATCTATCATTATTATTTAATTAAAAAATAAACTTAACAAAAAGGGATGATTGAATTAATCAATGACATGAGAAATGTGGAAGTACATAAGTTCTGCAATCCAAATTATCCTACTTGTTTCACTTGAATTTTTTTGAATTTTTTATTGATGTAAGTATAGAAGTTTTAGGTTGATCTATCTTTCAAAATTTTCATATTTAAATTATAATATTAATCTTGTAATAAAAGTGTATAACCCTTAATAACAAGTATATTAGTTCTCATTTTATGTGGTATCATTATTAGTTTGTAAAGGATAGATTTTTTCTAGATCAAATCCCATTAATTTCATTATCGAGCATGGATCACATAGAATTAGAGTTAAATGATGGGTGACACTTTGATTAAGTAAGAACTAATACCCTTTTCCCATTAAATTTTTATTTATTTTCAATAAGGGGGATAGAAAGTGAAATGAATGTTTTGAAAAGTAAAGGGGAGAAATTCACATATTGACATATTCATTTAGAAATACTTTGAAGGTATTTACAATTAATACAAAAGGGTAGATTGAATAGATCACTTTTTGTATGAGTTGTATTTATTGTTAATGATTATAATTAGTTTCCAATAGTGATCAAGGGAATATAAATATTTCATTGATTTCATTATGCTCAAGAAGTTATAAAGAAAGAATTTGTTGAAGTATCCAAGATATCCAATATTGATGAAAAATTTAATGTTTCTGTATAAATGGATATAGAAGAATGTAATAAAGTCTTATTATATTAAGGATGTTATAGTCTAATGATATTTTCACTATTCTCATGTTTAGAAGACATGTGTGATGAATTGGATACAACAATGAAAGGGATATGAAGAATAATGATTGGATGATGAAGAGATATTTGGAATTGATATTCCAAAAGGAAAATATGATGAATATAAAGATCATGAAAAATAATATTTAGTGTACTGATAATGAAGAGTAAATTATCGATAAAGCTATGAAATATCTTATTATTTCATGTTTTTTATTTTGAAAGTGAGGAAGTTGCTAAATGGGTTTTTGTTAATTGTTATAATTATAATTATTCAAATTATTTGATGGTTAAATTTACTAAAAGATAATGGATAAGTAAAAGAAAACCAAGGACCACCTCAACCACATGGGAGGTAGTTGACCTGGCCATCCCATGGCAGAAAGTGAGGAGAGTATAACTCACAACAAGGAGAACATGGAGGAACCATGAGAGGTTGAGAGCATAGCACCTGAAGAGCATGATTGTTCGTGCATAAGGAGGTTCATGACCCACTATGTGGGGAAGAATAGTGGTATGAGGGTATGAGTGGTGTGTTGTGAGTGATGAACCCCTCTGTCAGCTCGAGCTGAATGTGGAAGGGATCATTAATATGGTGGTGCTTGATCATGCTAAAGATCGATGTGGGATGGGTGAACGGTGTGGTTACTTTTCCTCATTAAAAAACATATTGACATAACATGGGATATCATATATATTTAATCTGGACCATGTAATCTCCTACTCCATGCATATTTGAAATAGTGTCATCATTTTCTACCTTTGAATGTCTGACGATGATTCTATTTTTCAAACTTCACAACCAAACTTTCGATGATAAATCTTAATGTTGTCGTGCTCATTATAAGATTAAGATTTTGAGATGGTGAAGTCATGAATCATTAGAAGTTGGTTCCCTATAACCAACTTCTTTGTACATTTTTTATATTTATATTTAAATAATTGAATATTAATTTAAACATCTTATTACATATTGATTGTTTTTTTCATAACATTGATTTTATAATTTCCAAGGTTATTTGTCGCATTGATAAGGTTATAGTATATTACCTCTATGATCATAACCTTGAAATACTATGATTATATTCTTAAATATAGATCTATGATCAAATAATGTTCTATGATGGGACACATATTATGTAGACTATCAGGTGTGAGTACTCATAAGAGGATGAGGATAATTCTCATGAAGTTCACACTTGGTAATCTCTAAGATGGGAGATTATTATAATAGACCCACTAGTAGGAGTTTTTATTATTTTTGTGTCATCGAATATTCATATCTATAAACATTTATAATGATCCTTAGACCTTACAATTATTGTTAATGCATATTATAACTCATTCATTTAGATATATTTTAGAAACCATGATGATATAGTTCATGTGAAGTTAGATATGTTGGGTAAATCATGAGTGATGTGTTATTAATGATAATTCGAGGAAAGATTTGTCCCTTCCATATTTATGGAAGTTAATATCTTGGTCCTTTGATTGAAATATAACTGTCTCCTTAAATTCCATGGTTATGGTGCAACAATGTGTTTATTTCAGATAGTAAAAGAAAGGAATATCGAGCATATAGGTTGATGAAATGGATGTGTAGCCTTCTTTATGGAAATTTTTGAAAAAATGGATTATATTCCACAATTTTAATTCATATTTGGTTTTCATTATTGCGACATTAGTTTATGTTTCTTGGGTGTCTTGTCTCGTTTCTAGATAATAATCTTGGACTCTGGGCAAGACCGCCTAATAAAAATGATAAAGAATCCTATAGGGTCACATATTAAGTGTTTTTGTTAATCTTGGTTAAATTCTATTTGAATTTAATTATTATAATAAATATTATTCTCAAGATAGATGAATAATTTTATTCAATTTTTATTGATCTCTAATATTTACAAAGTAATAAAATAATTATATAATCAGTAATAAATAATTTATTTAATTATAATAATATTTAATAAATATTTATTCACTGGATTAGGAATAAAATATTTATTTTATTTATTGATGAATTAAATATTTTATTAAAAATTTATTCAGGTGTTCAATAAATTCCAAGGAGTTTGAGTGGACCAAGATCGTGTCTGATGATGATTATTATTTTCAAGCTGGTAAATAATATTTATCATTGCATGAGATAGCACACACCATAATATGATATTATTATTATTATTTTAATGGGTTTTAATAATTATTATTATATTATTTAAGGGAAAATATGGAGTTAAATAATATTATAACATAAACACTAGATTTATAAATATATTTTTATTTCTAGTGTGTAGGGTTAATTAAGAATATAGAATCTTTATGAATGATGGACTTATCTCTCGAATTCCTACTCACTCATCTCAAAATAGAAGATATAATTTAAGCTTGAAGGATCATAAATCACTCAAGATGACTAACATAATATAATTGATTCACCACACTAGCACTGAGAAATCAATTGCCATCACTCAAAGGCGGATGTGTGGATCACCGCTAGAGGGATTCTACACATGGATCCTCCTAATGCAATGGTGGTGATTCGAGAAAAGTTTTTGGATGATCAAAAAAATTTCATTAGATAAATTTACTAAGATTTAACCTTTTCATTCAATCTTAAATAAATTAATTATAAATTTAATGTGAAAATATCCTCTCTAGGTTCCGGGTTTTCCATATTCCAATATTTGGTGAATAAAATTTTGTTGGTCATGGATTTCATGTCACTAGAAATATTGTGAATGATCCACAAAATCTATAATATATTTTTTTATGCCCACCATGGAGCTTCCATTATGCATGTTATCTTCATAAAATCAATGTATGTATGTTATGCTTTGCATCTAAAGAGTATTTTGAATAACATGCTTCAACCAATTACAAATTAGTTTGTATTGACCATTTAAAAACATGGATTATTTCAATATTTAAATATAATATGATCCTCATTCTCATGCAAGCGTGATTTATCACAAAATAAGAGAGATTTTCTGCATAAGAAAAGACGACGTGTTTATCGGTGTCATGTAACCCGCATTCAAATAATATAAATGTCAATATCTTTATAAATTAAATATATTAATTTTCATGGAATTATACCCAGGATTCAAAGTTGGTTCAAATATAGTGATCTTATCTTATAAAATGAGAGGTCCTAGGCTGAAAGTTTTTGTTACTTGTCACGTATTCTTTTGAGAGATCTTGTTTGAAAAAATTTGAACATATTTGTTATGTTCTTTTACAAAAATAGGTAAGGTGTTCCATGTTTCTCTCAACTATGTAAATAATGGGAGATCTTTGTACTCTATTATGTAAAAAATAAGTGCCTTGTAAGCCAGTGCATGAGTAATATACTCCCACTGTGTTTTGTGAAGAAATAGTGAATAAGAATCATGGAAACTTGACTTGTGTTAACACACACTTGTAGTGCTTCATGAAAAACTGGTTCTTTGAATCCCTTCAGGTTATTGTAAACTCTTTGAGACAATTTGAACCACTGTTTATAATCACACTGTGTTTCATGAAAAAGAAAGTAAGAATAGCCCATGTTCTTGATCAGAACTTTGGAGAATGTTTTTCATGAAGATAGTGTATGAATATTGTTATTGTGCGTATAGATATAAAATAAGGTAGTGGGATCAAAGTGTATAGAAGGTGTCATACTTTTGTTTACATGAAGTAGTAAATATAAGAAGATATTGTGTGTATATTCCTCTTTCAATGAAGAAAAAAAGGGTAAAGTGAAAAATGAATGCATTCTTGTATGCATATGTGAATTCTCATGAACACATGAATAGGTAAAAAATTTCAATACCCAAAACAAACTTTTAGATAACACATAAAATAAAAATAAAAAATAATTAATGTGTTAGGGTTTCATATGTCATACACCAAGCATTACATTCATGATGTAAATATAATCTAATAGGGTTGAAAATTCAATAAGATAATGGTTTGAGTTTTTGAAATATCGTTATCGCATGAAATAATATTGAAAGTGTTGTGTGATTCAGTCACATAGATATTTGTTGCACTAGGAAAAACCAAGGTGAAGTGATATTACATTCATTATTGATATTGTATCGACTAAAAATGTAATTTTGGAAATGTTGAGTAGAACTTTCATTATTTTGATAATAAAAAAGGAATTTTGTTCTTCAAGAAATAAAAGAATATACTATTGTGCATATCTACTTGTACAAGAAGAATAAGAAGAATAAGATAAATGAGCTTTAATTTTGCTTCTATTAATAAGAAGAAGAGTTTATTTCCTACTATTGTGCAAGTAAAAAAGTGAGTAAGAAGTAAGTGGAAGAACAAAGTAGCACTGGGACATCCAATAGAAGTCTCATCTAGTGGAAGACTTTATTGGTGTTACAAAGTACATTACAAAGAAGATGGAGACTATCTTTAAAGGCATTGTAAATAACTATCCAGGAGCTATTAAAAATCATTGTCAATAGACTATGGAGTGGTTCAAGTTAAAGGTTATTCCCTATTTTTTGTAACCACAAATAAAGGATTATTTTCTGGTGGTTATGTGGTATTGTATTATTTCCAAACCATTCCAAGAAATAGCTGCTCTTATTTAGTAGTGAAACTTGTAAAAATATCATGTTCCATTTTTACCTTATTTCATATACTTACATATAATAAGGAAAACAGAATAATAGAATCAATATCCTAACAAATCTAGAGATAAAAGGGATAAAAGTTATAATTTTTCAAATAGTTCCCAACACTAATTCACCCCCCCCCCCTCCTAGTGCTGATTATATTTCTAATTGGACCTCTCAAAATTTATAAATGTGTGATAATTTAATTTTAAAATAAACACACTTAATTGCATAAAAACTATTTTTAGAAAAATAAATCTTTTCATCTTTAAATATATATATATAAGATAAATTTATCATTATTACTAATTTTACTAACATAAATTGATTTATTGTAAGTCTAATGAAAGTTATGGGGCTATCAAGGAAATCCATAACTGAATCTCACATGGAAAATACTTCATTCAAAGAGAAGACCAAAAAAATATTGTACTAACATTTTTATTTAATTATATAAATATTAGAAATTTTATTTATAAGCGCAAATGATATATTAAAGTGAATAATTTTATTTATATTTATTTATTTATTTATTTAAAAAGTTTCTCTTAAGTTTATAGTATTCTCTTTCATAGTGATAAAATCATAAAAATTGCAATTATTTGCAGAAACTGTACTTTTCAACCTAAAATAAATACTTTTAGAAAAAATTATAAAATTCATACTGAGTAAATTTTCATTATTTCATTTCAAAAAATAATTTTTTTATCAAATTTACATTTTAAAATTTTTAAACTCAATTTTTGAAAAAAAAAAGTAAAATATAAAGAAAATGGATTTTATTGAAAATAATCTTTTTCAATGTTAGATCTTAGTAATTACTTATTGGATAAAGGTAATAAATTTTAATGATTTACTATAGTTGTTTTTATTATAAATTTATTAATAATTTCCTTCTAATATATTTTGGTTCATTTAAGTTGGGTGTAGCATATACCTTAAGTTATCAATCATGGAATTTATTTAAGGAGGAAAACTCAGGTTGTTACAAGATTCTTCATTGACTATACCTAAAGAACAACTAATTTTGGTTTCATTGAAGTATCCAAAACAATATGGACATGTTAGAGGTGCAGGTTTTGGATTTTCACCTTAAACATATTTTTATAAGATAAAGTCAAAAGGTGATACATATGAGATGATGAAAAATATGCATGCACAAATAGATGCTTTAAAATATATTATTTTGGGGTCTTGTTTGGTGGATTAGTATATGAGAAAGGGTAAAATAAAACCAATAGTATAACAATTATCAGTACATGAAGAGCCACATGACCCCACTAGATTTGAGGGAATTCATTCACATCAAATTCTTACATTACTTAAGGTAATTAATTTTTTCATAACATTATCTGGTAAATGTGAGTTAGAAAACTATTGATAACCTTGTATTACCAAAATTATATATGGTAAAATTTTATATGATTTATATATTTCATCATCCACCCATCACCTTATTGTGAGGTTTATAATGTAAAATATCCAAGGTGACATTATACATAATAAAAAAACTCTCTGAAGATCATGTGAGAGTGGGAATTTAAGTAGATCATGATCCAAGCATTGATGGCAATAGTATGAAAGTTTTGATTGAGGGTGTCACAATGTTACTAGTTTGTTGTGGTAAACTATTTGAGGACTTATCTAGGGAAAAAAACCAGACAAACCCTTTATTTTTTTCTTAATATTTGAGAGGACCATGATTATTATTCAACGAAGCTTTAGGATCAGTATAAAAAGCATCTTGATAAAAAGTCACACCTTGATAGGAAATAATTTCATAATATTCCAAAGTTAATAGTAGATATTTTTGCTATAATATTAGGAGAATGGACACTTGAAATAATTTTTAAACATTTAAATCCACCTTATTCTTCTACAGATTTATTCCAACTTCAATTAAACCTTTCAGATACACTTACTAAACTTGTATCTCATGTTATTACTTCAATCTTCCAATTATTAGTAGAATTTTTAAATACTTCTAAAGGTGATATTCGCATTCCCCAATTCACCATGCAATTAATTTAAATTATTCACTAATTTACTTCCTCTATGAGTTATTATGAGTTTCTAGAAACTATAAAAAAATTGGTGATTACCCTAAAAATAAACAAATGTTTGAGATATTTTTCGAGGATAAATATTATCAATGAAATAGCTTAGATAATAGAGAGTGGGAAGTGGTTAAAGGACCCTTATACCCAAAAATTATAAGACATATTACCAATTATTGTCATGTAGTTCACCCCTAGTAGTGTAGTGGTGTATGTTATAGGGATATTTTTTATCATTTTAAGCAAGGTTTTTACCTTTTGTTTCTTGTATTTTAGAACTATATTCAAGTTGGTGTTCCCTTCTATCCAAGAACTAAGGGTTGATAATGCTGAAGATTTTGAAATAAAGAAAACATACCCAAAATTGGAGTATTCCTAATCACAACCTTCTCTTATTTTATGAAAACACTTTCATGTTAGTCAATATTATCTAGGGAACGTGCTTCCATGGTCCTAGCCTCATCATTTACATTTTGTGTATTAATGTATTTTTATGAGTTTCTAAAAATGGTTTAGGTCATCTTACAATCACTTCCACCACCATGATGGATAAGAAATATGGATTCATTTACTTTCACATTTGATTAAACCAAATACATGGTAATGAAAGATACTATAAATACATATAGAAATGCCTCACCAATATCCTAACCCAGCGATCAAAATAGAAATAAGGAATTAACTGTTAAGGAATTTGAGTATTTAGGACAATGATACGTAATTTATTTTTTGAATATAGGAATCAATTTCACATTAATCTAACACATGAAGTGGATGGTATGACTCAAAGTATGTTTTTTCAATATAAAAGTATCATTTTATTTCAAAACACACATAACATTGTCAAACCTATGAAAACTATCTCAAATTATTTTCAAACATTTTTAAAATAATCCTTAATTCAATTATGATATATAGGAATTGATCGCACATCAATCATACACATGATGTAGTTGGTATGACTCAAAGTGTGTGTTTTCACATTAAAAAGGTTATATTTTACTCTGAAACATATGTCCCATAGCTAAAACCAAGAAAAAAACTCAAATTGTCTTGATACTTTATAAAAATTATCTATAGCTCATTTGTATGTGTAGGAATTAACCACATGTCAATTTCACACACCATGTGGTCGGTATGACTCCAAGTGAATGTTTTCACATTAAAAATGTCATTTTACTCTAAAACATGTGTCACATATCCAAAACAAAGTAAATGAGATTTAATTTTCTTGAATATTTAGTAAAATGATAAATATTTTATTTTTGGCATGTAGTAATTGACCTCGCGTCAATCTGACACATGATGTGGATTGTGTGACTCAAAGTGCCTCTTTTTAATATAAAGTGTCATTTTAGTTTAAAACTTGCATCACATTATCAAAATTAAGAAAATAGTCCTGTATTTTATTCAAAATTTAGGGAAATGATCCATAACTCATTTTTTACTTATAGTAATCAATCACATGTCAATCTAACACACAATCGGTCCTTTATGACTCAAAGTGCATGTTTTCATTTTTTTTTAAATGTAATTTTACTAAAAAGCACATGTCACATAGTCAAAACTATGAAAACTATATAAGATTGTATTAATAAATTAAGAAAATAATCCATATTTCATTTTTGACATGTATAAATCAAACACAGATCAATATGACACATAATGTGCCTGGTATGACTCCAAGTGTGCGTTCACAATAAAAAAAATGTCATTTTAGTCTAAAACATGATTCGCATAGCCAAAACTGAAAAAATGAGCATGGTTTGTCTTGATACATTATAAAAATGATCCATAATTCATATGTTGCATGTAAGAACTGATCGTATGTCAATCTGGCACATGATGTATCCAGTATGGCTCGAAGTGTGTGTTTTCACATAAAAAGTGACATTTTACTCTAAAACACATTTCACATAGCTAAAAATGAGAAAAGGAGCTCATAATGTCTTAATAAATTAGGATAAAAATCCATAATTCATTTTTGATGCGTGGGAATCAATCAAACATCAATCTAACGCATGATGTATTTGGTATGACTCAAAGTGTTTGTTTTCACAATAGAAGTGTTATTTTACTCTAAAACATGTGATGTATAACCAAAAAATGTGTAAAAAACTCAAATTATATTGATACTTCAGGATAATGATCCATAATTTATTTTTGAGGTATTGGAATCAACAGAACCTTAATCTAACACATGATGTGGCCGGTATGACTCAAAGTGCGTCTTTTCAATATAAAAGTTTAATTTTAATCAAAAACACATATCACGTAATCAAAATTGAGAAAATGAGATCCATTTTTCCTAAATATTTAGGACAATGGTACATAATTCATTTGTGGAATATAATAATCAACCACACATTAATCTGACAAATGATGTGATTAATATGACTTAAAGTGTGTGTTTCAATATAAGTGTGAACAGGGACTCTTAAGAGAATGCATTAACCATGTTTACATCTGGTGTGAAAGTTGTAATAGCTAATAATATAATTAATTAAATTAATTAAATCAATAACTAATGATAAAAAAATAACTAATTAATATAATTAATAAATAATAATACAATTATTAATATAATTAATAATAAATAATGTAATTAAAATATTAGTAATTAATAATGTAATTATTAACAACTATTTAAGTAATTAAGATAATTAATAAATGATAATATCATCAAAATATTCATTAATTAACAATATGACCTATATATATTATTAATTCACAATGTAATTAATAATTCATAACACTACTACAAAATGCACAATATATAGCATTATCCTTTATCAGTGCTTCTCTCAAGTGCTGATAAAGGGTAACCTTTATCAGTGCAATTTTTAGTGCTGGTAAAGGACCCGATCACGCATGCGAGACCCGCATCAAAATAGAGGATTTTTTTACCGCTTCTTTATATAAGATTTTTCCATAACCTAAGCTCAGAAGCCTCATGTGGAGATGGGATCCTGCATACACCATCCACAAACCCATATAGGCCCATGGGCCCACACGGGCCTTGGCCCACCCTATACTTCCTACAGGCTTTAACCCACCCACAAACATACTATTGGGTCATACACAACTCCTCCAATTTGCCCCAATATCTAGGATTATACGCGGCCTGACCCACCCATGTGATCCATGTCCCATTTTTTAATATATACTAATAAAAAAGTATTAAAAATATTAAAAAAAATAAAAATGAATAGATTAAAAAATATTTAAAAAAATTAAATAATAATTAATAACTTTAATAAATATATATATATTATAAATATTAATAAATAGTACATATCAAATATAGATATATAAAATGAATAAATTGAAATAATTAAACAAATAAAAATTAAGAATGTGTAAATTTAAAAAATATTAAATAATCATTAATTAAATAATTACTAATAAAAAAGAATAAATTTAATATACATATATATAAATATTAAATGTTAATGAATAGAATATATTAAATGTAGATATATAAAATGGCTAAATTGTAATAATTAAACAAAAAATTAAAAATGAATAAATTACAAAGTTATTAAAAATTTATTAATGAAATAATTATAAAAAATGAATATATTTAATATATATATATATATATATATATATATATTATAAATATTTATAAATAATATATATTAAATATAAATATATAAAATAAATAAAATGTAATAATTAAAATCATTTTAATGTATTATTCATTTTTAATGATTTCTATACATAATTATTCATTAATATATTTAATATTGTTAATATAGAAATATAATCATATATTTTTCTATATATATATATATCAATATATTTAATATTTTCTAAAATATAATTTATATAATACAAAATATTTATGATTTCATTAAATAAGACATATATTTAGTGAAAAATTTTTATAATTAAAAATTAATATTAATTAAAAAAATTGACTAATTGTATTGATTAATTTACATTTAATTTAATGTCATTTGATTTTTCAATTTAACATATATCAAACATGTGTTACATTTATTTCACACATACATATACGTAATTAATGCATTTTTATATATAACACATGCACAAATAATATTTATGTAATTTATTCAATTTGTAAAATTCATTTTAGAATTATATTTATTAACAACATATATTTAATATTTATTATGCTTAAAATTAGTAAATTTTATCATTTTTATATTTTTATTCAATATATACTATTTATTACTTTTTAATATTTTTTTAGAATTTATTCATTTTTTATATTATTTATTCATTATACATGTTTATTCATTAACATTTATTAATTTTAATATGGTTGTAATTTATATAACTAATATGTATTCATTTCCATTTTGACATTTATAAATATAAATTTTAATTTTTTTTAAATTATCTCTTTAAATTTTAATAACCCATATTTTCCCCATGCCCTTCCTTTGTAAAAATCTAGTGTTGAGGTGTTCTGGGAGCTGTCGGTGGCTCATTTCAAGAGTTTTCCGAATTTCCAGTTTTTCCATCAGCATGTCATTGTGTCGGCATGTCAGTGTGTCATCATGTCAGTGCATCGATGAGTCAAGGGGAATTGGCATCAGTAAGTCAAGGGGAATTGGTTTCGGTGAGTCGAGAGCAACGGCATCAGTGAATTTAGTGCATCGGTGTCGGAAGGTCGAGGCGTTGGTAGGTCGCGTTGGTAGCTCACCCATCAGTGGCTCAGCACCGATAGGTCAAGCCGTTAGTAGGTCGCATTGATAGCTCACCCATCGATAGCTCAGCATCGGTGGATCAGTGTCAGTAGGTCAGGGTGTCAGTAGGTCGAGGTGTCGGTAGTCATTGGGTCGGTAGGCCATAGTGTTGGTAGCTCAGCATCGGTGACTCACCCATTGGTGACTCATTTCCAGTTTTTTCAGTTTCACCCATGTTACGTGTTTTTCTCCATTTAAAGTTAATATATCAACTCATAGCTGTCTCTCGGTCTATCTCCATCATTTCCGATGGGAATTGTTAAATATCAATTAATTCCAACGTGTGAAACTGCCAAGAAGTGTGGTCAAACCACAATCCAACTTTTAAGTACTTCGAAATGGTATCCCTACTTTTAGGATCTAGCCTCTTCTTAAGTCGTGATCCTATCTTCCTTCTAAATTTTTATTTCTATTAATGTTCCTAGAGACTTCCTCCTAAGACGAGTCATGTGCCCATGTTGGAGCCCTTTCCTCTAAGCCTTGGAGTTCTTCCTACGAGTCGCGCCATCCCTTGTTCTTGGCACAAGAAGGAACTTCGATCTTTCATCATACAAGTTGGGATTTTCTTTGGATTCTCTTTAATTGTGCATCATGTGGGGTGGTTATATTAATGGTTCCTTGTAAGGAATGACCGGGTACTCTTCTTGAAACTAGAATTAAAATAGGATTTAATATGATCAAAAGATAAATAAAACAATGGGGGAGGTGTGGTTTTATGTTGCTTGCCTATTTTATTTTTTTATCTTTAATACTTTTATGAAAATTGTGGTTATATGCCTTCTGAAAATCATGGTGGTGGGTGGTCTTTACTTGTTCACTGGTGGTGTTTTGTTTTGTTGTGATGTTTCTATGTATAGATGTAACATGAAATCTGGTAATCATGTACACTTGGTTAAATAAAGGGATGCCCTAGGATCAAACCTGTTTTGTGATCACCCCGGTTATATTAATATGGAAATTAAATAACCCCTGTTGGTTAAATTTTAATATGTTCAATTTTATGTTTTTGGTTATGTGCTATGTTTTTGGTATGTGTTATGTGGGATTGGTATGTGTGGTGGTATATGGGGTGTTGGTGTCTTAGTCTGAGTAATTGATTGATTGTGGAATGGATAAACTTGTAAGTAGCCAAATTACCTTTTGTTCTATTGTGGTTGTGAAGTGACATCAAGCAGTGGGACTGTAATGGCGTTTTTTTTGGGTAGTGGAGCTATATGGATGGTTTGTGAGAGAAGGAATGGGTGGTATCACTTTGAAGAATGATAGTTGGAAGTAGTTGAATAGGGATGTGTAGTGGGACTACAAGTCTAGTTTTGTGTTGTTGTGTCGTGGGCCTACAGTTTGGTTTTGTTCATTTCTTGGCATGGTTACGGTTGTTAGTTTCCTCATAGTTTTATAATAATTTAAAGTGAATCCATTTAAATAGATAAATGGAAATTGAACAAGAATGGGGTTGGGTTTATGATTTGGAAATGGCTGTTGTATGGTTGTGCATGTAGCGGTAGTAGCAAAAGAGGTGTTGATGTGGGTTTGTTGTTTGTTCATGTGAAACCTGTAGGTTGGGGTTGAGTGTTTGATTACTTATATATATATATATATATATATATATATATATATTGTAGTTCCTTGTGATTTTTATATGCACCCTACCCTTTTTAAGAACTATATCCCAAACACCTCCATTTCTTGGGGGAGGGTGTCTTTCCCAACATCCCGGTGGGAGGATGGATTGTTGGTTGCTGATTTTTCTTCCTCGTACCCTCTTCTTGATCATGTCTCTCGGGCATATCTAGGTAGTCTGTAATTTCTTGATGCTTACCATAGTCCAATATCATTTTGGGAAATGTTTTTTCTTTTGACAAGGGGCTCAGGTGTTTGTAGGCCAGGTATGTTTTCCCAAGTACCTTTGGGATGAGGCCCAGGTGTCTTCAGGTGTGGTGTGTGGTTGTCGAGGCCTAGGTGTCTTCAGAGATGGTGTGTGTTTGTTGATTCCCAGGTGTATTTGGGAATGAAGGTGGTTGTTGTGGGATAGGTGTTTGCGGGCATGGTTGTGTGCGTTTTGAAGCCTAGGTGTGTGCGGGAAGGTTGGAGCAGTGGGACTACATGTGGGAAGAGTGGTAGCATAAAGACATTAGATCATTATGAATGAGAAGTTAACCAGTGGGAAAGAGGTGTGAGATACCCAGATGTTGATGTGATTATACTATTACTTTACTTGACATGCGTTACTTGGGTGAGTGTGCCTTGGTGAGGTTGGGCTTGTTAGTATTCCTTGGTAGGTGCTTGAGGTTCTACTATTTTCTCAAAAGGGCGTTAATATGTTCCCTCACTTGTGCATGAGTAGCTTTAGTTTCCCTACTGAGTATACTTTTATGCTCACCCTACATATGTAAAACTATTTTCAGGTTTTCAGGAGGACTTTGAGGACCGTGCTAGACCTTACTAGCTCAGGCGTCGGGATAGTTGTTGTTTCTAATTAGTTTCTTTTCCTTGGTACATTATTTGGGTTTTTTCTTACTTTGTATCAGCTTTACTTTTGAACATGCATCTGAGAATGGATTCTTGGATTTACTCTTAACTTTAGTCCTTGGTGTTGATGGGATTTACCATCTTATGTTCTATAAAAAGGGTAATGCCCTCCATTTGTGTGAAATTCCATACCCTTGGTGCTATTTGCCACTCTGGGGCCTACTAAAGGTGGGACTTGGGCGTCATTATCTCTCTTTCATCTTGACGAAGGAAGATCAGGGCACTTTGTCATCCCTTCCCTCATCTTGAAGAAGGTGGGTCGTGATAAAAACAATTATTTATTTTTAAAATATATTCATTCTTATTATTATTTATTTCATTAATAGTTGCTACATACTATAATATATCATTGTTTACTTTAACGTATATCAAACTTGTGTATATACATACACACACATTAACTTCACACACAAAAATATTTACATAATTAATGAATTATTATATAGAAACACATACACTTAATATTTATATAATTTATTCAAATTTTAATATTAATTTTAGAATTTCATTTAGTAACATAAAATATTTAATATATTATGTTTTTAATAAGTAAATTTTATTTATTTATTTTTAATATTATTACATTTAGAATTATTTATTCATTTTTTATTTTTTATTTTTTTTATTTTTTCTCTAATTTAATCATTTTCTAATATTTATTTATATTTATTTATTTACTATATTTTAATATTTTCAATTTTTATTCATCTTCATTTGAATATATATCCATGTATTATTTTTTTAATAATTGGTATAATAAATAAAATTTATCCATTTTTTCAATATTTTTAAAGTCCACCCATTTTTAATTATTCAATTCCAGTCATTTTTAACATTCACACATTTAAGACTATATATTCATTCAAAATGTTAAAAATATATTTATAAATAAACATTTATAAATAAATATATTTATAAATGTATATTTACTATATTTTTAAAATTATATATTTATAATTATAAATAAATAAATATAATTTTTTAAAAAATTATATAATTATAAAAATATTATTATATATTTAAATAATTATATATTTATAATAAATATATTTATTATATTTATATTTATATTTATATTTATATTTATATTTATATTTATATAAATTTATTAAATATATATATAATAGTATAAATATATATTATGATATAAATATATTTATAAATTTTTATTTACTGTATTTTTAAAATTATGTGTTTATAATTATAACTAAATATATATAATTTTTAAAAAAAATTATTTATATAATTATAAATATATATTTTTTTATTTAAATAATTATAAAATTATAATAAATATATTTAAATAAAGAATATATAAATTATATATATAAAAATATATATAAAGATATATATTTATTTATAATTATAATTATAAATCATTATCAGTGCTTTTTTTGAAGTGTTGATAAAACCCTCTCTGCCCCTTTAAAATAACCCTAATCGAATGGATTTATGTCTCACTGTTTAATCTCTCATGGAAGTCAAGTCCAACCACTGCTACTCCTTGAGCTTCTCCTTAACGAATCAAGCCTGGAATCTAAGATATGTTTTTTTTTATCCCCCTCTCCTATTATGTGCTTAATCGGGTTCAACGGTGTCCAATTGTATGGAATTATCTTTGCTCGTTGGTCTCATGGTTACATGTTTAAGAGCACTGTTGATGAAGTCCCCACCTTCATTCATCCACCTTTGATGGTTCCCTGTCTGTAGATCTTTGGATTCCTGATTTTAACCTACTATGGATCGCATATGTCCTACTTTGTTCACATGTTGTGTTTTTGTTTTTTTGTTTCCAACCCACTCCACAACCATTTGTTTCATCTTGGTCTTAGTGTCACCCCATTTCAGGATCTCTCTAGAACTACCTCGTACTGGTTCTTATCCACTTCTCCACGGAATAGGCTTGCTACAGTAGTGCATGGTCTTTTCCTTATAGTGGAAGAGCATATCTTTTATGGATTTATTAAGTTTGGAATATATTTTAATAAATATTTCATATATTCTTTTTTAGACCACATTTCACTAAAGTGTTTATTATTATCTACTAGCAATCAAACAAAAAAAAATATTTTTTATGTTTTAACATTTATTAATTTTTTCTTTTTCGCAAAATATCAGCTCAAACCTGGAATATGTTCAACACAATTTATGGAATTGTCAATCAAGTCAATTTATTCTTATTTATGTTCATACACATATCAAATATCTCATATAGTATCCAATAGAGTGTGGGGAGGGTTTCCTTCACCAATCTACCCAAAAATAACTATATTCTTTGAGCCTCTAAAATAAACTAAATGTCTATTATCAACAAATTTAATGAAAAGAATATCTTGTTTTCAATAATGGGTTAACATTAAAAATTTTATATATTTAAAGAAACATTTGTAAGAGGACATTATATAGAAGAAATGATAGCAAATGAGAGAATATTTATTGATTAAATTCACTAGCTAATTAGAAAAAATATTAAGTGTTATATAGTTAACTACTAATGAAATATCCTTTCAATAAGATATAGATTCATGGATAATAAAATTTCATAGGTAGATTAAAATGAAAAATAGATATTGGTTAACCTTTAGAGGAATTATATCCATCTAATGGGATGTTTAAACATATTGTTATTTACTATATGATGTTTGGAAATTCATCTACAAAAATAAATAGCAAGAAAATCATAGGTGTGTATTGAGAAGTACAATTAGTGAGGAGATGTAAATTTTTTAATATTTATAGATTTGGTATTAAAATTAAAAAAATCTATAAAGTGGAGTTCATGATGTTTTATGATATATATAACGATCCTAGTTCTAACATAGTAATATAATAGTTTTATAATGGTATGTAATATCTATGTATAGAAAAAGTGCATAAATCTGGTGGAATATATATAAAGAATAAAATTAAATAAAAATAGATTGATGAGATAATTGAAAATCTATAACAAATTAACTTGGGTATTTAGATCATTGTGCATAAAAATGACCAATTTAGTTATGAATATAAAAATAAATATTTAAATATAGACATTGTAAATTTACAAAATGATTGACTAATGTGTAAATAGAATGTAAAATTTTATCTTCCTAGAAATATTATGGTTAATTAAAAAATTAAATATCATTGATATTACTACATGAATAATTAATATGATATATGTTAATTATGACGTCTCGGACCCAGCTGCCACTTAACCTGTTCTCCAAGCCTGGTTGGCCACATCACCCTTGGTGTGTCTCCACATAAGCCAAGGGCTGCTAACTAGCAGTGGGGTGTGTAGGTAGTATGGAGGGAAGATTATACCCCCATGTTAGAGTAATGCAGTGAATACAACAAAAATTAACAGTTGTGTAAGCATAATCAAACAGAAAGATACAATAAACAGTAGAAACATAATCAAATACAGAGTAAGACTGAATAACTGAATATCATAGAAAAATCCTCATAGTCATTGTTTGATATAAACATTCATGCATTTAATTATAGTACAAAATAAAAATAGAAGACAGGCAATAGGCATGATAAACAAAAGGTTTAAAAGTAAACAAAAGGAAAAAAGATGCTCCATAGAATCTCGATCCTAATATCGGTTCTCTACTCCTAAGATCCATCTATGAAATACGAATCAATAGCCTAAATAGTGGTGTTTTACCCTATCTATACCTATAAGAAAATATTCTTCTCAGGTGATAAAGGAAGCCTGAGTAGGGTGTGAGATAAACAACTCAGTAGGCCACCACCAATGGTGTCAACATGTAATCCGAGTAGGCACTCATAAGTAAACATTGTGCATCTAATAGTAGGAAAGTAAAACAGATCAGAATAAATAATTAACCTCCTTCTCAGGTTCCTAAAGGATACTTGGTGGGTCTACCTGCTTCATCTCAAAGATGGTATGTCTGATCAAGTTACCATATCTATATATAGAGTATAACTGGCATGGGGTAATAATTCCTCTCATTGATATATGTATATATAGATTGTAACTAGTGTGAGGTAAGCATGCCTCACACCCATACACACATATATATCATAACTGACATGGTGTAAGAATGTCTCCAACTCATACACATATAGTGATTATAACTCACATGGGGTAATAATGCCTCCCACCCATACACATATAGATATTATAACTAGCATGGGGTAATAATTCCTCCCACCCATACACTTATATCATAGATGGTGTGGGATAATAATGCCTCCCACCCATACATGTATATCCAAAACTAGCATGGGGTAAGAATGCCTCCCATACACTCACATTCATATAGGCCATAATCATAGTAGTGGCATAACTATTTATCTCATATAACATAATTCAAAACCATCTTACATCATTTCAAATTAAGCAAACAAACCATTTCATGTAATACCTTTATAATAAATCATAACAAGTGAAAGGACATTACATTCCTTTAAACCATTCCATTAAATCTAATTCATCTTTATGGTTTAATCCATCTCATCCTAGCCAACCTATACAAGTGAACCATCCAGTTTTCCTAACATGGAAAATTCATTTTAAGGAAAGGTTTCAAGGATAAAGTGTCAAGGTTAACTTCTCACATTCCCATTTGAACAATTCCAAATCAAAATGGACTTAGCTCCATTGAATCACATTGGTATTCATCAATTCCCCATGATACAATTATTAATTCAATTAAAATACAAGCCCGAATCTAAAGTAGGTTCCATGTATTTTAAACCATTTATACCAAAATGCTATTTTCAAGGTGGCACACCTATGGGTGTCCATACAGAGAAATGGTGATATCTAAACCCCTAAAAAAGATCTGATTCACCTATATCAATGAACTAGGGTCATTTAGATATGAATTAACCAACACATCAAGGGAGATTAAAAAAGACTGACTCATAGCACAACGAATTAAATACGAAACGGCCAAAACTCTAATGGAAAACTATGTGACCAACTACCTTAGAAAAATAGAAAAATACTCACTTGATATCAACCTCAGATTCGAAGAAGGTTGGAAGATATCTAAGTTTAATTCCAATGCCCTAAAAATAGGTCATATAATCCTAAAACCAAATAGCACAAAAGATGGCATGAAGAATAGAGACAGGAGCAGAGAGACTAGGGATCCTTACCACAAGGGTTCAAATGACTCTGAAGGATTGAATATCGATCACTGGATGGAGGATTTATTAAGAATTAAATGATTAGGAGGAGGTTTTGAGCTCAAGGAGGAGGTGAACCCACGGTTATATCTTCTGGAGGTAGGGGAAAGAAAAGAAATAGTTTATATTTTAATTAGGGTAAAATGGTAACTTTTTCCAAGACCTCCTGCACATGGTTTATGTGTGTGGTTTATGTGTATAGTCTTCAAACCATGTGAAAAATATGCATGGAGATATGTCCCATTTTTACAGCAAGTCGCACAGCCCTATGCTTAGTCTACACATTTGTAGACAAACCAGGCAGAATTGCAGGTGCCCCTGTCTATAGCCGCATAATTTATACTAACCATGTGACCTGGGTTGCACGGTTCCTACTAACTATGTGGCCCATCCTATAGTCCATTTATTTATACTTATTGGTTTTGAAACACCCCTTAATGATCCTCAGTCCTTAGTCCATAGCACACCTTAACCATAATTAAAGGAAAGATTCAAAATGAAAAACAAATTATTCATACCTTGGTCAAAAGTTAGGTTTTATAACCTCCCCTCCTTATAGAAACTCATCCCCAAGTTGTCCTCATGAGGGTAAAGAGGTACTTTCATCAAATATTTTTATCCACTAAGATCATATATCATCTTCTCGCTCCCAGGTCTCATCTTATACTCATCCATACTGCCATAGCACCCGTACAAGAGGAATGAACCTACCTTGGAGTTTCTTCATGCTCCGATCCACAATATGCACTGAATAATCCTCAAAGGAACCATCCACATCCAACTCGACCTCATCTGGATGAAATATGTGAGATGTGTCTGGATAATATCAGCAAAGCTGAGATACATGTAAGACATCATACATAGACCGATATCTCTGAGGAAGTGACAACTGGTAAGCCACTGGTCTGATCTTATTCACAACCTGAAAGGGTCTAAGGAATATTTGTGATAGATTAACCTAATTATGAATATTTTTATTCCCCAACCTGGGTGATAATTTCAAGAAAACTCAGTCTTCAACCTCAAACTCAAGAGGTCACCAACATCTGTTGGCATAAAACTGTTTTTCAGACTAATCTATCAACATGTGCTTCCTGGTCAGCTAGACTTTCTCTAAATTCTCCTTCCTGAGATGAGGCCTAATAATAGTTACTTTACCTACCTCTAGCCAGTATAGTGTCCAGAGAAAAGGCCTACCATGCAAGGCTTCATAGGGATCCATCTCAATGGTAGCCTGGAAGTTGTTATTATAAGAAAACTCAATGAGTGGAAGGTGTTTCTCCCAAGAACCCCCAAAGTTAAGAATGCATGCACAGAGCATAACCTCTAGCACCTATATTATATGATCCTTTGGTCCACTAGTCTATGGGTGATAGGTCATGCTCAGATGTACATGCATACCCAAGGCCTTTTGCAACCCCTACCAGAATCATGATGTAAAATGAGTGTCTCTATCAGAAATGATATAAATAGGTTCTCCATGATGACATACCACCTCTTTGATGTATAACATTCCTAGATTTTCAATCGAGAAGTTATATCGTATAGGTAAGAAATGTTCGACCTTTATCAAATGATCAATGACAACCCACACTATATTGTTGTTGCAAGATGATCTGGGTAAACCAGTCACAAAGTCTATTGAAACGTCCTCCCATTTCCACTCAGGAATGGATAGTGGTTGAAGAATCCCTATCAAACACTTATGTTTCACCTTCACCTAATGAAAAATAGAACATCGAGTGATGAAACTAGTTATCTCATGTTTCATGTCGGGCCACCAGTATTGGTATCGTAGATCTTGATTCATTTTGGTAACACCAGGGTAAACTTCCCATGTTCATGCATGTAAATCCATCATCATCTTCTCTCTAATGTCTTTTGGGACCCATACATACCAATGGAACAATATAGTATCATCCCCATCGACCGTCCAACCAGAAGTAGTATCATTATCTGAGATACTTTTCTATAGGACAAGGCATTTAGGATAAAACAGTTGTCTCTGCCATACTCATTCAAGAAGATTATATGTCACCGTTAAGGTTGAGATAATAGTCTGAACACGATCTTCTTGAACCTCAATGTCCATCTTTGAAAATAATTCCATAAGCTTCCATTCGCCACTAGACTCCTAAACCACCTGTGAACGAGTATTTTGGACCAAATCATTAGCTACATAATTTACTTTCCCTGGAGTGTATCCAAGATTGAAATTAAAAGATTTTAGGTACTCAACCCACCTACACTTCCTAAGATTCATATCCCACTGAGTGAATATTTACTTAATCCTTTTGTTTTCTATGAACACCACAAAATGATCTCCCAATAAATAGCGTCTCCAATAGTGTAAATCATGAATAAAAATAGTGAGATTGAGGTCATTTGTTGGGTATTTCAGCTCATGAGGCCTTAACTAACAAGAAACATACGTAATGACTCACTCATCCTGCATCAAAACAACTCCAAGACCAACACATGATGCATCATAGTAGATTGTATAAGCCCTACCTATATTTGGTAGAATCAGTATCAGCACTGAATCCAGCATACCCTTCAACTCTTGAAAGGCTACTTCACTAGAATCAAACTATTCTAATTTAACACCCTTCTTTGTCAATCCCATAAGCAGTGTTGTAAGGCATGAGAAATTCTGTATGAAGAACCTGTAATATTTTGAAATCCCTAAGAAACTCTAAATATAAAATTTGTTCTTAGGCTTCTCCCAAGAAACTAAAAAACTCACTTTGTTTGGGTTAATAGAAACTCCTGACTCCGAGATGATATGACCTAGGAAGTGGAATTTATTAATCTATAAGTGGCATTTACTTTGCTTAGAATATAGCTACTTCTCTCTCAGTATATTTAGCATGATCTCAAAATGGGTGGCATGGTCATGTTTGGATCAAGAATGCACTAAGATGTTGTTAATGAAGACAACCACAAATGAATCTAGATATGGGTAGAAACTTGATTCATAAGATCTATAAAGGAAGAAGGTGCATTCATGAGTTAGAATAGTATAACTAGGTACTCGTAGAGACCATAACTGCTCTAAAAATCTATGTGAGGTATTTCTGAAGTCTTGAAATGAACCTGATGATAGCCCAACCTTGGATCTGTTTTTGAAAATACCTTCTCTCATCAAATTTATTCAAAGAGGTCATCTGTTCTAGGTAGTAGATACCGGTTCTTAATAGTCTGTTGATTCAACCGACAGTAATCCATACTAAGCCTTGGGGTGCCATCTACCTTCTTGGAAAATAGGATAGGTGAACCCAAAGGAGAAGTGTTGGGGAATATAAATCCTTTCTCCTCCAGATCCTCCAACTGCTTCTTGAGCTCCAGAATCTCCCTAGGTGCCATCCCAAAATGAGAAATGGTCAAAGGTGCTGCCCTCGTACAATCTCAATCATGAAATCTACCTCTCTCACTAGAGGTAGACCAAATAAGTTGTCAGGAAAAACATCTCTGAAATATTCCACTACATGAGGAAAGACAGCAAGTTCTAACCCCTGATCATCAAGGTAAATACTAGATACATGTGTTGTAACACTACCTAGCCTCTGATGCTTGGGTCCTGATCATGTCACACTGACATCTCATTATACCCTTTTCGTATGTGTAATTCCCTCTGGTGATGTAAAATTCACCCTCTGACGATATTAGTAAATACAGTCTCTATAGGGAACTAACCGATCAATCCCAATAATTACATCAAAACCCTTCATGTTGAGAATGCACAGGTTCCATTCGAAATGGTAATCTCCTATATCTAGGGGTAATTGGTAAAATGGTGAATGCCCTCTCAATGGATACCTAAGGGTGTATCTAGCATCATAACACCATGATAGCACTCACTATTAAGGACCAAACTCTCAGTGATTAACTCAGATATGAATGATTGAAACACACCTATATCAAACAAGAAAGACACTAAAGTGTAGGTAATTATAAGAGTACATCATACAATAGATGGTTTGGTGCTCTACTTCTATGACTTAGGTTGAACTGCATGTAACTAGCTTGTATCATGGCCCTGAGTCACTACCATACAGTCCTGAGTAGGTCCGCTTTGTTGGAACTGATAATCATATACCTGATTTCTTCTACCTTGACTACCACCTCGGCCTAAATGAATGGCAGTGTTATAAATACTTGACTTTCCTAACCCTAATGACCCAGCTCTTGAATGAGGAGTAGGTGTAGATCCCTACTCTCCAAGAACTAGAGGGAAAATCTTATAGAAATTGTGGAGATGACCCAACCTTCCACAACCTTTGTAATCAACTAGATTCTGCATACATTTCCTCTTGAAGTGATTGGGAACTCCACACTGGTGACAAATATGAGAACTACTTATGAATGGAGTCTGACCACTGCTACCTCTGTGAGGTTATTTGAATCATCACTTTTGTCCAGAAGATGACCCAATGTAATCCTTAGGTGCCAAACCACCCTGTCTCACACCATTATCATCCCTAAAACTTCTATCTATAATCAAGGACTGGTTGATAATTTCAAAAATAGTCATCAGCCTGAACACATATACTTGAGACTAGATGGCATAGCATATCCCATCCTCAAATCTCCTAGCAGTCATTAGATCATCATCAACTATAGAAGGATAGAAATTCTAGAGCTTAGTGAAACTAAATGAGTGATCTATAAATAAAATAGTCCCCTACTATAGATTCATGAACTCTCTAGCTCTATCATCCCTCAGTGTTAGGGGGAAGAAGTGGTTGTATAATATAGTCTAGAAATCAGCTCAAATTATATCTCTATGATGGTATTCCTAGGTGATCACATCCCACCACCTCTTGGATGAATCGCATAACATGTAAATATCTATCTTGACCCTCCACTTTTGAGGCATCTCTAGTTTCTCGAAGATAGATAGGATCACCTCGATCCAAGACTCCATGTCAAGTGGACCTCCATCCCCTAAGAAAGTAGGAGGAGGATGCTGCTGAAACTCGTGAGCCAAATCTACCGTACTCAGTCCAGGCCATACTCCACCTTGCATACTCTATATCATATGAAATAATCCCTCTCAAAAATGTGCATTAGCACCCATATTATGAAAGGAGGAAGATCCACGGGTGGCTCGATAGGAAGAAAAACTGGTGTCTCAAGGTGCTATACCTTAGGAAAATGATTTTCATCGCCTTCAGGGTGCGCAGCATAAGGACTTCATGGTTTCATAATGCTATAATTCCAAAATAAGGTCTCAGAATATATTCAAGCATTCTAGGTGATTGCATTCAAGAATCTAGGATAAGTACTAAATCCTTCCTATGACGATGAAAATGTCTCTCTACCTACTTCAAAATTCAGTCTTATATGATAGAACAGACCATAAGAAAGAAGAAACACCCACTACCCATGACTAAGGGTCAAGTTTCTACATTAGGCATGTTCAATATGGTTTTTCTCAGGTTATAAACCATTTCCCATTTGAAAAATTTCTCATTCATACATTTAAAGCATTTACATCATATTAATCTAATGATATGTTATTTTCTAGTCCATAAGGGCCCATACACCTTATAAACCAAAATATTAAACATGTTTGGATTTCATTTTCATTTTAATTTTCCTTTTCCATGTGATTATATCATTTCTAAAATGGTTGAGCAAGATGGAATTCCATTTTCTAATCCATAAGGGCCCATACACCTTATGAATCAGAGAGTGGAACCCCCTAAACCCACACCATAGATTGATCCAGATCCTGCAAGAAGTGTCTTCATAATTGTATATATGTACCAAGGCACAAAAAATATGCAACAAGAAATGCTTTCTAAAAATTTAAACAAGAAATGGAAAAATTCATGACCTATTTATATTGTACTTATCGTGATTCATGTTCTCCAACATAACCCTAATTTCATTAGGTTGAGTAATGAAATCATAGTCCCAATATCATAAATACTAATAACATCACAAAACATGTGATGCACCCAATGGTGAAATGATATTGTTAGGTCCAATATGTCAAATACCCTAAGGGGGTGAATTAGGGTATGACAGATTAAAACTACTACCCCTTTAAATCTTGTTTTTTCATTAAATAAAACACAAATCTCTCTTTCTCCCATAGTAATATATGAACATAAATGAAATCATGCACAGAACACGTGGATTTTTACTTGGTTCACCCTCAATGGGATGCGTCCAAGGAGCATATATCAGCAATGTGCCGATGTACCAAATCCACTAAAGCTCACTTCAAATTACAAGGTTTAGGCTAGATCTTATATGCCTAAGATCACTACCTTTACAAGGTTTAGGTTCTTCTCACTACATTCCCAAGGGTCACTCCCTATATCGCTTCCTCTACCTCACTACTGGTGGGAAAGATCATTATCTTCCTCTTCCTTCGCTCACTACTCTTGGAAGGGATCCACTAATAGTTTATGGACTTGTAGGTACCTTTATTTTCATGAAATAATGCATCCTCAACTATATGTATATTCTCTGTTGAAGTTCTTTTTCACTCGTAGATGAATTCACTTTTCTATGAACTATTAGGTTAGCGGAAATTGTTTTCACGAACTATTATTGAGTTTTGAAAGATTCTTTGATTCCTCCACTAACCACCTATCTTCCTTCACATACCACCTAAATTCCATGCATACTAAGTAGAAGTTATTCTTTTCTGGTCTCTTCCTCTGTGAACTACCTCCAATTCCACATACCACATCTTCTTTACGGACTGCCTCTGCGTGGGTTGTCGCATACCACCGTCGCATATCAACTTCGCAAACCACTTCTAAGTACCACCCATATTATGCATTTAAGTTCTTCTTTCATAGACCACCATCCTTCCACAGACTCTTCTTCCTTTGTAGGCTATAGTGCCTCACAAAAATCCTTTTCCAGAATTTTTTTTTGCAAACTACTTCACCCTTCGTGGAATTATCTCTTATGAACTTCCTTTGAACTTATCTGAATTCCCAGAGAAAATATGTTCTTATTATGGAAATATATCTTCTTAATGATGGTATTATCTCTCCTTATATAGAAAAATAGATCCTAAAAAACCTCTAATCCGAGATTTACTAGATCTTCAATGTGGTGCAGCCTTCTTCGCATACTTCTTCACCCACAAAATGTTCCCGTACGCGGTCAGTGTACTGTTATTCCTCTTCCGCGAAAGCCCAAATCATTGTCACATTTTTTTGAATGAAGCCCTTCATGTATTCTCAAATTACTTCTTTGTTTCTATGAATTAAAATTCATCCTACGACCTCAATCCTTTCACATACTATATGCCTTCATCGCGAACCTCCTTCGCTTCATGAATTGTTCTTGTGCGCGGTCTTTGTCTCACTCTTTGCAGTTCCCTTCCTTTTCCAACTCCCATCAAAATTCCACATACCACCATATGCATTCCGTTAACCATTATTCATGGTCTACGTACTATGTTTACCTATGTAGAAATAATTCTTTTCCAAAAACCGTACTCCCTATTTTGAGGCTCAAAAAATTGGAAAACACTAGGAAACTGAACAACCTTAAACACATGATTCAGCAAACACAAACCATGCTCATTCACGGTCATCTGGCCTTTTCAACAAAAAAAATCACACCCAAAATATACCAAGAGGATACCTTGAGCTATTTTTACCCAACAGATCTCAACAGTAATAGCAGAACCAATAACATCATAAATAAGGAAAGTTGGTCTTTACCCCATACATGGGTTCGCGACACCCAATCACGGTTAATGAATAAGTGTATAAGAATTACCAATATCAATTCTATGTTTCCAAATATTAAAGTAATAGTGGAAACTCCTATGATACCACTTTGTGATGTCCTGGACCCGGCTGCCACATAACTCGTGCTCTGAGCCCAGTTGGCCACATAACCCCTGGCGAATCTCCCCATAAGATAGCAGTTGTTGACTTGCGACGGGAGTGTGTAGGCATCATGGTAGGGATACTATACCCCCATGTCAGAGTAACATAGCATATACAACAAATTTTAATAGTATCTCATGCATAATAAAATAGACATATATAGTAAACAGTGGAAACAGAATCAAATATAGAGGAAGACTGAATAACTGAATATCATATAAAAGTCCTCATAGTTAGTGTTTAATAAAAACATGCATTCATGGAATAGTAGTATGAAAAGAAAATAGAAGACTGGAAACATGCATGATAAAAAAAGTATAAAAGTAAACAAAATCCAAAAGCTTCTCTAGAGCATCTCGAGCCTAAGCCTGATCCTCTTCTCTTAAACTCCATCTAAGAAATATGAATCAACATCCTAAATAGTGGTGTTTTCTCCTCTCCGTGTCTATGGGAAAATATTCTTCTCAGGTGCCGAAGGAGGGATGAGTAGGGTGTGAGATAAGAATCTTAGTAGGCCACCACCAGTGGTGTCTACATGTAATTTGAGTAGGCATTCGTAAGTAAACAGTTTGCACCTAACAGTAGGAAAGTAAAAAAAAGAAGAATAAATAATTAACCTCCCACTTAGGTTCCTAAAGGATTCCTTGTGGGTCTATCTACTTCATCTCAAAGATGGTATTTCCAATAAATTTACCACATATATATATAGTATAACTGGTATGGGGTAAGAATGCCTCCCATTCATGCATGTATATAGAGATTATAACTAATGTGGGGTAAGAATGCCTCCCACCCATACACATATAGAGATCATAACTGGTATGGGGTAAGAATTCCTCCCACACATACACATGTAGAAATTATAACTAGTGTGGGGTAAGAATGCCTCCCACCCATACACATATAGATATTGTAACTAGAATGGGGTAAGAATTCCTCCCACTCATACACTTATATCATTGCTGGTGTGGGGTATCATTACCTCCCACCCTTACATGTATATTCAAAACCAGCATGGGGTAATAATTCATCCCATTCATTCACATTCATATAAACCATAAGAATAGAAGTGACATAACCATTCATCTCATATAACATAAGGCAAAACCATCTTACATCATTTAAAAATTAATCAAACAAACCATTTCGTGTAAAGAATTTAAAATAAATCCTAACAAGGGAAAGTCCATTCCATTCATTAAAACCATTCCATTAAATTAAATTCATCTTTAAGTTTTAATCAATCTCATCCTAGATAACCTATAAAATCCAACCATCTAATTTTCCTAACATGGAACATTCATTTCAAGGCAAAGGTGTCAAGGACAAAGTGTTAAGGTCAACTAATCACATGCCCATTTTAAAAACTCCAATTCAAAAGGGACTAATTGAAATTGAGGCACCTTGGTATTCATCAATTACACATGGGACAATTTCTATTTCAATTAAAATCTAAGTCGTAAGCTAAATTGGGTTCCATGTATTTTAAGCCATTTGGACCAAAAGGCCATTTTCAAGGTGGAACACCTATGGGTGTTCATACAGAGAAAGGATGATATATAAACCCCTAAAAAGTTCCAATTCATATATATCAAGGAATTGGGTTCATTTAGACATGAAGGTACCAACATATCAAGGGATCTTGGCAATGGTCGGCTCAGGGCATAATAGATTAAATACGAAATGGCAAAAAATCAAATGGAAAAGTATGTGACCACCTACCATTGGGCCATAGATGAAGCCTCTCTTGATAATAACCTCATATTCAAAGAAGGATGGAAGAGATCTGAGTTTCAGTCCAACACCCTAAAAATAGGATATATAATCCTAAATCCAAATAGTACAAAATATGGAAATAAGAATAGAGATAGAAGTAGAGAGACTGGGGAGCCTTACCAAAAGTGTTCCAATGAATATGATAAATTAAAGATCAGTCACCAGAAGGAGGAGTTATCAAGAATCCAAGGAGGAGGTGAAACCAATGTTATTTCCACTAGAGGTGGGGGAAAGAAAATAAATCGGTTATATTTTAAGTAGAGGGATTGTAATTTTTTCCCATGACCCCTACACACGGTTTATGCACACAGTTTGAAAACTGTGCGCAAACCATGTGTGAAGGATTTTTACCCTTTCTCTAGCACTCCACACAAATGTGTATCTGGTCCATATGGTTGTATAAAAACCGTGTAGACTTGCAGGTGACCCTATCTACAGCCGCACGGTTTACCCAAATTGTGCGTCCTAGGTTGCATGGTTCCTACTAACCATGTGGCCTAGCCTGTAGCCCATTTATCTGGACCTCCAGGATCTAAACCATCCCTAAAAACTCCTTGGTCCTTCCCTAGGTTTTATCACACATTTACCATGATTAAATGAATTAAAAACAAAAAACCAATTATCTATACCTTGGTCAAAAGTCGGGTCGTTGCATTAATGATGCCAAAGGATATGAATAGAGACAAAAACAATGTGTCAAATAATTATATGAATTTACATACCATGATAAAGAAATAGAAGTTACCACAAATATGAGTATATATTTAGAACATATATAGTTAGTATAAATAAATATTAGGCCTTTAATTCAATTTCTATAGTGAATGATGGTAATATCTAATGATCATTACATTTGGTTGTTTTAAAAATCATTAACTAAATTAAAAATTAATCTTTATTTCTTTACAGATTTATTTGAGTCTCATTTCTAAATTGAAATTTTATTTATATAATAATTTGATTTTATAATATTTATTTTATCTAAGGTATTTTTTTTCAAAATTCTCATTCTAAATTTCTAAAACCCTCTTGTAGGGGGTCTAGTTTTAAAGATAATTTGATTAAAAAATTTAGTTTGGGAAGTTTAAATCATATCATTTTATGTGTAAAGGGGAAAAATATATCATTTTATCATTTCATGTGAATTTTTTTAATAAATATATTGAAAATATAACTCCCTTTTAGTGGATTTTTTCAGAATATTCTATGTTCAAAGAGATTAAAGAAAATTTAAGTGATTCTCATGTTTTTTCTTTTAAATATTTGTAAATGTTTAATTATAGTGTATTTATAGTTTTCATTCATATATCTATATTTTATTATTTCTATGTATACTGATTTCAAAAACTGTTACTTTTTAGTATAAAGGATACTTAAATTCTTTATTAAATGATTCTTATTATGAAATAAAATGTTTTAAAGAAGGTGTTGAAGTTGGTTATTGATTAAGTTAAATTATAAATTGGATTTTTACGAATGAGTATACTCTTTTGGATATACCTATGAATTTTTTTACTTCTATATATGGTATATGGATTATAGTGATAAGTGTGATTGTTATAGGTGAAATTAGAATGTTTTGGATCTCAATAATGTGAAATCCATGGTAACTGAATTTTTTGGAATGTTTATTAATGGAAAATAATTATAGTTTTTTTAAGGAAATTGAATAGAGGCTTTGGATATTATAGGATATGTGAAATAAACCTAATATTGATATTTATACTATTTTTGAAATATGGGTTCTTCAGTGGGTTGTAGTACAAATATATTTTTTAGTATTCCTATAATACATGGTATAGAATGATTAATAGAAAAAAGAGAGTAACATGTAATATAACTTCACTTTTTTCATAAAAAACAATTTCATCCATTAATTTCATTAAATTAAAAACTCCTTGACCCTATGTCAAAATTCAGTGATTACACGACCTTGTATGTTCTGAGGAAATATGTTTTTACACAAATTCCACTATCATAAAATTGTTATGACCAGGTTAACTAAAGGAATTTTTAGAAGGTGAAAGAAGTTTGTGTTGTTTGTGTCGTATTTTTTCATGAAAATAAAATGACCTTACTTTGTAAGTTTTATTTATTGAGTGATATGGATGAAATTATTAATAATAATTAGAAAATTAGACACATTTTTATAAGAAATTTCATCAGCTTTGTTTTTTCTATTTTGAGGAAGTTTTATTGAATTTTTTTTCAAAATTACATTGTGTCTAAAAAAAGATTTTGATCGTAATGAGGAGTTGTATTGAAGTCTAAATGTATCCATACTAAATCTTAATATTATTTTCTAACCTTGGAGTTCTCATAAATCATAAGTTGTCTGGGAAACTTATGATGCAAGCCTTATGAAAGAAAGGGAGAAAAGGTGTCTGAGTTTTGGAAATCAGATTAAGGTTTGGATGAAAAGATAGAATGTGTTGAAAGGATTAAAAATAATAGAAACTTTACAATGTAAGTCATAGGACTCTAAATTTATCCTAAAGTTCTCAAATTCATGAAGAATTCATGATACAAGAATTATTTTGTGGAAGAATAAATTTTGAAGACATAGTCTTTTGGTCTCAGTTCATCAATGTGAGATCACTAGATGTAGATTTTTTTAAAGGATGTGAAGTTTTTTAGAAACATAAGAAGATGAAGATGCTAGTTTTCAGTAAGAACAATAATAATAAAGATAAAAAAAATAGAGAAAGAAGTTAGTGAGTATAGGAAGTTTGTATCATAATCAGAAAAGGAAAGAAGTTGCTCGTGATACTGGTCCATCGGACACAGTGTACCACTAATCCATTAGAGGAGAAAATGTTTTAAGTGTAGATTATTGGGACTTGTGGAAAGTTAACTGGGAGTTATTAAGACCGATCAATCAGATTATGATCAATAATTTAGTCAACCATTTTTATCAGGTTTAATTTTTTGAAAATTGATTCAAGAGTTATTAGACAAAAAGTGGTGTTGATTCATCAGAATGGAATTGATACTGATCTATCAGAGTGTGACATGGATAGATACATCATACATGGATTGACACTAATAAAGTAATCAGACATAGGATTATTGGTATGAAGAAAAGAAGAAAAATATATTTTTTTGAAGCATTTTTCTGATGTGTTGTTGAAGAGGGTGCTGGTATATTTATAATTTGCATTGATGTTTATGTCAGAATGGCTTCAAATTTTTTTGTCTAATAGTTGGTACAGATATTTTGAATGATAATTTTGTTTTTAGTTGGTATGGAGAATCGTAAGGATAGTCTTATGCTTTACATATGTTTTTATCATAATAATAATCTTCAGTTCTGATATATTTACACCGTAATGAAGACAATCAAAATGAAAATGGAATCAGATTGAAGAATTGTCTGAAATTTTTAAGAAGGATAGAGTTTTTTGAAGATTTAAGAAGTTTTGAGAAGAATAGAGAAGAGTTGAAGAAGTCTAATATGGAGCTAAAATGAAAGGTAAAATCAAGTTTTGGGAAATTTGGTTAAGTAGGAAAATATTTTTAGATTCCCCACCAAACTACTTTTGGTGAACCTATAAATAGTAGGAAGTACATTGTACTTTAAAACACTTTTATTGTTCACATGTGAAGAGAGAATCTGAAAGCGCTGAAATTATTTAGAGAGGAGAGGTTTCCATATTGATTATTCTAGAGGAATTCGATCAGAAAGTATAGAAAAAATGTGGGATAGTAATAAAGAGTTTCCGGATTGGACTATGTAATTTGAGTGAGATTTAAGGAATAAGACAGAAGCAGTTTATAATTATTTCAATCATATTTTGGAAGAGTTATATTTCCATACTGAGCAATCAGATTGATCCATCAAACTCAGTGTTTATATGAATTTTGTTTCTACCTAATTCTAGGTAGAAAAGTGAATAATTTTTTTTTTTGATATTTATTAAAATTGAATGTTGATAAGGAAAAACAGTAACATGATTTGAACCAACTGGGGAAAGTTTCATTACTTGTTATGCAAACTTATATTCTATCATTTTTGCTAGAAGAAGCACATGCACAGTTTTATTGATCATAGTTCTACACAAGTTTAAGGGAATATCCTACTTGTTTATATCCTAAAGAAGGATAGTTTTCTTGTGGATTGTGTGGTATTGGATTATTTCCAAACCATACCAAGGATGTAGATACTATTTTTGAGTATTGAACCTTTTAAATACTTGTTTTATTATGGATGTGTGTTTTTTTTAAAGTGATAAATATTTAATAGAAATTAAAGGTTGTTTCAAAAGAAAGGAAAATTAAAAGAAAAAGATATCAAAAATTCACCATGTAATATACCCAAACCTCCTAGTCCATTAATTTTCCAAATCCTGATGTTAGAGGTATCCTAGGGACCATCGGTGACTCATTGAGAAGTTTTCCAAATTTCAGGTTGAACGAACAGTGGCACCGATGGGAATCAGGGGCACTGATGAGCATCGATGGCACTAATGGGTCATCGATGGCACCGATCGGTAATGGTACCAGGGAAATGGTTCTAGGTTATCACTAAAATGCCCATCGGTAATTCATTTCCAGCTTCTCTTAGACTTTTCAGTTTCACTCTAGTAACGCCTATTTTAATGTAAAAGTGTTTTAATGCCCCTTTTAAAGTGATTTAGGGTCCATAAAATATGTTTTATACCCCCAAGAGTTAGAAAACCCTTGAATTACCAAAATGTGTGGCCTTTTTATCTATATCACACCTTTTTCTACATTTTCCAGTTTCCCATGTTTTCACAGTTTCAACCCTGTTATGTGTTTTTCTCCATTTAAAGAAAATATATCAACTCACAGTCATCCACTGGTTTATCTCCACTATTTATAAGGGGAATTATTAAATCTCAATTAATCCCAAAATGTGAAACCACCAATCTGCATGGTCAATACATGATCATACTTTTAAGTACTTGAAATGGTCTCCCTGATTTTAGGATCTGGTCTCTTCTTAAGTCGATATTCTCTCTTCCTTCTTCCTTTTCGTTTCATTAAGTCTGCCTCAAGAATTATTCTAGAGATGAATCATGCACTCATGCTGGAGACCTTCCTTCTAATCCTTGGAGTTATTCCTTTAAGTCTCACATCCCCTATTCTTGGAAAAGGAAGAAACTTCGATCCTTGATCATCCAGGTAGGGGTTCTTCCTTTGTATTTATTTATTTTTCATCATGCAAGGTGGTTATGATGATGTTCCCTAGAGACATAGATGAAACCAATTTTAAAGAATATAATAAGTGGACTATTAAAGAATGAGGGGATGGGAAATATGGTGATTTTTTTATGTTTTACCTTCATTTTTATGTTGTAAATTTTATGGTCTAATGTCCATTAAAAATCGTGGTTGTTGGTGGTTCTTTCTTGTGCATTAAGAAAATTGTATTTTCTAGATAATATTGTTATTGAATGACTGTAACATGTAAACTGGTTAATCATGTAAACTTGGTTGATTAAATGGATTCCTTATGAATAAAAACTCTTCTATGATCACCTTGATTAACCAAATGGAAAGAAGGAACTTAATGAATGGTGTTGTCCAAATATGAAAACTCCCTTTCTCTATTATGGTGATATGCATGGTTGTTCGGTTTAATGTTTATGGGGAAATGTATAGGGAAATGAAATCTTTGGTTGAGAGGTTATTGGTTTGTGAACCTGAGGCTATATGGAGCTAGTGGTAAATGTTCTAGACCTGTAATTTGGGGCTTGGTTTGGTTCCAGTACTTTAAGGGATCTCACGGATCACATTTTGATGTTGTTATTTATAAGAGAACTGGGTGTGAATGCTAAAATTTATTCTTGGATATTTTCTTTTAGTTGTTTTTTTGGCCTATGGTTATGCCTATTAGTTTCTCGGTAGTGAATGAATATTTTAAATGGAATCACTTGAACATGATAATTAGAATTGGTTCGATGGGGAAACTATTTTTACAGAAATGGGTTATGCCCTGGTTGTGGTTGTTGTGTACTTGTGCATTTAGGGATAGAAAGAAGAGTGGTTATGTACAGTATATTTGTTGGTTTCAGGAACCTTAGGTTGGGATGAGTTCATGATTTCCTATATGTATAAAATTTACTTCTTGTGCTTCTAATATGCACCACACCCATGTTGATCACTTCATGATAAACACCCCCATTTCATGGGTAAGGGTGTTTTTTCCAACATTCTTATGAGTGGATGGTTATGATATCCTTTATACTTCCTCTCCCAAGTAACCCAAGACTCTCCAGGCAGGTTGTGATGGCCTAAGGTTCATTATATCCCATGACTCTTCAGGCAGGGCGTGTTGTGGAAGATTTTCCCAGGTGTGTACGGGCAGGTTTATTTCCCAAGTGTCTTTTGGATGAGGCTCAGGTGTCTTAGGGTGTGGAAGTGGTTGTTCTGGACGAATATTATTCAGGCATGGCAATGGTTGTTTTGGCCCAGGTGTCTTTGGGAATGGTGGTGGTTGTCATGGACCAGGTGTTTGTGGGCATGGTTATACGTGTATGTGGTGGCCCAAGTGTTTGTGGGTGGGATAAATGTGTGGTTGGGATGTCTCATGGGGTTGTTGTTGGGGTGTTAGTGGGACTATAGTGGGATTTGTGGGGGTGGTATGATGCGTAGGATGTTTTAAATGACCAATGGGAAAGTGGTGTGGGGTACCCAAATATCGATGTTCTATTACTATTATTTTACTTGACTTGTATTATTTGTGTTCCTTGGTAAGGCTTGGTGGATAGTTTTCCTAGATAGGTGTTTTGTTTACCTCTATTTTTCTCATGAGGCATTAGAATGTCTCCCCACTTTTGCATGAGAGATTTTGGTTTTCCTACTGAGTATACCTGTATAATCATCCTACGTATATAAAACTTCTTTCAGCTTTCCAGGAGGACTTTGAGGACCATGCCATACCTAACTAGCTTGGGTGTTGGGACAGTTGTCATTTCTGATTTTCTTTCTTTTCCTTTGGTACTTTCCTTCAGAGTTTTCTTTTACTTTTTATCAATTTATTTTTGAACATGCATATGGGAATGGATATTTGGGCTTTACTTTTATCTTTATTCTTTGGAGTTGTTTGGGATTTACCATCTTATCTCTCGATCTTGTTCTATAAAAAGGTTAAAGCCTTCCATATTATGTGAGATTCTATACCTTTGGTGCTAGTCACCACTCATGGGCCTATTGAAGGCGATACTCGAAGGTCATTATCTCTCCTTCAACTTGAAGAAGGAAGGGTCTGGTAGTTTGTTGTCCCTTCCATCATCTTGGAGAAGGTGGTTCGTGATAGAATAGTATCAAAGGAAGGTTATGATTGATAGATAGGATGTATTTTGGGGTTAGGCACAGTGAGGATTATATGGGATGGTAGGGAAACATTATTAGACAATCTTGGTGTGTGAAATAGTCCAGGGAAGACTGGCTAGGACATGGGATTTTAGGCCCCACTGTGATCTGATGCAAGGACTCTAGACCTACCGAATGACCAAGTGAGGCTACACTAATTGTAGGATAGAGAAAATAGGAAACATGTGTTCATCATAATGAGTTGTGTTCTTGTGTGTCTTGGGTGTTTAGGGAATTTAAAATAGATAAAAAGTTTAAACAAAATTTAAAAGGAATCTTCTACACTACTCAGGATTAGGAATTCATTTTTTATTGTTTCATCTGTGGAACCCAGATGATATCCACGAGTAGTGCGGGTGGTTGAGGCCCAATAGGTTGATCTGGTTGATCAGTGAAGGTCTGATCAGGAGGAGGATAAGAACCAGTGGAAGAGGACGCTTCTTTTCTTTAAACAGCATACTCTCGAAATTTATGAGGGCAATGTCTTAGACATGGAGATAGAGAGATAGCTCAAGGAGCTGGTGATAGCTTTTAGCTTGATCTGGGCTCTGACAGAGTACTGGGTTCCTCTTCCTATGAGCTAGATGTAAGGATAAGTGTTCCATTGGTGGATTCTTTATCTCAGGGAGAAGAAGGAAGCTGAGGTTTTATGGACCGACTTTGAGAAGGATTTCCATGCATAATTCCTTTATTCCATGATGAAGGCTAAAAAGAGGCAGGAGCTTATCTCCCTCTATAAATGCATTATTTTAGTAAGGTATTTGGGGATCAAGTTCAAGGATCTCCTTAATATCTCTCCAGACCCCTTCCATGAGGAGGAGTCACAGGAAAGATGCTTAGATGAGGCACTCTGATCTTCTCTTCAGTATATTATCACTCCCTTCACCCTACCGATGTATTTGGAGGTCCATAAGAAGGATGAAGTGGTGGAGAGGATGTAAATTCTAGGATTTGTTCCACGATATGGGATCCAGTTGAGTTCTTCAAAGGGTAAGGTCATCAGCAATAGGCCCCCATCATCTAGGCCTTCCGGGTTTCAGCTGGTGGGGATCCGGCTTCAGCAGTTCTAGTTCTGATCCTCCAGTCCTTGTCCTTTCTCTAAAAGACTAGGAATGAGGTGTTTTACCTATGGAATCAATGAGAATATTCAGAATCAGTGCCCTATCTGAGTGCAATATGGTGGGGGTGGGTAGGTTCAGCACCCACCTCAGTGTCAGCAGTTGCCAGCGAGGCCCTTCTAGCAGCAGGGGCAATGATCCCCACTCCACTGAGGGAGGATGGTGCTGGAGGAGGATGACCTCAGGGCGCTCCTCAAGGACCTTGACCAGAGCTTGGTTGTGGATGCGTCCGATAGCCGAGGGGAAAAGGAGTTGGGCGTGGGTTGTTGCACACCGCAGAGGCAGCAGTTCTAGTAGGTCCATAGGTCATTCAAGGTACGATCAGTTTGTTTAGTACTCTCACCTATGCTTTGTTTGATTCAGGAGATTCACACTTTTTTGTTGCACCCAGTCTATCCCATTCCTTGGGTCTAAACATAGATAGACTTCCCACATTCCCCTAGTGTTAAGTATGCTAGTTAGGGGTCAGGCCAGCCTATTTGATGTTTGTTGAGGATGCAGAATAATGTTGGGGCCACATCAGTCCAGTGGGGATCCCCTTCTGCTACAAATGCAGCCATACGATGTCATCTTGGGCATCCACTGGATGCTTTTAATGCATTATGTTGTTGACTGATTCTAGATAAGGGTCGTGTTCTTAGATATGGGCGGCCAGCGTGTAGCTTTTGTTGGCCAGTGGGGTTTCCAGGAGGGTGGTCGGTGTGTGGGGCCCCTTCTTTCCTTGTTAGCCAAGCTGTCAGTTGAATCAATAGACTTAGAGATGGTGGAAGTTTTGAGGATTGTCAGTGAGTTCCTGGATTTCTTCCCTAAAGA
Organism: Viscum album; assembly: GCA_963277665.1. Lineage (NCBI taxonomy): Eukaryota > Viridiplantae > Streptophyta > Magnoliopsida > Santalales > Viscaceae > Viscum > Viscum album. Next base: position 1,750,355,421 of record OY728165.1, on the reverse strand, counting down.
GGTTGTAACTCTACCCCCTTGATGTAATGTTGAGTTTAGGATAGATTTACAACCCAGTGCCTGTACAATTTTAATGGATCCCTATCGGATGGCACCCTCTTAATTGTAGGAGTTGCAGATTCAGGTTGATGACCTGATGAAGAAGGGTTTTATCCGACCAAGAGTATCACCATGGGGTGCTCCAGTCATGTTCACAAAGAAAACATACGATGGTCTCAGGCTATGCATAGACTACCGAAGACTGAATCAGGTGACGATCAAGAACTGTTACCCCCTCCGGAGGATCGATGACCTTTTTGACTAGTTAAAGAGAACAGGTTGATTATCTAAGATTGACCTATGGTCTGGATATCACCAGTTGAGGATGAAGTAGGGTGACATCCCAAAGACTACTTTTAGATGCAGGTATGGGCATTTTGAGTTTTTGGTCATGTCATTCGGCATTACGAATGCACCAACTATGTTTATGGGACTCATGAACTCTATTTTTCATGAGTATCTGGACCAGTTTGTAGTCAAGTTCCTTGAAGACATCTTGATCTACTCAAGATCATAGGATTATCACAACGATCATCTAAGGATAGTTTTAGAGGTCCTCTGACACCACCAGCTCTACAGGAAGTTGTCCAAGTGCAAGTTCTGGACACGATAGGTACACTTACTTGGACACGTGGTGTCTGATAAGGGAATATCAGTGGACCCATCGAGGGTAGAAGTGGTTATTTCTTAGGAATCACCCAAGAACATGGTAGAGGTTCATAGTTTCCTAGTTCTAGAGGGTTACTACCAGAGTTTCGTTCCCGACTTCTCTCAGGTTGCAACACCTTTGATAGCTTTGACCAAAAAGGATTAGGCTTTCATATAGAGTGAGCAATTCTAGGAATCTTTTAGTTATCTAAAACGAAATCTGGTCAATTCCCCAGTGTTGAGGTTTCCATAGGAAGGGTTAACGTTCGAAGTGTTTTGTGATCCTTCTGATTTAGGATTGGTGTGTGTGATGATGCAGTAGTGGGGAGTGATATCTTATATCTCTAGGTAGTTATGCCCTCAAAAATGTAACTATTCCACCCATGACCTGGAGTTTTTAGTGGTGGTGTTCGCACTAAAGTTTGGCAGCATTACCTCATTAGTGAATGCTACGTGGTATTCACAGATCACAAGAGATTGAGGTATGTCTTCTCCCAGTGAGACATGAACTTGGGACAGTAAAGGTGGATGGAGTTCCATCAAGACTATAACTTTGAGATCTCATACACCTTAGGAAAGGGGAATGTGGTGGATGATTCCTTGATTATAAAGTCATAAAAGGATGTGGTTTGGGAGGCCATAGATTCTTAGAAGGTGATGGAGGATTTGGTTTCTTTACATCTGGGCATGAGAGTAGAGGATGGTAGAGGTTGTCTATTTCAAATGATATTACATTATTTCTTGGTATAGAAGGTGGAGGAGTCTTAGTGGGGATACTCAAATGCTGAAGTGATGTGTTATCATGTTAGCCAGTGTGATTCTCTGGAAGGATGGTCGGAGGATGGACAGAATCTGATGGTTTTCTACGGGAAGTTGTTTGTCCCAGAGATGATGTATGAGGGAGTTCTCTGTGAGTTACATAGCTCATCCCTAGAGGTATAATCAGAAGTTTCCAAGATTTACCATGGATTGAGAGGTCAGTTTTGGTGGCCCAGAGTTAAGCGGGTAGTGGTAGAGTTTGTGGCAAAGCGCCTCATGTGTCAGCAGGTGAAGGTTGAACACTGTGTTCCCGACGGTCTGTTGCAACCCATAGATGTTCCCAAGTGGAAGTGGGATGATGTATCTATGTATTTAAACATAGGACTACATAGGTATGAGGGAGTATATGATTCCATCTGGGTAGTGGTGGATCGATTGATGAAATTGGCTCAATTCTTAGTGGTTAAGAAGTTGAGCGTAGTGGATGTCTTAGCACAAAAGTACATGGGTGAAGTTGTGTGTCTACATGGAGTTCCCTAAACCATTATTTTATATCAGAATACATGATTTAATTCATAAGTCTGGAAAGTATTACATCATGCTTTTGGAACCCAAAATTTCCTTAGCACTTCCTTCCACCCTCATACAGATGGGAAGATAGAGAGGACCATCTAGATGTTGGAGGATATTCTACGAACATGTGTTCTAGAATTTAAAGGATCATGGGTATAACACTTGCCTCTGGTAGTGTTTTCCTACAATAATGGTTTCCAATCTACCATTAGCATGGCTCTATTTTAATCCTTGTTTGGAAGACCATGTCGTTCACCTGTGTGCTGGACAGAGGTTGGGGAGGTAGGTGTTCTTGTCCTATAGGTGGTGCAAAGCATGATAGATTAGGTTCAACTTATGCATGAATGGATGAAGGTGTATCAAGACTGGTAGAAGTAATATTCTGATCATAGGAGGAGACCCTTGGAGTTTGAGGTTGGGGACCATGTGTTCTTAAAGTTCTCCCCTCGATGTGGATAGTGGAGGTTTGGCAGGGGGAGTAAGCTTTCTCCCAGGTTCATCGGACCCTTAGAGGTGTTGGGATGAGTTGGTGAGGTGGCATATCAGCTGGCATTACCACCATTGATGGAGAGGATCAAAAATATCTTTCATGTATCTTAGATTTTTCAGTATCTACGTAATTACTCCCACTTCCTCTATTGGGGAGAGTTGGATATCGAGGATGATGCAACATTCGTGGAGCGACCGGTGAGAATCTAGGATCGTAAGGAGAAGGTGCTTCATGGACAGACTATTCCCTTGGTTCATGTGTTGTGGAGGCATGGTGGCCTCAAGGAGAGTACCTAGGAATGGGAGGCATAGATGTGTGCCTAATACCTAGAGTTGTTCTGAGTTTTGATCTTGTGTTTTCTTTGTGCCTTGTTTATGATATAATGTTTGACCATGTTTTCTATATGATAAGTTATTTCTTTTTTCTATATTATGTGTGAAAAGTCCTCACTATAGGGAGGAGAGGGACTGATACCCAATCAATATACATTAATTTGGATGTGATTAAACCCATTCGGACAAGTCAGTACCACACAAAGTGGATAGTATATTGACAAGGAGTAAGGATCTCCCTAATCCATGCATCTAGACAGTTTGACCTTTATATGATTGTGTGGTTACTTGGGGGAGAGGATCGATAGTGTTTCCAGAGTTGTTCATGAGATAGATGTGAGAGACATGTACCTGGATGTCATGGTTTTATTCCAGCTTTCAAACAAAATTAGGGTGGTTTTTTGTGAGAGGTATCTTATGAGGTGGTTGTCTAGACCCATCTCTTTTTTTTGGGTTTACTCTTAAATTATCAGGGGTGGGAATAGTTATTGAGGTATCTGATGTAATGGAACAGACCCTCCTAGTCCATTACTTTTCCAAATCATGATGTTTGAGGTATCCTAGGGATCATCAATAAATCATTGAGGAGTTTTCAAAATTTCAGGTTGAAAGAACAGTGGCATTGATAGTTAATGGTGCCAAGGAGACAGTGCCAAGGTGTTGGTGACTCACTCATCGGTCAGTCATTTCCAGGTTCTCTCAAAATTTTCAGTTTCTCTCCAGTAACACATCTTTTAATGTAAAAGGGTTTTAATACCCATTTTTAAAGCAATTTAAGGCCCTTAAAAGTTTCTTTAAAACCCCAAGATTTGGGAGACCCCTGAATTACCATAATGTATAGCCTTTTATCCATTTCACACCCTTTTTTTCATTTTCCAGTTTCCCATGTTTTCCCAGTTTCACCCCTATTACATTTTTTTCTCTGTTTAAAGGAAATCTATCAACTCACAGTTGTCTGTAGGTCTATCTCAACTGTTTCCAAGGGAAATTATTAAATCTAAATTAATCCCAACATGTGAAACTTCCAAGCTATGTGTTCAAACCACGATTAAACTTGTAAGTACTTTGAAATGGTCTCCCTAATTTTAGGATTTGGCCTCTTCTTAAGCTAAGGTCCTTTCTTCTTTCTTCCTTTTTGTTTCTTTGAGTGCACCTTGATACTTATTCTAGAGAAAAGTTGTGTTCCCTTGCTAGAGCTCTTCCCACTCAACCTTATAGTTCTTCTTGTAAGTCGTGTATCCCCTATTCTTGGAAGAATAAGGAACTTCGATCCTTGATCATCCAGGTAGGGGTTCTTACTTTTTCTCTTTTTTCTATGCATCATACGGGGTGGGTATTATAATGTTCCTTCAGGATATAGATGAAGCCAACTTTCATGAAGATAATAAGTGGGGTTTTAAAGAATGAGGTAATGGGAAAATGGTGATGTTTTAGTGTTTTACTTTCATTTTTATGTTGTGATTTTTATGGGCACATGTCCACTAAAAACCGTGGTTGTTGGTGGTCCTTTCTTGCACACTAATGAAGATTTGTTTTCTATATAATCTTATGATTGAATGACTATAGCATATAAATTGATTAATCACATAAACTTGGTTGATTAAATGGATACCCAATGAATAATAAACCTTGTGTGATCACCCCGGTTAACCAAACTAAAAGAAGAAACTTAATGAATGGTGTTGCCTAAATATGAAAACTCATTTTCTCAGTTCTGGTGATATGCATGGTTGTTTTGTTTAGAATTTGTGGGGAGATATAGATTGGAATTAAATATATGGTTGAGAGATTGCTGGTTTGTGAATATGAGGCCATGTAGAGCTGGTGGTAAATGTTTTGGACCCATAATTTGGGGCTTGTTTTGGTTCCAGTACTTTGAGGGATCTCACAGATCCCATTTTGATGTTGTTATTTACAAGGGAATTGGGTGTGAATGTTTAAACATCTACTTGGTTGTTTTCTTTTAGTGGTTGTTTTTTCTTGTGGTTATGCCTATTATTTGTCTGGTAGTTAAGGAATATTTTAAATGGAATCACTTGAACATGATAATGAGAATGATTTTGATGAGGAAACTATTTTTTCAGAAATGGTTTGTGCCCTGGTTGTGGTTGTGGTGTACTTGTGCACGTAGGGATAGCAGCAATAGTGGTTGTGTACAATCTGGTTGCCAATTTTGGTACCCTTAGGTTGGGATGAGTGATTTATTACCTATAAGTATAAAATTTAGTCCTTGTGTTTCTTATACACACCCCACCCATGTTGAGAGATTCATATTGAACACCCCCATTTCATGGGGGAGGGTGATTTTCCCAACATTCCTATGAGTGGCTGGTTATTATCTCCTTTTTTTCTCCCTCTCTGAGGTATCTGAAGACTCTCCGGGTAGGTTGTGAAAACCTGAGGTTCATTATGGCCCAAGACTCTTCGGGTAGGGTGTGTTGTGGTGGTTTGGCCTAGGTGTGTGCAGGAAATTTTGTTTCCCAAGTGTCTTCAGGATGAGGCCCAGGTATCTTCGGGTGTGGCAGTGGTTGTTCCAGGCCAAGCCTCTTCGGGCATGGAAGTGGTTGTTCTAGACCAGGTTTCTTTGGGTGTGGTAGTGTTTGTTGTGGCTTAGGTGTCTGTGGGTGTGGTTATGCATGGTTTTAGTGTCCTAGGTGTTTTATGGTGGGATAAATGTGCGGTTAGGATGGCCGATGGGGTTGTTGTTGGGGCGGTAGTGGGATTGTAGTGGGATTTATGGGGGAGGTCTGATGCGTATAATACTCTAAATAACTAGTGGGAAAGTAGTGAGGGGTACCCAAATTTTGATGTGATATTACTATTATTTTACTTGAATTGTGTTATTTGGGGAGTGTGCCTTAGTGAGGCTGGGTGGATATTTTTCCTTTCTAGGTGTTTTGGTTACCTTTATTTTTCTCACAGGGCATTAGAATGTCTCCTCACTTGTGCATGAGAGATTTTTGTTTCCCTACTAAGTATACCTGTATACTCACCCTATGTATATAAAACTACTTTCTGGTTTCTAGGGGAACTTTGAGGACTGTGTCAGACCTTACTAGCTTAGGCATTGGGACAGTTGATGTTACTTCTTTTCTTTATTTTCCTTTAGTACTTTCCTTCAGAGTTTTCATGTACTTTGTATCTGTTTATTTTTGAACAATCATATGGGAATTGATTTTTGGTCTTTTCTTTTATCATTAGTCTTTGGAGTTGTTTTGGATTTACCATCTTATCTCTCAATATTGTTCTATAAAAAGGGTAATGCCTTCCATATTATGTGAGATTTGATACCCTTGGTGTCAGTCTCCACTTTGGGGCCTATTGAAGGTGGGACTCGGGGTTCATTGTCACTCCTTCAACTTGAAGAAGGAAGGTTCTAGCGGTTTTTTTCCTTCCCTCATCTTCGAGAAGGTGGTTCGTGACCCCCCCCCCCCCCCCCCCTCTCAGTGATACATTGATCCTGGCTAGGCAATATGAATTGGTATCAGAGAAGTTTGCCTACATTTACACTTTTACGATGCTTTTGAAGAAATTTGTTTATTGATAATATGAATTATGTGAAGAGTAAGGGTATTTTAGTCATATATGGAAAGAACCATCATATATAGAAAGATATAATGTTGTCTTATCTTATGTCTCTTGGGTATGATGTTTTATAAGTATCTACAAATGGGTTTCCTCCTATTGATGAAAAATTTCCTATCACATCTATAGATAAGAATAATCTTGAAAATGATGGAAGACCTAAGAATGATTTACTCTCATCAACTTCTAAAAGTGAGTTTCCATGAGTGAATTGAGTTTCTACTACCAAAGGTATCTGGGATAAGTTGAAGATCATTTCCAAAGGAAATAAAAAGGTGAACAAAGCTAAGTTACAAATCTAGAGGCTAAATTATGAAGATCTAAAAATGGGTGAGTATGAATCGGTTGGTGGCTTATTTACAAGGGTAAATGATATAGTGATATCCATAAGATGTCTTGGTGAAAATATGGAAGACACAATTGTTTTTTAAAATATCTTGAGAATTCTTACTAATAAGTTTGATCCTAAATTTCATATTTGGGAGATAGAGATACTAAAACTCTATCTCAGGATGACCTTAATAGTGCTCTCATTATTTATGAAATGAGAAGTGATGAAATTATGAAATTAATAAAAACAAAAGTTTATTAAGAAATTTTCTTCAAGTCTTACAAGAAAGGAAATTCTAAGAATATTCTTGAAGAATAATATGGTTTTTATGAATCATAAAATGAGGTATGTAACAATCTTGATGAGTTTTTATCCCTATTTTTTAAAAATGTGTAAAGTGGTATAGAAAATTATAAAGGTAAAGTTCCCTTGAAATTTTTTGAATGTAGAGTTGTTGGGAACATTTCTATAAATTTCAAATGAATAAAGAATTAATAAAATAGTGATGAAGATTATAGAAGGTATTGAAGGTATTTAAAGAAACAAGGTGATAATTATAAAGCCTTTTTAAAGGTAAAGGATAAAAATTTCTCCAAATCCAAAAGAATAATATTTTTTATAAAGATGATGAAGATAAATAAAGTGAAGTTGAAGATGAAAATTTTAATGAGATTTCTAGATAATGTACTTAAATTGAAATAGTTAATCATAAAGAGTTTTGAAGTAGTAGTTTTGAATAAGAATATACTGATCTTGAATTTTCATCTAAAGAGAGAATTAAAAGAATTTTTAATAAAGATTGTAAGACTTGAAAAAGAAATAAATAGGTTTAACAAGAAAAATCCTACAATAATCATTAAAAAATTTCACCTAAAGAGAAAGTTAAGTTACTTGAAGAATTTTATTTTCTGAAGAAGTATATTGAGAAAGAAAAGAATTGGAATGAACATATTGAAGTTAAGTTGAGGTAAAAGGAAGAATAGTTGGAACCTATTCAATAAAACTTTCTAAATCTTATGAGAGAGTTACAAGTTTCAAGAACTCTATCTCTGAAGAAGGAAAAATTTATGTAAAGGTTGAATCTAAGAAGGATAAAAAGTTACCTTAAAAGGTTGATAAGAAAGTTGAAATTGTTTCTGAGAAAAAAAAATCTAGGAAAGTCATGTATGTGACTAAAACCAACAAAGTAGAGAATTCAAAAGTTTATAAATATTACAAGTCCAAAAAAAATTCTAATTTTGGTTTCAATAAGTATGGAAAGAAATTCGAGTGGAAAAAATAATATTTTAGGTGATAACATAAATTTTGGTGGTCAAAAAAGTTCTGATGAGAAATATAAGAAGGTTGATAAGAAATATGTTCACAATTCCAGACTGTATGGAAGTTACAGAGAAAATTTTTATTTATATGGCTATTTTTGGTATTATGGTGGATTTGGGGAAATGGAAAATATGTGTTGGTTTTATAAAAAACATTACAACTATTACACAAATTATATAAGTAAAAATTTGAGTAGAGTCAATCCTCTTAAGGGAATAAGTATGAGGATGGTGTTTTGAAGAAAACTAATAAGGATGTTATGAAAGTTGAAAATATATTCCAACCTTTAGAAACTATTTTTGAAATATGTAAACAACCTATAAATATTTAAAAGGTTTTCTTATCTTATTAATGGAATAAAAAATGGTTTACAACATTTCTCAAAATCTGAAAGTGAAGAAATAGAAAGTAAAAGAAAAATATCTTATTTTAGAAACCACTCTCAAAGCAACAAATGTATAATGACCTTAGATGTTTAGTAGTGGGACTTCTTCTTATATTATTGGAGACCTAAATTTTTTAAATAATTTTAAATAATTCCAATAAGGAACTATGATGTTTGGCAATGATGAGCCACTCAGAATCAAAGGAATTGGATTTACTGTTATTGGGGAAGAAAAGTTGAAATTCAATAAAGAATTGTTTGTTTATGGGTTGAAACACAATTTATTAAGTGTTTCATAAATTTTTCATGAATTTAATAAAGTTTTATTTGGAAAATATGGGTCTACTTTAAAAATAGAGAAATATGGAAAAGTTGTTACAAGAGGCCAATGCACAAAAGGAAACTTGTTTGGTGAAGTGAAAAAATCATGTTAATTATGCATGATGGAATAAAATAAGTTGGGGCATAAAATTTTGGAGCATATGTTTCAGAGAAACGTTATAAATTTATATAAGCAATACAATGTCCACGGTATTCTTGATATATCAAGAAGAAGAGATTGGTGTTGCACAATTTGTCAGAAAGGGAAGATTACAAACTCTATGCATAAGAAAGTTGATATCAGTTCAACACAACCCATAGAATTTATTCATTATGATATTTGTGGGTCAATGAGAAAAAATAAACTCACTGAGATAATTAATTCATTACTTTTATTGATGACTTTACTCACATTACTTGTAATTTATACTTGAAACATAATTCAGATTCTCTAAAGTTGTTCAAAATTTTCATCATAAAAGATGAGAAAGAATGTGGGTATTTAATGAAAAAGTTGAGAACTGATAATGGTGGTGAGTATAATAATTAATAGTTCAAAATTAATATTTATACACATGGAATTCATCATGAGTTTAGTACACCATATACACCTCAACAAAATGGTGTCGCTAATAGGAAGAATAGAAGTTTGGTTGAAATGGGGTGTACTATATTACTTGAACATGGTATTTCTCATTACTTTTGGAGGAAATATGTAAGAATATATATTTATATTAAAAACTAGTGTTTCTATATAATATGTTCTGATATGAATCCTTATGAAATTTTTTATGACAAAACTCCAAGTTTGAAACAATTAAAAGTTTTTGGGATTCACTGCATCACAAAAAATAAAGGTGGAAACCCTGGAAAATTCAATTAAGGAGGAAAAGATGGGATATTTCTTGGATATGATCTAGATGGAAGAGGATATATATATTTTAACAAAGATACAGGAAGATTATTTGACTCTATTGATCTTAAAGACATTGAAAAAGATGAGGAATATGTTAAACAAACTCGTGCAGATAAGGAAGACAAATAGGATTAAAGAATTTTTTTTTTAGACTTTTTATAAGGATGAAAACAATTACAATACTACACAAGAAGAATAATTAGGCTTATATATTTCTAGTGATGAGTAAGAATCTAAAACATCTCATCTTAGGATTAGGATGAAAGTGGAAGCTCAAAACACAATTGGTGATCAACATCAAAAGGTTCAAACAATGAGAACATAAAAATTTATTACACATGATTTTTTGTATTCAAAAGTTGAGTTGAAATATGTTATTGAATCTATAGAGAATCTGGAATGGATTTAATATATGAATGAATATTTGGATCAGATTGAAAATAATGATCCTTGGGAACTCATACCTAAACCAAATGATAAAAATTTTATGGGTACAAATTGGGTTTTCTAGAACAAGTTGAATAAAGATGGTAAAGTGATAAGAAACAAAGAAAGGTTAGTGAGAAAAGGTTACTCACATATTAAAGTCATTGATTTTGATGAGACCTTTTCTCTAATGGAATAGTTAGAAACAATTATAATCTTTCTTGCTATTTTTTCACAATGAAGTTACAAAAAAATCAAATGGATGTGAAGTCATCATTTTTGAACGGTGAACTTGATGAGGAATTTTATATTGAAAAACCATGTGACTTTGTTGTTGGGAAGGATGAATGTTATGTTTTCAAGATAAAGAAAGCCTTGTATGGGATAAAGCAAGCTCTGAGGGCGTGGTGTTCAAAATTGGATACTTTCTTAAGAAAGTTGAATTTTAATAAAGGAAATGTTGATAGTAATCTATACATCAATGAAATTTAGGAAATTTCCCATATTATTATTGTTTATATTGATGATTTTATCTTTATTGGGAATGATGAAATAACTCAAGAATAATTTTTTGAAGAGATTAAAAGGTTTTTTTAGATGTCCATGCTATGATAAATAAAATACTTTCTTGGGTTAAAAATATCACAAAAGAAGAAACACATATTTCTTTCTCAAGAAAAGTATGCTAAGAAACTTATTAATAAGTTTTGAATATAAAATTTGAAACCTTTTTCCACAATAATTTTAGTGGGATCCAATTTGACTAAATATAGATAAGGTAAGTAAGTTGAATCTAAAGTGTTTCAAAAGCTGATTTGAAGTTTTTTATATTCGAATGCCTCAAGACCAAACATTGTTTATGATGGTACCTTATGTGAAATATTCCAAAGTAATCCAAAAAAATCACATCTATTGGCTAGGAAAATAATTATTATATATATCAAAGGCACAAAAAAATTCGGAATTAGATATGAAAACTCATAAATAATTGACTTGTTTGTGAATTTAGATGTTGATTGGTTAGGAAGTATTGATGGTAGAAGATTCAAATCTGGTGGAGTTTTCTTTCAGGGTAAAATTTGTGTAAGTTGTAATACTAAGAAACAAAATTTAGAAACTCTTAGCATGGATGAAGTTGAGTATGTTTTTTCCACTCAAGCTTATACCCAACTTATGTGGATGAAGAGTCAGTTGTAAGACTTACTTGTAGAAGTAAAGTTATCCTAGCACTTGAGTTATGATAATTAGAGTTCCAAAAACCTTAAAATAAACTCATTACAACATTCTCATTCAAAAAATATTGATATCAAATATAATTTCATCAAAGATCATGTAGAGAATAATTAATTGAAACTGGAGTATGTTCCTACATCTAAATAAGTTGTTGACATATTCACAAAACCATTACTAAAGGATGAATTTTTGAATATGATATTGAACATGGGTGTCCAACCAATTTCTCTCCAAGGTTGAGATATGTTTTTTATTCCCCTCTCTCAAAAAGTATTTGGATAGTGTTTTCAAGGAGAAGAACATTTCATAAATCTATCCATTTATATGTGCTAAACATTTTAAGGAAGTATATATGTAGGGGGAGTTGTGGGTATGCTATGATCTCAGAATGTAAGTGTGTGAACTATTAGAATATTTAGTTTGAGTAGTTTTAAGAAACATGTGTTTATAGTTATGTGAAATAAGTTTTGGAAAGTATAGAATCATTGAAAGTTGAAAAGGTCTTTCAAGTCACTACTTTTGGATAGCATGGTTTTGTTGTTAATAATTCTTGTTTTCTATAGTGATTTAGCTCACATAGGATTACAATTATTGATAATTGATCTATATCTTAAGGTTAAAAATTTTAATGATTTATAAACATTGGTTGGAAACAAAATAAAAATGGGAGATTGTTAGGACCAAGTTTTTGGAAGTCAAAATAATTCTATGCTGATTTGTTTGTCTTTTTTCCAGGAAAATAAAATCACCTTACTTTGTAAGTTCTGGTGATCATTTTATATGGATGAAAGTATGCATCATAATTAGAAAATCAGATGCACTTTTGATAATAAAGTTCATCATATTTCGTTTTTCTATTCTAAATATTTTTTGCAGAAATTTGTTTTTTGGAATCACCTTGTGTCGGGAAAGAAAGATTCAATCATAATAAGGAGATGTATCAAAATTTGAATATATCTATACTAAATATAATGATGCTTTTCTGACCTTGGAGTTATCATAAATCATATTTTTTTCGGGAAACTTCTGATTCAAGCCTTATGAAAGAAAGGGAGAAAAGGTGTTCGGGTTTTGTAAGTCGAATTGAGGTTTGGAATGAAACATAGAAGGTGATGAAAGGATGTAAAGTAATATAAACTTTCAAATGTAATTTAGATAATTCTACACCAATACTAAAGTGACCAAAGTCATGAATAGGTCATGATACAAGAAGGATTTTGTGGAAGAAGAAAGTTTGAAGAAAAAGTCTCTCGGTCTTAGTTCATCAGTGTGAGATCACCATATGAATAATTATTTAAAGGTTGGGATGTTTTTTTTGAAATGTGAGAAGATAAAAAAGATGGTTTTCATTCAGACCAATAATCCAAAAGATAAAAATATTTAGAGAAATAATTTAGTGAATTTTATATGTTTTTTTGTATCATAAATAGAAAAATGAAGAAGTTTTTACTGATACCGGTCCATTGAACTCAGTGTTCCATCAATCCATTAGAGGTAGAATTGTTTTAAGTGGATATTTCTTGGACTTGTGAAAATTTAAATGGGAGTTTTTGGGACCGATCAATTGGATTATGATTGATAATGTAGTCAACTATTTTCTTCAGGTTGAATTTTTTGACAATTAAGTCAAGAGTTATTAGACAAGAACTGGTGTTGAATCATTAGAATGGAATTGATACTGATTTATAGGAGTGAGATGAAGGCGGATCCATCAGATGTGGTATGACATTAATAAATTTATCAGATGCGAGATCATCATTCTAAAGAAAATTATATTTTTTTAATATTTTTTCTAAAGTGTTTTCAAAGGGGGTGTTGGTATCTTTAAAATTTGAAAGGATGTTTATGGCAGAATGTATTTAAAAAAATTTGTCTAACAGTAGGTATCGAGATTCAGAATGAGAATTTTTTTCAATTGGTACATACCATCATAATGAAATTATTATACCTTACATATGTTTTCATCATAATGTGAATCTTTAGTTCTGATATATTTCCATCATAATGAATACAATTGGAATGAAAATGGAATCAGAATGAAGAATGGTTATAAATTTCAAAGTAGTATAAAGTTTTGATAAGATTCAATAAGTTTTGAGAAGAATTTAGAAGACTTCAAGAAGTAAAATATTGAGGCAAAATGAATGAGAAATTCATGTTTTTTGGAAATTTGATTAAGAAGGAAAACATTTTCATATTCTCTCCCAAACCACTTTTGGTGCACCTAGAAATAGTAGGAGGTACATTGTACTTTATGAAACTTGTATTATTCATGGGTGAAGAGAGAAGGTGAAAGTGATGAAAATATTTAGAGAGAAGTGGTTTTTGGATTGATAATTCCCGAGTAAGTCTACCAGATATAAGAGGAAAAAGGTGGGATAGTAATCAATAGTTTTTTGATCATACCAAGAAACCATAGTGAGATTTATGGACTGAGACAGAAGTAATTCATGATTTTTTTAGTATTATTCTAGAAGATTTATATTTTCATACTAAATAATCAGACTGAAGAATTAAACTGATCCATTAGACTCAATGTTTGTATGAAGATTGTTTCTACCTACTTCTGGGTAGGAAATTGAAGAATTGTTTTGATAGTTATCAAAATTGAATGTTGATAAGTCAATATAGTAACATGTTTTGAACCAACTGGTGAAGTTCTCATTAATTATTACACAATATTGTATTATATTATTTGTTTTAGAAGAATAACATGCATTTTTGTATTTATCATAGTGATACACAAGTGTAAGGGTATATCCTACTTGTTTTTTTCCACACAAAAATTATTATTTTCTAGTGGATTATATAGTATTGGATTGTTTACAAATCATACTAAGTATTTTTATGCTCTTATTGAGTATTTAACCTTGTAAATACTTGTGTTCCTATGCAAGTGTGTTTTTTTCATTCATAAAATTGATAAATATTTAACAGGTGGTGAAGCTTATTTCAAAACAAATTAAACTTAAAATAAAAATATATCACTAATTCACCCCCCTCCTCCTCTTGATGATACATTAATTCTAGCTAAAACAATATCATGGAAGACCAATATATGGTAAAGGATCAAAGATAAGTAGTGTTTGAGAAAATATAAACACATGAAAAAACAAATGATACTACTAGATTTGAGGCTAGTCATTCCTCTCAATGGCATACCTTACCTGAGGTAATCAATTTTTTCATTTCTATTTCTCATAAATGTGAATTAAATAACATTTGAGACTTTATATTACTAAAATTATATATGTTAAAGTTTTATGTGATTTCTATCTATCAACACCCATGTTCCACCATATTGTGAGGGGTATGGTGTATAATATATTGGGAGAAAAGATACACAATAATGAACTCCAAAAAGATCACATGAGAGTGGAGATTTTGGTATCTCAAGAGAAAAGTTTTGAGTGGCCTATTCCACTTAATGATATAGATATTAAAATGGTTAATGATTCTATTGGAAATTTTGTATCATGGTCATCTAATATTATAAAGATACATGTGGTATTTCCTTAAGAAATCAAATAAAAAACATATAACATTTGATAAAAAAGTTCTGATGTGAGGTATCATATTACAGATAGATAAAACAATGGTGAAATGGAAGTTCGGATTAAGAAAATCTAGTGAATAAACCAAGAAAACAAAAAGACCTTATAGGAGTACCTTCTCCCTGCCAGTTCCACTACAACATATATTATCATTACAATATCATACAGGCACCACATTCAAATATGGATATGTTTCCTACATTATATATGATTAAAAAATATTTGGAACAATCATTACAAACAGGGTTGGTCTCGAGAGTATAAATTAGATCCTCAAGTTTTAATGAATAGGAGTCTTCGTTGTGAATACATAAATATGGTAAATTTTAATAATTCTTTTATCTGAAAAATTATCTAATATTTTCATTAAATTTAATAAATATTCATATTTTTTACAGGATTTTATATTAATTCTATATAAATAGAAAACCATAAGAAGCATGGTTTGGGTTCATTAATCCCTATATAATTTCTATGGAATAAATTTCATTGGACATGAAAGAAATTAATAAGAAAAAATATGAGCTAAAAAAGGTTTCTGAGAAGAAAATAATAGAAAATAGACTCCTTTTTATGTCTAAAATATAGGGGTAAAACCTTTCAATATAATCATATAAAATATATTTTTATTTACATTAGTTATTTGTTTTTATTTTTTTAGAAAGTACAGGATGCTGCTCTCAATCAATATGGATACACCCAATATTTATTTTGTGGATCTAATATATGGATACCCATAAAACTGACCCCACATGATGTGTATTGTAAATTTGTAATTAACTGAATCAAAATTTTATAGATAAACATTGAATTATATTTTTTAGTCTATATTTTAACAAGAATTTTTTTATGATATGGTGATCTCTAAATATAGGCTAAATCATGGTATGAGATTGGTTACTAAAAATAACAATCCTATGGATTACTTCAAGTGGAAATATATTAAGGTATATATATAAATATTTTACTATTAAAACATATTTCAAAATGATTTACTTATTTTTTTCAAAGTTTCAATAGTTTCCAAAGTAAAATAATAACAATGATTGTGGATATTATGTTTTAAAATTTATGAAAGATATCATATACCATCAAAATACTAGAATCCCTAGATAGGTAATTTCTGAAATTAATTACAATTTTATTAAAAATATTTCTTAATCATTTTTTTATATTTTCTCAATATTACTAATATTTCTAACAATCTATGTACTCAAAAGAAGAATTGGGTTTTTTTAGATATGAGTGGGTAGTGTACTTGGTGTCAAAATTTTTATTGACATGAAATTTAGGTGATTACCTACTATGTTTGTGATCTAGTATAGTCTATGACCTTAAAAATATATTTGGGGTGTGAATAATTAGTATCAAAATGATTATATGTTACTTTTTATATGTTTATCAAGGAGAAGTATAGTGGAGGAAATCAAATTGTTTAAAAATGAATGATTAGAATACATAGTGTTAGAATGTATATAGAAATCATGAATAGGTTACTTCTTATTACTTATTTAGTTAAATTTATCATCATTTTATCTATTTTTTTTAGTAAATTATTTTATAATTTTTATCTGATACTTATTTTATTAAATTAACACATTAGTTAAAAACGCATGTCACATGCTCAAAAATAAGAAAAAAATCAGCTTATTTTGATACTTTAGGACAGGGGTCCATAATTCATTTTTGATATGTAGGAATTTATTACACATCAATATGACACATGATGTGGTTAGTATGACTCGAAATTCATGTTTTCAATACAAAACTTTTATTTTACTCAAATTGTGTGGTTTGAGTTTAAAATTGACATTTTTAGTAAAAATGAAACATGACATACTTAAAATCGATAAAATGCATTTGGATTATGTTAATACTTTATTAAAATGATCCATAAGTCATTTTTCACATGTAGGAATCAACTTCACATCAATCTGATGCATGGTGTGACCGTTATGACTCTAAATTCATGTCTTCGGTTTAAAATGACATTTTAGTAAAAAAACACAAGTGACATACTCAAAACTAAGAAAATAAATTCGTATTTTTTGATAATTTATAAAAATTATTCATAAGTCTTTTTTGATGTGTAGGAATTAGTTTTACTTCACTATGACACATGATGTGGATGGTATGACTTGGAGTTTATATTTTTAGTTTAAAATGACATTTTAGTTCAAAACATGCATCACAAACTCAAAATTGAAAAAACACATTCGTGTTTTTTCTATAATTTAGTAAAAATATCCAAAATTCATTTGGTACATGTAGGAATTATCTTCACCGCAATCTAATACACAATCTGCTTAGTATGACTCAAAGTGGTTGTTATCAGTTTAAAATTTACATTTTAGTTCAAAACATGTATCACTAATTGAAAACTAAGAAAATGTGATTGGACTATCTTGATATTTTACGAAAATGATTCATAAGTCATTTTTTAAATTTAGGAATAATTCTAATGTCAAACCAACACATGATGTGACATTTATTACTCAAAGTGTGTGTTTTCATTTTAAAATGAAAATTTAGTAAAAAAGATAAGTGACATACATAAAACTAAGAAAATTCATTTGGATTGTTTTTATACTTTATCACAATGATCCATAAGTAATTTTTGATGTATAGGATTCATACTCACCACAATATAATGTACGGTGTTCCCATTATGACTCCAAGTGTTTCGTTTTATTTAAAATTGACATTTTATTAAAAAAGACAAGTGATGTACTCAAAAATGAGTTAACACATTCATATTGTTTTGATACTTTTGTATAATTATCAATATGTCATTTATGATGTGTAGGAATCGTCCAAACCTCAATATTATACATGGTGTTCCTGGTATGACTCAAATTATGTGGTTTCAGTTTAAAATTGACATTTTATTAATGTATTATTTCTTATTTATGTTTAATTTATTTTTAATAGTATGAATAACATAATAAGTTTTTTCTTATAAAGGTGGATTATTTTTCTTGAGTTGGGTTGGTTTGTTAAAATATGCTCATTCTCATGAAATATTTTATTTTGAGGCTACAACTGAGATAGTGGCAATAGGTAAATAGGTTAAGAATGAATACAGATGTCATGAAAGGGTGAATTCCTACTGCTTATTTAGTTAATTTTATCATAATTTTATCTATTATTTTTAAGTTATTTTCCTTATCATTTTTATCTAATAGTTATTTAGTTTTATTCATAGATCTTTTGGGAATACAAATTTTTCTTTCAACTATTTGCAACAAGATAAAAAAGAGAGAACATGTTCTTTTCAGATGGAAGAGGAAACCTTATGTTGCCTAAAACATGAAGTGAATCGTAATATAGTTCAAGAATGAATATATCCATCATGTATAGTTGAATTATTAATACTTATTTAGTTAAACTTTTCATTATTTTATCTAATATTTTTAAGTTAATTTCCTTATTGTTTTTTTTAATACTTATTTAGTTTTTTTTTTCAAGATCTTTTGGGAATTCATATTTTTCTTTCAAATATCTGTAACAAACCATAAAAGAGAGAACATGTTTTTTGACACTATATTTTGTTAGTGAGGATAAAAATATTATGAAGATCCCCTAAAACATGTTAAAGAAGTAAAGAACCCCAATAAGAATCTAAGGTACTTACCCAAACTGGCGGCCTACACACACCCCTACACACAGAAGGCTCACACAGCCCCTCATGTGCAACATTAAAAGGTAGGACACCCCTGCACGAGAGACCTGTTCCAAGAACCTGCATCTTGGACCTTCGTGGGGTACCTCCTTCAACCAGGGTCCCCTATTTTTTATAAATAGGACCCCAGGGATCCTCATTCGTACAACTATAAAATCAAAAGAAGCCCCCAAGATCTGTTTGTGCGGCCCCTTCACCCAGACCTCTAAAAATTCCTTAGTTAGCTCTCCAATACCTGAGATAATAGAGAATTAAGGGGGATAAGTGAGATAAAATTCCCTTTGTAGTATAAAACATAAGATACCTTCATGAGGACCCCTTCTCCACAAGTGAACAACCACCTACGTGAGACCCCTTACCTTATCAAGGGCCTACAAGAGCCTCATCTAGGAACACCTGAGGAGACTCATGGTGCCTAGGCTAAAGCCTCAACCAAGTGTTTGTTCCCAGGTAGTTCATTTCCCAAGTCATATAAAACTCATGTAGGCCTATACCCCCCCCCAATGTGAAGCACTTCATGTTCCTCTTAGTCCCTATGTGAGGCACCTCTTTCCTCTAAGTTAGGACCTATGTGAGCCCCTCTTTGAGTCCTATTCTAAGACACCAATGGTGGGACTCCTCTTCCTTTTGATCCTTCACCTAATAGAGAACAAATTGAAACTTCCACTGAAACCTCTAGAATTACAAAACCATGGGAAGGGGCACACCAGTGTGTCTCCCATTTGGGTATACATTTCTACAGTCATAGTTTTCCCACACTTGTCCTACCAGACAAGCAGGGTCCTTAGGGTGCATGTGAGTATGCATTCCCACAGTCATGAGGACATCGACCCTGGTGGTGGTGTTAGGGAACTCCCATTATAGGGCACTAGGGTTTGGACTATGTCCTTCCCTAGTCGTCTTGATGTCCTGGAGCCTCTGGTTCCTGGCGAGGAAGGTGTGGATCATGCTTCTCTTTCCCTTAGATAGGGAATGAGACCCTCATATCCTCCTGTGGAACCAATTTTAGAGAATCCCTCTATAGTAAACCCTATCTATTCTTGTAGGACCACTCTTACTCTAATATTTCCTTTGTATCCATACCCATGTCCCATAGTCAGATAAATCACTAAATTTTAATATCCCAGCTACAAAAATAAGAGGGGAGATGGGAACTTCAAATCCCTTTATATCTCCCTTTGGATCTAGGGTACAATGATGGGAGGGAAGCGTCTTACCCCTGGCCACTTCCACCTATAGAAGAAGGATTTTGTGGCTTGATTCATCTTCCATTTCCTCTTGTTTCTCAAATCGATCATGAATCACTTGGGGTTAGAGGTTGGTGGTAATCATGGCATCTGCACAATCCTATACACTATGGGAATTATTCCAATTATAAGTCCCAACAAAACCTTAAGGGCATCCTACTTGGTATAAGCCCCAACATTTACCCAGGAATACTCCTTAGAAATAAGCCCTTGAATCCAATCCATGGTCCTCCTACTTAGGTGTAAGCCCTGAAAAAACCTCCAAATCACCATGGGTCAAGACATCCCTCATGGTCCCTTTCTCAGGGAATCCATTTCAAGAGTAAGCCTCAAATTAATCCTCTCAAAGGTCTATAATCCCTTAAAAGAAAATCCTTCAAATGGAATTTATAAACATGGTCCCTCACAACCAAACTTCATGGGATTTTATTCTTGTCCAAATGGGATATGTAAGAAGCCTCCCTAAGGTTCAAAACTAACAACCTAAATCAACCCCATTCTCTATAGGCCACATTATCTATAGAGTCTTACTTAACCTTGGAATCCATATCCCTTCTAGGTTCCATGGACCACTTTAGCATAAGTCCTGCACTAGACTTTTATTAGGCATATTCCTCTTAGATTTCCTCACTGCATGACTTTAAACTGCATGGTTTGGTTTTTATCACATGACATTAAAAGGTATGATGTTCCCATTAAGTGGCACCAAACTACATGGGTCCTGATTCCTTTTATGATGATTTGTAGGAATCCCATTCCATGGGTATGATCCCACCATCAAAACAACTTGTATCTCCTTGGATGATGATACACTCCAGAGCGCTCCACTGTGTGGCTAAAAACCAGTATCATCATAATAATGACCAAAGAATATATGATCAGTACACATGAGGATACCATTGATGGAGAACCTCAGATACATATAGATTTATCCATTGATGAATAAAATCAAATACATATAGATGATTATAAATTCCATACATGCTAACAATTGATTTTTAATTCAATGGTGTCCCACATTATACTTGGGAATTAATGTAGGATTCACGAACATATATTAAATCTATAAGAGAGTCCCGGAGTAAGAAGAAATTACCTCCAAAATAGAATGATGATCTTGACCTCCCATCCTCCAAACTAATGTGAGTTCTTAAGTACCATTGTCCAAATTCACCAACAATCTCCTGTCTTTGGAAAGAAGGTCCCAAATGGATATAGAACCGCTAGGTGTTTCTGGTTCCACAAATAAACCCCATTGGAAACATCCTAAGAATTACATGGATATGTGTTTGATGTAAATGTCATTACAAAACCACCATAAAATTCCATTCCAATTCCACATGGCATTCAGGGATGAAACAAAAAATGGTGGACCTGACTTGAATCCTTAACCAAGATATTGGTGTCACCCACCTCTTAGGGATCTTTTTCTCTCAAAATAAAAGAGGGTGAAACAAGATAATCAATCATGTATGTATTCGTTTAATGATATACTTATTTTATGGGGTTTTATTTTTATTTTTTTGTCATCTATACTCAATAATTTTCTCTTAGTACTCCCGTTAATCTAATGGTGTCCTTCCAGATTCTGCAAACATATCCCATGGTTGTTTTTCATGTCGGGTCCTCATCCAAGTAGAGAATTCCATCACCAACTTAACATCTTCAATGCTGGGTCTCAAATGCACTAGTTTAGGAGTATCACTAGAATGGTACAATACCAACCTTGGAGGGCGCCCGATAGACCCTCTATCTCATGAAGCCCCACCAATCGCTTAACTAGTGGTGTTTGGTTGTCCAGAACTAGACAATAACAACCACCGTCTTCAACCATTTAGGGAGGTTATAATCAAAATCTAATAACCATTCCCTCCCTTATTTCAAGGAAATGTATCGAGAAGCTATATAAGGCCTCATCCATAAGAAATAGGGTTCCTTCCAAAGGGATCCTCCTAGAAATCATCTCCACCAATGTCGTGTGGTAGTGAACCCTCAACATGATGCGGGTTTCATCCTCTACAGTATGGCCTAGGTCATCTAGACTCAAGCTCACAAGATGGACTTCTAGAGGAAGAAACTAGACAATAGGGATTAGGGACACAACCCTCTCCCCTCCATATAATCCCACCAATCATATTTGGTGGCAATATACAAGATGACACATACACCCACCCACCATAATTTAGCTATCCAGCATACTCTCCTGGTGGCATCCAAGGAATCCCACCATTCAAATCTGGTGTCACATGATAATATTGAACATAAAACTTCCTGTACAAATCATGTATGCCACCACACTCATTTGGAAGCACCCAGAGAATCCTTCCAACCAAATATGGTGGAACATAGTGAATGGGAACAAACACTTTCCCACATCCATCAAGCCTGCCACCAGCCTCACCTAGCAGTGTTCAAAGAATTCCACCAACCAAGTTTTGAGGAGAACCATGAGAAAGTGCACACACCTACCTTAATTCATTAATACTTCAAGTAGTTTAGTCTATAAATACCAAGAGAAGTCATTTGGAAAGACCCATTGATGAATAGGGGATGACTCAACTCTCTACCCCCACACACAAGTATTGTTAGTATTCATTAGTAGTAAAGGGAAGACAGGAGTTGGAACATACCCCTGATATAAATGTGTAATGGGAATATATCCCTATTCCAGTTTCTTAAGTCACCTAGAATATCATGAAAATGGTGAAAGGTCGGACACAAATCCATTCCCACATCCTACAAACCTTCCAGTACATCATAATGGAGACAATATTAGTTCCATAAGGATGGACACATAGGTCTGCCCTAAAAAATGGGGTGGCTCGTCATCATGTCACCCCGGAGTGTACACACACCTTTTCTCCCTTCCAGGATGGTCTTAGGAAATAATAACACATGATATATATACAACTAGATTGATAACATACACTCATTCCAATAGCAGGAAATCATCCCATTCCAACAGCCACTCCAAGGCAAGAACAAAACCCTTCCAAAATTCCAGAAGCTTGTCAAAAATTTTCAAAAACAACATGGGAGATAGTTCAATGAGATTTTGTACCTAAAAACCACTTCCCCTAGTATGTATCCCTAGTCACTCAAAGGAAGGCATCCAAAAAGAAGGCTCACTAGAAACAACTGAAAAATGAAGAGATTTTCTATGATCTAGTTCTACTCAAAGTTAGAGTTATTGAATCCATCAAATTATTATTTATGGTAGCTCAAGATCTTACTCTCACATTACAAAATTATGGGGGAAATGGAAGAAATTACAAAGGTCCTCCTTGGACACTTCACCGTGACGGATTACTTCATGAACATAACCTGATCGGTCTTGAGAACCTATCTCTTGACAAGAGTCATGAAAACACTCCACGTGGACAGAAGATCAAAGAATGAGAGGGTATTTCCCTTACTGTAATCCACCATGGTATTCCTTCCCATTATGAAATTCTATATGGAATTTATCTTCACTATAGTGTTTCACTTTGTCATAAGGGTCCTTTATTTGGCGATGTAGTGATGATAAAGCCCTCCTACTGCAAGGCACTTAAGAAAATTAGGTTAGTAATATCTGATTCCTTATCATTTCTAAGTAAAATTATTTCCTAGTTGGAATACATTCCAAGGTGATCGTAACTCTTCAAGCCACACTTGGATCTCATGTCCTCCAACATAATAGAGGAAGTCCCTACCAATCTTGTTACTTATGATAAAGTGGAAGGAAAGTGTCCACTCTGGTCAGATCATGTAGAGGAAACTCTAGAAAAATACGAAGATTAAATGATAAAAATGAGGAAAAAAATGGATAAATATGAAATACTAGTCATGTTCTGGACTTATCCACCCCTCAGTATAGAATTCTAGAGGAACTTCTGGAAGATTTGGTGGGTGAAATATGCCTCAATATATCAAAAAAATTGTCACTTGAGGGAAAAAGTATTACTCTATAATGAGTATCAAAGTTGCTTCAAGGTAATATAAGGGATGCAATGTCTAATTGACTTAGAATATCTCTTGGTTGTATGGAATCCAAATCATGAGAAACATCAAGAATCCCTTTAATGTGCATACCTCATTACGTTAGAAATATTGTGATGGTTGATCGTAGATACCTCATATGGTATTCATATCAAAGGATGGGTTGAACCCAAAGTGTTAAATTTCACCATGATCCCTAACCAGTAAAGCCTATCAAAGATAGTATCATGTAATTTCATAACTTCATGTCAGCTTTAATAAAAAAACCATGTTCACAATCAAAGATATGCTCAACAAAAACAGGCCCCAACTGACTCTTAGCAACATTAGGTTGTAAGAGAGCATTCTATTGAGATACTATTACATAAAGAATCAAAAAATATTGATCAAGCCTCCCATTTAAGAGAATTCATCCATCATATATCATAGATGTTAGAGATATCATAATGATTTTCAGAGGTGGTTGATTCAAGTGCATAACAAATAATGCACCAAGACCATGTTTGAAAAAAAAATCCATAAAATCATATGGGTGGCCACACAAGTGGAATCCATGAATGTTCGGGAGTAACCCTAGCCTATATGGCTGGGGGTTTTAACCCAGCCTTTGAGGTCATCAAACCAAGCCCAAATAGTTGTGAAAGTGGAATGAGAATAACCCCAACCCTTGGGGATAGGGGATTTTTCACATTAGTAACCTCCTCCTCTGCAGAAATCATTCTTCTCCTGATTAGGGAAAATTCCACAGAATGTATCCTCATAGTTAATTCCATCCTATGATCTAGTACCCTCACTAGAAAATTGAACCAATGATCTATCTAGATATTCCCTTTGGATTACCATCCACCAAGTTTTCCCAATAGAATCAGTAAATAAGAGGACAAGTACTCATAGAGGGCATAGAAAAAGGAAGTCTTGAAAAGTCACTGATAGAATGCCTGAAATGAATTACACATCAATAAACATCATCAACTCTTCCCTTGTATATCCTACAGAATGTGAGTCCAATTCAGAGGAGGAAGTTCTAGTTCATAATCTAGTCCACATTAAAATGATTAAAGGAGGTGTGTATAGCTGAATTCAGAGGATTTCCCTGAATCTAAGCATTCCCCCAATCACTCTACCATTACCACCTAAAAATACATCCAAAAAGGAAAAGGGTAAGATTTATATTGCGCCTCACCTACCGCTCAGAGTGGTTGATCCCCTTTCACTTGAGAAAATATTTAATTAGAAGGAGGAAGAGTTGAAATAATTGAGGAGACTCGATGCAGGACTACTCCAAGGAAGCCTTCCTACTAGAGATGTTTTACAAGAAGATTATCAGCTCACACTCCCAATTGGAATAACTCAACAAAGAGGGTTCTCCTTAGAAACTAGAAAAAATTTGGAACATATACTCAATATGGGATACCAACCACCAATGTACTTGGATCACATGGAAGCAGATCAGGAATTCCCTCTATTGGGAGAACAACCAAAATAGGGCCAAGCACATCCTTATAGGACTTCCCCTATAGGCTTCCCACAGCAGATACCATTAGTGCATCCATAGAAGGACCTACCAACCATTTCACATGTTCGCACTCCAAATCAGTTAGATATCCCTTGAGGGATCATGAACGCACTTGAGTCACTCACATATCAATTGAAATACATGGAGGAATGACATGTACTGATACAACTGGAAAAGAAGCCTTACCCTAAATGGGTAGATCTAACTCTTCCCCCACCAAACTTTGGGAACCCTACATTTCCAATTTTTAATAGATCGGGAGACTGAGATTAGCATTTGATGCATTTATTATCTTGTTGTGATCCCATGATAGGGAATCTTGAGCAAGCGGATGTAGTGAAACTCAAGTGCTTCGTGCAATCACTATAGGGAACAACCTTTGCATGGTACACTAGCTTATAGTCTTGGTCAATTATAGGGTGGTAATACCTCCATCATAAGTTTCACTTCTAGTTTAGTTCGATGCTGCAAAAGAGAATAGCCATCGATCTCTCAAACTATAGAAAATGGGATAATGAATGTTTCTTGGATTTTATTACTCAGTATAAATTATTGACATACTATTTGAACCTACCTCTCCCTCAAGAAGACTTGTTTCCCATCTATATAGAGAATCTTCATGATGATATTTTCACTCCACTTATCCCTATGAAATACACATGAGGGTTTCATAACCTTGTTGAAATCATTCGAAGAGTGAAATACTCTATCACATATACCAAAGATAAGTCCTAAGTAATTCCATCAGCTCATGTAAAGAGATTGGGGAATGTTGGGGCTGCTACCGTTACACTTATACAATCCCTTGTACCCGCTCCCACTCCATATATTGTACCATATCATGTGGTTCCACCTCCTGAGCATCAGAAATAGTGCCCACCTCATCAATATGATCAAAGAGAGAAGAGGTGAAAATAGTTTGAGGAGATGAAAAACAAGGTCTATTCTTTCCAAAATGACTAAGTCTCCAGCTACTTCATATCAGCTTTGTAAAACAACTTGATCAAGTTTTCAAAGTCCGGGAAACCAAACAAGGATGGTGAATAATATCTATCAAATTATTTTCTATTCCATCAAATATCATGGAACCACATAAAGGAATGTTTTTTTTTTCAAATACATCATGTAAAAAATGGTGGACTCTAGAAAATTTATGCTGGGTAGTCCACCCGCTTAAGTATCATGTGTCTCTGCCACTGATCTATAGGAGGAGAATGAATGGAAGGAAGTTAACAGAAAGAGTACGTAGAAGTTCTGTAACTAGATGGTCAAAAAGATGATCAACCAAACTCACACTATTCACCAAACACAATTTAAACAAACAATTGTGACTTCAACCACTTCCGCTGCAACACATCCAACTTCATCGAAAGCTCAATCCTTTGAAATCCAGTCTTCCAAAAAAGAAAAATGATTGGAAGGGTAAGTAGAAAATGTAAGAATATGATCATATTCTTAAGATTAAGTTGTCTTTGAATCTAGTAGACTTCATAAATACAGCCCCATAAGCATGAGAGCCACCCCACCAAAATGTAAAATAAGAGTTAACCTGTCAGATGATATCTTTGTTAAACATGGAGTTAATATTCGATTCCATTGACCTTATTCACTTAATGGATATATTATTAGATGGAGAGAACGATTATGAACCCAAACTCACTACACTTGATTGGGGAACTGGTGGAAGTGAACCTCATGGTTGAGAATATAGGGGAAGATATGG
The DNA here is from genome assembly GCA_963277665.1 of Viscum album. Lineage (NCBI taxonomy): Eukaryota > Viridiplantae > Streptophyta > Magnoliopsida > Santalales > Viscaceae > Viscum > Viscum album. The sequence goes on along the minus strand of OY728165.1, from coordinate 1,750,328,360 downwards.
TCGTTCCAAGAGTCACTACCCTAACTACATCACTGCTCAAACCATCTACATGAACGAAACTTGTGGGAGAGCTCTCAAGTGAGCTTAGAAAGAGAAATAAAGTTACCTCACACATTTCACAGTATGTCCTAACACAATCATACTCAAAGATTGGCTAGAGGATACATCATCGCCTAATGAACCATGGAATGTAGGTAGACCTAGTCAACCTCATCCACCAAGAGCAGAAGCACCTTTATCTCCTATTCTAATTGTTGATCCATCCACATCAAGTACTGTAGTTCCTAAATCACCTACAAAAGAGCATCACCTTACTAGGATGTTCATATCTTTGGACCATAAGTTTTATTTTTTGAAGTAATTAGACTTGATACCATCCAAATTGTAAATCCTAGATGCTCTAATTCTATCAAAAGACCTTTGGGAAGCACTCATAGAGGCCTTATTGAGCCCCTAAGAATTTGAAGTTGAAGTCGCTACTATTGTAGTGTATCATGCAGAGAATCACCCAGAATAATGCAACAATTTCATCTATTTCACAAACCAGGATGAGGATTCCATCATATAGGGACACATCAGGACCATGTACATATTTGGAAGGATAAATGATATTGATATATGATGAGACTTCATTAACAATAGATCGGGATTCAAGCTCATTCCAATCTGAACACTTTATCAACTGGGTTTCAAAAAATCTCACTTTTCCCCCTAAAATTTAATGTTAAATGTATATTATAATAATGATAAAAATAATCGTGGTGAAAAAAAAACTCAGGACTCAATTTGAGGACCTTGTGTCTGAATTGGAATTCATGGTTGTTAGGCTGGACATAGACTTCAACACCCAGTTGAGAAGACATTGGCTACATAAGAATACGGTTATCCCTTCATCATACCACCAATGAATTAAATATTGTATCAATAGAAAAATTAGGACATTTTATAGTGATAAAGACCCATTTAAATCCTATGAGTTTCAATACATTGATACAAGATTCTACCATAAGAAAGGGAAATAGTTTATGGTTGATGATGTCGCTCGAATCAATGAATTGAATGTCTTGAAGATGATTTCAGCTAACCCTTTCAGCTATATCAGTGTAGAGTATGTTCTTCCCATCAATGAAATCGAAGGGGTGAACACAAATTCAAGAAAACATTCAATGAATTTTTTTATTTCATTTGTGAAAGTTGATCCTAACAACACTAAAGAATTTTTCAAATCTCTGAGTAGTAGTGAAAGCCTGGATGAAAATGTCTTTATTCCATCCCCAGAGATTCAATGCATCCTTACATCATCATATAGGATAGAAGAACTTGTAAGTTCAATGGGAGAAAATTAATATGGTCATTCTAAATCCCTTTTCTCCCCTTCAAGCCTCCAAAAATTCCTCACTCCATTGATTGAGCCAAAAATAATTGTTTCGTCTTTCGAATGTCCAAATGTCAACTCTTACCCTAACTCTGAGAAACTTGATTCGTCACCTACTTCCCAAGTAGATGTAGAAGAGTTAAATCATGAGTGAGAGTAAGAGCAGGAATTTCTTAAGGATTCCCCTCTATTATTTGAGGAATATGTCTTAACCACTATTGAAAAACTCAAAGAAATAAATCTAGGTACGGATGAAGATCCATGACCCACTTTGATCAGTGTGGATGTGACTTTTGAAGAATATGAGGTATATACTTCCTTTATAAATCAAAACTAGTATGCGTTTTCCTAGAATTAAATAGATATTCTAGGACTCGATCCTGAGGTTCCAACCCATCACTTGGTTTTGTTGGAAGACCAACAAGGATACAAACAAAAATCCATATGGACACACCCAACTCATGCCTCCAAAATTAAGGTTGAAGTAGAAAAAATCATCAAGGAAGAATTATTTTGAGAGTTAAATTATCTAAAATGGATATCCAACATTGTTCCTGTGAAGAAGAAGAATAGAAAAATCAAAATATTCATTGAATTCAGAGATCTAAAGTGGAATTATCCAAAATATGACTTCTCAGTCCCAATCCTAGAAATCCTGATTGATGCAACATATGGTTATCAGGACCTCTCCTTCTTGGATGGATATTCAGGGTAAAATCAAATTTGTATGGACCTATATGATGATGAAGCCACTGAATTCAAGTCCGATCAGAGAGTATTCTACTATCGGGTAATTCCTTTTGGATTGAAGAACATTGGTTCCACATACCAACGTGTCGTGCATCGAATTTTCAAAACCTTCCTGGGTAATTTTTTTCAAGTGTTATGTTGATGATCTATTTTGTAAGTCCTAAAAACGTTATATCCACCTGGTTGACCTAGATACCATATTCAATATGCTACGATAGCAAAGCTTGAATATAAACCCCTTAAAATGCGATTTTGGAGTAACCATGGGAAATTTTCTTAGCTTCATTGTATGCCATCACAGCATCAAAGTTGATCATGAGAAAACAAAATCTATCCTTAGTATATCACCTCCTCAAAACCTTAAATAATTGAGAGGACTTCAATAAAAATTGGCCTATATCTACTTCTTCACATCCAACCTTATAGGAAAATGTTTTCCCTTCACCAAACTGATGAAGAAGGGGGTCACAATTTAGTGGACCAGTGACTGTCAGGAATCATTTGATAACCTCAAGAAATTTCTCTTTATCCCACTAGTATTAATACCACCTATTGAGGTAAAGACACTAATTCTATATGTGACTACCCTGGAGTGATCAATTGGTGACTTCTTTGAACAAAATAATGATGTTGGGAATGAAAACATCTTTTATTATCTTGGTCAAACAACAATCAATGTTTAGATTCATTATTTAGATATCAAGAAAAGATACCCAACATTAATCTTTTCATTTCATAAATTGAGGCACTATCTGTAGAACCATGAGGTATATTTGGTATCTCATAATAAAACACTCAAATAAATCCTCATTCATCCTATATTGATCTAATTTATGGCATGGTGAGAGGTTATTATGCTTCAGTTTGTTATACAATTCATGCCTAAAATAGCAATGAAAGGCCAGGCCCTGGAAGATTTCCTTACAGAACACCTGTTTGTAGAAACAACATCATTGAATACTAAATTTCCAGATGAGGAATTATTCTCTATTCAAGGTGGGGCCCAAATTTGGGAAATGTATTTTGACGGTGCAATCCTAACAGGGAGAAGAATTGAAGACGTTAATCTCAACAAAGTTAGTGTAACATCCCGGATCCGGGTGCCACTCAACGGGTGCCCCGAACCCAGTTGGTCACATGACCTCAAGCGCATTTCCCCAAACGCCAGAGGCTATCAACTAGCAGCGAGGGCCCAGGTCTGATAGTGGGGAAACTATGCCCCCATTTGTCGAAGTGTAGTGAAGCGGAATAAATTAAAAGGCATAGAACAACTGTGGAAGCAATAAACCATACACATTTAATATAACAACTACATGAAAAGAAAACCAACCAGTTATATAGATATGATGCAACATGTCTTAAGTTCTAAGAAAACAGCCAAAACATGTTACATAGCAGTACAATACAATGAAGAGTAAAAAAACGCAAAACAAAACAGCTGGTAGCATTGTGTGCCTAAGCCCGGTCCCATGCTCCCCTACTCCTCAGCGGCAATCAAGTACCTGTATAAGGACCCTTTCACTTATCTACACTTGCAGAAATTTAATCTTTTTGGGCCGAAAAGCATGACCCAAACAGGGTGTGAGAAATAAATCCCAGTAGGTACCCAAAAAAGGCTTGTTCCCAACTATGTAAAATCATACAACAACAGTGTGTAGTAGTAAAATTCAATAAAGTAAGCAGTACTGAAAAGTAAATAACTTAACTAGTTATAATGCCATTTTAATATCCATTTAATCATTTAATTTAAAATATCACCACAGTGAATATTCTAAGTAAACAGCCAATGTCCTTAGACACGTAAACCCCTACACTCAGGTAAAGAGAGTACAAACACAAGAATCTACCCACAGGCATACGGATATTTCCCACGGGCGTAAGAAGTGTCGCCCACAGGCATAGAATCAACTGCCCACAGGCACGGAAGAAGTTTCCCAAAGGCTAAATAGTACAGTTCCCACAGGCTAATCATAACACTACCCTCAGGCTAAACAGCTAACCGGCCATGCCCAACATTTAAATAAGAAATACACAAGCAATTCCTCTCAAGGAAATTCTACCATCATTACTTTAAAGACATACCCTCGAGTATCCTGGTCAAATGGCTAAACAGAGGAACAAACCCCCAGGGTGGTCCTGGATCCAATCAAGAATCCCAAACAGCAATTTATTATCATTATTAATTACCTATTCAATTATAGGTATTTAAAATAGCCACGGCCTCAGCCACACGACACCCCAACATGGGTTCGTGGCACAACGGTACACAAAATGCACAACAGTTGGAATATAACCACCAAGCCACCTACCTTAAATGCCCCTGATCAGTATACGCGAATGACATTCTGCCAATTGTCCTAGAACGAGGTAGATCTGAGGTGAAAGTAAACTTTCTTAAATGAAAATAACTTCCATTAGAGGAAGAATTGTCAAGAACTACGCAAGGAGATGAGAGGGCTTCCCCGTGCAGTTCCAACATGATCGTTTGAGGCAGAAACAGATTCCCGACGCTCAATCTAGAGATCCACGAAGATTCGGCCATCCCCTCCCAAGATCTCATCTGGTTCTAAGTCTTCCCTGTGAACAGGGTTGGCTACTTAACATTTTAAGCGGAAAAAAAAAGTACACGGTGTGTATTTCCAAGTACACGGCGTGTAATTTTCATTTTTTAACTATTCCTCTGGCGATTTCCCACCAGCGTGGCACTGTCCATCTGCCGACATGACTACATGGCATGTATTCTTGAGTACATGGCGTGTTCTGTCACACAGCTGGCCCCCGCCTTACTATTTTTTTTTCAAATGACTACACGGCATGTAAAGGACCACTACATGGCGTATAGTCGGTTCTACACCTTTCATCGCCGACATGGCCACACGCCCCGTGTACTCATCCCACACGGCCAACAGTACACGGTGTGTGGAAAAGTACACGGTGTGTACTTCCAAAATTTGGGATTTTTCCCCATTTTCCTTACTTTCTCAAAAACACTTAAGTAAAAAATAAAAGAAGAAACCCGTACCTAAAAAATAAGAACTGGGTTCTTACAAACTTCCCCCCTTAAAGCAATTTTTCCCTGAATTTCCCTTCCAAGGGTGGCGAAGATAAAGCTCAGAACAGCTCTGGCCACTAAGCACGTACGTCGGTTTCCCACTCCCAGGTTTCATCCTGCACTCAGCCATGCTTCCATATCACCTATACAAGAGGAACTAACCAGCCTCGAAGAACCTTCGTGCTCCTATCAACGATACGAATCAGATGCTCCTCAAAGGACGCATCTATCTGAAGCTCAACCTCCTCGGGCTGAAGGACATGAGATGGGTCTGAATGATAGCGGCACAACTAAGATACATGGAAGACATCGTGCATGGCCTAGTACCTCTATGGTAACTGCAACTGATAGGCAACCAGCCCAACTCTCTCTAGAATCTCAAACGGCCCCACATACCTCGGTGAAAGTTTACCCTGTCTCCTGATCCGCCTATGTCCCAACCTCGGAAAAACGCATAAGAAAACCTGATCCCCAACCACGAACTCCAAAGGTTGTCTGCGACGATCAGCATAAGTTTTCTGATGAGACTGTGTGGTAACCATCCACTTCTGAATCAACTGGACCTGCTCAGAAGTCTCCTGCACGAGTTGTGGTCCTAGTAAAGCTGCCTCACCTGCCTCTGACTAGCACAAAGGTGAACGTAATGGCCTACCATATAAATCCTCATATGGTGCCATCTTAATAGTCACCTAAAAACTATTATTATAGGCAAACTTGACTAGGGGTATGTGATTCTCCCAAGAGCCCCCAAAGTCCAGGATGTATGCACGCAGCATGTCCTCAAGCACCGGTATCATATGATCTAACTGGCAATCGGTCTGAGGGTGGTAAGATGTGCTTAGAATCACCTGTGTACTCAGTGCCCTCTAAAAACTCTACCAGAAATGAGACATAAAATGGGTGTCCCTATCTGAAATGATAGAAAGAGGTACCCCATAAAGACATACGGTCTCTCGGATATACAACTTCCCGAGCTCGTCAACACCGAAGGTCTCCTTGATCGGCAAAAAGTGAGCTACCTTCGTGAGTCTGTCCACAACAACCCACAAGGCATAATTTACTCTAGGTGACCTTGGAAACCCAGTCACAAAATCCATCACGACATCATCCCATTTCCACTCCAGGATGGGTAACTGTTGTAACAGTCTGGCTGGCCTTTGATGCTCCGCCTTCACCTGCTGACAGGTGGAACACCTCGTAACAAAACCATCTATCTCTCTCTCTTTATACCCGGCCACCAGTACTAAAGTCTCAAGTCACGGTACATCTTGGTAACCCCGGGATGAACTTCCCAATCTGAAGCATGAAACTCCCACATCAGCTCCTCGCGTATATCCTCTGGAACCCACACTCGTCCATGGAAACATAGAATCTCACCATCGCCTATCGCCCAACCAGGAGGAGGGTCCTCACTTGCCACCGTCTCCCATAGAACTAGGCCTTCTGAATCAGATATTTGTCTCATCCTCACTCTATCCAGGAGAGTAGAAGTCACAGCTAAAGAAGAAAGATAAGTTTTCCCCTGACTGTCATTCACCTCCAAATGCATCTCAGAGAACAAAGTCATAAGCTTCCACTCATTACTGGCCTCCTACACAGCCTATATCTGAGTCCTCCTACTTGGTGCATCAGCTACTACATTACCTTTACCAAGTGTGTAGGAAATCTCAAAATCAAAGGATTGTAGGTATTCAACCCACCTTCGCTGCCTCAAATTCAAGTCACACTGAGTAAAGATATACTTGAGACTTTTTTGGTCCGTGAAAACCACAAAACATTCTCCCAAAAGATAATGTCTCCAACAGCACAATGCATGCACAACTGCAGAAAACTCGAGATCATGCGTCAAGTAATTCCTCTCATGTGGCCTCAACTGCTGAGAACCGTACGCAACAACTCGATCGCCCTGTGTTAACACTGCACCCATCCCAATACCTGATGCATCACAGTAAACTGTATATCTCTTCCCTTTCTCCGGAAGTATCAGGACTGGTGATGATGTCAACCTTCTCTTCAGGTCCTGAAAGGCTGCCTCGCAAACTTCCGACCAAACGAACTTCACACCCTTCTTAGTCAAACCCGTCAACGGTGCTACTAAGCAGGAGAAGTCATGTATGAAGCATCTGTAGTAACTGTCCAACCCTAAGAAACTTTGTATCTCAAACACTTTCTTAGGCTGCTCCCAGGAAACTACTACTCTCACCTTCTCTGGGTCTACTGCAACTTCTGCCTCTGAGATGATATGATCCAGGAAGTGGATCTTGTCTATCCAAAAGTGGAACTTTGAGAGATTAGCATATATCTTATGCTCTCTCAGTGTACTCAATATGATCTCAAGATGGGTGGCATGGTCATGTCGAGAGTGAGAGTACACCAAGATGTCGTCCATGAATACTACCACGAAAGAATCCAGATAAGGATGGAACACACGATTCATCAGAGCCATGAAAATTGTTGGTGCATTCGTGAGTCCAAACGGAATAACCAAGTACTCGTATAGACCATATCTGCTCCGAAAAGCTGTAAGCGGTATATCTGATGGTCTCACGCGCAGCTGATGATATCCTGATCTCAGGTCAATCTTCGAGAACACTCGTGCTCCACGAAGTTGATCAAAAAGATCATCAATCCTTGGCAAGGGATATTAGTTTTTGACCGTCAACTGTGTTGTACCTCTCGTACCCCTCGTGGTTTAATTTTCATGATCACAATCACTCTCTTTTTATCTAATCTTGTTTTAAGTGTTTTTGTTGATAGGAAAAAGGTTGCCAAGGAATTGGGCCAAGAAGGACTGAAAGTGGACTGATTTTCAGTCCACCGGCCAACCGGTGGATGACCACCGGCCAGCCGATGGAGCCTGGACAGAAGGCATCCCTCTGTCCAGACCACTGGCCAACTGGTGTCCCACCACCGGCCAGCCGGTGGAACCCAGATAGAAGGGACAGCTACTGCCTCCTCACCGGCCAACCGGTGTCCTCCTCACCGGCCAGCCGGTGGTGCCTGAGCCCGAAGGCCTCTCCTTTTTCAAAGCACCGGCCAACCGGTGGCCAAGCACCGGTCAGCCGGTGGAGCCAGTCAAACTAGCTGTTGGGCTTTGACCAGACTTGTCCACTTGACTCCCAACGGCTCCGAAGGCCTCTCCAACAGCTCCGAAGACCCCCAAAGGCCATTTGAGGGTTCCCCCTCTATAAATAAAGGACTAGGAAGCCCCAGAAACACAAGGAAGCCCACGGGACACATTTTACATCATTTGGAAAACCTCCGGCGGATTCCTTCAAGGAACCTCAAATTGCTCCAACCCACTTTCACATCCAAGGAGCACCACCATAGAAGCTTGGGAGCTCTCTTCATCAACTTCATCAATCCATTGGTGCCCAAGACTTCTCCTCTTACGGTTTTTCATTGTTTTAATTATTTTGAGCATCAATTTGGGTTTGTGCCTACAAACCCCTCTTTCTCTCATCTCCCTTTCATTTGGGTTTTCACACCACCTTCAAGGTGTGAAGAGGTTAGTCAAGCCTTCCCTTTAAAAGGCTTGAGTCATAGGTGAGCTAGCCTTCACCTGTAAGAAGGCTAGTGGGTTCTTGCTCAACCAATAAAAGCAAGTGGGTTCTTGATCAACCAATAAAAGCAAGTTGTAATAGGTTCTAGACTACCTTAAAGTCTAGTGGGTTTCTTCCTAAAACCATTAAAAAGCAAGCGGTAGTAAATCTCTCAACGGTTGAGTTGGGAGCGGAGACGTAGGCTTTGGTTTAAGCCGAACTCCGTTATCAAGCTTTGTGTCTTGCCTCTTTTATTTCCGTTTCACTTTGATAATTGTTTTAAATTGTTAATTTTTTTTTAAAAGGCAATTCACCCCCCCCCCTCTTGCCATCACTCTCCGCCCAACAATTGGTATCAGAGGAAAAATTTGAGTAATACCCTAACCGGTTTCAAATTCAAGATCCTTTGTGATGGCCTCAACTTCTTTCACCCCCGAAGGTTATTCATTGGGTCGTGCTCCATTCTTTGATGGAACCGACATTACCTATTGGAAAACCCGCATGACCACTTTTCTTAGAAGTATAGGTTATCCTATTTATAAAACTGTCATGCATGGTTATTCTCTTTCTTCTCCCGATGAATCCAAATGGACTCAAGCCGATATTAAAAATTTCGAGCTTGATGGCAAAGCCATGAACGCTCTTCATTGCGGCCTTGATCGTAATGAATTCAATCGAGTTTCCACATGCACTACATCTCATGAAATCTGGAAACATTTTGAGGTTACCCATGAGGGGACCAACAAAGTCAAGGATACTCGATTGGATATGTACCGTCAAGATTTTGAGTCTTTTACCATGCATCCATCTGAAAATATTTCTGATATGTTTACACGTTTTACTGATGTTTGCAACGGGAGAAAGTCCCTTGGTGATGATGTGTCTGCAGAAACGATGGTCAAAAAGATCCTTTCACTACTGGAAATTCGGGCTATAGCCACGGTTCTAAACCGTGGCTATAGGCCCTCAAACCGTGGCTATAGGTAATAGCCACGGTTTGAGGAACTGTGGCTAAGTTTGGCGTGGCTATAGGTCTAGACCTATAGCCACGGTCCAAACCGTGGCTATAGGTTTATAGCCACGGTTTGGACCGTGGCTGTATACCTAATGCCACGGTTTCAACCGTGGCTATACTAAAGGCCGGACAAAATCTATAGCCACGGTTTTAAACCGTGGCATTATGTCTATAGCCACGGTTTAAAACCGTGGTAATAAATCAATAGCCACGGTTTAAAAACGTGGCTATAGGGTGTCCAAATCCATAAAAAAAATACCCCCTGGACACACCCTGGACACCCCCCCTGCCACCCCTGGCCAGTCCCCCCCTGCCAGTACCCCCTGCCGGTCCCCTCTGCCACCCTCCTGCTAGTCCCCCCCCCCCTGCCAGCCCCCCCCTGCCCACTGCTTGTCCCCCTGCCAGCCCCCCCTGCTTGTCCCCCTGCCAGCCCCCCCTGCCCCCTGCTTGGCCCCCTGCCAGCTCCCCCCCTGCCCCCTGCTAGTCCCCCCCCTTCCTGGACACCCCTCCCCCCCTGCTTGTCCCCCTTGACACCCCCTGCTAGTCCCCCTGCCCCCTGACACCCCCCCTGCCCTCTGCTAGTCCCCCACTGCCCCCTGCTAGTCCCCCCCTGCTTGTCCCCTTGCCAGCCCCCCCCCCCCCCCCACTGCTTGTCCCCCTGCCAGCCCCCCCCCCTGCCACCCCCCTGCTTGTCCCCCTGCCAGCCAGCCCCCCCTGCCCCTGCCAGCCCCCCCCCTGCCCCCTGCTTGCCCCCTGCCAGCCCCCCCCCCCCTTCCCCCTGCTTGTCCCCCTGCCAGCCCCCCCTGCCCCTGCCAGCCCCCCCCCCTTGCCCCTGCCACCCCCCCCCCCTGCCCCCTGCTTTCCCCCTACCATCCCCCCCCCCTTCCCCCTGCTTGTCCCCCTGCCAGCCCCCCCTGCCCCATGCTTGCCCCCCTGCCATCCAGCCCCCCCCCCCCTTCCCCCTGCTTGTCCCCCTGCCAGCCCCCCCCCCCTTCTTGTCCCCCTGCCAGCCCCCCCCCCTTGCCCCCTGCTTGCCCCCCTGCCAGCCCCACCCCCCCTCCCCCTGCCAGCCTCCCCCTGCCCCTGCCAGCCCCCCCTGCCCCCTGCTTGCCCCCCTGCCACCCCCCCCCCCCCTTCCCCCCTGCTTGTCCCCCTGCCAGCCCCCCCCCCCTGCCCCCTGCTTGCCCCCCTGCCAGCCCCCCCCCCCCTTCCCCCTGCCAGCCTCCCCCTGCCCCTACCAGCCCCCCCCCCCTGCCCCCTGCTTGCCCCCCTGCCAGCCCCCCCCCCCCCCCTTCTTGTCCCCCTGCCAGCCCCCCCTGCCCCCTGCTTGCCCCCCTGCCAGCCCCCCCCCCCTTCCCCCTGCCAGCCTCCCCCTGCCCCTGCCAGCCCCCCCCCCCCTGCCCCCTGCTTGTCCCCCTGCCAGCCCCCCCTGCCCCCTGTTTGCCCCCCTGCCACCCCCCCCCCCTTCCCCCTGCCACCCCCCCTGCCACCCCCCCCCCTCCCCCTGCCAGCCCCCCCTGCCCCTGCCAGCCCCCACCCCCAGCCCCCCCCCCCCCTACCCCCTGGTTGCCCCCCTGCCAGCCCCCCTGCCCCCTGCCCCCTGCTAGGCCCCCTGTCAGTCCCCTGCTAGTCCCCCTGCCCCCTGATCTGATAACCAAGTTTATCCGATCTGATAACCACAACATCTTTAGCACTGCCAGATTCAGGTTTAACAGGTACCAATTCACCAATTCTGACATGTTTAGCAGCATGAGATAAGACAGGAACAGACTGAACTACATCAGATTTACAGACCATGTTTAGCACCCCTCCCCCCTGCTGGACACCCCCCTGCTGGACACCCCCTCCCTCTGCTGGACAACCCCCCCTGCTGGACACCCCCCTGTCGGTTAGCATTGCTACAGTAGTCAGCATTGCTACAGTTGCGGGCCACAAGCATTCGGCCCAACCAGATCGGGCAACACCAATCCAACAAAATCCTCATCCGCGACATTTGCAGGCTACAAGCATTCAGTAGGGATTAATGGAAGAAATCAACATGAATACAACGACAAATATGTTCCTTTGAGGAACAGATTTCAGGGGCTACATGTAGAAAACTCCTATGCTGAGAGTAATGTAGAAAAAAACTCCAAGACTAGTTCTAAAGCACAAACCTCCTGGAAAGACACAAAAAGGGCTTGGAAGCATGAGAAGAACTCACATGATCCTAAAACTATAAGGATTCATGTGAAAGGGGTGCCCCAAGGCAAGGTATGTACTGAAAATCCTTGCAGGGAGAGTCCAAGCAGCAAGGTGATTTGGAGAAAGAAAAATCAACCTATAGTGAAAAGAAAAATCCTTGGTGGTAAAGCTGTCCAAGGAAAAACAGGTTGTGTTTTGGGTTGTGAAGAAGAGAACAAACCTAAAGAAGGGGAGACACAATCCATTGGGTAAGTGTGCTCACAAATCATATATTTTAGAGCTGAAAACAGATCTGGTTTAGAGCTGGAAGTTGCATGCAGCAATGGTATCAATTCATGCTAAAAGTGGTATGTCACACACCCTTTGTGCTTTACAGTTTATATACTAACAATTTGGTGTGAGTTTGGTTTAGATCACAAGATTGTTGAGAAAAAGGAAAGGTGAAGCGGCCTTGGAGAGCCCTCTTGCACCCCCACTGGACCCCCATGCCCCCCCTGGACAGCCCTCTTGCACCCCCTTGCAACCCCCTGGACAACCCCCTGGACAACCCCCTTGAACAGACCCATTGAACACCCCCCCCCCCCCCCCGCACCCCCATGCCCCCCTGCACCCCACTGGATAGCCCCCATTCCCTAACTGGACAGCCCCACTGGACACCCCCTGGACACCCCTCCCCCCCTGCTGGACACCCCCCCCCCTACCGGACACCCCTCCCCCTGCCGGACACCCCTCCCCCTGCCGGACACCCCTCCCCCCTGCCTGGACAGCCCCTCCCCCTGCTGGACACCCCTCCCCCTACCCCCTGCACCCCCTGGACACCCCTCCCCCTGCTGGACAACCCCCCTGTCGGACACCCCTCCCCCTGCTGGACACCCCTCCCCCCTGCCTGGACACCCCTCCCCCCTTCCTGGACCCCCTGGACACACCTGGACCCCCTAGACATCCCTTTCACCCCCTACACACCCATGTGCCCTTGCACCACCCCTGCTGGACAAAACCCCCCACCCCTGGACAAACACCCCCCTAGAAAGCAGCCCTACTAAGACTCACATGTAGTGACCCCACTAAGACTGGACAGCCCCTCCCCCTGCTGGACCCCCTAGACACCCCATGGACAGACCCCCCCCCCCCAAACCCAAACCCACTCCCCACCCTTGACACCCCCCTGCACCCCCAGTACCACCTGCACCCAGCCCCCCCCCCCCCCCAGGATATTATTTGACATTACATCTACAATTGGCATTCCCATCAAAATGGATAGAGCAACTGAGGAGGCACATTATGGGTATTTTGCTAGAATAATGTGCATTTTGCTAGAGTTCTTCTAGAAGTGGACCTTAATTCCACCCTCATTGATCGGGTTGTGTTATCCACAAATGAAGATGACTTGTTTTTGAAAATTGAGTATGAACAACTACCTGCATTTTGTTCCAAGTGTCTGTCTATAGGGCAATCTAAAGAGAGATGCAGAATGAAACTTGTCTGCTCTTTTTTCTCGTAGAAGGGACATGATTTTCAGACTTTCCGTAAGAAGAGAAAGAATGGTCCTGGAGCTAGGAATGGATCTGGTCAGGCTGTTGCAGGAAATGGAAGTGTGGAACTTGGGCAGGGTCTTGCAGGAATAGGTTGTGATCAACCAGGGACTGGAGTCAGCAATATGAAGGGGAATGCTTCTGATATTTCAGGTGAAGTTTTTCAAGAGGAGGTGAATTTTGATGATCCAGATTTGCAACCTGGACTGGGGCTGGTGAGGTTCAGGGGAAGGGAAAACTAACTGTAGCAGGGGCTGTTAGTGGCCGGATTGAGGATGAAAATCAGAGGCCAGGAGCAGATAAGTCAAGGTCAGAGTTTGATGCTGCCTCTCAGCAGCGGGGTCAAGGTCTGATCTCATCAGGTGTACAGGTGCAGGTAAATGTTGATGATCCAGGCTTGGAGCAACCTGGAATTGGGTCTGGAGAGGTTAAATCTGTTCAAGGGTAGAAGAAACTCTTAGTAGCACGGGATGATTGTGTCCAGTTTGTGGATGAAAATCAGCGTCCTGTTGACTTCCAGTCGCAAGGACCTGCAGGAGAAGGAACAGGAGATCCAGGCCCTGGGCCTAGGAGCCAGTAACCTGGGTCAGAAGCTGGGTGCTTCACTGGGGCAGCCTCAGTATGGGTCTCAGCAGCATGAACCAATGGTTCAACCTTCTCAGATCCAGGAAGAGATCAATCGGCAAATGGAGCTTAATAATATAGGGGGAAGTTGGGACGGAATAGAAAATGATGATTATGCCCATAGAAGTGATCCATGTAAGGATATTTTAAGCAAGGGAAAGTTTCCTTCAGTTGATAAAGAGGGATTTCAAATTGTCTATTCAAGGAAATCAAGGAAGAAGAAAGACTGCTCTCAATGGAGAACAACGATGGTGACTAGGTCTCATAGCTCATCTACCTACAACTTGGAATGGGATGATGATCTCGGGGAGGGGGGTTATGAAAACGAAATGCTTTATTATGAAGGCAGTTTTATCAATTTCTAGCCCCATCTCCTCTCTTATGTCATCTTTTGTTTTTAATAAAATGGCTTTAGAGCCTTTCGGCTCGAAGCTTCTTTCTGTTTCGATGGATTTGGGGAGTTTGAACATCTCACATAATCGTTTAATTTAAATGTTAAACGATTACTAATGGGATTGAGTCGTACGCTTCAAATGAGCTGAAACGTTTGGGACATTTGTGTAACGTACCATGAATAGGCTGAACATTTTGAGGTTCTCGAAGGCCTATATGAATTGGTTCAATTCCTATGCAAGTGGTTGCACTTGATGGATGAGATCATGTGATCGTTAGAACTCCTCAAAGCCGATTCTCTCTAGCTCTTGTTTCTCTCCCACCTTTAAACAAGGTTCTAACAGACTGTGGTGTTGAGAGAGACCCTACCTAAGCATCGGGTGATTCCCATGAACCTTGGATACCTCAGAAGGAGTCTTTCGGTGACTTCTCGGAGATCTCGATCAAACGCTTGTGAAAACTTCGACAAGCAGGAAGGACTGGTATTGAGAGAGGTCCTACTAAGTGTCGGGTGATTCCCATGATTTGTGGATACCTCTGAAGGAGTCTTTCAGCGACTTCTAAGTGATCACAATCAAACACTTGTGAAAAGCTTCGAAAGACTGGATCGAATGGTGTAAGGTACACCATTCTTATTCTTTGTTTAGATTGATTACAAACGTATAGATATATTTCGGCGTGACTGCGGCGTGACCGCGGACACCCCTCCCCCCCGCTGGACACCCATCCCCCCTGCTGGATGTGGCTGGAGTAGGGCCACATCACGGCGTGACCGCGGCGTGATCGCGGCGTGACCGCGGCGTGACCGCGGCGTGACCGCGGCGTGACCGCGGCGTGACCGCGGCGTGACCGCGGCGTGACCGCGGCGTGACCGCGGCGTGACTGCGGCGTGACCGCAGCGTGACCACAACGTGTTGGCCCGGTCCAGCGACATCCGCGGGGCAACATCTTCCACTTAGTTTCAAATAGGATGATATGGATGGCATGAGAGGATGTTTTCTCAGAAGATTTAAAGAAATGAATGCTAATATGTGATGACTAGAGGATTGGATGACCCCTGATATACCTAATTCGGTGAGGTTTGGAGATCTAGAAATGTGTAGGAATACCTAGAGGAATAAAATATGTCAGACAATTCCAAACCAATGTTTCCAGTTGAATTGAGCCTTTGTACCACCTGTTATGCACGTTTTGTGGAAAGATGGATGAGAGGCAGCGCTGAGAGGAGATATAGTTTAGGAATGAGGAAATACGAAAAATTATAGAGCTAACCATTCAATGTTTCTCTAAGGAGGAGTAACCGCCGCAGGGTGTCGTCTTGGAGCAGGGCCAAATCACGGCGTGACCGCGGCGTGACCGCGGCGTGACCGCGGCGTGACCGCGGCGTGACCGTGGCGTGACCGCGGCGTGACCGCGGCGTGACCGCGGCGTGACCGCGGCGTGACCGCAGCGTGACCGCAACGTGTTGGCCCGGTCCAGCGACATCCGCGGGGCAACATCTTCCACTTAGTTTCAAATAGGATGATATGGATGGCATGAGAGGATGTTTTCTCAGAAGATTTAAAGAAATGAATGCTAATCTGTGATGAATAGAGGATTGGATGACCCCTGATATACCTAATTCGGTGAGGTTTGGAGATCTAGAAATGTGTAGGAATATCTAGAGGAATAAAATATGTCAGACAATTCCAAACCAATGTTTTCAGTTGAATTGAGCCTTTGTACCACCTGCTATGCACGTTTTGTGGAAAGATGGATGAGAGGCAGCGCTGAGAGGAGATATAGTTTAGGAATGAGGAAATACGAAAAATTATAGAGCTAACCATTCAATGTTTCTCTAAGGAGGAGTAACCGCCGCAGGGTGTCGTCCTGGAGCAGGGCCAAATCACGGCGTGACCGCGGCGTGACCGCGGCGTGACCGCAACGTGTTGGCCCGGTCCAGCGACATCCGCGGGGCAACATCTTCCACTTAGTTTCAAATAGGATGATATGGATGGCATGAGAGGATGTTTTCTCAGAATATTTAAAGAAATGAATGCTAATCTGTGATGAATAGAGGATTGGATGACCCCTGATATACCTAATTCGGTGAGGTTTGGAGATCTAGAAATGTGTAGGAATACCTAGAGGAATAAAATATGCCAGACAATTCCAAACCAATGTTTTCAGTTGAATTGAGCTTTTGTACCACCTGTTATGCACGTTTTGTGGAAAGATGGATGAGAGGCAGCGCTGAGAGGAGATATAGTTTAGGAATGAGGAAATACGAAAAATTATAGAGCTAACCATTCAATGTTTCTCTAAGGAGGAGTAACCGCCGCAGGGTGTCGTCCTGGAGCAGGGCCAAATCACGGCGTGACCGCGGCGTGACCGCGGCGTGACCGCGGCGTGTCCGCGGCGTGACCGCGGCATGACCGCAGCGTGACCGCAGCGTGTTGGCCCGGTCCAGCGACATCCGCGGGGCAACATCTTCCACTTAGTTTCAAATAGGATGATATGGATGGCATGAGAGGATGTTTTCTCAGAAGATTTAAAGAAATGAATGCTAATCTGTGATGAATAGAGGATTGGATGACCCCTGATATACCTAATTCGGTGAGGTTTGGAGATCTAGAAATGTGTAGGAATACCTAGAGGAATAAAATATGCCAGACAATTCCAAACTAATGTTTTCAGTTGAATTGAGCTTTTGTACCACCTGCTATGCACGTTTTGTGGAAAGATGGATGAGAGGCAGCGCTTAGAGGAGATATAGTTTAGGAATGAGGAAATACGAAAAATTATAGAGCTAACCATTCAATGTTTCTCTAAGGAGGAGTAACCACCGCAGGGTGTCGTCCTGGAGCAGGG
Source organism: Viscum album (assembly GCA_963277665.1). Classification (NCBI taxonomy): domain Eukaryota; kingdom Viridiplantae; phylum Streptophyta; class Magnoliopsida; order Santalales; family Viscaceae; genus Viscum; species Viscum album. The sequence goes on along the minus strand of OY728165.1, from coordinate 1,750,311,043 downwards.
CCAAATCACGGCGTGAATGCGGCGTGACCGCGGCGTGACCGCGGCGTGACCGCGGCGTGACCGCGGCGTGTTGGCCCGGTCCAGCGACATCCGCGGGGCAACATCTTCCACTTAGTTTCAAATAGGATGATATGAATGGCATGAGAGTATGTTTTCTCAGAAGATTTAAAGAAATGAATGCTAATATGTGAATTATATGTGGACATGTATATAATGAATGTGGACATGTATATAATGATTCTAGAAGAAGTAGTCTTAACTAACTAGATGAATGTATAGACTTTCTGATCCGATACGAAAGGAAACCATAGTTCTACATGAATTATATGTTTTTTCCATCATTCTCCAGAATGTAATAGGGACAAGGAGTGTTCTTTTTACAATATGAAGGGGAATGATGTCTCTAACTATGAAAGTTGGAACGGTAAGATGAATATTCCAATCTATGACTTGGAGAGAAAATACACTACTGTCCCTTATAATGTGGATAAGATAGGGGTTATATCAGTGTAGAAGGATACTGGGAAAACTACAGACTTAATCACTTCAACATCACCTTAGGATGGTCCTTCTAATGAAAAAAACATGGATTATTCTCAGTGTGTTGTATTTACTCTAGAGGGCCCACCCCCGGGAAAATCCTTGAATGAGGACAATGTACCCCTTCCTGATAGAGAGATAAACATTGGATAGAACATCCAGTTTGAGGGGCATGTATTTTGGGGGCACCTTTCCCTGATTAAATTTTTATTTTATGTTTGTAAAACTACATGGGAACAAAATAATATGTTAATATCACTCTAATCAAAACCAATAACTGAGAAGTGAAGTTCACATAGATGCCCATTACCAAGAATGGATGTTCCCTCTTGCTTGTCGGTTGCATGCCAACGTGCCCGCATTTGAACCAACACCAACAACCTCGTCCTATGGTAGAAATGATTAATTAGATATATGCATCAATTTGTAACAATAAAGAATTTTTTTATCTAATTACAAACAAAGCATATAACTAATATATTAAAAACAAAATAAATGAAGAACATAGAGTTCAAACAATCACACAAAATGCATGAATGATACCCACTAGTTACTATATTAACAACTTCAACACATATTCATGGATTTTAATGTATATGCATGTTAACATTTGAAGTTCAAAAATGATTTTTAGTAAAACATTAAAATAATCATACACACCAGAATTTCAATAAAAAAAGGTAGTAAAAAAGGAAGCAACAACCAACAGATTTAACAAGATGATTTCAGCATACAAAATTTATTAAAAGGAAACTTCCAACCATTTATTTCAACTAAAAAAAAGAAGTGAATTTTCAAGTTTAAGTAGAAAAATCACAGAATTTAAACTATTACTCCCATGGTGTAGATGCTCTATTCATTTGAGATCATTGGAAAAAATTTCCCTTCTTTTCTTGTTGAATAAATACCTTTGGTTTCCAAAATTTCATCTCCTATAAGTGTAAACATATACATTAATTTATAAAATTTAAAGTTCAAAACAGAACAAAACTAGAGTAAAAACTAAGGTAGATTGGTTCAAAGTTACTATGAAATATAACTTCTCTAGATCTATAAAAATCGTTGAATCTATACTTCAATAGGATGTGAAATTATGCTCACAGCTGCACCCCTCCACCCTCCCCCCTGCCCCCTCCCCCCTGCCCCCTGCCCCCCTCCAACCTACCCCCCTGCCCCCCTGCAACGTGCCCCCTGCCCCCCTGCAACCTGCCCCCCTGCCCCCTGCCCCCTTCCCCCTGCCCCCCTCCAACCTGCCCCCCTGCCCCCCTGCAACCTGCCCCCCTGCCCCCCTCCAACCTGCCCCCCTGCCCCCTGCCCCCCTCCAACCTGCCCCCCTGCCCCCCTGCAACCTGCCCCCCTGCCCCCCTCCAACCTGCCCCCCTTCCCCCCTGAAACTTTCCCCCTGCCCCCCTGCCCCCTACAACCTGCCTCCTGCCCCCCTGTAACCTGCCCCCCTGCCCCCTGCCCCCCTCCAACCTACCCCCTGCCCCCCTGCCCCCCTCCAACCTGCCCCCCTGCCCCCTGCAACCTGCCCCCCTGAAACTACTTATTTTGTTATGCGAGGACATCTAAGGCATGGACGCACCATGCTGAAATTTTTATGGAATTCTGCTACTTGTTGAATAATATTTATCTAGGAAAATTATTCTCATAGAGCATAATTTGATGTCTCGACAATTGTTGTTAGCTCGAAGGGATTGAGAATGACCCTCAAGCCTTTCCACAAGCCGACTTGGGTGCTCGGATCAGGGGTAATCCAATTTAGTTTGTGGAAAATGGTGTTTATAAATTATGTTTGGTAAAATTAAAACTTCGAGGGTGGAATGGATGTTCAAGTTTTAAAAGTTCCAAAATACCCTCCTCTTCTTCCTCAACCCCCACATCTTCTTCTTACCCAACCCCATGTCCCAAAGCTTGACAGCACCCCTCACCATAGATGAACCAGTTTCTAATCCTAGTTCTATGAGCATACCGTAATTTGAGACCCTGGTGAGCTTCATTGCAAGGATGGCGATGGCCTAAAAAACACATCCTTTATAAAATTGATCTCCATCCTTCATCACTTTGGAGCAACCTGAACATTAACACTCTCAATTAGTTATCAAGAACAAATCATTAGAACATTGTTGCTCAAAAATATGAGGTGCATTGAAGGATGTTAAATTACCAATGGTTTAATTATTACCAACTGAAAAAATCAGGAAACAATATAAATTCATCACCCACATCTAATAATTTTATTATTAAATGAATTTAGTTGTGGTACTCTACCTCAATAACATGCACTACTATGATATCTCTAACCTATGGATTGTACCTATAACCAGTTTATTCACCTATATAAACTGATTTAATGTGAATCTAGTTGGATAGTGTAAGATCCTCTAGTGTCCAATGAATAAAGTACCTATTAAAAAATTGGATGAGGAGTTCCATATCGATTATTGATAACATTAAGCATTATCTTTTACAACTGTCAGTTTTGATTTCTTCCATTTTAGGAAAGACATTGTTCATTTATGGGACTTCCTTGGAATGATCCCTTGTAACCCATCTAACCCAAAAAAATAGAGGTAATAGAAAATTTTTTATAATATCATAGTCAGATGCTCCTCGATATATAGAATAGATACTCCCCTATAGATAAGAGTTTCCTCGCAATAGTTTTTACAGTGTAGAAGTTGTGATATTATATATAGAATCATGATACTCCCCTGAATGTTGATTTCCCAAATGAGGCTACCCTCTTAGTGGATCATGTCAAAGAGTATTAGAAAACATATTTTGATGGTGATTTTCAAAGATCGACTGAAATAATGCTTAATAATTCCAATCTTAATTGAGTAGGCCAGGTGGTTGTCTTTATCACACCAACACAAGACGTCCAATCATACTTTTTCCTATTTTTATAAGGTTTCACTGATGATGAGGCAAATTATTAGGCTCTCATTACTGGTCATAAGTTATCAGATGATATTTATTTCCCCCAAATGGATATGAAGGGAGAATCCAAGTTATCCCTCAAATATATTAATGGTGACCGCGGCGTGACCGCGGCGTGACAGCCCCCCCCCCAAACCCCGGACACCCCTGCCAGTCCCCCCCAGACCCTGGACACCCCTCCCCCCTGGCTGGACAGCCCCTCCCCCTGTTGGACACCCCTCCCCCTGCTGGACACCCCTCCCCCTGCTGGACACCCCTGCCCCCTGCCCCCTGCCCCCTGCCCCCCTGCCCCCCTGCCCCCTGCCCCCTGCCCCCTGCCCCCTTCCCCCTGCCCCCTGTCTAGTTTAAGGAATCCACTATGAGAGAACCTCAAGGAGATCACAAATGAATTCCTTCAAAATTAATGGAACTAACAGATGGGGGGAGGGGTCTCTCATAGTGGATTCCTTAAACCAAACAGGTTCTAAGAGATCATAAATCAATTCTTTGAAAATTGATGGAACTGATTGAGAGAGAGGGAGCGATTCTCTCATAGTGGATTCCTTGAACCAAAGAGGGTCTAAGATATCACAAATGATTTTCTTGAAAATTAATGGAACTGGAAGGGGGGGAGAGAGTTACCAAAACACCGGGTAAATGAGAGGTCTTTTCACGTATCTCCGCACTTATTTCTTGAAGGTCAAAAAGAGTCCTCCCACAAGACGGGCACGAAACATACTCCTGCCACAGTAGTAAAATTCCACACATCAAAATTATCAAAACTACATGATCAACCCAATCATCTTATTATCTAAAACCACATCACGTACCGTCTTTGTATTTCGCATCCTGAAACCTTGCAGTAAGTTGAATGATGTATCCCTCAGGAAATCAATGTCCTGATCCAGCGCTTCAATTAGAATCTCGTCCCCGAGCCCATCCACAAGAAGTGCCCCGGCATTAGTGCCAGCTTCGATCACCAACTCATCCCTGAAACCAAGCTACTTGACTCACACCCAATTGAAGAAACCCAGATGAGTTGCAGGTCATGGTATTGTTCTGTAATTACCTATGGATCCTGTTGGGGAATTGAAGATGATGGATTGCAGCGAAGTTCAGAGCATTGCCTTCCAAAAATTCAAAAACACCAGCATGAAAAGAGGGTATACGGTTATTGAAAACCAACTCATTCCTTGCTTTCCAAATAAATGATAACAAGCTAACAGAAGCAGACATCATAAGGGCACGAACCTATTCACTGCACTGGAATCGGCAAATGGAGAGAAGCAGTGCCTCAATTCCCTACAGGTCCAGACAGCAGCAGAAAACCATCTGTACATACTCCCATAGTCTGATTGTGAAGGTGCAATGCACGAAAAGATGAGATAGGGATTCATCCGCATGAAGGCAGAAAAAGAAAAATGGAGGAATGGAACGTGATAATAAAATTAGAGAAGATGCTTTACCTCAAATGGGTAGATTTGAATCTTCCCCCTATAAACATTAGGAACCCAACATTTCAATTTGTAATGGCATAGGAAAACTGTAGAAACATTTGATTCATTTCGTCTCTCATTATGACACCAAGATGGGGAAACCTAAAAAATAGTTTGCAGTGAAACTGAAGTGATAAAAAATGGAATGATAACGATACCGACAATGAGGTCGTCGGGGGGAGGAGAGTTCGTCGGAGGAGTAGATTCCGTCGGGAGTAGGGGAGTTGCGGTCGTCCGGAGGAGGGGAGTCCGTCGGGGGAGGAGGGGAGTCCGTCGGGGGAGGAGGGGAGTCCGTCAGGGGAGGCGCGGTCGTCCGAGGAGGAGAGGTCGTCGGGAGGAGGGGAGTGCGTCGGGGGAGGAGGGGAGTCCGTCGGCGTCGGGGGAGGCGCTGTCGTCCGGGGAGGGGGGAGGCGCGGTCGTCCGGGGAGGGGAGTGCATCGGGGGAGGGGAGTGAGTCGGGGAGGGTTCCTTAGGAGTGAGTCCGGGGAGGGGGAGGCACGGCGAGGAGGGCGCGGCGGCGAGGAGGGCGCGGCGCGGAGGAGGTGTCGGCCTGGAGGCGTCGGGGAGGGGGAGGGCGCAGTGAGGAATCGCGAGGGGGAGGAGAAGAGCCCGATGGGTTTGGGAAAAAAAACGGAGCAGCTCGATATAGCCACGGATAGAATATTAACCATGGTAGTATAAAAGATATAGCCACGGACCTATAAAACCGTGGCTATAGGTCCGTGGCTATAGCTCATATTTGTAGTAGTGTTTGGATCCTACCAAGGACATGGGCACCAAAAGTCACGGCAATCCAAGAAGCAAAAGACATCAAGAACATGCCGGTCGAAGAGCTCATCGGATCCCTCATGACCTACGAGATCACCATGAGGAGGCAAGCTGAAAAGGAAGGCAAACCGATCAAAGTTCCAAAGAACATTGCCTTCAAAGTTCAAAAAGAAGAAAGATCCTCCTCATCATCATCTTCCTCCTCAAGCGGCGATTCAGAAATGGATAATCTTGCCCGCAAAATGCACAAATTCATGAAGAAGCACAAGAAGAAGAAATCCCGCAAGGCTCAACCCAACGAAAAATCCGAGCCCGAGGTAACATGTTACGGGTGTGGCAAGAAAGGCCATTACAAGCCCGATTGTCCACTCAACAAGAAAAAGGCCAAGCAAAAGGAAAAGAAGAAGGCATTCAAGGCCACATGGAGTGATAGCTCCACATCCTCCTCCTCCTCCTCAAGTGACAACGGTAAAAAATGTCTAATGGCATTTCATGAGGTATCCTCTTCCGACTCCTCATCCTCTAGTTCTTAAAATTCTTTTAATAATTTATCTTATGAGGATCTCCAACATACTAGAGATCAATTGGAGGAAGGTTTTCACGAACTTTCTTCCAAATTTGTTGCTTTAAAAAAGAATTTCAAAAAACTTTCTTCCGAAAAGGAACAACTTCTCAAAGAAAAGGAGGAGTTGTCCCTCAAAATCCAAAATCTTCCCGATGTTGACTCTATGGAATCAACAATCAAAGATTTAAAGGAATCTCTTGCCAAGTTCACCCTAGGGGAACAAAATCTGACCAAATTACTAGGTTCCCAATGCGTATCTAGAACCACCCAAGGGCTTGGCTATTCCAAGCAAGCTTCCTCTTCCCATGCTCCAACTATTTTTGTAAGGGGGAGCTCCCAATATAAATTTTGCAACTATTGCAAAAAGACCGGGCACTTAATTTATGAGTGCAATTGCAAAAATTCCCGGTATGGAAGGCCCAAAACTATTTTCTTTAATGATGAATTTCATAGGAGAAGACCCGCCACTAGACAAGTGTGGATTGAAAAATCCCTTTTAGCGAGTCTCACCGGACCAAAATTTGTCTCGGTTCTAAAATCCTCTCCCCGGTGATTTGTTGTTTTTATTTAGGGGGAGTTAGGATCGTTTAAGCCTTTTTGCATTTTTATTTCAAAATTTTCAATTCAAAACTTTTATTCAAAATTTTCAATTCAAAACTTTCATTCAAAATTTTCAATTCAAAACTTTCATTCAAAATTTTCAATTCAAAACTTTCATTCAAAATTTTTATATTCAAAACTTTCATTTTAAAAACTTCAATTCAAATTTTCAATTCAAAACTTTCATTCAAAATTTTCAATTCAAAACTTTCATTCAAAATTTTCAATTCAAAACTTTCATTCAAAATTTTTATATTCAAAACTTTCATTTTAAAAACTTCAATTCAAAACTTCAATTCAAAACTTTCAATTCAAAACTTTCAATTCAAATTTCAAAAATTTCAATTGATTTAAAATCTCTATCTTGTTTTTCAACCTTTCCCTCAATCAAGTTTTATGCCCCGTGCTATTTTGATAATCACAAAGGGGGAGAAATTCTTGGTTGATTGGGGGAGAAATCTTTCTCTCATGCTTTGCTTTACTTTTCAATTTATCCTTTAAAGCATACCTTTTACATTGCTTGTTTTAGTGATTGTGATCATCAAAATAGGGGGAGATTATTGTACCTCTCGTACCCCTCGTGGTTTAATTTTCATGATCACAATCACTCTCTTTTTATCTAATCTTGTTTTAAGTGTTTTTGTTGATAGGCAAAAGGTTTCCAAGGAATTGGGCCAAGAAGGACTGAAAGTGGACTGATTTTCAGTCCACCGGCCAACCGGTGGATGACCACCGGCCAGCCGATGGAGCCTGGACAGAAGGCATCCCTCTGTCCAGACCACCGGCCAACCGGTGTCCCACCACCGGCCAGCCGGTGGAACCCAGATAGAAGGGACAGCTACTGCCTCTTCACCGGCCAACCGGTGGCCTCCTCACCGGCCAGCCGGTGGTGCCTGAGCCCGAAGGCCTCTCCTTTTTCAAAGCACCGGCCAACCGGTGGCCAAGCACCGGTCAGCCGGTGGAGCCAGTCAAACTAGCCGTTGGGCTTTGACCAGACTTGTCCACTTGACTCCCAACGGCTCCGAAGGCCTCTCCAACAGCTCCGAAGACCCCCAAAGTCCATTTGAGGGTTCCCCCTCTATAAATAAAGGACTAGGAAGCCCCGGAAACACAAGGAAGCCCACGGGACACATTTTACATCATTTGGAAAACCTCCGGCGGATTCCTTCAAAGAACCTCAAATTGCTCCAACCCACTTCCACATCCAAGGAGCACCACCATAGAATCTTGGGAGCGCTCTTCATCAACTTCATCAATCCATTGGCGCCCAAGACTTCTCCTCTTACGGTTTTTCATTGTTTTAATTATTTTGAGCATCAATTTGGGTTTGTGCCTACAAACCCCTCTTTCTCTCATCTCCCTTTCATTTGGGTTTTCACACCACCTTCAAGGTGTGAAGAGGTTAGTCAAGCCTTCCCTTTAAAAGGCTTGAGTCATAGGTGAGCTAGCCTTCACCTGTAAGAAGGCTAGTGGGTTCTTGCTCAACCAATAAAAGCAAGTGGGTTCTTGCTCAACCAATAAAAGTAAGCTGTAATAGGTTCTAGACTACCTTAAAGTCTAGTGGGTTTCTTGCTAAAACCATTAAAAAGCAAGCGGTAGTAAATCTCTCAACGGTTGAGTTGGGAGCGGAGACGTAGGCTTTGGTTTAAGCCGAACTGCGTTATCAAGCTTTGTGTCTTGCCTCTTTTATTTCCGCTGCACTTTGATAATTGTTTTAAATTGTTAATTTTTTTTAAAAGGAAATTCACCCCCCCTCTTGCCATCACTCTCCGCCCAACAAACTGGTTTAGCTTCCGATAATCCACACAGAGTCTGAGGGTACCATCCGCCTTCTTCGCAAAAAGGACCGGAGAACCCCAAGGAGAAGTACTAGGTCGGATGAAACCCTTTGCCTGTAACTCCTCCAACTACCTCTTGAGCTCCTACAACTTAGGTGTAGCCATCCTATAAGGAGGAATGGACACCGGTGCTGCCCCTGGAACAATCTAAATAGAGAAATCCACCTCTCTCTGGAGGTAGACCTGAAAAGTCGTCCGGGAAGACATCCCTGAAACGATCAAACACTGGAGGGAAATCTTCCTGACAAGTCCCCTAATCATCCAGATATAAACTAGCAATCTGGGTTGTGACTCCACCTCTCCCATGATGCTCTAGTCCAGCTCGACTTTCTTGAACATACCACTCACCTTTGTATAGAAACTCTCTGCCCTCTAGTGACGTGAAACTCACCATGTGAGGATAGCAATCTAAAAAGGCTCAGAAGGGAACCAACCAGTCCATCCTGAGAATGAAATCATATCTCATCATCTCTAAGACATAGAGGCCCCAAATAAAGTGACACCCACCAACCTCAAGGGGTCACTCCTTGCACTGACACACACATGTCGTTCTCATTCCCAATGGAGTGTCTAGCATCATAACATCAGAAGAAGAAGAAACACAGATCCTGAGGATCTCCACAATGGGAACAGATATAAAGCTATATGTAGCACCCGTATCGAAAAGTATCGAAGATAAGACAGAAGCTACTAGAATAATACCTCTGACTGTAGAAGGTCTGGGATCCTGCTCCTACTAGGTCTGTTGCACTGCATATGCTTGCCCAGTGTCGCGGCCCTGTGACATAGCCTAGATACCCTGAGTTGTCCCACCCTGCTGCCTCTGAGATCCTGGTGTCTGGATACCATGGCCACGACCACCATCTCGGCCTGAATGCCCTGGCGTATTCCAGTTTCCCGACTGGTAAGAAGCTGTTGGTCCTGCTCCCACATACAGAATCTACACAGAACCCCTCTCACTATCCACTGGTAGAAATGCCCTGCAAAATCTCTACAGATGACCCATCTTGCCGCAAGATCGGCACTCCACTGGGTCTCGTAGACACTGAGGTCTCTTGTACCCCTCTCTACCACACTGGTAGCACATGACCTAGCCACCTGAAACATTCCTCTAGCTAGTACTTCCACTCTGAGATAATTCCAACTATATCTTCCTCTTGCCAATAGAAATAGTACCAAAAACTGGTGTTGAACCACCCTAGCCCACACCACTAGCTTCCCGCAGGTTCCTCTCTGTAATCAGTGCCTGATTCACAATAGCATGTACTGAAGGCAACCTGAAAACATTCACCAGTGATCGGATGTCATATCGGAGTCCATCCTCAAAGTGCCTAGCCCTCAACGTCTCATCACCCACCAGAACGGGTGCAAAACACTGAAGCTCGGTGAAACGATCAGAATAACCCATCACCAACATAGTTCCCTACTGAAGATTCATGAACTCTCGAGCTCTATCTTCTCTCAGCATCTTTGGAAAGAAGAAGTCATAGAAGACTGCCTGAAAATCTTCCCACACCATATCCCTGTGATGCTCTGACTGGGTGGTAACATCCCACCACCTCTTGGAAGAATCACGCAGCATATACGTCGCGAGCTTGACCCTCCACCCTGGAGGCATCTTAAGATGCTCGAAAATAGTCTGCATAGATCCTAGCCAAGACTCCGCAGCTTGTGGTCCGCCATCCCCTGAAAATGTAGGCGGATGCTGCTGCTAGAATATACGAGTCAGCTCATCCATAGATGTGGCAGCCAGAGGTGCTCCCTGAAAGGTCTGCATGAACCGCATAAATCCTTCATGGAACTGTGCCTCTGTGCTTGTGTCCGGTATAACAGCTGGCACCGCATCTGGATCTCCTAGAAGATCCACTGGTTGCCCATGGCCCACCATCTCTGGAGTATAGTCGTTGCCACTCTCCTGGCGAACAACACGTGAACGTCTAGGCGGCATGACACTACAAGGTCAAAACACTCCTTAGATTCAATATTATCAAGACTGAAAGCAAAGGAACCACAAAGGGAACAAGAGGAAGAAGGCATTCAAGATTTTAAAAACAAGACTAACGGACGTGTATAATGACTACACGGCATGTACCTGACTTCTTTTCCCCTGCACGGGTCCTTCTACACGGCTAAGCCACACGGATCCCGTTCAAAAAAACTACACGGCATGTATATAATCTACACGAAGTGTATGGTGTAATTTTCCAACAGCCCGTGTCATTTGTGACACGGCCGACTACTCGGCTTGACACTACACGGAGTGTTACACCCACACATGGCGTGTACACCACCCCATTTCCCAGCCACACTGTCAGGTCCACACGGTCTATTCTCAGACAAGACTACACGACGTGTCCCAGAGCTACACGGCGTGTACTAGACGAGTTTCGCCGACCCGTGTTGTTAGTTACACGGTCGGACACATGGATAACACTACATGGCATGTTCTATATATAAACGGCGTGTACTCTAAAGGATTACATTGACCCATGTTGTTAGTTACACGGACGGATAATAGGTCAGACTACATAGCGTGTTCCATAGTGGACATGGCGTGTATGTCTTAAGGTATCCTCCATCCGTGTTGTTAGTTACACGGGCGGACTCCGGGTCAGCACTACACGGCGTGTATAGAATCTACATGGCATGTTCTCCCAAGCTCTTCCCTTCCCCATGTCACCGCCCACACGGTTTGTGACACGAGAAGAGACTACACGGCGTGTACTCAGGGTACACGGCATGTACTCAAAAAGTTTATTTTTTTCCCCGAATAGAAGACCATACACGGCATGTTTAAAGTACTACACGGCGTGTATACTGGATTTTCCAGACATTATTCCTCAGAAACTTCTCTGAAACCCAGAAAATACTAAAAAACAACACCTAAGTGTCAAATTCCGATCCGTGAGGGCCCATACTCCCCACGAATCAAAATTTGACATCATATCTGTGTTACAACAAAATAAACAGCTAATGATCCACCAAATTCCGGTCAATGAGGGCCCATACTCCCCAAAAACCAAAGTTTGGCATCCATTCCTCAACAAGTTTATACAACAATACCCAATCACATAGAAGGTATTTATCAAGAAGCTATCACAACAGCATGCTTCTAGCACAACAACTATCACAACAACATGCACTTTATAATGCACCTACATGGCATAGAACTATGCATGGCGTGTGATTCCTATCATGTTTCTAAATGATGCATGAGATGGAATACCCTCATCTCATCGGGTTGCAACTAAAATAGAACCCATGGATAAAATATAAACAGCACAATCACAAGTGTGTCACCCAACGGTAAAATCAAATCAACTGTAAATTTGCAAAATCAAAAGAATTTCAAAAATACGAGGTAGACTAGCTTTTCCATGTACACGGGTTAGCTATGCCCGGGAACAGCTTATTACCAACTACAGTTCCCATCATATCCCTGACTAAGGCTCCTAATAGTAAGTCAAAGAAAATAACTCCTCTGATACCACTTTGTAACGTCCCAGATCTGGGTGCCACTCAACGGGTGCCCCGAACCCAGTTGGTCACATGACCTCAAGTGCATTTCCCCAAATGTCAGAGGATGCCGACTAGCAGCGAGGGCCCAGGTCTGATAGTGGGGAAACTATGCCCTCATTTTTCAAAGTGTAGCACAGCGGAATAAATTAAAAGGCATACAACAACAGTGGAAGCAATAAAACATACACATTTAATATAACAACTGTAGTAAAAGACAACCAACCATTTATATAGATATGATGCAACATGTCTCAAGTTCTAAGAAAACAACCAGAACATGTTATATAGCAGTACAATACAATACAGAATACAATAAAGAAAAAAAACAGCCGCTAGCATCGTGAGCCTAAGCCCGGTCCCATGCTCCCCTACTGCTCAGCGGCAATCAAGTACCTATATAAGGACCCTTTCCCTTATCTACACCTGTAGAAACGTAATCTGTTTGGGCCGAAAAGCATGAATCAAACAGGGTGTGAGAAATAAATCCCAGTAGGCACCCACCAAAGGCACGTGCCCAACTGTGTGAAATCATGAAACAACAGTGTGCAGTAGTAAAATGCAATAAAGTAAGTAGTACTGAAAAGTAACTAACTTAACCAGTTATATTTCCATTTTAATATCTATTTAATCATTTAATTTAAAATATCTCCACAGTGAATATTATAAGTAAACAGTCAATTTCCTCAGACACATAAACCCCTACCCTCAGGTAAAGAGAGTCCAAACACAAGAATCTACCCACAGGCATACGGATATTTCCCACGAGCGTAAGAAGTGTTGTCCACAGGCACAGAATCAACTGCCCACAGGCACGGAAGAAGTTGCCCAAAGGCTAAATAGTACAGTGCCCACAGGCTAATCATAACACTGACCTCAGGCTAAGCAGGTAACCGGCCATGCCCAACATGTAAATAAGTATTACACAAGAAATTCCTCTCAAGGAAATTCTACAATCATTACTCTAAAGGCATACCCTCGGGTATCCTGGAAAAACAGCTAAACAGAGAAACACACCCCTGGGGTGGTCCTGGATCCAAGCAACGATCCCAAACAGTAGTTTATTATCACTATTAATTACCTATTCAATTCTAGGTATTTAAAATAGCCATGGCCTCAGCCACACGACACACCAACATGGGTTCGTGGCACAACGGTACACAAAACGCACAACAGTTGGAATATAACCACCAAGACACCTACCTTAAACGCCCCTAATCAGTATACTCGAATGACGTTCCGTGAATTTTCCTAGAATGAGGTAGATATGAGGTGAAAGGAAACTCTCTTAAACTCAAATAACTTCCATTAGAGTAAGAATTGGCAAGAACTACACACAAGGAGATGAGAGGGCTTACCTGTGCGGTTCCAACGTGATCATCCGAGGCGGAAACGGATTCCCAACGCTCGATCTAGAGATCCACAAAGATTCAGCCATCCCCTCCCGATCTCCCATCCGGTTCTAAGCCTTCCCTGTGAACAGGGTTGGCTACTGCCCATTTTAAATGAAAAAAAAAGTACACGGCATGTATTTCCAGGTACACGGCGTGTACTTCTCATTTTTTAACTGTTCCTCTGGCGTTTTCCCGCCAACATGGCAATGTTCATCTACCGACATGACTACACAGTGTGTATTATTGAGTACACGGTGTGTTCTATCACACAGCTAGACACCGCCTTACTATTCGCCTGCCGACTGACTACACGGCATGTAAAGGACCACTACACGGTGTGTAGTCAGTTCTACACCCTTCATCACCGACACGGCCACACGCCCCGTGTACTCATCCCACATGGCCAACAGTACACGGTGTGTGGAAAAGTACGCGGCGTGTACCTCCAAAATTTGGGATTTTTCCCCATTTTCCTTACTTTCTCAAAAACACTTAAGGAAAAGAGAAAAGAAGAAACTTGTACCTCAAAAATAAGAACCGGGTTCTTACAGTTAGGTTAGGGATCATGCTCATTTTTTCTAGAATGGAAGTCTTTCCTTACTCCTTCCTATTATCAGAATTTTTTACTAACAATGAATTGGAATATCAATCTTTCATTTCAAACCTAAAACTAGAACTCCAAATACTATTGGACCACCTGGAGGTGAAAGGTGACTCAAATTTGGTAATCAAACATATAAACGTGGATTATGATATCAAAAAATAGGATTTAATTACCCTACTTGACTATGTATAAGGGTTTATGGAAGAATTCCCCTTAGAGACAACATTGACTCACATCCCACAATCATAGAATTATTGGGTAGATGTGTTGTAAAATGTAGCTACGATTTTGGTAGATCCAAATTGGGATGAAACGATCATCAACATTTCCCATCACTGAATGGTATCGCCATTTGTTCAAGTCAACATGGAAGAGATCAATGAAGTCATCCCTATCCCTAAACCATATGGTCCTATCACTAGGTGAATGAATCCAATCATTTACTACCTCTAAAATGGAATAATTCTATCAGACAAAGATGGGAAGGATCAAATATGGAGGTGAGTATCCACCTTCACTCTCTATGGTGGCCCAAATCACCAGAAAACCCTCGATAAACAAGGCTTTTATGGATTCATTATCCAATGTATCAATGGGGAAGAGACTATGGATATTATGGAATTACACCCGGAATCTTGCGGTGCCCACCAGTCTGGATACAAGATTTCCTACCAAATCTGAAGGCTTGGGTTCTGTTGGCCCACTGTGACATATGATTACACAGAATTCATAATGAAATTTCATTCCTATCAAGTATATTCCAACTTCATCCATCAACCCCCAGAGTTTCTACATATATAAAAATACTTCAATCCATTTTTCATATGGGGGGTCGATGTTGTGGGGGAATGCCCTCCAGCTATAGAGAAGTAGTTCAAATACATTTTAACCTCTATCGAGTTCTTCTCCAAATAGGATGAGGCAATATGCCTCAAAGAATTTGGGTCCAAAAGAATTGTCAGATTCATGAAGCCTAACATCATTACCATATTTGGTGTAAATCATACAATATTGATGGAAAATGGAACCAATTTATTTTCTACTGAGGTGGATAAGCTATATCAAGAGTACAATATCAAATCTAACCATATGTCTTGCTATAATGTAGTAGATAATAGATAGATAGAGTCCTTTAATAAGACCCTATCAAACAGAATCTAGAAAATTGTGGATAAATATAAAAATTCTTATCTTGGAAAACTCTTTTATGCCTTATGGGATTACTGGACTACAACCTGTACTACCACATGGGAAGCTCCATACTAATTGGTATATAGAACAAAGGCAGTCATGCCCCTTGAGATTCAATTTCCATTACTATGTATTCCCATCTTTCACTAGTTATACATAGATGAGAAATCCCAGAAATGGTTGGATGAATTAGATTGACTAGATGAAAAATGATTTCATACCTTTCATCATTTGGAGGTATATCAAAATTGGATTATGTGATCCTTAAACAAGATGCTCTACCTTCATTCATTATTATAAGAAGAACTAGTATGGTTCCTTAGAATTCCAATGATACCAAGAAAAAAATCCTCCAAATCTTGAACCAAAGTGGGAGGTACCTTACTCTATACACAAGTTCTAATCTAACAGAGCTTATTCCATAATCTGAATGGATGGAGAACTCATTATGACCCCAAACAATGAAAGTTTCCTAAAGAAATATTTGGTGTAATCACATAGATAATGCCTCAGTTGTAAGATATTAAACTGCATAGTTGGTCTTGGTCACATAACCTTAAAATTCATGACATAATGTTTGTGTTGCATGATGTTAAACTATGTGGCATCGTCATACTTGTCACCTGATAATAAACTGCATGACATATGGTCCTAGTCATTTGACCTAAAACTACAATACACCATTCGTCCATACTGTATGACATTAAACCTCTTGGTTAGCATCCCTATCATATGATGTTAAGAAACCCATAAAATACCATGATCTGAGACACTCCTCATGGTCCATTAAATATGGTCCTCTATCCCTAGTATAAATCCCAATTAAATCCCTTTAAACCCTAAGAGGGTTGATATGTCCTCTTGGATAGACAAGAGGGAGAAAGGATGGGTAGCTCCCATGTGTAATCTCCACTCACATCATTGCCATTCCATAATGTTACTTGGTCCCCCTTTATAGGTATAAGACCCATCATTTTCACATCCTTACTACATGGCATAAAACTACATGGTCTACATCCTTTTTGTATGATGATAAATTGAACGATCTTTATAGAACTACATGTGGCTTGATTCTCATTTCAATGAGATGTGTAGTGATTCCCAGATATCCTATCTCAAGTCCAAATGAAATGAAAAAAAAACTATTTTCTATGTATAAATCATACCTCCAAAAAGAACTTTTCTACAACTACGTGTGGCTTGATTCTTGCTCCATCAAGATATGTAGTGATGACCAGATATCCTATCCTAGGTCCAACCATAATGAAAAAAAAATCTCCTCTTTTCTCTATGTACTGATTAGTCCAACATAGGGAACACTTCCAAAACTACATGTGGCTTGATTATCATTCCAATGAGATATCTAGTGATTCTTATACCTCATTTTTTAGTCCCATTGATCATTCTGAAAAACATTAAATCCCTCTTTCCCCATGTTGAAGCCTGATTGATGCGGGGAATAATTTTCAATAACTACATGTGGATTAATTCTTGCTAAAATTAAATACATAGTGATGCCCTGATCCTATGTCTTGGTCTATCCACAATCCCCATTTTCACATTAGGAATCTTACGTCATTGTTGCATGACATTAAAATGAATAGTTCTTTAAGAACTATGTGTGTCTTGATTCTCATTACAATGAGATACGTAGAGACGCCTAGATCATAAGTCCTAGCCCAGCCACTGCAAAAGTCTAAATGAACCTACCCTTCACTTGTGATTCCTTTATGTTGTGTAAGAATATTTTACAACTCCTTGTTTCTCACACCGAGCATAGCTTATGTGGAATTAGGAGTTTTGTTAATGAATTTTCCCACATGAGTAAGGCATATCAATTTACATCAGGGTTATCATGTTCAAGGTTGAAAGACCTTAAAAGGAAACACTAGATTTCCTCACTGCATGACAATAAACTGCATGATTTTCTTAAGAACTAGGTGTGGATTGATTCTAATTATAATGATATATTTAGTGATGTTCGGATCTCTAATCATGGACCCATCAGCAATATAATATGAGAAATTACCCCACTCTCCTATGTTTGAGTCGAATCTATATAAGAGGATTTAGCATGGTGTCTTAACCCATGTGTGAGAAAATATTCACCCCCCCCCCTCCATACATGAATTGAATTAGTATGAAAAACCCTTTGAAAACCATGTGTGGTTTGATTATTACTTCAACAAGATACATAGTGACGCCCGGGTCCTATAACCAGGTCCAACCACAATATTACTTTATTTTTAATGTTTATTCACCTACTTACTCACTACATGACACTAAACTACATGTTTGACATCCTCACCATATGACATTAAACTACATGACTAATGTCCTTACTGCATGACTTTAAACTGCATGGCTAATGTCCTCACTGCATGACTTTAAACTGTATGGTACCTCAATAACTACATGTGGCTTGATTATCATTATAGTGAGATACATAGTGACACCTGGGACTCATGTCCAAGTCCCATACATAGGGTAAAGTAAAATACCCCCTCTCATATGTATGAAAAAAAAGATCTATGTAGGAGTTGTTAATTTGGGTCCCCTCATTAGGGGATCCACCAAGGAAACAGAGATGTCCCCCATCTATATGTGAGTGAGATCTATGCAAGGGACTCTACGCTTCATGACTGATATTGGTCCAAACACTTCCTTTATGTTCAAACACCCCCTTACACATTTCATACTCCTAATATTGGACACTTTTGTATTTTCATAATCTTTCTATAACTTTTGGTGATAGAATGTTTGATACCCAAGGACTCCTTTTCTTGACTATGTTGTAACATTCCCCAATTGGTTTTTCATAAAGAAACCCACAAAACAAGTTTTTCAGCCAAGGGATTCCACTATTTTACTATGCCATAACATGTCCCAGTTGGATTTGCATAATGTATCCCACAAAATGGGTATGTCAGCCAGTGTTAACTTCACCCTTGGAAGAATCCTCTGCTTTTATTGTAATATTTGACAACATTATGTTGGAACCTGTGATTCAAAATTATTTTTTGGTCATCACTCACATATTTTTCCCATATCCTTTATACTGATCTAAGAACCCATAGTATCATGGTTTACAATCTCCTCCCTTATGTATGAAGTATTTTGGAATGACCTTGGTCCGATAGGCCACATATCACCTATATTTTTTATAATGTTATGGTCCTACCATATTACCTAAAACTATAGTCATCATATTTACTATACTTGGGTTAGACCTGTGTATGGAAACTATTCCCCCAATTCATTGGTAATTTTGACTTGAAATGATCCTTCTTTATTCCGGTACTTTACTTTCACAAAATCAGACTCTATGTTTAGGAAAATACAAATCTCCATAAAATTCCTTTAGCCATCAGCAATAGAATTTTATAATTCTTGATAAATTATTTATATGACTATATTGTAACACACCCTAGTTTTCTTAGCATAAAGTATCCCAAAAATGGGTTTTTTAGCCAAAGGATGACTCTATTTGACTATTCTGTAACATTCCTTAGTTGGATTTTCATAAAGTAGCCCATAAAATGGGTTTTTCAACCAACAGTAACTTCTTCCTCAAGAGAGACATCCTATAATTCCATAATACCTTTTACACATACCACTTTTTGGATCTGAAGATCCCAAGACTACAGCTTAAAACATTCGCTCCCTCATTCTTGAAAGTGATAGCACATTCTCGAATAGATTACCATGAAATGGGAGAATTACTAACCTTTTAGTCAGAGATAAATATCTTAAATTAGATCCCCCCTAATTTCCTTATTATACAACTTTAAATTGTATAGTATAATTTCCTTATTTTATGACTTTAAACTATATATCATAACGTCCTAGTTACAAGATGTTAAATTGTACAACAATGTCCTCATGGTAAGACATTAAACTACATGATCAATGTTCTGATTGCATGAAATTAAACTTTATGATGCTTTAGACCTTTTCATAAAGGTACCTTCCCCCTAACATTGATCATTTGACAAAATTTACCCTCCTTTACACAAAACAAATTCGTGTAGGAGCGGTTTCCCATTCATGGACAATGCTAAGACAAATGCTCTCTTCCTTATCAAACACATACCCTTAGAAAACTACCCATCGTGGCCACAAATTTCCTTCATCTATTAGTAATATAATGTCAAAATTCCTAAGAACACATTTACCTTACTTTGTTTTATAATTCCATAGTTGGCTCTACATAAGTAACCCACTAAAGGGCATGCCATCCTAAGGAATCCACTATTTGACTATGTGGTAACATACCCCAGTTGGATTTTCATAAAGCAGCCCACAATATGGGTTTTTCAACCAGTGGCAACTTCATCCTCAATAAACACCACCTCTATTTCTTAATAACATGTTTCAGATTCACAAATCTGAAAAACATGTATTAAATTTCCCCTCCGGGTGTCTAAAGAATGTCGGAACATTTTTGGCCAACAATCCTTTTTCATGTCATCACTTCAAAACATATGGTCAAAGTAGTTCAACCTAAAATACCATTCTTATTACTCTAGCTTGAAAGATTTTAAACTACCCATAAAAAGAGACACATTACTCGCCAGGTTGAAAAATCACAAAGGGTGTACTGGAAAAAAAGTCAAAGTCTCATCTCGCTAGACCTGCACTCGGTATGGTTCAGGAAAAAAGATTGAGCGATAAAAATAAATAGGCATAAAACTTGTTAAGATGAAAACTCAAAAATGGATTCCTATGAAAAATCCAAGTCTCTCCTTCTAAGTCTTCTCATATTATACTTAGGTATAAATTAGGATGATGACACAAAAGACACAAAATTTTAAAGGTTGTTCATATAACCTTTGAAACAGTCAAATTGCACTCTCTAGGCCACATGGCTTAGGAAAAAATTAGATCACTCTCTCATCCATTTCATTATAATTATAACATGATGAAATTTAATCAAATGAGTTATTTTTAGGGTTTTATTATGATTATATTAAGGATAAAAGTTCAAGAACAAGTGATTGGAAACAAAAAAAAACATTTTCATTTATATCTAGCGCGTAGGGGAACTTCCACATGCTAGTACCTATCTTCCAAGTTTTACATTTTTTTTCCTCAATATAGTCTTTGAGAAGTTGAACTGTACCTCAAGAAACTCTCATAGATTTTCAAATCTTCCTTGATTATGTAGTAGTAGCCTCCTCATCTTTACAGAGCTTCTCCTGCTCAGAACTAATGGTGCCTCTTATTTGTGCCAAATCCCCTACCAAAGATTAGTGGAGTTTGACTACCTCTTAATTTACAGAATTTAATTCCTCAAAAGGTGAATTATTTAGAAATATTTCTCATAGATATGATATTGATACACCTATTCCTTCTTGGAGTGGCTAGCGTCATCTCATATTATAGCAGCTCTAAGTTCCTCAAACTGACCTGGGATATTTTCCTTGTTTTACTACGATCTTTTCTCCACATCCCTTTTTTTTATGATTGAATTCACCACTTCATGGATAGTTTGGTAATTAAATCTACCATATCCTAGCATGTAAAGCTTAAATAGAATTCAGTGAAGTCATGACGACATGACTTCAAGAGTTGTCTCCCCGATTATCTTCTAGATATCACATCAGACTAAAATTCATGTAGTTTGGAAAGCCTCATACGTCTCTAGATCAGATTTAGATCTGCTCTCGGAGGGAGATATATAGTCTAGGATTAATTCAATCAACAATCCACCTTGTTTTTCTCCCTCCAAAAAAACCTCAATCTTACCTACCAATGTTTGTGGAACTGGAATGGTAGCTCCCATATCAGGCTCAGTTGTCGAAGCTAATTGAACTGAATATCAGGTGACACTTCTCATAAACATGATGAGTTCAACACAATTAAAAGGAAATTAAGTGACTAAAATAGTTGATAACACTCAACCTTTGTTGGTTTGGCTATTGGAATTGATACCTCTCTAGTGCCCCCAACCTCAATTTCCAGAGTAAGAACCTCCTAACAAGGAACATCCTCCTATGTTTACTCAGTAACTAGAATCAGTGGCTCTCTAGGATCTACCACTTTATGATTTACAAACGTCACCCCTTTAGAAATAGGAGTAGGGTAGACTTGGATTCCTTGTTCGTAAAGTTCCTTATAAATTTTCTCTATAGAAAAAGATGCATAATATGAGCTTTGATGTGAAGCATTAGGTGAAAGAAAAACAAATGGGATTGGAAAATTCAAGAACCATAAAAATCACATCTATTAAATTCCCTATTGAAATCCTAAAACTCCTGGAGGGAACCTAAGTTATAAATTTTTAGATTAATTAGATACATAATTTCATGATATGTGGAATCTATTCTCACATCATACTCACCAATAGGGGTATTTAAGACGCATTGCTCAGGACCCGAATTGGATCTGTCATCGGTACCCTCTACCCACTTCTCGAAAAGCACAACATCATCATGCCCCTGTGAAGTCAGGTTCAGCATCAGCACCTTCTTCAAATAGTCTGAGATCCCTATTATCCCCTTTTGAAGTGGCAGTGGGACCAAATTTGATGGTTGTAGGGTAATCCAGTATAGGAGATAAATCTAAAATATCATGAGAAGAGAAAAGTTAGAAACAACACATGACACCTAAAGGAGTGCATATGACATTACCATGGCCCCCTCCCCTATCTAAAGTAATGGGGGATGATGTGGTTGTATCTATTGATCCTTTATCTATAAAAATGACGGAATCATCAGCATGGGTTCATGCCTCTCCTAGGGTATCCACCTTGATCCTTGAAGTACTGATTTCAGATCCCTTAAGGGAGGAAAGCAATCCAAATTCTGCAAAAAAACATGGTCATAAGTGTATATCGAGAAATTCATGATATCAAATGATGGAGCATAGACTTAATGTGATTCATGTGTCGGTCCAAATTTATTTCCCTTTTTTATTCCTCTGTCGAGATGTAGAAGGGCCCATCTCAGTCCTCTTGGAAATAGAGACTTGAGGTAATGGTCGATGAATTCCCAACACCATCTCCTCCATCATGGTCCTCTCACCCAGGGATAATTCTAGGGATCTAAGGGCCTCATTAACTTCCTCAATGGGGTTTTCCATGGGAACATACTATAGAAAATCGAGTGACTATTCAACCGGTTCTTCTTCTTCTTCTTCTCTCCTAAGCTGCAAAATAAAATCCCCTCAAGATTGATGAAATTATATAAAAGAGTAGGAAATGGAAGGTAGAAAGAGAGATATACATCAGCAAGTTCAAGGTATTTATCTCATTCCTATTTGGTATTAATATCTAACCCTTCAAGATATCCTCAGTATATCATGTTAGGTACTCACTTTGGAAATGGTATCTGATCATTAGTTTCATATATCAAAGACTCTAACTCTTGAATATACCTCCCCACCTCAGCTAAATCACCATAGGGGTGGAGATAAGAGGGTGTTATAATATTTCTCGGCTCTAGAATTCACATTCTGTATTGTAGAAACATCCATTATTGTCTAACATCGTGAGTTACTCTCTTCCATGCTTGGATCACCAAGGGTAGGAAATAAATTTACTCTGATGTGGCTTGTTGCGAGGAAGACCTGTCACCTTTGGACATGGAATCCTCTTCAAGTCTCTTTTCTCTCATAGGAGAATGGGTGAATAGAGAAAGATTCTCCTTCTAATGGTGATGACTAGAGCGTCTTGGAATTGGAGGTGTGGTTTTCTCAACCCTGGTCTTCTTGGTGGTATTTTTCTAAGATCACCTTGAAGGATCTGGAGCTTCAGCATTGTCACCTTTGGTTTGAGCCTTTTTTCCATGCATAACATGACCAGAAGTTGTTGTAGCCTTGACTCAATAAACACCATTTTTTAATACCTCTTAAGGGTATAAAAAAATACATGCACTATCATACCCAGCCTCTAGCCCAATTAATGCTTCTGATGAAGGTAGTGTGATTGTAATTTTGGATACCTCCATGGCCATCAGGATCCAGAACTATCAAGATACCATCAGATGATTCTCAATCCAAACATGCATAGGGGGAAAGATAATTTAATATTTAAAACATTTGAACTGGTGAGAAAATCAATATGGAGCAGTGGCCACAGAGATGATTTTACTTTCAATACAAGCTACCAGAATGTTGTCTCTGAATTCTATCATATATGACCTAAGTTCATGATTATTTTCCTTATAATCATCAGTAAACATCCCTATTGGTGGAATTACATATGGAAAGAAATTAAATTCTCTTGACACATTTAACATCCTCAACACATTTTTATATGTTAGGTTCAGAGGATGGTTTTTAGAAATAGCCTGAACAAATGGGTGAAATTAGATGTTGGGAACTTTAACTAGGTTCAACACAACATATGAACTAAAGTGTTCTACAATACACCCCCAAAACACTTTAAATAGACCTTAAACTATAAATGGAGGCTTCCCATTATAAGTATGAATTTTTCAATGGTAAATTACTTCCAAAATAGGTGCATTCAAACCTATGTTCCTCCCCTATACTAGTTTGTCTATGATGGAAAAATTATCTATACTCACGTCGACATTGGACTCATAGAAAAGAAGAAAATAAATTCTTAGCCACATTGTGTGGAAGTCGATTAGGAAAGTCTTTAAGAAACTTATGTATTGACCTTATAACCCTAATAGGTGTACTGGACCTTCTCCAATGTAGGCTATAATGTGTAAGGAGCACTCCAATTCTCTGTAGTGGGGCATCCTATAGTGCTCCTTCATGTGGGACCTTCTTCTACTAATTCTAGAAAATCCTTCATCTATGTTCCATGATGGATTTCACCCTTGGGGTGATATTTTTTGTTTTTTAATTTCTTCATCACCTTAAAAAGATTGTGGTCCAAGTGAGGTGTCCTTTTAGAATCATCCCACATTTTCCTTAGTGATATAAACTCATCATAAATCTCCCATAGAATGGATGGTCTAAAAATTTTGTAGACATCCCACAAGATAATTCAAAGTTCACCACGCTTCAAGTGAAAGGAATTTGTCAGAGGACTCTATTGGCTCAGTATCTCGGGGATAATCTCTGAGTTCTTATAAACATAATTTTTCCATACCCAAATATCCTCATAGATATGGATGTCTTGTGGATCCTTTTTAAATTCTACACAATTATGGTGCACTTAGTATGCCCACATCCAATTGAGCCTGAACACCCCTCCAGAATAGAAATCCTAGTCCTCCTTCTAGCCTTGCATATGATTTATCTATGAATCATGGAAAGTTGAGTCATGGAAGTGCATCTTAGATTCTTGAATGTGCAGTTTTAGATTCAGAGTACAGCTATTGTGATGCATGAAACAACTAATGAGAATCATCCTTTTCTTAATATAAGAACCCTTGGAAGAAATGTTGATCGAAGGATAGTTGGTGTAATTCACAAACTAGGACTTCCAGTTGTAACTTTGATCCCCAAGGATAAAGGCATTCATCAAATGTTAATGATCGTACAAGAGTAGATAATCTCTTTGTGGATACTCACGTTGATATGGTTCCAAATTCTTTTCCAGATTTGGAAGAGTAGATTCAAACACATCATAATAATATGGCCCAAAAGTTTTGATCATATTGGAGGCTGTTGGGGAAAAATACATCAAGGAATCCTATTGGTTTTTTTAGGTGTGATTGTGTTTGTTGACACATCCATAAGATCTCAAATGAGTTTTATTGGTGTTTCTAAAGTAGGTTTTTAAGGTGGCGCAGTTTCTCAGTGTTTGAAAATTTTTTGATCCTTGAAATCAAGAGTTTTTTTTGGCAAAGGATATCTATGTAGGAGCGAACAATAAACAGACCATGAAGAATAGTTCATGAACTACATAAGAAATATGCAGAAAGAATATTAAAATCGACAAAGGGGAAATTTCTATATAACAGTGTTATGTGGGCCGCGAAGTTTGGTACGCTGACCGTTTAGGGAAAATGGTTCATGGAAAGGATTTCAGTCCACAAGGGGAAAGAATTTCACATAATTTTATCAGTATTCGTGATGGATCATCATTTGTGGAAGTGATACTGTGATTTATGGAGTCACAAAGGGATTCATTCGCGGAAGAGATCGGCTGTCATAGAGGAGAAAAGGTGGTATGTGGACCTCAATGGAAAAAACGGTTTATGGAGGAGCTTAGTATGAAGTAAAGGTTATGCCGAATTTAATATTTAAGTAAAAGGTATTAGTGTATTTTTCGGATCTATTTTCTTATATAAGGACCACTAATACCAATATTACATAGAGTAATTTTTATTAGAAAATATTATTGCTTTGGGAAGATTTGGGCTATGTTTGAAAGAAGTTTGTGAGGAGGTAAATGAAGGAGAATAGTTCATGAGGGAGGAATACATGAAACTATTTTTGTGGGGATCTGTAGCTCGTAAAGGAAATGGATTTGTGAAGGTGAAACAGTCTGTTGAAGCATAGGAGGTCCGTGTAGGAAGAATCCATCCACAAATAAGTGACGGTCCATTGAGGAGAAGTGGTCCACAGAGGAGAAGTGGTCTACGGAGGAGAGGTGGTCCATAAATCATTCTCTCCAGGTGCTACAACACAGTTCGCAAAGGGATCAAGGAATTCAATGAAGGACTCAAGGCAATTCGTGGAGGAATAGTTCAGGAAAGTAATTTCAAAAAAATAATAGTTCTTGGAAAAGTGGAATTCATCTATGGGTGAAATAGGGACTTAAAAATAGCATCAACATATATTTGAGGATTTGTGATTTCATGAAAATTAAGGGACCTACAAGTCCATAAACTATGAGTGGATCCCTTCTAAGATCATTGAGTGAAGGAAGAGGATGATGGTGATCCTTTCCATGAGAAGTGATCCATAGAAAGAGATAAAGGGAGTGACCCTTGGGAATGTAGGGATCATACCCTAAATCTTGTAAAGGTAATGATCCTGGGCATTGAGTTTATCTATCCCAATCCTTGTAATTTGGTAGTAAGCCTTGGTATATTTGGTACAATGGGCACATTGTCATTATATGCTTCTTGGATGTAGATTAGTGAGTGTGAACTGGGTAAAAATCATTGTGTCTCATGCATTATTTCATTTTTGTTCATATATTTCTATGGGAATAAGAAGAGAAAAGTGATTTATTTAATGAAAAAACAAGATTCAAAGGGTCTGTTGTTTTAATCTGTCACACCCTGATTCATCCCCCCAAGGTATTTAACCTAATTGGGCTAACAATTGGTATCAGAGGGAAAGTTTGAAAGTTAGTGGTTCTCTCTCAATTGAAGAAATGAAGGTTTTAAATCACGAAGTTATTCCTATATTTGATGGAAACAATTTTCAATTATAGAAGAATCAGATGTAGCACTACTTCCAATAATTAGGAATGGATGTCTTTAGAGTAGTTATGCATAGAATATCAGCCAATGTAGATAGTGGTTCTTTATCATAAGATGATATAAGGGAATTGGATGTCGATGATAAAGGTATTAATTATTTAGGGGGATCCCTATCCAATTTAATATATATAAATGTGATTTCATGTAAAATATCACATAATATGTGGGAAGAGTAGGGTGAATCAAAAGTTAGAGAAGCAAAGATGTAGATTCTATGGAAAAAATATGAGGATCTCATAATGCACCATAATGAGTTTATTGATACATTATTTAACCAAGTGGATGTTTTCATGAAATACATGCATGGTCTCAAAGAAATTATTTAAGATATAAATATTTTCAAGAATATCTTGTGAAAACTTACACCTCAGTTTAATCCAAAGGTTTCTATGTTGGAAGATAAACATTTGAAAGAGTTGACATTGGATAACTTTCATAGTACTATTGTTGCATATGAAATGATAAATGATGATAACAATTCTATGGAAAATAGATGCCCAAAGAAGTGTCATTCAAGACCATGTAGAAGTTATCTATTGAACATAGTCAGGAGGAAGACAATTTGGATGATGTCATGTCATTTCTCTCCTCAAATATGAAAAGAGGAAGAGGAAAGTTCAAAGTTAAAATTCCAATTGCATTATTCTGAATTGGAAAGATTGGAAATTTTGTATAAAAGTTTCCTAAGATGTTTGAAGATGATAATTAAGACAATGATGAAATTCCCCAGAAGAAGTATTCAGCCAATGTGAAAGGTAAGAGAAGTGAAAAGAGAAATTTCTTCAAAAATATTAATCTAATTTCAAAATAAGATGATATTTTATAAAAATATGACATAGAAGAGTTGGAGGACTAAAAGGATCATAAAGAAGATGCTATGGTAGCAGTTTTGAGAAATTCCCAAAATAAAAAAGTTACAGTGATTAGGGAGAAGTATAAGGAACAGTTGACCTTTAGGATGAATTAGAAGTTTATCTTAAAGAGATAGATGTTTGAAGAGACAAAATAAATAAATCCAAAAAAGTAATTCATGATTCCAAAATTTATATGCAGTAGAAAGAAGAAGAGAAGTCTGATATGAATGAATAAATTGAAAAAAATTGAAATCATCAATGCCATAAATCTCAGAAAAGATGGTTAAGTACAAACTCAAAATTGAAGAAAAAAAGGAGATCGATAGTTTGAAAAATACTAGAAAAGATCAAATCAAAAATATCAAAGATTTGGAAGAGGAAGTTTTAGTATGAAAAGAAAAGTTATAGATCAGGTGAAACTATTGATTCCAGCAAATAAGGACATACAAGTAACAGAAAAAGAAAAATTAGAATTTAGTTTCCTAGTGAATCAGAAAATGGAGTGTCAGGAAAGGAAGATGGTTGATCAGAATGATACACCTAGTATAGGGTTTGATCATAAAAAGAAATAAGTAATGGTTGAATTTATACCACATGCTCCCACTCTGAGGGTAAAGATTGATTTGGGTATGAATCAGAATTAGAATACTCAGAGATCCCAATGGAGAACCAGTAGTGCAGTATTACCACACAGGAATGCACCCCGTATTAGATGCTATTATTGTGGAAAGACGGGGCACTCAAAAAATATTTATTCCATAGAAAAGAGGTATCAAAGGGAATAATACCAACAAATACATCAATACAAGGATCAATATTCCAATACATCATTTTATGGTCACTGTTTCTGGATTGGAGGATCCAGGCACATGGAAAGATACTGCTCATCGACAATTCAGGGAAATGTTCTAAAGTAGAATGAATGTATCCATAATTAGTAGATAAATGTATTATCAAATGATCTGAAAATGAAAAATTGATATAAAAATCTATAGGATAAATTTGGTCCATCATACTTTAAGGAAGATCAAGATTATCAATCAGTATCGGGTATGAAGTTAGAAACTTGGATGATAAAGAAGAAGATAGTTGAACAAGTAGTGGTTGTAGAGAATGCTTTTAAAGAATCAGATCACACTAGAATATGTATTATTAACAATGGATTAATCTCTCATATGATTGGTAATAAAGATACAGTGAACATAATCAGGTACGATAAGGAAGGTATAGTAAGATTTGGTAATGATGAATGTCTAAAGATTATTGGCTCAAGAAAAGACAAGTTTGGGGGGAAAGACATGAGACATGATGATGTATTATTTATTGAAGGTCCCGGTCATAACTTTATTATTGTTAATTAATTTTTTAACTTAGGATATTCTATAATATTTTCAAAGAAATTATGTGTCATAATGGAAAAATATGATGAAGTTGTTTTTTGGGGAAAGTGTGTGAAAGGAAATATCTATCTTGTGAGTGGAGAAGAAGATATGTGCTTTATATCCAAGGAAGAGGAAAAGAAGTTATAGAATAAATGTCATAGACACTTGAGCCAAACATCCTTGAAAGATCTAGTAAAATATGATGCTTCTCATGACCTACTTAATTTATCACATGATCGTACTCATACAAGTGATTCTTGTCAACAAGGGAAGATCATTCAAAAAACATATAAGGAAAAAGAGAAAAGGTAAACAAGAGTGATTTAGCTAGAGAATATTGATGTGTTTGGACATAATTACCCAAGAGATATTGACGTTAGGAGATGATATGTTATCTTCATTGATGATTTTAGCAGAATTGCATGGGTATCAATCATCACCCACAAGTCTAAAGTGTTCAGTTTCATTACAAGATTTTGACAGAAAGTTGAAAAGATGCTAGGTTAGAAAATATAGAAGGTCGGAACAGATAATGGAACCAAGTTCAAAAATATCCAAGTGGAAGATTATCTTGAGAAACATGGGATAAGGAACCAATTTTTAGTATTAATAAATCCACAGCAAAATGGAGTAGCTGAGAGAAGAAACAGAATTATAAATAACATGGTTAGAAAAATTCTCACTGAGAAAGAACTACCGGAAATTTTTTGGAAAGAAGAAGTTATGAAATTAGTATACACATCAAATATATCTTTATTGTATCCAAAATAAGAGAATAATACATATGAGAAATGGTATGGGAATAATGCAATGCTGGAGTACTTTATAGTCTTTGGAAGTAAGTGTTTTATTCTCAATAAGGAGGAACATATGAAGTTTGAATACTTTGGATATTAAGGGAAATTTCTTAGCTAATCAAATAAAATAAAATAATATAAATTCTTTAATAAGAATCTAGGAAAATTTGTTGAAAGACATGATGTAACTATAATTGAGAATTAGAAAAATCTTCAAAAAATAAATTATCAGTCTTGGGAGGATAGTGATGAAGAGATAAGTAGATCAGGGGATGTTCCAGTTCCAGAGGCTGATTTAGAAAAATATTTAGACAATTAAAAGGATGATAATAATTCAGTATCTACATAAAGACAGAAGAGAATATCTGAAATTGATAGATAGAACGTAATTGGTGATCAGACAGTGCCAGTGCAGAGAAGGAGGATAAAGAATCTACAACAAGCATCTTACTTTTCATAGTTATAGCCTAAATGTTTTGATGAAGCGGCTAGAGATGAGAATTGGGTTCAGGATATGAATGAAGAACTTAACAAAATTGAGAAGGATTAGACATGGGAGATTATTTTGAGGCCAACAGATAAAATTTTCGTTGGGTCTAAATGAGTATTTCACAACAAAATGAATGAAGATGGTGTGGTAATTCGAAATAAATCAAGACTAGTGTACAGAGGGTACTCCAAAATAGAGGGTATCAATGTTGATGAAACATTTTCACCTATTTAAAGGATAGATACAATCATATTATTCTTGGCCATAGTAGTGAAAATAAAGTTCAATGTTTTCTAGATGGATGTCAAGTCAGTATTTCTAAATGGGGTTATAGAAGAAGAAGTTTACATTGAGTAGACATATGGTTTTGTCATTCATTAATATGATAATAGAGTTTTTTATCTAAAGAAGTATCTATATGTGTTAAATTAAGCACCAAGAGCATGGTATTCAAGACTAGCTCAGTTTCTGAAAAAGCTCGGTTTCCAGTATGGTGGAGTTGATTATAATCTTTATGCCAACCATGATAGTAATCAAAGGATGATGGTTCTGGTATATTTCAATGAAATAATATTTGGTGGATCAAATGAATCATAATTCAAGAAATTCATAGAATTTATGAAAATTGAATTTGAAATGTTGATGATCGATGAGTTGGTGTTTTTCCTGGGTTTACAGGTAACACAAGGAAATAATGGCACATTAATTTCTCAATCAAAATATTCCAAGGAGATTTTGAGAAGATTTGGAATGTATAATTCCAAAGATATGATGACTCTAGTGGCTACCTTGGTGAAACTATTAACAGATGATGAAGGAAAAGTGGTTAATGTCACCAAATACAGGAAAATCATTGGAATCCTATTGTACTTAATAGTGAAATAATTAGATATTGTTTTTTCCACATGTCAAGAAATGCAGTATCAAAGAAATTTCAAGGAAAGACACTAGATTATAGTGAAAATAATACTTCGGTATATCAATTCCATGGAGGATTTTAGTTTGATGTACAATTCCATTCTCAAAAAGAATTATTGGGTTATACAGATGTAGATTGGGCTGGATCAGTAAATGATAGGAAATCAACATCAGGTGGTTCATTCTCTCTTGGTGAAGTGTGTATTTCTTAGCTAAGCAATAAACAAGACTGTATTTCATTGAGCACCGTAGAATCTGAATATATTGTGGATACTCAAGCATGTACACAGTTATTATGGATAAAGCAGTAGCTTGATGATATGTGAGTTGATGTGAAGTCTCCTATCAGAATCCATTGAGATAATTTAAGTGTTATAAACCTTATCAAAAATCTAGTTCATCACTCAAGGAAAGAGCACATTGAAATAAAATATCATTTTATTAAGGAGAAGGTGGAGCAAGGGCTTGTGAAGTTGGAGTATGTGCCTACAGAACAATAAGTTTTAGATATTCTCGCAAAGTCCTTACTCAAAGAAGTGTTTGAATGGAATCAAATAGCTCTTAGAGTTCAATCAACTTCCCACACTTGAAAAATTGTGGATGTGGGACACCCTCTCCCTAAGGTATGTTATGTTTTTCCTTAATGTATTAATCTATGTTCTTCACCCTATGGAAGACCATAAATAAATGACCTTTGGGTTTTTTGAAAAGGGGGATAAATTGTGGTTATAAAAGGGGTTAAATATTCTTAAATCAATACATGGGGAAAAGCTACTAGGTGGATCGGTGAGATAGGGGGATTTGAAGCTGTTAGGGGGAGAAGAAATGTAGGGGGAGTATTAAATCTGATGATGCTAAAGGTGATCGATCAAATGATACATATCATGAAAGCAGAGGTTTGTAATGAAAGTATAATATTGGTTTTGGAATGAAACCAAGTGATTCATTGATGAAATTTACATTATACTATTTTTTCTCATGTCGATCATTGTTCATGTGGGCTTAGAGTATGTATTGAGTAAATCCTTGATCACTATATTAATCGTAAGAATAGAACATCGATGCACTACTAAAAAATGATTTTAATAGTGCTAGAAATGGCCTTTATCAGCGCTAGAAAAGCACTGAAAATGTGAGCGATGTTAAAATCCCATGAATTTTATCAGCACTGAAAAAATTCTACTAAAAAACCCATTTATCAGTGCTTTAATTTATCACTGATAAAGGTCATATTTATCAGTTTTTTTAAAAGTGTTGATAAAGGTCCATGTTGTAGTATATTGTTATAGCACACTACAACACCACTGTAGTGTGCTGTAATAGTACACTATACCACCAAAAACACATTAGATATCAACAATAATAAGTCCCAATACAGAATTTAAATGAAATTAAATTTATAACACAAATACAAGAAAAAAACACTATATTTTATACATTTCAAACATTGGTTTATAAAATTACATAAATACAAATTATAACATACATTCAAAAACAATCCTAACTGTCAAAGTTACCATGATTTCCATTGACTTTCTTTGTCGAACTGCCAACATTACATGAATAGTTTCGAAAAAACCACCTTAACTCGAAAAAAAAAATAATCCACACGTATATGAAAACAATTATTATGAGTAATACTAAAAAGAAATAAATAAAAATAATACATTAATTATATGTACAATGATTTTAATATGAAAATATCAAGATTACCTCTGTGATTGAGTAGTGGGGGGAACTTGAAAGAAAGTGAAAAATTTCAACACTACAGGAGTGAAAGGTTTTGTGAGAGAAGAAGTTTGTGGAAGTTTTGGTTCATAAATGGATGAATGATAGACAAATCACACAAACTCCAATAAAATAATCCACCTATATAAAAAACAATTACAATGTGAGTAATACTAAAAATAAATAAATTAAACATATATATAAAATAATATGCTAATTCAATGGACAATGATTTTACTGTGAAAACATCAATATTACCTATGTGATTGAGTAGAGACAACGTCGTTGCTCTTCCTGCAAAGGTGGTAGAGGTAACATGAAAGAAAGTGGTGAATGAACCACTGCAGGTGTGAAAAGGTTTTAAGGGATAATAAGCATGAAAGATGGACAGAGCACCCTAACTCAAACAAAAGAATCCACCTGTATAAGAAAACAATTATTATTTGAGTAATACTAAAATTAAATAAATTAAACATACATATGAAACAATACATTAATTCTATGGAAAATGATTTTACTATAAAAATACCAAGATTACCTCTATAATTGAGAAAAAAACAGCATCGTTGCTCTTCTTACAAAGCCAATAGAGGTAACTTTAAAGAAAGTGATAAATTAACCACTTTAGGGGTGAAATGTTTTTAAGGGAGAAGGAGAATGAAAGTTGGAAAAAACACCCCAACTTGAGAAAAATAATTAACCTGTATAAGAAAACAATTAATATATGAGTAATACTAAAAAGAAAAAAATTAAATATACATATAAAAGAATACATTAATTCTATGGACAATGATTTTACTCTAGAAACTTCAAGATTAACTCTATGATTGAGAAGAGGAAACATAATTTCTATTCTGACAAAGGCATTGGAGTTAACTTTAAAGAAAGTGATAAATGCACCATTATATGAGTGAAAAGGTTTTGAGGGAGAAGGAGCATGAAAGTTTGACAGAGCACCCCAACTTGAACAAAAGAATGAACCTGTATAAGAAAACAATTATTATGTAAGTAATACTAAAAATAAATAAATTAAACATGAATATGAAATAATAAATTAATTATATGTATAATTATTTTACTGTAAAAACATCAAGATTACCTCTATGATTGATCTGAGAAATTGTTATTTCTCTTCTTACAAAGTAATGACACATGAACAGAAATCTTATAAAATAAATGAACTCTCAAAGGAATAATGAAAATTAAATCAACATTCCATTATATAATTTTTCAGTAAAATAGAGAAAGTATATTGTAACATTACATTTTCATCTATCCAAATGGTTTCCTTCATTGTAGATTGTTCTTTAGAGGGATTTATAACATCATCATGTGTAGAAGACATTGTCTGCATGAGTAGTTAAAATTTTAATTTAGATTATGTTAATGTAGTAGATAACATATAATATTATGAGGAAAAACATAATATATTTAAAAACACTTTTACCTTCTCATTGAACTCACTTTATTTTTTTAAGGTTTCAAGGAATTGGTTCCTCTTTAGAGAATCTAAATCACCTCTTTGTGGTCCCCTCTAACGTATAAGACATTGTCTATATTGAGACCAGCATGAACTGATTATGATATCCCAATGAAAGGGTCATCCTTGATTGAATTTTCATCTGAATCAATATTTTTTTTAGTCTCCAATAGAAAAATCTACCAATTTTTGTTTGTTGGATTAGAGACATAAAATAATTTCACTTCTTGTGATGCCATTATGAACGGGTCATCTTTTTTTCCTTCTACACTGAAATTCAACTTTACAAATCCTATTTCATCAACTTTCACTCCAATTATATTGTCAAACCATTTGAAATAGAAAAGAGGCACTTGAAATATTGTATAATCCAACTCATATATCGATTTGATAATGCTAAAATATGAAATATTTGAATAAATTGGATTTCTATCCCTGGAACCAGATATGCACATCACTTCATCCACAAGTGTATCACCACTTTTTTGTATCGTAATGAAGTCATCATGTTATTTTTTATAAAATTTATAACCATTGATTAAAAACCTAGTGTAAGATATAACATTTTAATTCAATTCTTTGGTTATCCATTGAAGTCGTTCGAAAATTGAATTTGGATTTTTAGATAACTCCTTATAAATTTGATCTCTGAACCATACTATAAACTATTGATTATGTGTATCTTATTTCCATCTTTCAACCCTTGATGGATTCAAATATCTAAGAATTTCTCTGTGGGAATCAATTTATGGATCAACATCTTCGCTATTATGTAATATATAAATATTTTCTTGCTCCCACTTTGTCAATGTAATTATAACAACATCTATTCTGAAAATCCCTTCACCCATAATGTGTTCGCTATAAAGAGACTTTGGGAGACTAATGCTTTAAACATATGATGGGTAATCGGTACAGAATTCAATAGATTCTTCAACAATATATCATTCTACAATACAACCTTCTGACCAACTTCAATTCTTAACATTCCCTTTCAAAATATTCATATATCGTTCAATGGGGTACATCCATCTGTAATGGACAGGACCACATAGTTAAACCTCTATGACCAAGTGAACCATCAAGTGGACCTTTATATCAAAGAATAATGGTGGGAAGAACATTTCTAATTCACGTAATATTATTGAAATATCCTTATTCATGATAGGAAACCTCACCAAGTCTACAACATTACTGCATATAGATTTGAAAAAGAATCAGAGCCTGGTTAATGTATGTCGTACATTTTGAGGCAGAATGCAATAGAAAGAAATAGGAATTAAATCTTACATAAAAACATGAAATTTGTGTAATTTTATTCATTTTAACTTCAAATAATTCATTTACACTACATTTGTGATATTTTATGAATACCCCTATGGAACTTTTACACTCATAAGAAAAAGGTAAAATTACAATTTTTCTTATCTGGATAGAGTGTAAGCTACTGGAGGAAGAAAATTTCACCTTCTACCCTTCACCAGTGCCAACTCTTCCCATATACCCATTTCAATCAAGTCCAATATATCCTTGAATCCATATTTTATTTTTCTAGTAACATTTAGTAATATGCCAATAACACTATCAAATACATTTTTTTCTACATGCATGACATCAAGAAAATGTTGAAAATTAAAAAAATATATAATATGGAAATTCAAAGAAAATTAATATTTTATTCCAACCTAATGTTGTAAGGTTTTTCAAAAATGATTTTCTGAAAATAGTGTCAAACTTTTTTACTTTTTTATATAGTTGATTGACCGTTGTTGGAGATGGTGTTGTACCTTGTTCGATATTCCCATTGAATGTTATCGTCTAGGATCAGTATTTATTTCTTTGAGGTAAAAAATTTTAATGTCTTAAAAACACATTATTTCATGAATGTTTCAACTGAATTGAGTATGTGTGTTTTTCACAAATGAGACACCCCAACATGCCTTTAATGTTATAGCCTGATAAATTTCCATAAGCGGGGAAGTCATTTATCATGCTATAAAACATGGACCTCAATGTGAATTCTTTACTTCTATGGGAATCATACATTTTTACACCTATATCCCACATCAATTCCAGATCTTTGATCAATGGATCCAAATAGACATCAATATCATTACCGAGTTGCTTTGGTCCATATATAAGTAGAGATAACATAATGTATTTTCACTTCATGCATAACTATGGTGGAAAGTTATAATTTACCAACATGAGAGTATATGTACTATGAGAACTACTATTTACACCAAAAGGATTTATTCCATCTATAGATAATGCAAGACAAAAGTTTATCAGCTCATCTCCAAATTCAGGAAACTCGTAATCAATTTTCTTCCAATGAGGAGAATATGCTAGATGATATAGGTTCCCATCTTTAATTCTTGTATACTCATTCCATGTTAATTGTATTGCAGTTTCCTAACATCCATATAGTCTTTTAAACCATGGTATGATAGGAAAGTTCCATACATATTTTGAGGGACTTGATTCATTTTTCTTGTATCGATCAGTGCCACACTTAGGAAATTTTATGAGTGATTCATAGTCCTTGTGAAACAATATGAAATTATTTGGACAAGCATGTATTATTTTAGTGATCATTACCATTGAATGTAAAATTCATTTAGCGTTATATGTTCAGAATGGTAGTTCATTTTCTTCTAGTAGCATATCTTTCAAAAGACCAAGTAGTTATGTAAAGCTGGTGTCACTCCAACCATTTCCATCTTTCAAATTATATAACTTCAATACAACGGACAATGTTGTGTATTTAGTACAACTGGTATACAATGGTTTCTTGGAATAGTTATTTAACCCCTCAAACAACTTTGGACAATCATGAAGGTCATCTTCAATTTCCATTGTCATTTCTTCCATGTGATCTCCATCATCTTTTAAAAGCGTATTTGTATCAAATGATTCATAAATAATAGTATCATCCCAATCAATGTCTTCATTTAGTTTTTCCCCATGTTTAGTCCAACATTTATATCTTTTATCTATTTTATTATAAATAAAATCATCTTCCAACTCTTCCGAACTAATTTTTCTTATATAATAACAACGTAAACATGGATAGAGGATTTTAGAAGGGTAGTCTACATGATCTTTTGAAAACTTGATGAACTATTTAACTCCATATTCATATTAATTTGTCAAAATATTATTTTGAATCCATTTTCAGTTCATATCCATTATATTGGGTTCATAAAAGATTAATTTTATACATTATATAAATAAATACACATAATATATTCATTATTAAAAGTGAAAGTTATAGACAATTCTAATAAGGGAAATATGGATCATTTCTACTAGAATGCCTGAGCGCCTAGATATTCTAAATTCAATAATAAGGGATATTATAATTTGAATAAATAGATGGAGATAAAGGAAGATAATAAATGATATTATCACTAAACTTTATAGGTGTAAATTGGAAGATGGATAGTGTAATGACCCTAGCCTGAATTACCCAAACAACACCAGGTTAGATCATCTTATGACCTATAACACACCTAAAATTCATTGAAGGATGGTTTAAACATTGGGTGTAAAAAAATATAAATGGGAGGTGCCCCCCCCCAATAGAAACAATTAGTACCATAGGTCAAACAAAATTCTAGCATGACCCTTGGGGTCAATGGACATACAGACCCAAAATCATCATTACCTGATATAGGCATACCTGTTAGACAAAAAAATATGGAAATAAATGATGAAATGGCTATATTGACACACATACTTGCCATTATAGTATAAAAAATCACTCCCCTATAGTCTATAAGAAATATAAAATAGATAAAAATCTGATATTCAAACATAACATGAACTAAAGGCACCATAATGATTCAAAAAGTGAAGGCTTGATGTGGAAAAACCTCATGTTCTTAACTAGGGATGGCCCCTTTAAATCTTCTCCATAAGAAAACTAAGGACCATAGTGAATTCTAAGAGGAACTAGATCCTATGATACATATAACCAATATAGGAACATACATCACCCCACTAACTTAGTTCTTGAAAAATAGCATCTGATACTGTATGTCCACAGAGGTGTCCATGAATAGTGACAGCATATATATAATCATTAGGGAACCACTAATTTTCCATAAATCATTAGTCAAAAAAATAATATACATGAAAATTTCTACACATTTAAATACATATATGAAAAAAAATATTTATTAAGAAGTTATAAAACATAGCAATAAAACAACAATAAATAAATCCAAGGTTTAGTGTCAAATATAAAAAATGGATCATACATCAGTGGTCAATACAAAAAACGGACCACAAATCGTTCCCCAAACAATAGATCACAAAAAAATCGTAAACAACATATCATAAAAAATGGATCATAAACAAAACGTAGAAGAAGAAATCAAAAATAAAACCAAAAATACACAAATAAAATTGGAAGGCCTACCCTGCTAGGTTGAAGAAAATATGAGACCCTCTTCGGATGTTGGATGAGTTGTTTGGAGGCAGTCGAGAGGTGTGATTCGACCTTCGATTCACCGAGGAAGAGTGCTGCCAGTGGGTGGCTTCCACAGAAAGCTTCTATATCGTGAAGGGTTTGCAAATGGTTAGGGGTTTTAAAATAGATCGGGATACTTTTATCAGCACTTGCCAATAATCATTGATAAAGATCCATTTTATCAATGCTTATTACATAAGCATTGATAAATTTTCATTTTAACAGTGCTTTGTTTAGCATTGATAAATCCTCATCTTTATCAGCAATTATTACTAAATCGCTCTTAAAGGATTTATAATTATAATTATAAATAAAAAATTGTAAATATTTATAAATACTTAATAAATATATATAAATATAAATATAGTAAATATATTCCTTTTTAAATATATTTATTAAAATTTTATAATTATTTATTTATAATTATAGAAATATTTTAAAAAATATTATTTATATCATTATATATATTTATATAATTATAAATATATATATTTAATAAATATATATATAGTAAATATATTCATAATTTAAGTAGATTTATTATAAATTTAATAATTTTTTAAATATAAATAATTATTTATTGATAATTATATAAATACTTTTAAAAATTATTTATTTATTTATAATTATAAATATATAATTTTATAAATATAATGAATGTGCATTTATAAATATATTTATTTATAAATAATTTTTTACAAATATATTTTTAACATTATTAATGAATATCTAATTTTGAGTGCATGCATATATGTATAAAATTAATGAAATTGAATAAATTAAGAATACACGTACACTTTAACAATATTGAAAAAATATAAGTTATGTCTGTGTGTATATTGTATATGAAAATGTATTAATTACGTATATGTGAAATCAATATAACACAAATTTGATCTATATTAAATTGAAAAATCAAACTACATTTAATTATATATCGAGTTTTATGCAATTAGTCAATATTTTTAATTCATATTAATTTTAAATTATATACCATTATTCAATAAATATATGAAAATTTAATGTAAATCATATAAATATTTTGTAATATATAAATCATATTTATATACATTAATATGTATTTATATATTTAATATATATAATTTAATAACATTAATTATCATAATTATCTAATTAATAAAATGTTTAATATTTAATAATATATAATCAATCGATTCATTTTTATCAATAAATATTTATTTAATAAAATTTGTAATATTTTTTTAATAAACACATTTTTTATTTTTTATTTTTTATTTATTTCATTTTATCAGTGATAAAAATAAAGCATTGATAAAGGGTACCCTTTATCAATACTAAAAATAAAGTGCTTATAAAGGATACCCTTTATCAGTGCTAAAAATAAAGCGCTGATAAAGGTTTTATTTATCAGCGCTAAAATAAAAGCATTGATAAAAGGTTAAATTTATCAGTGCTTTCATTAGTGTTGATAAATATGTTATTTATCAGTATTTTCTTCTAGCACTGATAAATAATAGTGTTGTTAAAGGCATGTTATGTAGTAGTGATATAATAAGGAAGGAGCTTTAATGAGATATCAAAATGAGAAGAATTGTTAACAAACCCAAAAGGGGAGATTGTTGGGGAAAATCCCTCAAGGTATCCTCTTAGTGCTTTTAGGTGTGATTTTGTTTGTTGAAAAATCTAGATGACTGCAAATGAGTTTGATTGGTGTTTCCAAAGTAGGTTTTTAAGGTGTCATTTTTTCTTAGTATTTTCCATATTTTTAGACCTCAAAATCAGAAGTTTTTTTAACCAAGGATTTCCATGTAGGAGTGAATAGTACATAGACCATGAAGCATAGTTCGCCGACCACATAAGAGGTACACAGAATGATAATGAAAATTAGAAAAGGGAAAATTTCCACATGGAAGTGCTATAAGGACAGTGAAGCGTGGTATGCGGACCACATAGGGAAAATGGTTTGCGGGAAGGCTTGCGGTTCGTGGGGGTAAGCAGTTCATATAAGGATTTCAGTACATAGAATGGCCCATCATTTGTGGAAGTGAGGAGATGATTTGTAAATCTTTGAAGGGAATCATTCATAGAAGATATCGGCCACTGCATAGAAGCAAAGGCACTACATGGACCGTGTAGGGAAAAACTATTTGTGGAGGAGCTCAGTACACATTAAAGGTTGTACCGCATCGAATATTTAAGTAAAACAGATTAGTAGATTTTGTAGATATATTTTCATATATAAGTACCACTAATCCCAGTATTATGTAGAGAGATTTTCATTAGAAAATATCATTGTTATGGGAAGATTTTTGTTAAGACTGAAAGAAGTTTGCAAGGAGGTTCGTGAAGAAGAACAGTTCATGAGGGAGGATTTCATGAAAGGATTTTTGTGGGGCTCTGCAACTCTCAAAGGAAAATGATTCATTGAGGTGAAATGGTCTGTGGAAGCATATGTGGTCCACAGAGGAAGAATTCTTCCACAGAGTAGGGACAGTTCATAGAGGAGAAGTGGTCCATGGAGGAGAAGTGGTCTACGGGGGAGAAGTGGTTCGCAGAGGAGAGATGGTTTGTGGAGGAGAGAAGGTTTTCAAAGAATTTGTGCCACATGGTGCAGTGTAGTTAACAGAGGGGTCAAGGAAGTCCATGGATGACTCAAGGCAGTTCATGGAGGAATAGTTTATGAAAGTAATTTATGCAAACTAACAGTTCACGAAAAAGTGGAATTGATCTAAGGGTGAAAGAGGGACTTTAATAAAGCATCTACCTATAGTTTAGGATGTGAGATTTTATATAAATGAAGGGACCTAAAATTCCATAAACTGTGAGTGGATCCTTTCCATGACCAGTGAACGAAGGAAGAGGAGTACAATGATACTTTCCACTGGCAGTGAGCTAGAGAAAGAGATATAGGGAGTGACCCTTGGGAATGCAGTGATTAGACCCTAAATATTGTAAAGGTAGTGATCCTGGGCATAGAAGTGATCAAGAATAAACCCTGTAATTTTTAACTGAGCCTTAGTATATTTAGTACAATTAGCACATTGTCATTGTATTCTCCTTAGATGTGGCCCAGTGAGGGTTAACCAAGTAAAAATCATTGTGTCTCATGCATGATTTCATTTTTGATCATATATTTCTATAGGAATAAGAGAGGAGAGTGGTTTTTTAATGAAGAAATAAGATATTAAGGGGCAGTTGTTTTAATATATCATACCTTGATTCACCCCCCCCCCCCCCATCAGGGTATTTAACCTAATTGAGCTAACAGAGGTGCGTGCATGTGCTTGTTCAAGGGAGATCTTCAAGGCATCCATAGAAAACCTAAAAAAAACATCATGTTCTCCCATTAAGTTAAAATTTCAACTTATAAAAGTTAATTTTTTGACATGGAATAATTCAATTTTTTGGAAAAGTAAAGGAATCATGAATGCCTTTTGAACAGGTTCCATGTGTAGGCCCTTCTACCAGGTGCCACGTGCAATCCTCCCGATAAGGTTCTTTGTAAAGGCTCCTCGACAAGGTTTTCCCCACGCAGCACCATCGCTCAAGTGGATGTACCGTGGGAAATTATTTAAGAGACCTTCACAAAAAGAGAATCATGGAACAACTGAGCAGATGACCTGTGTAATAATAGTAAAAAGAACCAACACTGAATGTGAGAAATTGGCAAAGGTTCCAGCATGTTTTATATACATTGTTGGCCTACCCTGTGGGCCTGTGTTGTGAGAATACATCATGAACATGCACACCAGACCTATATCGATGAATTATGTGGGTACCCTATGAAAAAAACATGTGGAACCTTCATAATATTTTCCCTCGT
The DNA here is from genome assembly GCA_963277665.1 of Viscum album. Taxonomy (NCBI): domain Eukaryota; kingdom Viridiplantae; phylum Streptophyta; class Magnoliopsida; order Santalales; family Viscaceae; genus Viscum; species Viscum album. The sequence continues at coordinate 1,750,268,321 of OY728165.1, read as the reverse complement.
TCTACCTGAGGACTAGACTGTCCTCTTTCAATCAGATCCACTCCTAAGGGGATGATTTTGTTTACATTCTATTTTGTCCAAGAGAATGAAAATATTATGAAGAGACCCTTAAACATGTTAAATAAGTGAATATCCCCAATAAAAATAAAAGGGACTTACCTAAACTGACCTATGCGCACCCCTATTCATAGAAGACCTAGGAACCCCCCCCCCCCCTTGTGTGACACTAAAAGTTAGGCCACCCCTATGTGAGAGACCTACACCAGTGCCTATATAATGGAACTATGTGGGGTACCTCCTTTGAATAGGGTCCCCTATTTTCCTATGAATATGACCTCAGGGATCCTCATTCATACAAATGGAAAACCAGAGGAATCCCCCAATCTCTGGTCGCGCTTCCCCTTCACCCAGGTCTCCAAATATTCCTCAGGTAGCTCTCCAAAATCTGATAGAAGAGATAATTAAGGGGGATAAGTGAGACCAAAGTCCCTTCAGAGTCTAAAACATAAGAAACTTGTATAAGGGACCATGATTCCCTACTGAACAACCACCTGTGCGAAGCCCCTCCCATAACAAAGAACTTGTATGAACCTTATTCAATAATACCTAAGGAGACCTACAGTTCCTAGTCTAAAGCTTCACCCAAGTGTTTTTACCCAGTTGGTTCATTTCCCAAGGCATAACCAACTCATGCAGACCTATACCCCCTATGTGAAGCACTTCCATTTCCTCCTATGCATTGTGTGAGGCACCTATACCCTCTAAGATAGGATCCATGTGATCCCCTCTTTGAGTCCTCTCCCAATCCACCAATGGTATAACTCCTCTTCCTTTGGATCCCTCACCTGAGAGAAACCAAATTGAAACCTCCACTGAAGCCTCCGAACTCAAAAAACCATGGGAAGGGTCACACTAGAATGTCTCCCATTTGTGTATGCATTACTATTGTAAGAGGTTTCTCACACTCTCCCTAACTAATGGGAAGGGTCCTTGGGGTTCATGTGAGTATGCATTCCCATGTTCACGAGGACCCAGACCCTAGGAGAGGTTTCAGGGAACTTGTTGGGAAAAAATCCCTCCAAGTAACATTGTAGAATTTTTGGGTAGGTTGTGTTTGTTGACAAAGTAGGTTTTAAAGATGAGTTGTTGAGTTCCATAGATATTATTTGAAATCAATGTTGAAAAAGAACCACGAGAAAGAAATGGAAGATCTAGAGGCGGTACAAAAATAACAGACACAAGATGACATTGTTTCCTAGTGTTTTCCAAATTTTTGGGGGTCCAAAACTTAGATTTTGGCCAAGCATCGTGTAAAGTGGATTTTATTAAATATATCATCAAGATGTGGTAAGGACTTGAATTTTTTGAATATGGTCTTTTCTAGGTGTGTTTTGGAAAGGATCAAAGAATTCTAACGGTGATCTTCGTGATCACGAAAAATCTTTGTGAAAGTGGATTTTCTTAAAGTTATTATAAAAATATGGAAAAGGCATCAATTTCACGAAGACTGGGGCTTCGCGAAGGGTGGTTCATGAAGATGAAAAAAAATTATAGTGATCTCCATGATTATGAGTCATCTTCACAAAAGTGGATTTTCTTGAAGGCCTTGTGAAAATATGTCAAAGGCATGAGTTTCACGAAGAATGGGAGTTCACGAAGGGTGGTTCACAAATACATGAAGGTTTTTGATGGTTGTCTCTGCGGAAAAGGGAGCATTGTGAAGTAAAATGAGGTGCTTCGCAAAATAGTGATGATGTGGCCAAAATGTTCGGTGAAAACACCTATAAATAGGCATCTAGCCCCTTAAGAAGAAGAGAGTGTGAGACTTAGAGAAAAATATTAAGTCTCTGAATTCACAAAGATGTTTACAAAGGTGGTATGTGAAGACATTCGCAAAAGATAAATATATCAAACCTAGCCTTTCACATATAACATTACATTATTTTAAGCATAATTATACACCAGAGTACAAGCTAAGGATCATAAAGTCTAGTGTCTTGGAAAACTAGGTACATAATCAAACATTATAAAAACAACTTGTTATTTAAAACTCCAATATGATATCTTATATTTCATTGTACTCATACATATTCATAGGATACCCTAGGGAACACATGAACAAAGGTATGAGATAAAAAATCCTAGTAAGGGAGTATAATATGAATAAGGATTTATAACATGGGTGAAATAATTATAAAAAAAGAAAGGAACATATGGAATCATAACATATAAACATGGGATCATATAAACATGTGATCATGTAAATGTGTCAGAAACATAAAACATGACTTTAGTATGATTCAAGGATAACCGCAAATATCGTTTCACATAGTAGTACAAGCCAAGGCTAACCGCCATGGTCACCGCACATAACATCTCATGAGACTTAACTTTACCCAATGAATTTGAGTGCTATCTGGGAACACCCATATTAACATGTTCATGAATACTCCTACCACATAAATAATCATACATAATAAATCATACATAAACATAAGGGAACCCATGGAGAGAAATGGGTATCACATTCATGTCATATAGCATAATGAATGGGTGTATCATAAAAGTGTCCATGAGAGAAATAAATTAAAACATACATGGAAATTAATAAGGTAAAATATAAATATATCATGGTAAGTGATGTAAAACATAATTTACAACATGTAAGAAGAGTATTTAGGAAATTCTTATCATTAAAACATTTTAGTGTGGTTTTAAAGAAAATACTAAATATAATTTAAAATCAAAAAATGGAATAATATTTTATATAAAACTAGAAGTGAAACAAGAATGTTTTCATAATAAAAATATTTCTTTTATAAAGAAAACGTTGGATTAAAATAGAGGATATAGTGTACTTGAAATTGGTTAAAAATTTGGGATGTTCCCTCAAAATAGGTTTGCTTATCAAGAAAAAATTAAGGAGGGAATCACTTAAAAAAACATGTATATCCCCGAAAGAGAATGAGGTATGGATCTTGAAACATGAGTTTATATCATATAAACATTATGTATAAGTTTTACATAAAAAATAAAGGACAACTTCATTTGGGTAAAAAGAACGTTGGAGCAACCTGAAGGAATAAAGGTGGTTCGGGTAGAATCCCTTACCTTAAGTCTAGCGGTGTTCTCCACTTGATATTAATGACCTGAATAATTAAATTAGGTTAATTAATTAATAATTACATAACCTATTCTAAATAAAAATGATTTATTAAAACCTTTTTGAGTTCATTCATAACCTTTTGATTGGTTATGAGGTTCAATATCATTATTTGGGTCCGTTTGTTTCCTTGGTTCGAATGATTGGTTCACTTATATTCATGTTCGGAGAATAATGTAAAATGGGGATGGTTGTCCAGAATTAGAGTTATATTTTATTATTGAAAATACAAGAGGTTACATAAGTGTATATTCCATTTGGTTATTAGGAATGAAGATGAATCATTATATAAATTATTTAATGATAACTGTTTGGGTTAATTGGTGGTTTTTTTAACACAACGAACTCATTTGGATTTATAAGTCAAAACCATGAGTAAAAAATGATTCCAAAGCCATATATGAGACATAATATATATATATATATATATATTATGGTATGTTTCAACCATTAAAATGGTTTCATGAACCTAATTGAAGATGGTAATGGAAATTGAAAACCCATCGTCTTTGAATGTGGTAAATTAGCACATCTTGGATGGTGTTTTCATTTTTGATATAAAATAAAGGGAAAAGAGAGATGATGAAGAATTATTCATTTATCATGAAAAAATTATAGTACATGTAAGGTACTATATTAATCACTGCATTTTAATGAAAGGAGAATAGTAAAGAAACATAAATGAAATGAACTTGAAAATAAAAGAAAAGTTGAGAGATCCCTTATGAAAATTTGGCAGCCTAACGATGTCACATAAAATTTCATAAAATGAATTGATGAGATAAAAAAGGGTATCTAATCATATTTACATAAAAATTACAGTAATATGGATACATAATATCAATCCCCAACATATGAAAATATAAATTCAAAGAGATAACATAAAACAAGTGTTGGCTGAAAGAGGTGGGTGAAAGGTTCCCTTACCTTGTGAAGTAACTCCTAAAACTTGATGGTTAGGACCTTAGGGGATTGAGGAAAAATTGGGATGGATACTATGGATGTAATACCACTATATATTTGAGGATGATGGATATGTAATTCAAGAAAATGAAAAAAAAAAGAGTGGGTATTTATAGTAAAAGAGATAGTTTTTTATTAATTTCAAAGGACACCTCATTAGTGGTTTTTGCAAAACCATAGGCTTCCCCATGGTATTATCCACATGAGAAACCTAATAACTCATTTTAATGTACCAAATTCTACCAGAATTTTATTTTAATTATTACATCATTATGATGTCCTTAAACATACCAAAAACTCAAAACTATATTTTTACTATTCACAAAAAATTCAAGTATTTTAGAAAAATCCCAAAAAATCGCCCTAACCATTTTTTGACATGTAGAATCAAAAAATGAACTCCATTTTTTGAAAATATTTTTCTAAATATTTTTAATTTAATTTTGAAATAAAATCATAATTTATTCAATAAAAACAACATTAAAACTATAACTCCTTTTATAACACCTTGAAAAATTATTCAAGGTCCCATAAAATTATATTATAACCATAAGAAAATAAAGTAACAATTTATGATTAAATTTTATTAAAATAAATTTCCATTTTAAATTATTAAATTAATCATAAAATTGTAAATAAAATATTTTTGACATACGAAAATACCAGTTCTTATACTATGATCATTTTTTCACTTTTAAGATGTCTAAATTTTATTTATAAATTCATGGGTGAAGTTTTTTTGGATGATTTTCTATTCATTTATATTCATTACTATTCATAATGGTATGTTACTATTCATTAGGGTATGTTATTATTCATCAAAAATTATGTTATCAGACTCCAGATAACATACTGATCACAATTGTAGATGACCATTTTTTTGAAATTCAAATCACATAAGTGAAAAAATTATATTTAAAGGTCACATAGTACTTAGTAGTTCATTGCATTGTGATTTTATGTGATTATATGAAACTTTATAAGAAATGAATTTCCATTGATAAAACATTGGGTCGTTACATTCTTCCCCCCTTAAGAAATTTCTCCCTTGAAATTCTGTTTCACATTCTAGGACATAAACAAATGCGGGTGCTTTTCCTTCATTGTTTCCTCCAGTTCCCATGTTTCCTCTTCATACTTATTCTTCCGCCATAGTACCTTGACCAGGTGAGTTGTATTGTTATATAGGACTTTATCTCTATGATCCAAGATCTTCACTGACTGCTCCTCATAAGAAATATCATCCTCCAATTGTATCACCTTTGAAGAGAGTACATGTGAAGAGTCTGGTATGTACTTCTTTAATAGGGATGCATGAAAGACATCATGTACTTTGGACATGGTAGGTGGAAGTGCCAGTCGATAGTCCACAGCCTTGATATGATCAATAATCTCAAAGGGGTCGATGTACCTGGGACTTAGCTTCCCTTTCTTCCCAAACCTCATGACCTTCTTCCACGAAGATGCGTGGATAAATTCTATGTCTCCAACTTTGAACTCAAGGTCTCGTCAATGATTTTCTGCATAACCCTTATGTTGACTTTGGGCTTCCTTGGTATACTGTTGAATGGTTTTCACCTTGTCCACCATTTCTTCGACCATTTCAGGTCCTAGCAGCTTACTCTCACTGACTTCATCCCAACACGTCGGTGTTCTACACCTTTTCCCATAAAGGGATTCGTATGGTTCCATTCAGATGCTCGAGTGGAAACTATTATTGTAGGAGAATTAAACCAGTGGAAGATGTTAGTTCCACCCTCCTTTGAATTCCATAGAACATTCTCTCAGCATATCTTCTAGTGTATGAATAGTTTTCTCAGATTGGAAATCAATTTGAGGATGATAGGTCGTACCGAAGTTCAGTTCAATGCTTAGAGCATGTTGGAGACTTTTCCAGAACTTAGAGGTGAATATAGGATCACAATCGGATACAATAGATAGTGGTACTCCATACAGCCTTACTACTTATTTGATGTAAATCCATGCAATTTGATCTATTGAGAAGTCCTCTTGAATCTCGATAAAGTGATCTATCTTTTTAAGACGATCCACAATGACTCATATAGCATTGTTTCCTCTAGATGTCCTTAAAAGTACATTGACAAAGTCCGTGGTGATGTTCTCCCACTTCCATGTTCATATGGGTAGTGGTTGCATCATCCCCTTAAAATTATGTCTTTAAACCTTCACTTTTTGACATACCAGGCACTTTGATGTATATTCAACAATCTACCTTTTCATATTATCCCACCAAAAGTTTTCTCAGAGATCTTGATACATCTTTGTGCTCCATGGGTGAATAGAGAAGGTCGAGCTATGTGCATCATTAAAAAGCTTATTCTTTATCCTTGGATCAAATGGTACACATAGTCATGATCTAAATCTTACAACTCCTTCAACATCAATTTTGAAATCATAGGATTTCCTATTTTTGTAGCTTCCACCCTTTTTTGAATTTCCACATCTTTTCCTTGAGTATCATTTATTTTCTCTATGAGGGATGGTTGAGTAATCATTTGAGAAAGGATTTATTATGTTCATACCTTAATGATTACCATGTACATACTTTGAAAATATAATAAGATTAGATCCTTTTCAATTCTCATCATCAATAAAGAGGTAGGATCCTTTCTACTTAGAGCATACGCCACCTTGTTTGCCTTACTAGGATGGTATTGGATTGAGCAGTCATAATCCTTCATGAGATCTATCCATATCCTTTGAAACATATTAAGCTCTTTCTATGGGAATATATATTTGAGACTCTTGTGATCAGTATATATCTCACACTTCTCACCATAGAGATAATACTTCCAGATTTTCAACGCAAAGATCACAGCCGTCAACTCCAGATCATGCATGGGATAGTTTTTCTCATGGATTTTCAACTCCCTTGAGGCATAGGCTATCACTTTATAATTTTTTATCAGCACACATCCTAATCCCTTCTTATAATCATCACTATACACTACAAAAATTTCTCCATTTGCTGGGAGTGTGAGTACTAGAGCAGTGATTAGCCTCTTTTTCAACTCCTTAAAACAGTCTTAACATTCTTGATTCTAGACAAACTTTAATCATTTTTGTGTCAGCTTGGTCATTGGGTTTGACAATCATGTAAATTTATTCACAAAACGTTGATAATACCCGGCTAGACCCAGAAAGCTACGGATCTCCATTACAGATGTTGGCATGGGCCACTCTTCAATCGCCTTTGCCTTGGAAGGGTCCACAGATATCCCTTTGTTGGTGATAATATGCCACAATAATGATACTTACTCCATACAAAACTCATATTTATTTTACATTTCATATAGATTCTCCCTTCGTAATGTTTTTAACACATTATTCAAATGCTCCTCATGTTCCTTATTACTCTTGGAGTATATCATAATATCATCAATAAAGACTACCAAAAATTTGTCGAGGTAATCTCTAAAGACTCAATTCATTAAATCCATGAAAATTTCTGGAGAATTAGTGAGTACTAAGGAACTCACTATGAACTCATAGTGTCCATACCTTGTTCAAAAGTCATTCTTGGGAATATCTTCCTTCCTCACCTTTAATTGGTTATATCCCGACCGAAGGTCCACCTTAGAGAAATAACTGGCCCCACGAAGCTGATCAAACAAGTCATCTATCTGTGTCAGGGGATACTTGTTCTTTATTGTGATTTTATTGAGCTCATGATAATCAATGCAGAGGTGCATTGATCCATCCTTCTTCTTGACAAAGAGGACTGGTGAACCCCATGGTGAAGCACTTGGGCATATAAAACCCTTCTCTAGATTCTCCTGTAACTGCTTCTTCAGCTCTTACAGCTCTATGGTGTCCACTCTATAAGGTGTCTTTGATATAGGAAGATACCCAAGAATATGTTCAATTGATAACTCAACCTCTCAGTTAGGAGGAAGACCAGAAAAATCTTCATGGAATACATCATTGTAATCCCTCACGATGGGCATGTATTTAAGCATGATTATCTCCTTTATCTTAATCATTTGATCTAAAAATGATTGCTCATAAGGAATTAATATCCACACATAAGACACATATTCCAAAGGAGATTCATCTTCCTCCTTACACTTTTAAAGAATTAGAGGATGCTTCGGTATGTGAAGAGTGATCTCCCTTTCCTGACAGTTGATGTTGGACCTATATAAAGATAGCAAATCCATGCCCAAGATAGCATCGAACTCTACTAAAGGAAGTATGAAAAGATTTTCTGGGAGGTTTAGTCCACAAACATTAATCAGGGAGGAGTTATAAATCATGGATTCAATGATTTCCCCATTTTCTATTCTCATGGATAACTTTTCCTTCAAATTTTGAGGTGGTGTTTGAATAGTTATACTAAACTTACAAGATATTAAAGAATGTGTAGAACGATAATCAAATAATACGTTCACTATTCTTGAATGAATAACTAGAATATCTATCACCACATCATTGTTTGGATCCACCTTAGTCATAGTGATAGCATAATCCCTTGTTTCCTTTTAGGTTGTTGTTGATTTCCTCTAACAACCCTTGGATTAAGGAAATTGTTTGCATAATGCCCAGGCTCCTTGCAGTTGTAACACTGCACCACTGGCTGAGATTTTATCTGAACCTTCCTTTATTCTTCTACATTAGCGGGACTTTTCATATCTCTTCGGCAGTTCTTGGCCAGATGTCTCAACTTTCCACATTTGAAGAAATTCATGGTTCCCTTTAGATATTTCCCAAGATGCTTCTTCCCACAACTTTTAAAAGTGGTATATTCGTGTTTCATTCCATCATGGGATTTGTTTATTGAACCACCCATGTTGTTCTCTATTTTTCACTTCTAGTCACTGGGCCCACGAGACCACTGAGAGTATCTAATCACTATTTCAACATTGAGGGAACAATGGACAATCTCCTCATAACTATCAAAGTATCAAATCACCAACACCTTCCATAAACTCGACTTTATCCCACTAAAGAAGATATCCACCTTACTTTTTGTGTTCATGAAAAAGCCAGAGGTGTACCTTGCAAGCCTTGTAAATTTTTCTCCATACACCCCGATGGACTCATCTTCCTTCTTCTTGAGTCTGATGAACTCTCTTTCCATCTTAAGAAAGAGGGTTAGGGGAAAATATTTATTCAAAAACATCCTCTTGAATTCATCCCAATCTATGGAATCAATTTCTTCTTGGGACTTTGTATTTTTGATCAGTATCCACCACTGATCAGCTTCCCCATAAAAATGATAGACTGTCAGTACAAATTTTTCTTCTCCTGGGCACTGGAGTATGGAGAATATCTTTTCAATGGAGTTAATCCATTATTCCTCAAGTAGGGGATCAGAAGATCCGCTAAACATGGTAGGCCTTTTCCACATGAAAAATTATATGGAAAATCACTCTTTCCTTAGAGGAGGAGGGTGTTCCACATTATTCAAGTTATTATTCATAACTTGAGCCATCTAACCAAGTATTGTCATGATTTTTTGAGAACCTGTTCCCATCATATTAGGCATATCATTAGGGAAATATTCACATTTCCTATCACATTTGTTGTTGGAACGTGTTCTTCTATTTCCTGCCATTAACTAAGAAAATAACGTACAATTAGAGGTCTTGAATACTTATCTATTTATCATAAAAAAGAAACATTGAACATTAGAGGATAAACTTGTAAAGGAGAAGTATATCCTAACTTGTGATTACATGAGTTTAAATCTACATTATCCCTGATCTTAACTTATATTATTATGGGATTTTTTTATTCCCTTAATAATGGTTTGTACTAAGCTCATGAATTTACCAAATCATATCCCCCGGGAGTTTCAATACCAAGAGTGAAGTAATGCCCATTGTCATGTACCAGGATACCCTGGGTCAAGCCCAAAACTCCATGTCGGAGTTTTCACTCCTAGGTACATATGTTCCAGAGCTGCCTCTACCTATTTGTATACAGACAGGGACGTATGTTCTTGATAAACCACTTACTCTTTACTTACCAAAGTTTTAGGGATGGTTTCTTATACTTAGTCTCATCCTTAAGGTTCTCAATAAGTTGCTCTATTCCTAATCTCCAAAAATAACTAGACCATCCTCTAATACCAACTATAGAAACCCTAGACTCTCACATATAACATTACATGATTTTAAGCATAATTATACATCAGATTACAAGCCAAGGATCGTAATTTCTAGTGTCTTGTAAGACTAGGTACATAATCAAACATTACAAAAACAAATTTTTATTTAAAACTCAAAAATGAGCTCCTATCTCCCATTGTGCTCATACATCTGTATAGGATACCCTGGGGGACACATGAATATAGGGACGAGCTAAAAAATCCCAATAAGGGAGTATACATAAGAATAAGGCTTTAGGACATGGGTTAGAAGGCATGACATAATGATAACAAAAACATGGAACATATGGAGTCATAATATATAAACATGGGATTATATAAGAATTTAATCATAGTAATGTGGAAGAAACATAAAAAATTACTTTAGTATGGGTCAAGGCTAACCACCAAGATCGTTTCACATAGTAGTACAAGCTAAGGCTAACTGCCAAGACCGTCACACATAACATCTCATGAGACATAAATTTACCCAATGCATTGGAGTGCTATATGGGCGTACCCATCTTAGCATGTTCATGAATATGCTTTCCACATAAATAATCATACATAATCAATCATACATAAACATAAGGGAACCCATGGAGATAAATGGGTATCACATTCATGTCATATAGCATAATGAATGGGCGTATCATAAAATTGTCCATGAGAGAAAGTAATTAAAACATACATGGAAATTAATAATGTAAAATAGGAATATACCATGGTAAGTGATGTAAAACAGAAGTGACAACATGTAATAAGAGTATTTAGGAAATTCATAGCATTAAAACATTTTAGTACAGTTTTAAAGAAAATACTAAAGAGTATTTAAAATTAAAAAGGGAATAATCTTTTATATAAAACTAGAAGTTAAACAAGAAGGTTTTTATAATAAAAATACATGTTTTATAAAGAAAATGGTGGCTTAAAATAGAGAATATAGTGCACTTGAAATTGGGTAAGAATTCGGGATGTTCCCTCAAAATAGGTTTGCTTATCAGGAAAAAAATAAGGAGGAAATCACTTAAAAACATGTATATCCCCAAAATAGAATGAGGGATGGATAATTAAACATGAGTTTAGAGAATATAAAAATTATATAGAAGTTGTACATTAAAATAAAGGACAACTTCATTTGGGTAAAAAGAACATTGGAGCAACCCGAATGAATAAAGGTGGTTCGGGTAGAATCTCTTACCTTAAGTCTGATGGTGTTCTCCACTTGATATTAATGACCTGAATAATCAAATTAGGTTCATTAATTAATAATTACAAAATCTATTCTAAATTAAAATGATTTAGTAAAACATTTTCAAGTTCATTCATAACATTTTAATTGGTTATGAGGTTCAATTTAATTGTTTGGGTCTGTTTGTTTCCTTGGTTCAAATGATTGGTTCACTTATATTCATGTTCGGAGAATCATGTAAAATGGGGAAGGTTGTCCAGAATTGGAGTTATATGTTATTAATGAAAATCCAGGAGGTTACATGATTTTAAATTCCATTTGGTTACTTGGCATGAAGATGAATCATTATATAAATTATTTAATGATAACTGTTTGGGTTAATTGGCAGTTTTTTGAACACAATGAACTCATTTGGATTTCTAAGTCAAAACCATGAGTAAAAAAAGATTTCAGAATAATAGATGAGACATAATATATATATTATGGTTTTTTTCAACCATGAAAATGGTTTTATGACCAGAATTGAAGACGGTAATGAAAATTGAAAACCCATCGTCCTTGAATGTGGTAAATTAGCACATCTTAGATGGTGTTTTCATTTTTTAATATAAAAGAAAGGGAAATGATAGGTGATGAATAATTAATCATTTATCATAAAAAATTCTAGTATATTTAAGGTAATGGATCCATTACAACATTTGGATGAAAGGAGGTGAGTAAAGAAAAATAAATGAAATGAATTTGAAAATAAAAGAAAAGTTGAGAGATTCCTTATGAAAATTTGGCATCCTAACGGCGTTGCTTAAAATTTTATAAAATGAATTGATGAGATAAAAAATTTAATTTCATCATATTTATGTCAAAATTACAGTAATAGGGAAACATAATATCAAACCCCAACATATGAAAATGGAAATTCAAAGTGATAACATAAAAGAAGAATTGGCTAAAAGAGGAGGCCGAAAGGTTCTCTTACCTTATGAAGTAACTCCTAAAACTTGATGGTTGGGACCTTGGGAGTTTGAGGACACCTTGGTAGGGATAATAGGAAGGTAAAAACACCATATATTCGAGGATTATGGATATGGAATTCAAGAAAATTAATGAAAGAGTGGCTATTTATAGTAAAAGAGAGAGAGTTTTTTATTAATTTCAAAGGACACCTCATTAGTAGTTTTTGAAAAACCATGGGCTTTCTCATGGTATTTACCCATGTTATTAGCCACTTAAGACACCTCATAACTCATTTTACTATACAAAAGTCTACCAGAATTTTATTTTAATTATTACATCATTATGGTGTCATTAAACAAACTAAAAACTAAAAACTATATTTTTACTATTCATGAAAAATTCAAGTATTTTAGAAAAATCCCATAAAAATAACCTTAACAATTTTTCTATGTGTAGAATTAAAAAATGAACTCCACTTTTTGAAAATAATTTTTTAAATATTTTTAATTTAATTTTTAAATAAAATCATGATTTATTCAACAAAAACAACATTAAAACTATAACTCGTTTTATAAGACCTTGAAAAATTAATCAAGGTCCCATAAAATTATCTTATAACCATAAGACAATAACGTAAAAATTTATGATTACATTTTATTAAAATAAATTTCCATTTTAAATTTCTTCCAAAAAAATCCATTTTAATTTATTAAATTAATCATAAAATTGTAAATAAAATATTTTTGACATACGAAAATACCAATTCTTATACTATGATTGTTTTTTCACTTTTAGTAATTCTAAATTGTATTCATACATTCATGGGTGAAGTTTTTTTTGATGATTTTATATTCATTATTATTCATTACTATTCATAAAGATATGTTACTATTCATTAGGGTATGTTACTATTCATCAAAAATTAAGTTTTTCTTATCAGACTCCAAATAAATTACTCATCACAATTGTATATGACCATTTTTTTAATTAAAATCACATAAGTGACAAACATATGTTTAAAGGTCACACAGTACTTAGTAGTTCATTGTGTTATGATATCATGTGATTATATGAAACTTTATAAGAAATGAATTTCTATTAATTAAACATTGGTTCGTTATAATAAAATCCAATCGGATGTTCTGAGCTTTGTGAAATAGAATTGTTTTGTGAAGGAAAAGTGATTTTCAAGGAAAAGAAATAATGCCACGAAGTCTACAAAAGCCAACTGAGTGTTCTGAGTTTTTTTGAAGTAAATGAGTTTTGCAAAGACCATTTTATCTTTGTGAAGGTTCTTTATGAAGAGCTCTGCAAATTTTCTTTGCGAAAGAGGGTTTTTATCGATGGTAATGAGAATCACGAAGGGTGTGTAGAAGGCATTTCCCAGTGAATCTATGGTAAAGGGGTATTCATTGGTGAATAAAAAGTGGACTTCAATAGAGCATCTGCATATAGTGGAGGATGCATTCATTAGTGATAATTAAAATACCTACAAGTATATAAATTGTGAGTGGATCCTTTCCAAAGCAGTTAACAAAGGAATAGGAAGAAGGTGATCCTATCCACCGATAGTGAGCCAGGGGGAGAAAAACAAGGAGTGACCCTTGGGAAAGCAGTGAGCTAACCCTAAACTTTTTAAAGGCAGTGAGTCTAGGAATATAATTGATCTAGCCTGAACATTATTAGAATTGAGATTTAGTGGATTTGGTATAGTAGCACATTGTTGTTGTATGGTCCTTGGATGTAGACCAGTGAGGGTGAACCGAGTAAAAATATGGGTGCCTGTGTGACTGTATTCCTGCATTACATTCAAAGCATCGTCATCATAAGATAAAGAAGGTAAGAATAAGATAAACATTAACACATAAGTGAAAACAAAGTGACCCTTATAATAAAGAGGTCAAGATCCGGTGGGGAAGGTATAATTTTTAGAAAGAATATCTATACCCTGATTCACCCCCCCCCCCCCATCTCAGGGTATCCAAGCCCCTTTTGGTCCTAATAGAACTCCTAGTCTTGGGAATAAGGGTTAGGACCTTGTCCTTCCCTAGTCATCTCTAAGGCCCGAAGTATCTGGTTCCAGGTGGGGAGTGTGAGGATCACACTTTATTTTCCCTTTGATAGGGAATGAGATCATCCTCTCCTATAAAAGGACCAATTTTTAGGCATCCCTCCTGGATTAAGCCCCTAGCCTTTCTTATAGGATCTCTCCTGCTACGATCTTTCCTCTATCACCATACCCATGGGATATAGCTGGATAGATCCCCAAATGTGATTATATCGGTTACCAAAATGAGAGGGGGAATGGGAACTTCAAAGACCTTTCTCTATCCTTTTGGATACATGATACAATGACAAGAGGGAAGCGTCATACACCTGACCTCTTCCACCAACAGAAGAAGGATTGTGTAGTTTTCTAGATCATCTGCTTCCTCTTGTTTCTCACACCGAACATGAATCGCGTGAGCTTAGAGGTTGGTGGTGATCATGAAATCCACATGACCCTAAACAATATGGTAATAATTACAAGTGTAAGTATTAACCAAACCTTAATGGTCTCCTAGTTTTTATAAGCCCCAATATCTTACCAAGGAATCCCCCTTAGGAATAAGCCTCGGAATCCAATCCATGGGCCTCCTCCTTAGGTGTAAGCCCTAAAAAAGCCTTCAAATCTTTATGAGTCAAGAAATACCTCATGGAACCATTCATAATACATCATTTTCATGAGTAATACCCAACTTAATACTCTCAAAGGGTCATACACTTCTGTGAGACAAACCTTCAGAGGGCCTCCATAGGCATGGGCCCTCACAACTAAACTATGCGGGCTTTGATTATCGTTCAAATGGGATACATAGGAAGCCTCCCTTAGGTCTAAACCCAACACCCTAAATCAACCCCATTATCTCTAGGGCACATTACCTATAGAGACTTATTCAACCTATGAATCCATATCCCTTATAGATTCCCCAAGACACTTCAACATAAGTCCCACACCAGACATTGACTTGGAATCTTCCACCTAGAAGTCCTTGTCACATGATGTTAAGTTCCATGGTTTGGTCCTTATCACACAACCTTAAAAGGTATGATGTTCCCCATTAAGTGGCACCAAACTATGTGGGTTCTGATTACTTTTATAAAGATATGTAGAAATATCATTCCATGGGTCTTATACCAATATCAAAACAAATCCCATCTCTCTGGATGACGATACACTCCAGAGTGCCCCACTATGTGGTTGAAAACCAGAATCATCGTAATAATGACCAAAGAATATACAATTAGTACATAATAGGATACCATTGATGAAGAACCTCAAATACATACAGATGTATCCATCAAAGAAGAACCTCATATACATAAATAAGATTCTAAATTCCATACATGCTAACAATTGATTGTTAATTCAAGGGTGACCCATGTCATACTTGGGAATTAATGAAGGGTTCATGAACATATCTTAAATCTATAAGAGATTCTTAGAGTAGGAAATAATTCCCCCCAAAATGGCATGATGATCCCAACCTCCCATCCTCTTGACCAATGTGAGTTCTTAAGTATCATTGGCCAAATTTTTGAATGAGCACCTACCTTTGGAAATTAGGTCCCTAATGGATATAGAACCATTGGTTGTTTCTAGTTCCATAAATAAACCCCATTGAAAACCACCAGAAAATTATGTGGATATGTTTTTTGCATAAAGTTCATTCCTCCAACACCATGAAACACTATTCTAATTCAATGTGGAATTCAAGGACAAAACAATGTTCCTTTCGAATGGAAGAGGAAACCCCATGATGCATGAAATGTGAAGTGAATCATAATATGGGTCAAGAATGTATACAGACATCATAAAAAGGTGAATTCCTACTAATTATTTAGTTAATTTTGTCATCATTTTATCTACTATTTTTAAGTTAAGTTTCTTATCATTTTTATCTAATAATTCTTAAGTTTTTCACAGATCTTTTGGTAACTCGTATTTTTCTTTCAACTATCTATAAGAAGACAAAATAGAGAGAACTTGTACCTTTCAGATAGAAGAGGAAACCCCAATCTTCTTGAAATGTGAAGTGAATCATAATATGGGTCAATAATGTGTACAAACAACACGAAAATGTGAATTCCTACTACATATTTAGTTAATTTTTTCATCATTTTATCTACTATTTTTAAGTTAATTTCCTTTCCATTTTTATCTAATAATTTTTTTTCCAGATGTTTTGGGAAGTCATATTTTTATTTCAACTATCTGCAACAAGCCAGAAAATATAAAACATGTTCCTTTCTAATGGAAAAGTAAACCCCATGCTTCCTGAAACATGGAGTGAATCATAAGGATTCATCTACCAAGGTATTTTTCACTGGTTGAATGCAAAGTATGACTTCCCAAAAGATCTATCATGAAAATTATTCTGAATGGTATAGGAATCATCCATATCTCAATCATTGACACCTTAATCTAATACGCATTGTTCCTGGTATGACTCGGTGTATGTTTTAACTTTATAATTTACATTTTATTTCAAAACACATATCACATACTCAAAACTAATCAAACACATTTAGATTGTTTTGATACTTTAGGAAAATGATTCATAACTCATTTTTGATGTGTAGTAATTGGCCACACCTCAATATGATGAACAGTTTGATTGGTATGACTCCAAGTGTGTCTTTTTATTTAAAATTGACATTTTAGGAAAAAGGATAAGTCATAGACTCAAAATAGAGAAAACGCATTCATATTATTTTGGTAATTTAGGATAATGATCTATAAGTCATTTTGACTTTTAAAAATATGTCTCACCTCAATCCAATAGATTGTGTTCCTGGTATGACTCAAAGTGGTTGTTATCAGTCTAAAGTTTACATTTTAGTTCAAAACATGTGTCACTCACTAAAAAATAAGAAAACATGCTCGTATTTTCTTGATAATTTAGGAAAACTATTCATAAGTCATTTTTGACATGTAGTAATCAGTCTCACCTCAAACCAATACACAATGTGACCAGTATGACTCAAAGTGTGTGTTTTCAATTTAAAATGACATTTTAGAAGAAAAAAAGATAGGTGACACACTCAAAACTAAGAAAAAACATTTGGATTATTTTTATAGTTTAGTAAAATGATCCATAATTTATTTTTTACATGTAGGAATCATCTTTACCTTAATCCGACACACGGTGTGATCGGTATTACTCCAAGTGTGTCTTTTTATTTAAAATTTACATTTTAGTAAAAAAGAAAAGTGATATACTCAAAACTGAGAGAACGCATTCATACTATTTTGATACTTTAGGAAAACTATTCATAAGTCATTTATAACATGTATTAATTATCCTCA
Organism: Viscum album; assembly: GCA_963277665.1. Classification (NCBI taxonomy): domain Eukaryota; kingdom Viridiplantae; phylum Streptophyta; class Magnoliopsida; order Santalales; family Viscaceae; genus Viscum; species Viscum album. The sequence goes on along the minus strand of OY728165.1, from coordinate 1,750,250,587 downwards.
CCTCAATTTGATACACGGTGTGCCCCATATGACTCAAAGTGTCCTTTATCAGTATAAAATTGAAATTTTAGTTCAAAACATGTCTTACGCACTGAAAACTAAGAAAACATGCTCGAATTATATTGATACTTTAGTAAAATGATCCATAAGTCACTTGTGATGTGTAGGAATCAAATAAACACCAATTTAATGCATGATGTGACTGGTATGACTCCAAGTGTGTGTTTTCAGTTTAAAATGGAATTTTAGTAAAAACCATAAATAACATACTCAAAATCAAGAAAACACGTTTAGATTGTTTTGAAACATTAGGAAAATGATTCATAAGTCATTTTTGACATGTAGGATTCAACCACACCTCAATATAATGCATGTTGTGACCGGTATGACTCAATGTTTATGTTTTTAGTTTAAAATGACATTTTAGTGAAAAAGAAAAGTGACATACTCAAAACTAAGAAAATTTATTTGGATTGTTTTTATACTTTAGTAAAATTATCCATAATTCATTTTTGACATATAGGAATCAGTCGTACCTCAACACAACACATAGTGTTCCCATTATGACTCAAAGTGCCCGTTATTAGTTTAAAAGTGGAAATTTAGTTCAAAACGTGTGTTACTCACTGAAAATAGAACAAACACACTCGGATTGTCTTGATAATTTAGGGAAACAATTTGTAATTAATTTTTTGACGTGTGGGAATTGGTCTTGTGTTAAACTGAAACACGGTGTGATCGGTATAACTCAATGTATGGGTTATCAATTTAAAATGAAATTTTAGTAAAAAACATGAGTGATATACTCAAAACAAAGAAAACGCGTTTGGATTGTTTTGATACTTTAGGAAAAAAATCCATAAGTCATTTGTGATGTGTAAGAATTATTTTCACCTCAATCTGATGCATGGTATGACCAGTATTTCTCAAATTATGTGGTTTTAATTTAAAATTGACATTTTATTTGAAAATGCATGTCACATACTCTACACCATGAAAACACAATCGTGTTGTTTTGATACTTTAGGATAATGATTCATAAGTCATTTGTGACGTTTAATAATTATTTTCACCGCAATCTAATATATTATATGTCTAGTATGACTCAAAGTGCCTCTTATCAGTTTAAAATTGAAAATTTAGTTAAAAATGTGTGTCACTCAATAAAAACTGAGCAAACACACTTGGATTGTATTATTAATTTAGGATGATCTATAATTAATTTGTGACATAGAAATTGGTTGCATGTCAATCTGACACACGATGTGGTCAGTATGACTCAAAGTACGTGTTTTCAATATATTAGTGACATTATAGTTTAAAATGCGCGTCATATCACCAAAAATGAGAAAACAAGATTAGATTTTTTTCTCATCATTTTATCTTCTATTACTTAATTAATTTCCTTATCATTTTTATCTTATACTTATTTAGTTAATTTTTACATAGATAATGCTTGAAGATGAACAAGAAATGGTGTGACAGTTGAAGGCTTGTTCTCAAAAAGAAAGTCTTCTTGAATTGGCTCTCATCCATAGTGAGTATTTTATCACCATAGATGAGAGCCAGTTCAAGAGGACCTTCTTTTGAAAACAACAACAGATGGTGTGATAAGTAAGAATCAACCACACCTGAATCTGATACATGGTGTGTTTGGTATGACTCAAAGTATATGTTTTTAGTTTAAAATTGAAAATTTGTGTTTAATTTATTTATTTTTAGTATTAATAACATAAGAATTTTTTTATACAGGTGAATTCTTTTTCTCGAGCAGGGATGGTTTGTTTGGAAATAGCATGACCGGGGGTTAGGGGACAAAGACAAAAGAACATTGATGTCTTTGAATGGCTGTGATAATTTGTACTTACTCATGTAATTGTACAAACCAATGTTTGAAATGTCTATAATATAGTGTTTTTCTTGTATTTGTATTGAAAATTTTATTTCAATTAATTTTTCTTTGAAGCCTATTTTTGGTGTTGTTTTTTATTATTTTTTATGTATTTTTTGTTGCAGTGTACTGTAATTTTAACACCACATTGCAGTAGCATGTCCATTTATTAGTGCTTTTGGTGGCACTGATAAAAGGTGCATTTATTAGCGCTAAATAAAAGAACAGATAAATTGTGCATTTATCATCACTTTTCTAGCGCTAATAAAAGACTTGGGTTTTTAATTGTGCTCTGGTTGTTATCACTTTTATTCTACTAAAAATGGTCAGTTTTGACATTGTTAAAGGTCATATTTGTAGTAGTGTAATATAATTACTAATTAAATGTATAATTAATAATTAATATATAATTAAAAATATACTCATTAATAATATAATTAATAATATATCTGATAATATCATTAATATATTCAATAATTAACAATAAAATTTATCATATGTGTATTACATTACATTAAAATTATAATTTTATTTATTTTTTATGGTACTATTACTAAAAAATACATTGATTTTAATATAGGGACACAATTTTTTTAAATAGGTTGATCATTGGAAAAAGTATGTTATAAGAGTCTTTTTAAGGGTTGTAATTTTTTTTTTTGATTTATTGTAAATATCACTTGTAAATTTTTTATTTGGAATTTTTTAATGTAATTTTTGAATTTAAAATAATGGTGAAATATAATATTTGTATTCCAATATGGTTTTATGTAATATTTTTATTCCAATCTGATTATACTACTATAGATGGTGCGATATTAGGTGCTACCCTTTATCAGTGCTAGCTAAAAGCGATGATAAGGGGGTGTCTTTATCAGCGCTGTTTAAAATCACTAATAAAGGGCACTTTTATCAATGCTAAAAAAGTGTTGATAAAAAATATATTTTATAAAAATATATATATATCATTAAAAATCATATATTAATATATAAATATATTTAAATTGATATAAATATAATATATTTTTTTAAATATGATTTATAGAATACTAAACATGCATTTAAACTTAATATATAAGATATTTAGTGAAAATAGCTTATAAATTAATTAAAAATTAATAATAATAAATAATTTCGTAATTATTATTGAGTAATTGTCAATTAATAACAGTTTAATGACATAAAAATTTAATAAATTATTGAATGATCTAAGATAAGTTGAAAACATGACTTTAACTTCAAACGACCAAAACATTGGATCTGAGTGTCTATCTTGGCTCTACCACATATCTAATCGAACCGACACAAGACACTAGCTTCACTGTATTATCACTCGGAGAACAAGTGGTGTCGATTGAAGGTCATCAGAGCATGTGTGGATCACTACTAGAGGGATTCTGGTTTGGATCCTCTCAAGTGCAACAAGACAATCTAGAAGGGTCGTTCCTGATGACCAACATCATCAGTGAATAAAGTACTGAAGATCCAGGTATTTAATTTCTATATAAATTATTTAAATTAATTATAAATATGATGTGAAATGTCCTCTTTCTCGGATCCATCACTATTCTTCTCTTTTTCTAAATATTTTATTTAAATCTGTGGATATTAGCATTCATCGTCGTATTGATCCCGGATTGGTCATCAATTAATAAAAAATCAAAGTTGGTCCATCCCAACTGCCACACTTCCGCTGCATCTGGATCTTTCAAGTTCTTAAGTATTTTTTTCCAAATTCGCGAATGAGTGTCTTCCTTTGTAAAGTAGGTCCCTAATGGATATAGAATCATTGGGTGTTTTTAGTTCTATGAATAAAACCCATTGGAACCCACCCGAAAATGATATGGATATGTGTTTTACATAAAGGTCATTCCTCCAACACCATGAAACGCCATTCCAATTCAATATGGAATTCAGGGGAAAAAATAATGTTCCTTTAGGATGGAATAGGAAACCCCATGATGCCTAAAATGTGAAGTGAATCGTAATATGGGTCAAGAATGTATACAGACATCATGAAAAGGTGATTTCTTCCTAATTATTTAGTTAATTTTTTCATCATTTTATCTACTATTTTTAAGTTAATTTCCTTATCATTTTTATCTAATACTTTTTTAGTTTTTTTTCACATATCTTTTGGTAAGTCATATTTTGTTTTCATCTATCTACAATATGCCAGAAAAGAGAGAATGTGTTCCTTTCTATTGGAAGAGGAAACCCCATGCTTCTTGAAATGTGAAGCGAATCATAATATGGGTTAAGAATGTTTACAAACAACATAAAAAGGTGAATTCCTACTACATGTTTAGTTAATTTTTTCATCATTTTATCTACTATTTTTAAGTTAATTTTCTTATCATTTTTATTTAGTACTTTTTTCAGATCTTTTGGGAGGTCATATTTTTATTTCAACTATCCACAACAAGCCAAAAAAAGAGAAAACGTGTTCCTTTCAGATGGAAGAGGAAACCTCATGCCGCCTAAAACATTAATTGAATCGTAAGGATGCATCTACCAAGGTATTTTTCACCAGTTTAATGCAAAGTATTACTTCCCAAAAGATCTGTCATGAACATTATCCTGAACAATATAGGAATCATCCATAGCTCATTTAGTGACACCTCAATCTGATACACAGTTTTCTTGGTATGACTCAAAGTGTATGTTTTTATTTTATAACTTACATTTTAGTTCAAAAGACTTATCACATACTCAAAACAGATCAAACACATTTATATTTTTTTGATACTTTAGGACAATGATCTATAAGTCATTTTTTATGTGTATTAATCAACCACACCTCAATATGATGAATAGTGTGATTGGTATGACTCCAAGTGTGTCTTTTTATTTAAAATTGACATTTTTGGAAAAAAGATAAGTGACATACTCAAAATATAGTAAACACATTCGTATTATTTTGATACTTTAGGATAATGATCTATAAGTCATTTTGAATTGTAGAAATATGTCACACCTCAATCTGATAGACGGTGTGCCTGGTGTGACTCAAAGTGGCTGTTATCTGTCACGACCCGTCCTCGGGGCCCATGCCGTGACTACTCCAAGCCCGCCTTTCATAGGCCAGGGGCTGGCGACTAGCACCAAGGCATGAATCCCGATAAATAGGGAAGGCATTGCCTTTGTAAAGTAAACAAGCACCACAGAGTAAGCAAACGGAAGAGTAAACACTAAGTAAAAACTGTAACAAGTTGTGCTGAAAGTAAAGGGGCCAGAAATACAAGCCCAACTATAAAGTACAACTGAAGGGAAAAACAGCAACTGAAAAGAAAAGCCGCAGCATCGAGCCTTCGTCTGGAAGTCCCACCTGAAGGGTGGGTACAGATAGCCTCTACTGCTCCTCGGGTCCACCTGACTGCTCCGAGTACGTCCCGCCCAGTGGTCCACCTCCAGGTACCGTCCTGCTCTGCAAGCCTCCACCACGATCAGTGTTGTCTGTCGTCTGCAACCAACACAACGAAGTGCGGGCATAGCCCGTGCAGGGGTGAGTATAAGCTACTCAGTAGGGACCCCGAGACCCCGAAGGTCTCCCGAAATACACAATGGATAAACCACAAGGAAAGAGACAATCACGAAGTAACATTCGACGCTGCTTAGGTATATGCCCGTACATATACCTAAGTCATCAATTCCTTCTCGGCTCCAACGTCCGAGCTCAAGCACAACCCAGTCCACACAGGAAAGAAAAACGTATACCCACACAGGATAGCTCAACACACTCCACAAGGGAGAGTAAAACAGTAAATCCACACAGGATAGTTCAACACAATCCACAAAGGAGAGTAAACAATAAATCCACACAGGATAGTTCAACACAATTCACAAAGGAGAGTAAACAGTAAATCCACACAGGATAGTTCAACACAATCCACAAAGGAGAGTAAACAGTAAATCCACACAGGATAGTTCAACACAATCCACAAAGGAGAGTAAAACAGGATTCAGCTCACACAGGTATACTTTGTCAAAAAGGTGAAAGGGATGATCAGATATAGATACTGAATCATCTAAGCTGGGACCCACATAGGATACAAGACCATCACGGCTGGGACCCACATAGGATACAACACCAGCACTGAGTCATCTAAGCTGGGACCCACATAGGATACAAGACCAGCACAGCTGGGACCCACATAGGATACAAGACCAGCACAGCTGGGACCCACATAGGATACAAGACCGGCACTCTTCATTGATTCATCTATGCTGGGACCCACACAGGATACAAGACCAGCACTGAATCATCTAAGCTAGGACCCACATAGGATACAAGACCAGCATGGCTGGGACCCACATAGGATACAAGACCAGCACTCTTCATTGATTCATCTATGCTGGGACCCACATAGGATACAAGACCAGCACTGAATCATCTAAGTTGGGACCCACATAGGATACAAGACCAGCACGGCTGGGACCCACATAAGATACAAGACCAGCACTGTGTTATCTAAGCTGGGACCCACATAGGATACAAGACCAGCACAGCTCGGACCCACATAGGATACAAGACTAGCACTCTTCATTGATTCATCTACGCTGGGACCCACATAGGATACAAGACCAGCACGGCTGGGACCCACATAGGATACAAGACCAGCACTCTTCATTGATACAGTCCACTGAGGATCTCTGCACAGTCGTCGTCATCGAAGTCGCAGCCACCACTAGGGTTCCCGCACACAGCAAGCTCGTTCGGGAGGGTCCGCTCCACGAGCCGAGAGGCTGATACATCAACTGACACAAGGTCCAGAGTTGATGTATCCAAAAGTTCCGTATCGTCAACAGGAACTCAACGTCGCAGACGGCGCGTCAATCGGACGCCCGATCTTAGAGTTATTGGCTTTTTCGTCCCAGGGGCCCGGTTGGTTTTTAAGGCAAAACCAACCCGACCGCACTCCACCTGCGTCCAAACCTCGGGCGGATTATGCCAAAAGATCCGTCTCACTTATAGGAATCCACCAAAGTTTACGGCACGTCAATCGGACGTCCAGAACTCAAGATATGAGTGTTTCCGCTCCGAGGGCCCGGTTGGCTTCGTGTACGAACCAACCCGGCCGAACCCAAAGTTCTCTGAAACCTTGAGTGTAATATACTGAAATGACCGTCTCGATCCAAGGATTGCGTTTCCGCTAACGGAACATCGTTTGGAGGTCTACAGCACAAGATATGGGCATTTGACCGAAATTGGTCCGAAAACGGGGGGTCCGGGTCCGGGCCGACCCGGCCCGACCCCCCCTGGGTCGGCCCGAACCGGGTCCGACCCGGTTGGCCCGGCTCGGCCAGCCCGGCTCGGCTCGGCCGAGCGGCCGAGTGACGCGCGGGGAGCCGCGGGGCGCTTCCCCCGTGGTCGGGAGATGCTGCGGCTCGCGAGCGGGCCGCGCTGGGACAACGAACGCGGCATGCTGCCGCGTCCCGTGCGCGCGAGCCGGACCCGCGTGTCGTGGGTCCGTTGGCCGCCGGCGCCGTCGGCGCCGCCGGCGACTTCCGCGGGCCACCGGAGTCGCTCCGGTGGTCCGTTTTTCTTCCCGTCTGCGCCGCTGCTCCTCCTGGGATCCATTCTTTACTGCGGGAACACCAAATCGCCTCTATGGCACGTTTCGTCGTCGCCCGCCAAATTCGCACAACAACGAAGAACGACGGAGGGTTGTCGGTCGTGTTCGTTTGGCTCACACCCTCCGCGTTAGATAGAAACAATGGGAGAAATATATTCAACACATGAATCAACAATTTTAATGAATTAAAATTGTTCTTATTGTCCGGGTTCTTCACTTTTAAAAGAAACGATCACGGGAAAAAGGAATTATTCACAACAACCCCTACCTCGTAGTCGTCGTCGTACGTACGTTCTTCGCGGATTTGTTCGTCGCGGAAGGAGGCGATCATCGCGTCATGGAAGGGCATCGCGTCGTCGCGGAAAACGGTGTTGCGTCGACGAACTCCGAGGTTCAAGAACATACGGATTTAATTAATAAAAATTAAATTCATATCGTTGTTATAAACCACAAAGGAGTTTTAAAGAATACCCAAAATCTCCTACCTCAAGCGGTTGGTGATCGGAGATCGGGGCGGGGAAGAACGTCTCGGATTGGAGCGTCGTCAAACTCCGAGGGTGACGGCGTTCTTCGCGTTCTTCGTGTTCTTCGTGTTCTTCGCGTTCTTCGCGAAGGAGGATGAAGGCACAAGAATTCAGTCAAAGCCTCTCAACGTGCAATCCTCCATAAGTCGTGTTGGTCTTATTTTATTATTACGCCAACGAACGAAAAAGAGGTAACGACCCATTAATTCGTAGAATTAATTCAAAGAAAGAAACTGCCCATTTAATTCATGAATAAAACCGCCCAATTAAATGGTGCGTTAAGAATTTAAGAAAATGCGTCAGTTGACTTCATAATGATGGGTTTTCGCGGGTGCGTTATTTAGCGGAAAAGAAACGGCGGGGCTCGTGCGGGCCCCACCCCACAAATATCCTACCAAGGGGTAGGATATTTTTGGATAGCACCCTATCTATTTCAACTTAGCTTAAGCCGCTTTTAAGTGGCTTCAAGTGGCTTCCAAGTGGCTTAAGTGAAATAAAATAAAGTTTGTTGAACAATTTATTTTATTTCTTAACTTTAAGACCAAAAATTAAAAACCACAACCGAGAAAATGCAACTCCGGAATATGCGTTCCTAAGAAAATACCGGCACTACAATTTCATCGGTGCCCTCAGAATTCGATTCTGGGCACCGGTTCAAAAGTTAAAAAAACCCGCTCGTCCGTTCACTGAACGTACCCGAGCCAAACTTCGGAAAATGATTTCGGGCACACCGGGCCTCGGAATCAGGTGCCATCAGAAGCTGCGTTCTTGAAAAATTCCAAATAAAATTAAGAATAAAAAATCCTTGAAATTTACAGGTTTTTACATTACTCCCACCACAGGGATTTATGTCCCCGTAAAGCTTCACTACAAACTTAGGGATACAAGGCGGTACTGAGCACGCATATGAGCCTCCCGCTCCCAAGTGCTCTCCTGGAGGTTCCCATGCTGCCATCTGATGTGCACAAGAGGAATCGATCGTCCACGTAGGACCCGCTCCTGTCGATCCTCGATCTCCACCGGAACCTCCGCAAAAGTCGCCTTGTCATCAACGTCCAGCTCCCCATAGTCAATGATATGAGTCGGGTCGTGCACGTATCTCCTCAGCTGAGATACATGGAAGACGTCGTGCACCCAGTGCAACTGAGGTGGTAGAGCCAGACGATAAGCCACCTCGCCAATCCTGATGAGGACCTGGAAGGGTCCGATGAAGCGTGGAGACAACTTGCCGCCTCGGCCAAATCTCCAAAATCCACATCGAGGTGAGACATGCAAGAAGACGTGGTCGCCATCCTTGAACTCTAGTGGCCTCTGCCTCCTATCATCATATGACTTCTACCGGCTCTGAGCTGTCTTTATCCGCTCCTGGATGACCTGGACCTTCTCTATCGTGGCCTGGACCACCTCTGGTCCCACAAGAGCTGCTATGATTTCTTCTTTGCCGATAAGAGAAATCTGGTCTCATCCCTTGGATGAACCACGTTCTTTGCCTAATACCGTCAATCTCGACATGGATGATACTAATCCATACCAAGGATGACGTCGTAAGGCCTCGACGCTACTACCAAGAGATCCAACCGTTACTCTCACCTCCAAGGGTTGAGTCACACTGTCGGCATCAGTGTGTGGTAACTGGGTCTCCTCCAGTAGATGTCTCACAAGTGAGGGTCAAGTCAACAGTCAAAACTAGAACCTCTTAGTAACAACACAAAAGAGGACGGAATGAAAACATCACAAAGGAATGCATCTTTTATTATTGCAGCTCATAATACAAGACGCTACACAATAGCAACAAGGATCCAGAAGTACAAGGACGTATCCACTAGTTCCGCTCCTGTCCATTTGCTCCCAGAGCTCCATGATCGAAGGCCTCAGCTGCCTGAAGCTGAGCTCCCGCATGTCCACCAACTCCCTGCGGTCGGGGTGGACCTCCTGGTGGTGGTGGTGGCAACACCTCGAAGTGTCGCCCACCATCTGCTACTCGGCCGGCTCCTCCGCCTCGTTTGCCTGCACCCTACGGACCACCGTGGCTGAACCTCTATCTGGTAGGTCCCTCTACCACCTGTTGCTCATCTGTAAGACGAGTCTGGCAGTCTCGATCCATGAGACCTCGCCTGCTGCATGCGTAGCAACACTTTCCCCTTGTGTAGCTATCTCTCCTTCGGGTGCCCCCCACAACCAAATCTTCATCCTGAGACTGCATATCTGATGGTCTGACCCGTTTGGGCCTCTGCGTCAACTGTCTACTGCCAGCTGCAGAAGACCCTGCTACGGGCCGTCCTGCGGAGGGTCCTGTCACTGGAGCCTGCTCGGCGAGAAAACTCTCCACTAGAAGGGACCTCTCCAACACCTCTGCTTGTGTTGGAATGTTGAGGGAGATCATCGAAGCCCTGATCTCGTGCCTCAGTCCCTGCTCAAAAGTCCGGGCTCGGAAGAACGGGTCTCGTACCATATCTGTGGAGTAGCGCGAGAGATCAGTAAATCTCACCGAGTACTGGGCCACTATCAAGCTTCCCTGCCGCAGCTGAAGAAGCTCCGGAATGCGTACCGCACGGAGGGTGGCTGGGACGAACTTGGAGCGGAAGATGCTCTCAAAGTCCGTCCAAAGGAGAGATGCCTCGTCGTGCACCTAGAGCATCAAGCTCCACCATCTGCCTGCTGCCGCGTGCAGGAGGCTCGCTGCGAGGATCACCATGAGGTCTGCTGGTGTCCTCACTAATATGAAAACCCGTACAACTGCCTCCATCCAGTCCTCGGCGGCCTAAGGGTCCGTCTCCCCGCGGAACCTGGGTGGTCGCTGACGCTGGAACTCATGCAGTGCACTAAGGCGACGTGCATTGTCAGCGGCTGGGGCTGGTAGCATCGGTGGCTCGGCGGGTAAAGGTACCGCCGGTGCCTCTTCTGACAAGGAGCCCTGCACCGAGGCCTCGTCGCTCGGTGGGTTGTCATCACGCTCGACTCTCGGAACCTTGGTTGGCTGCCGTCGTGGGGTCATCCTGAAAAGTAACAGGTGCGCCACGGTCAGAACTGTATACCTGGTGAGCTGACACAAGTAATCACAAAGAAACTTGAACACACATACAATCAATGTTTTCGTGCATTAAGTCAGAAATCAGAAGTCAGGGTCCTGGTGTACGGATACGTCGGCCGCCGCACCAGCACTGGACTCCCTGGACTGACAACCACACCCAATACGCTAAACACTATTGCTTCACATAGAATAAAGATCAGAGTCTGCGGTAGAACCGACCACCTTTGATACCAATTTGTCACGACCCATCCTCGGGGCCCGTGTCGTGACTACCCCAAGCCCGCCTTCCATAGGCCAGGGGTTGGCGACTAGCACCAAGGCGTAAATCCCGATAAACAGGGAAGGCATTGCCTTTGTAAAGTAAACAAGCATCACAGAGTAAGCAAGCGGAAGAGTAAACACTAAGTAAAAATTGTAACAAGCTGTGCTGAAAGTAAAGGGGCCGGAAATACAAGCCCAACTGTAAAGTACAACTGAAGGGAAAAACAGCAACTGAAAAGAAAAGTCGCAGCGTCGAGCCGTCGTCTGGAAGTCCCACCTGAAGGGTGGGTACAGATAGCCTCTACTGCTCCTCAGGTCCACCTGACTGCTCCGAGTACGTCCCGCCTAGTGGTCCACCTCTAGGTACCGTCCTGCTCCGCAAGCCTCCACCACGATCAGTGTTGTCCATCGTCTGCAACCAACACAACGAAGTGCGGGCATAGCCCGTGCAGGGGTGAGTATAAGCTACTCAGTAGGGACCCCGAGACCCCGAAGGTCTCCCGAAATCCACAAAGGATAAACCACAAGGAAAGATACAATCACAAAGTAACATCCGACACTGCTTAGGTATATGCCCATACATATACCTAAGTCATCAATTCCCGCTCGGCTCCAACGTCCGAGCTCAAGCACAACCCAGTCCACACAGGAAAGCAAAACGTATACCCACACAGGATAGCTCAACACACTCCACAAGGGAGAGTAAAACAGTAAATCCACACAGGATAGTTCAACACAATCCACAAAGGAGAGTAAACAGTAAATCCACACATGATAGTTCAACACAATCCACAAAGGAGAGTGAACAGTAAATCCACACAGGATAGTTCAACACAATCCACAAAGGAGAGTAAACAGTAAATCCACACAGGATAGTTCAACACAATCCACAAAGGAGAGTAAAACAGGATTCAGCTCACATAGGTATACTTCGTCGAAAAGGTGAAAGGGATGATCAGATATAGATACTGAATCATCTAAGCTGGGACCCACATAGGATACAAGACCAGCACGGTTGGGACGCACATAGGATACAAGACCAGCACTGAGTCATCTAAGCTGGGACCCACATAGGATACAAGACCAGCACAGCTGAGACCCACATAGGATACAAGACCAGCACAGCTGGGACCCACATAGGATACAAGACCAGCACTCTTCATTGATTCATCTATGCTAGGACCCACATAGGATACAAGACCAGCACTGAATCATCTAAGCTGGGACCCACATAGGATACAAGACCAGCACTCTCCATTGATTCATCTATGCTGGGACCCACATTGGATACAAGACCAGCACTGAATCATCTAAGCTGGGACCCACATAGGATACAAGACCAGCACGGCTGGGACCCACATAGGATACAAGACCAGCACTGAGTCATCTAAGCTGGGACCCACATAGGATACAAGACCAGCACAGCTAGGACCCGCATAGGATACAAGACCAGCACTCTTCATTGATTCATCTACGTTGGGACCCACATAGGATACAAGACCAGCACTGAATCATCTAAGCTGGGACCCACATAGGATACAAGACCAGCACGGCTGGGACCCACATAGGATACAAGACCAGCACTCTTCATTGACACAGTCCACTGAGGATCTCTGCACAGTCGTCATCGTCGAAGTCGCAGCCAGCACTAGGGTTCCCGCACACAGCAAACTCGTTCAGGAGGGTCCGCTCCATGAGCCGAGAGGCTGATACATCAACTGACACAAGGTCCATAGTTGATGTATCCAAAAGTTCCGTATCGTCAACAGGAACTCAACGTCGCAGACGGCGCGTCAATCGGACGCCCGGTCTGAGAGTTATTGGCTTTTTCGTCCCAGGGGCCCTGTTGGTTTTTAAGACAAAACCAACCCGACCGCACTCCACCTGCGTCCAAAGCTTGGGCGGAGTATGCCAAAAGATCTGTCTCACTTAGAGGAATCCACCAAAGTTGACAGCACATCAATCGGACGTCCGGAACTCAAGATATGAGTGTTTCCGCTCCGAGGGCCCGGTTGGCTTCGTGTACGAACCAACCCGGCCGAACCCAAAGTTCTCTGAAACCTTGAGTGTAATATACCAAAACGACCGTCTCGATCCAAGGATCACGTTGCTACTGACGGCACGTCGTTTGGAGGTCTACAGCTCAAGATATGGGCATTTGACCGAAAGTGGTCCGAAAATGGGGGGTCCGGGTCCGGGCCGACCCGGGTCCGACCCGGCTGGCCCGGCCCGGCTCGGCTAGCCCGGCTCGGCTCGGCCGAGCGGCCGAGTGACGCACGGGGAGCCGCGGGGCGCTGCCCCCGCGGTCGGGAGATGTCGCGGCCCGCGAGCGGGCCGCGCTGGGACAACGGACGCGGCATGCTGCCGCGTCCCGTGCGCGCGAGCCGGACCCACGTGCCGCGGGTCCGTTGGCCGCCGCCGCCGTGGCGGCCCTATTCGGCGGCGTGCCGGGGCACCGCCGGCGACTTCCGCGGGCCACCGGAGTCACTCTGGTGGTCCGTTTTTCTTCTCGTCTGCGCCGCTGCTCCTCCCGGGATCCGTTCTTTACTGCGGGAACACCAAATCGCCTCTGCGGCACGTTTCGTCGTCGCCCGCCAAATTCGCACAACAATGAAGAACGGCGGAGGGTTTTCGGCCGTGTTCGTTTGGCCCGCACCCTCCGCGTTAGATAGAAACAACGGGGGAAATATATTCAACACATGAATCAACAATTTTAATGAATTAAAATTGTTCTTATTGTCCGGGTTCTTCACTTTTAAAAGAAACGATCACGGGAAAAAGGAATTATTCACAACAACCCCTACCTCGAAGTCGTCGTCGTACGCACGTTCTTCGCGGATTTGTTCGTCGCGGAAGGAGGCGATCGTCGCGTCGTGGAAGGGCGTCGCGTCGTCGTGGAAAACGGTGTCGCGTCGACGAACTCCGAGGTTTAAGAACATACAGATTTAATTAATAAAAATTAAATCCATATCGTTGTTATAAACCACAAAGGAGTTTTAAAGAAAAACCAAAATCTCCTACCACAAGCGGTTGGTGATTGGAGATCGGGGCGGGGAAGAACGTCTCGGATTGGAGCGTCGTCAAACTCCGAGGGTGACGGCGTTCTTCGCGTTCTTCGCGTTCTTCACGTTCTTTGCGAAGGAGGATGAAGGCACAAGAATTCAGTCAAAGCCTCTCAACGTGCAATCCTCCATAAGTCGTGTTGGTTTTATTTTATTATTACGCCAACGAACGAAAAAGAGGTAACGACCCATTAATTCGTAGAATTAATTCAACGAAAGAAACTGCCCATTTAATTCACGAATAAAACCGCCCAATTAAATGGTGCGTTAAGAATTTAAGAAAACGCGTCAGTTGACTTCATAATGACGGGTTTTCGCGGGTGCGTTACTTAGCGGAAAAGAAACGGCGGGGCTCGTGCGGGCCCCACCCCACAAATATCCTACCAAGGGGTAGGATATTTTTGGATAGCACCCTATCCATTTCAACTCAGCTTAAGCCGCTTTTAAGTGGCTTCAAGTGGCTTCCAAGTGGCTTAAGTGAAATAAAATAAAGTTTGTTGAACAATTTAATTTATTTCTTAACTTTAAGCCCAAAAATTAAAAACCACAACCGAGCAAACACAACTCCGGAAGAGGCGTTTCTAAGAAAATACCGGCACTGCGATTTCATCGGTGCCCTCAGAATTTGATTCCGGGCACCGGTTCAAAAGTTAGAAAAACCCGCTCGTCCGTTCACTGAACGTACCCGAGCCGAACTTCGGAAAATGATTTCGGGCACACCGGGCCTCGGAATCAGGTGCCGTCAGAAGCTGCATTCTTGAAAAATTTCAAAGAAAATTAGGAAAAAAATTTCCTTGAAATTTACGGGTCTTTACATATCAGTCTAAAATTGACACTTTAGTTTAAAACATGTGTCACTCATTGAAAACCAAGAAAATATACTCAGATTGTCTTGATAATTTATGAAAATTATTCATAAGTCATTTTTTATGTGTAAGAATCAGTTTCACCTCAAACTGACACACAATGTGACTAGTATGAATCAAAGTGTGTCTTTTCAGTTTAAAATGACATTTTAGTAAAAAAGAAAAGTGACATACTCAAAACCAAGCAAACACATTTGGCTTATTTTGATACTTTAGTAAAATTATTCATAGTTTATTTGTTATGTGTAGGAATCAGATGCACCTCAATCAGACGCACGATGTGAGCAGTATTACTCCAAGTGTGTCTTTTTATTTAAAATTTACATTTTAGTGAAAAAGACAAGTTGTATACTCAAAACTAAGTGAGCGCATTTGGACTATTTTTATGCTTTAATAAAAGTATTCATAAGTCATTTATGACATGTAGGAATCAGTCGCACCTCAATATAATACACGGTGTTCCCTATATGACTCAAAGTGTTTGTTATCAGTCTAAAATTGAAAATTTAGTTCAAAAAATGTCTCGCACACTAAAAACTAAGAAAACGTGTTTGGATTGTGTTGATACTTTAAGAAAACGATCCATAAGTCACGTGTGATTTGTAGGAATCAACCGCAAACTAATCAAATGCATGATGTGACCGGTTTGACTCCAAGTGTGTGTTTTTAGTTTAAAATGGAATTTTAGTAAAAAACACAAGTGACATACTCAAAATCAAGCTAATGTATTTAGATTATTTTGAAACTTTAGGAAAACGATCTGTAAGTCATTTTTGATGTGTAGGACTCAACCACACCTCAATCTAATGCACGGTGTGACCAGTATGACTCGATGTTTATGTTTTTAGTTTAAAATGACATTTTAGTGAAAACGACAAGTGACATACTCAAAACTAAGAAAATGCATTCCGATTTTTTTGATACTTTAGAAAAATTATCCATAAGTCGTTTTTGACATGTAGGAATTAGTCAGACCTCAATCTGATACACGGTGTGCCCGTTATGACTCAAAGTGTCCATTATCAGTTTAAAATTGACATTTTAGTTCAAAACGTGTGTTACTCACTGAAAAGTGAGAAAACGCACTCGGATTATCTTGATAATTTAGGAAAGTGATTTTTAATTCATTTTTTCACGTGTAGGAATTAGTCTCGCATCAAACCGACACACTGTGTGACCGGTATAACTCAATGTATGTGTTGTCAATTTAAAATGACATTTTAGTAAAAAACACAAGTGACATACTCAAAACCAAGAAAATGCATTCAGATTGTTTTGATACTTTAGGAAAAAGATCCATAAGTCATTTTTGATATTTAGGAATCATCCTCGCCTGAATCTGATGCACGGTGTGACCTGTATCGCTCAAATTATGTGGTTTTAATTTAAAACTGACATTTTAGTTGAAAACACATGTCTCATACTTTACACCAACAAAATGCAATCAAGTTTTTTTAATACTTTAGGATAATGATTCATAAGTCATTTGTGACATGTAAGAATTAGTCGCACCTCAATCTGATACATGATGTGCCCGGTATGAGTCAAAGTGCCTGTTATCACTTAAAAATTGACAATTTAGTTAAAAACTTGTATCACTCACTAAAAAATGAGAAAACGTGCTTGGATTATATTTATAATTTAGGATGATCTATAATTAATTTTTGACATACAGAAATTTATTACACATAAATCTGATATATAATGTGGTCAGTATGACTCGAAGTGCGTGTTTTCAATATATAAGTGACATTTTAGTTTAAAATGCACATCACATCGCCAAAACCGAGCAAACGAGATTAGATTGTTTTCTTATCATTTTATCTGCTGTTACTTAATTAATTTCCTTATAATTTTTATCTTATACTTATTTAGTTAATTTTCACATAGATAATGCTTGAAGGTGAACAAGAAATGGTGTGACGGTTGAAGGCTTGTTCTCAAAAGGGAAGTCCTCTTGAATTGGCTCTCATCCGTAGTGAGTTTTTTATTGCTATAGATGAGAGCCAATTAAAGAGGACATACTTTTGAAAACAATAATAGATGGCGTGATGAGTAAGAATCAACCGCATTTGAATTCGATACATAATGTGTTTGGTATAACTCACAAAGTATATGTTTTTAGTTTAAAATTGACACTTTGTGTTTAATTTATTAATTTATAGTATTACTAACATAAGAATTTTTTTCTTATACAGGTGCATTCTTTTACTCAAGCTAGGATGGCTTGTTCGACAATAGCATGACCGGGGTTAAGGGAAAAAGACAAAGGAACATTGATGTTTTTGAATGGGTGTGATAATTTGTACTTACTCGTGTAATTGTACAAACCATTGTTTGAAATGTCTATAATATTGTGTTTTTTTCTTGTATTTGTATTGTAAATTTTATTTCAATTAAATTTTGTATTTGTGGCATGTTTTTGCTGGTGTTTTTTCTATTATTTTTTATATTGTTTTTGTTATTGCAGTGTGCTATAATTTTAACAGCACATTGAAGCAGTATGTCCATTTATCAACGTTAAAAATAACGCTGATAAAGGATCCCTTTATCGGCATTTTTTGTGGCACTGATAAAAGGTGTCTTTATCAGTGCAGATAAAGTGTGTCTTTAACATCACTTTTCTAACCCTAATAAAAGCCTAGGGTTTTTAATCATTCTCCGGTTGTCAGGGCTTTTTTTCTGCTAACAATGTCCTAGTTTAGCGTTGTTAAGTCTTATTTATAGTAGTGTAATATAATTATTAATTAAATGTATAATTAATAAATAATATATAATTAAAAATATAATCATTAATAATATAATTAATAGTATAACTGATAATATCATTAATATATTCAATAATTAACAATATAATTTATTATATGTGGATTATATTACATTAAAATTTTATTTTATTTTATTTTTTAATGTACTATTACTAAAATAAACATTGGTTTTAATATAGGGACACGCTTTTGTACATAGGTTGATTGTTGGAAAAAGTATGCTATAAGAGTTTTTTTATTGGGTTGTAATCTTTTTATTGTAAATATCACTTGTAATTTTTTTGTTTCGAATTTTTTAATGTAAATTTTGAATTGTAATAATGGTGAAATATAATATTTGTATTCCAATATGGTTTAATGTAATATTTTAATTCCCATTCGATTATACTACTATAGATCACGCAATATTAGGTGCTACTCTTTATCAGTGCTAGCTAAAAGTGATGATAAGGGGGTGTCGCTAAAAGCTCTGATAAAGGGCATTTTTATCAATGTTAAAAAAGTGTTGATAAAAGATATATTTTATAAAAATATATATATATCATTAAAAAACATATATTAATATATAAATATATTTAAATTGATATAACTATAATATATTTTATTAAATATGATTTATAGAAGACTAAATATGCATTTACACTTAATATATAAGATATTTAGTGAAAATAGCTTATAAAATATTTAAAAATTAATAATACTTAATAATTTGTCAATTATTATTGAGTAATAGTCATTTAATATCTATTGAATTACATAAAAATTTAATAAATTATTGAATGATCTATGATAAGTGGAAAACATGACTTGAACATCAAACTGTTAGAACATTGGATATGAGTATCCATCTAGGCTCTACCACATATCAAATTGAACCTTGCGAAAAAATCTACAGTATGATGATTAGAGAACATAGGTCAACATTTTTTCAAGGTCAAATAAAGGTCAGGAATGCCTCCAAAACTAAGTTTTTTATTGGGGTAACTTAATTTTGAACATTTGATGGAATTTCAGTCTTGTTTGATGGAGCATTATTATCTTTTTTCTGTGGATACTAAATTTATTCTGAGGTCTTATAGTCATATGAATATTACAGAGTTTTAATTTTACTATTTTTATATTGTGGTGTTATTTATAATTTAATATATACATATTTGCATATATTTACATATAATAAATCAATTGTACACATAAATAGTTAAACATGACTAAATAAAACATATTTTAAAATATATAAACCATATGGAAATAAATATTTATTATTCATTTTATTTAACATAAAACATTATCCATTTTATTTACCTTATAAAAATGCATTAATATATACATATATACCTATACAAGTAATGTTTATATATAAATATATGTGTGTCAATAAACAAATATATATATATGATTATATTCTAATATATGTAAATAAATATATATATGTGTGTGTGTGTGTAAATATTTGTGCATGTGTGTGCGAAATATAAATGTATACGTGTGTGTGTGTGTTAATGCGTGTGTCAATATTGTGTAGATACATTATATATAAATGTATTTTTATAAATATATCATTATTATTAAATATAGTATATAAACATATTTACAATAAATATTTATAAAAACATTATAAAAAAATTATATCTAAATGTACAATTATATGTAAATTTATAAACATATAAATATATATAAAAATATGTATAAAATTTATATATAAATATACAGTATATAGACATATTTTTGAAATGTATTTAAAAATATTTATATAAATGTATACAATTCTATGAATAATTAGATGTATTGTAAAATATTATACAAATCTTGATGGTGGATCGGTAAAGACGTTAGGACATGAAGGCAGAGGTCAAGGGTTCGATTCTAGGCGTAAGCAAGGGTGAAGGATGTGAAAAGTGCTTATAAAGGACATGGAAAGCGATGATAAACAGGGCGGGAGCAATGATAAAAGTGTTGGGTTGAACGAAAAAAAAATTAAAAATTATTTTTAGAATTTTATTAACATTAAAAAAAAGTGTTGATAAAGACGAGTTTTATGAGCGATTTTGTTGTAGCGTTGATAAAGATGATCTTTATCAATGCTTTTGTGAGCGTAGATAAAAGTCGCGGCTTTTAAGAGAGTTTAACATGTCAGTGTTTTTTTAGCGCTAACAAAGCTCATTCCTAGCACTTTTAAAAGCGTGATTTGTAGTAATGTTATGCTTTCTAATTTGGTTTTTTGTTAGGGTTGCACATTTGCGGCAGTGGTTATGACTTTTATCAGCGCTAATAAAGGTTGTGTGTTTTTAAGAGCGCTTAGCATGTCAGTGTTTTTTAGCGCTGATAAAAAACTCATTTGTAACGCTTTTAAAAACATGTTTTATAGTAGTGTAGGGGTCACCGATGGTTGGGGTGGGTTGATGGGGGTTGGATTGAGCCGTAGTTTTAGTAAAACTGCCGCTAAATCAAATAGTATTTACTATTATTTAAAAAATTGTGGCGATTATAACAACACACATCTATATTTTTAATAATAGTAAATATGTTTGGATTTATCAATTCTCAAAACCGTCTCTAATAAACCATCACTAATCCCTTTAAGTTTTTGTTTTTTTTTTAAAAAAACTTATTCTTCTTTAAAGAAACATTCTTGTGAATAGTATATAAATTCAGGATAATAATGTATTGCGCCTTTGTCTATATATATATATATATATGAAGTCATGTCCCATGTTATACTATAACTCAAAATTTTATTTAATGGAGATAGGTGTGTAATTCCACCGATTAATGGGAGGCAACGTGGACAACACCATTGACTTCCGGTATTGGTGATAGCTCTGTAATTCCACCGATTAATATTCTTAAAGGTATACGCACTCAATTCTAACAATTCTCAGCTTTAATACCTGATTTGGCCTAATTATTATCAGAATATTTGGTTTTCTACAAATTATTTAATTGATTTTCTGACACGGATATAACAGATTTTAGATGAATATAACAAAAAAATATATTATTTCTTGCAAATTCATTATCATACCATTAAATTTTACGCACCTCAACAAATATGTGAATTTCACACGTCTCGCGGTGAATGGTTTGTTAGCGATGGCGTCCACCGAGGGATACACTTTGGATTTGAATTGAACGCATTAAAATACATTATAAAATTATTTGATTTTACGAGTCCAATAAGATATTTCATACATGAATCTAGTACTAGGAAAAACACTCTTTCTCAATGAAATTAACTAATCTATAATTTGGAAAACCTGTTTATATATATACACACACACATATAAGTAAATATAATATAATATTTATAAATGTAAATATTTATAAATATATGTTAATAAATATAAATATAAACCTTAAATTGGATAATAAATATAATGATATGTATATATTTACATAAATTTAAATATATTTTTTATTATATATATAAAAGATGGGTTACACCTGCCAACGACACCACACATGCATACAAAGAAACAACGAAAATAAATCGGCCCGAGGACTCGACCCCGTGTCCAACGCCCCAAATCCCACCCCCTTTGCCACCACAGCCGCTTGTGAGGGGGCATTTTTATTATATATATATTAGGTGCTCGAAAATACAATTACATTCAAACACACACACAGACACCACACACACGGTCGAAAAGGCAGGTTATGCCCCCCATCACTTCAAGGGGATAACCCACCAGTCTATCCCTATTTATTCATACTAGATCGTGTCTGCGTTACAACCTACTCGCATTATGTCCGCGTCACCGCCACTTATGCCAGCGCCTTCATCATAAATCCTCCAAGGGACTAGTAAGGATTCAAACCCTGATCTTTTTGGATGCAAGATTACGGGGTTTACCACTCAGCCACCACCTGCTTTTATTACACACACATATACATATACATATACATATATATATATATATATAGTATCAAAATATGGATTTTTAATTTTTTTACCAAAATAAGAAATTTTATTTGATTGAATAAATGACATTACTTGAACTGGCGTCTTGTTCAGGCAGTGCTCCAAAGAAGATGCTATATCAAATAAGCATTCTTTCGAGGTTGCGAGGAGGCTATATTTCGACAAACTTCTTTTTATATATCTTTTTGAAAAAAATATGTTTATATGTGTGTGTGTGTGTGTGTGGGTACGTACTTATGTATGTATCAAAATGCTAAACATTTATCAATTGATATTATATTCGGTATTATTTTTATTAAAAAACTGTGACTTAAAATCCCAATGAAACTCAATTTTATAAGAGAGTAGTCCTATAAATATTTTCATTATTTTTAATGTTGGATTCAGTTTTCTATTTTGTTGGGGTTGGAATAGCTATTTCATTCCATTATTTTTCCCTTATGAGGCTCATTTTTTAAGAAGAAGAAGAAGAAGAAGAAGAAGAAGAAGAAGAAGAAGAAGAAGAAGAAGAAGAAGAAGAAGAAGAAGAAGAAGAAGAAGAAGAAGAAGAAGAAGAAGAAGAAGAAGAAGAAGAAGAAGAAGAAGAATAATAATAATAATAATAATAATAATAATAATATATGAAAACACAAACACACACCCAATGTGCCTAGTTGGACTGAACCCTACTCTCCTCACAAGAGCAACTTCACGTCACAACTGATCCTTATTACATTAGTGCTTAGCGCTAAGATGAAATGACCCATATACCCAAACTCTAGGAGTTTTTTTCCTGTTAGCACTACAAGGCACTTACACGTCGCTTGTTTATTTCCCTTTCTGGTGCTGCGAGTTTTTTAATAGTTGTTATGATTAAAAAAACAAAAGTCGGGATAAAGTTCATTGTATTTTAAAAAATGGGTCGAAGGAGGAATGAACGTCCTTCACGCCTCCACTACCGTCACAGAAGCGTGAATAAGATTCACGCTCCCCTAAGGGTGGTAAGGAAGTTTGAACCTCGTTCACACTTCTTTTGTAAAGTTTTCAAAGGTGCAGTGAACGGGTTCACACCTCCCGCCGAGAAATCTTATAGGGCCCCCTCCCTCCATTTCAATCACTCCAATCCTATATTTTTTTAAGTGAAGCTCTGTCAAATTTTCTCAATATATATCTCAGACTTTTGAGAAGGTAAAACTTCTACTAAAAAAGTTTAATTGTCTAATTGCTTGATTTACTTTGTATGCACTACCACAGATTTGGGCAAGTGATGCACCTGGTTTTATCACTGCTAAGCGGAAAGCACTGATAAAAGGGGGCATTAATCAACGCTAGCAAAAAGTGCGGATAAATCTACCATTGCCCATGGGGTGTTAGCCGAGTGGTACCTGCTGGTTGTACCCCTCGCTCTCCGTGGGAACTGGCGCAGGCTCGAGTCCCGCCAGACTCGGACACTGTGCGTATTATGCACAGAGCGATTCAAAGTCATTGCTTAGCTGGGGAGTGTGGAGTGCACCTAAGCTTGGTCAGGGCCCCCCGCTGGGAGTCGGTGTTAGCAACCCACATTTTTGCACATGAGCCTTAGCCCAGTTAGTGAGGACTCTGTAAGTGCATCCAAGTGACTAGGGATCAAATCCAGGCGGAGGCAGAATTTCCGGTACTGTAGCAGTACTGTAGCGGGACTGTGCAGTACTGTAGCAGGTACTGTAGCAGACACTGTTTGGCACAGTAGCAGCCGAGAATATGCCCCTGTTTGGGCCTTCGGGCCGCCGATTTGGTCCCTGAGTCCTTTAAGGCCTTCAGGCCACCCAGGCCTTCGGGTCAGTAAGCCCTTAGGGCCACCTCAAGGCCTTCGGCCCACCTTAAGTGCAGATGCAAACCAGACAACCTACAAGGAACAAGCTCTACAAGGAGGATGAGCAAGGAGATTTCACCACAGCAGAAGCTAAACGGATTGCAAGAATGAGAGGGTATGACACCTGCCATCGGGACAAGCCTGTTCATGCACGGGAATGCCTAGCCGAACAGCAATGCGAAGGTGGAGAGCTGATTTCACGATGAAGATGTTGGGGAGGAGCAGTTCCAAGTAGTTAGTCTGGGTTGTATGTAATGTTTGAAGCCTACGGGCAATGAATTCCCCTAAGGCCTATAAGCCATGTAATACTTACGCCTACGGGCCTTGTAAGGGTTCCACCTCACCCCTTGAAAGGTGGATTATCAAAAAATCAATAAAAAAATGAAGGCCTTCGGGTCATTGAAGGAAATCTACCATTTATCAGTGCTAAAAAAAGCACAGATAAAGGGGTACCCGACCAGGCAGCACGCGGGCCGGCGACCGGTGGCGGCCTCCCCGCGCGCTGCCCGCGCCCCCCGCCGGCTTGCCCGCGTGCTGCCCGCGCCCCCCGCCGCCCTGCCCGCACCCCACCGGCCTCCCACGCGCTGCCCCCGCGCCCCGTCGGCCTGCCCGCGTGCTGCCTGCACCGCCCGTCGGCCTGCCCGCTCGCTGCCCGCACCCCGCCGGCCTCCCCGCGCGCTGCCCGCCCGCCCTACGGCCTGCCCGCGCCCTGCCGGCGCCCTGCGGCCTGCCCGCGCGCTGCCCGACGCCCCGGCTCCCGGTCGAACTGGTCGAGCCGTGCTGGCCACCCGAGTTGGCCCGCGACGTCTTTCGCGGCGTCGCTGGCCGAACCGACGCGGCCTTCCGGACCGAGTCGCCCGAGCTACGCCCCTCGCGGCGCTGGCCGAACCGGCCCCCGGCCTCCGGGCCGAGCCGCCGACGCGGAGACCACCGGGCCGAATCGCCCCCGCAGTCCGCTGGGCCGGGCCGAACCTAGCGGGCTGACTGGGTTGACCTAGATTGGGTTGGCCCAGACTGGTTTGGGCCGAGTCGGTCTGACCGGGTCGGACCGGACCCGGGCCCACTACCGACCCCTGTACTTTCTTTGGCCATATCTTTTGCACCAGACGTCTGTTTGACGAAGCGTCTGCGACAACAGAAATCTTGGAGCGAGACGATTCTTTTTTGCATACCCCACTTGAGGTTTGGACGCAGCTGGGGTACGATCGGGTTGGATTGAACCTAAATCCACTTGGGCCCTCGGAACAGAAATGCCAATAACTTTCAGACTGAGCGTCCGATTGACGCACCGTCTGTCGCGTTGAGTTTATTATGGCAAGACAGATCTTTTGGATACATCAACTTGAGACTTGGTGGCAGTTGACTTGTCGACATTTGGCTTGAGGAGCGGACCCTCCTGGAATTGAACGTGCTTTGTGAAAACCCTGCGGCTGGTTGTGCACTATTGACTGTTCCTGGATCATGTGTTGGTCCGAAAGTTCTGACGACTGTTCCTGGATCATGTGTTGGTCCGACAGTTCTAACTTCTATTCCTGGATCATTTGTTGGTCCGACAGAATAGCTGGACCTGGATCATGTGTTGGTCCGACAGCTCTGACGACTGTTCCTGGATCATGTGTTGGTCCGACAGTTCTGACTTTTGTTCTTGGATCATGTTTTGGTCCGACAGAATGGTTGGTCTTGGATCATGTGTTGGTCTGACAGCTCTGATGATTCAGTGGCTATATCTGATCATCTTTATCTCTCCACATAAGTTGTATACCTGTGTGAGCTGAGTTAGTAACTCATGTGTTTCCTCGTGATTGGTATGGATTACTTGATAACTTAGGTATATATATGGGCATATACCTAAGTAGGGTTATCTGTTGATTTTATACTTTGTGGTTTATCCTTGTTAGATTTTGTGAGACCTTGAGGGTCTTGGGGTCCCTACTGAGTATTGTTATACTCACCCTTGCACGGACTATGCCCGTACCACGTTGTGTTGGATGCAGACAACGAACAACGCTGACTTAGGCAGAGTAGCAGGACTGGATGGTACCCGGAGGTGGACCTTACGATGAGTCGGTGCACGGAGGAGACTGATGGATGTGGAGTGCTGAGGAGGCCATCTGTACCTACCCTTCAGGTAGGAACCCTGGAGGACGACCCTGTGGCTACTTTCCTTTTCTTTAGTTGTACTTGTACTTTCCTGTTGGGCTTGTATTTCCGACCCTCTTTATTTCTCAGCACTCTTTTGTATACAGTTTTACTTAGTGTATTGCTTATATCTACTCTGTTGTGTGTGATTATAATTTGTAGAGGCAATGTCTTCCCAGTTTTAGGGATTTACGCCTTTGGTGCTAGTCGTCAGCCTGTAAAGACCCGGAAATCCCGTGGAATTTTTTTTCTTAAATACATGGGAATTTTACGAGTCCGCAGTTTCTGACGGCGCCTGATTCAGAGGCCCGATGTGCCCGGAATCAATTTCTGAAGTTTTGTTCGGGTACGTTCAGTAAACGTACGTGCATGATTTTATATCTTTTGAACTGGTGCTCGGAATTGAAATCCAAGGACACCGATGAACTCGCAGCGCCGATATTCACTTAAGGAGACCTTTACCGCAGTTGTGTTTCATCGAGAGTGGAAGTTAATTTTTGGGGTTTCTAAATAAATTAAATAAAAACATGTGAGACACATTTTTTTAAATGAATAAAATTATACCCTCGTTCTTCGATGAATGCTTTGGTTTGTCGTTGGCCAATTGATATCACCTAATGCGGAGGGCACGGGCCGAACCAACACGGCCCGATGCCCCTCCGTTGGTTATTGTTGATTGACGTCAGAGGCGAAGCTGAAAGGGCGCGGTGCCGTCGCACTGCGCCGGAGAAGAACCATGGGACGGAAGAGGCGGCGGCGTCGACGACCGGAGGTGGTGGCGGCCGCACGCCGACCGCGTGGAGGGAGACCGGCGGCCGCTTGGACTGCGGGACAACCGGCCGGCCGATCCGGTCGGTCCGCGTGCAGGAGCCACGACACACGAAGGCGCCGCGTGGAGGGAAACTGTGGCCTTCATCTGTGAGCCGCTCGGCTGGAAGAACCGGTCGGCCGCCTGCTGGCCGGGCTGGAAAACCGCGGCGCCCGCAGGCGCCGCGCGGAGGAGACCGCGGCCCGCAACGCGGGCCACGTGCTTCGAGCCGAACTGGTTGGCTATGGCCGACCGGGAAGAGGAGGAGGCAGAGCCGCTCGGCGCCGCTGGGAAAACCGGATAGGCCCGCAGCGCGGGCCAGGTCCGCGGGTGGGCCACACCCCACCGGGTCGGGCTGACCCCCCAGCCGGGTCGGACCCGCCGAGCCTGGTAGGGCTGACCCCCCAGCCGGGTTGGACCCGCTTAGCCGGTTCGGGCCGACCCCCCATCCGGGTCGGACCCGTCAAACCGGGTCGGGCCGACCCGCCAGCCCACTGGGCTTGATAGGCCGGGCCCGACTTCGCTTAAATACGAATATCTCCTAGACCGCGTGTCCGATCGATGCGCCGTCTGTGGTACTGGGACCCTCGCGACAAGGCGGTCCTTTTTCGATACTCTAAGTGGGTTTCGTACAAATTTGGAAAATGACCGAGTTTGGATCGAGCTCAAATCTAACTGGGCCCCTGGAACAAAAATGGCAATAACTCTCATATCGGGCGTCCGATTGACGCGTCGTCTATCGCGTTGTGTTCCTTATGATGAGATGGAACTACGGGATACATCAACTCAGGACTTCGTGATAGTTTATGTATCGAAACTTGACTCGAGGAGCGGACCCTCCCGGAATCGAGCGTGCTGTGTGCGGGAACCCTAGAGCTGGCTGCGACGACTACTGTACTGGAATCCTACGTGGGTTCGACAGTGATGACTATTGTACCAGAATCCTACGTGGGTTCGACACTTATGACTTCTATTCCTGTATCCTGTGTGGGTCCGACAGAGTAGCTAGTCTTATATTATGTGTGGGTCCGACAACTTAGCTGGTCCTGTATCCTGTGTGGGTCCGACAGCTTAGATGAATCAGTGACTACATCTAATCATCTCTATCACTCTACGAAAGATGTATACCTGTGTGAGATGAGTCATGTCTTTCAACCATTTTCATCATGGTGATTGACTTTACTTCCTATGTGGACTGGGTTGTGCTTGGGCTCGAGGTTTGGAGCCAGACTGTGATTGATAACTTAGGTATATGTATGGGATATACCTAATAGGGTTGGTTGATACTTTGTGATTGTATCTTTCTACTTTGGTTTATCCTTAGTGGATTCCGGGAGACCTTTGGGGGTCTTGGGGTCCCCTACTGAGTATTTTTATACTCACCCCTGCACGGGCTTCGCCCGCACCTTGTTGTGTTCTGTGCAGACGACAAAAGACAGTGATCGAGGCTGAGGGTGACGGATGGGAGGCTGATCGAAGCTGGACTAGACGGGACGTACCGCAGGGACGAGTTGTTCGAGTTCTGTACCTACCTTTCAGGTAGGATTCCCTGGTGGACGATCCAGGAGCTGTTTTCCCTTTTTTACTTATACTTGTTGTTCTGTTGGGTTTGTATACTGGCCCACTTACTTTCAGCACACCTTAATTTTCTATTTTAGTACTTGTTTCCTCTACTGCTTGTGTTCGGACTGTGTGTGTTACAGGTTTAAAGGCAATGCCTTCCCTTTTTATCAGGGGTTCGCATTTGATGCTAGTCACCAACCCCTGACCTATGGAAGGCGGGCTTGGGGTAGTCACGACACGGGCCCCGAGGACGGGTCGTGACAAATTGGTATCAAAGGAGTCGGTTCTACCGCAGAACTTGGACTCTGATTCTTTTTAATAGCAATAGTGTTAAGTGTTCTGGGTGTGGTCATCAGTTTAGGGAAACTGGTGTTGGTGTGGCGGCTGACGTATCCATAAACTATGACTCTGAATTATGATCTCCGACTCAGTGCACGAAAACACTGATTGCATGTGTGTTTCCTTGAAAAAGTTTTCTTCGTGATTACTTCATGTCATCTCACCAGGTATACTGTTTTAACCGTGGCGCACCTGTTTCTTTTCAGGATGGCCCCACGAAGGCAGCCAACTAGGGTTCCGAGTTGTGTACGAGATGGTAACCCACCGAGCGACGAGGCATTGGTGCAGGGCCCCATCACAGCGGAGGTACCAGCGGTACCACTACCCGCTGGACCACCGATACCACCAACTCCAACAGCAGAGAGTGCACGCCACCTGAGTGCATTGCACGATTTCCAGCGACAGTGGACGCCCAGGTTCCGGGGAGAGACATACCCACAGGCAGTTGAGGATTGGCTGGAGGTTGTCATGAAAGTTTTCAGATTGGCAGGAACACCAGCTGACATCATGGTGATCCTTGCCGTGAGTCTCTTGCATGCAGCAACAGGCAGATGGTGGAGCGTGATGCTTCAGGTTCATGAAGAGGCATCATTACTCTGGACAGACTTCGAGAGTCTCTTCCGCTTAGAGTTTGTTCCAGCCACCCTTCATGCAGTGCAGATTCAGGAGTTACTTCATCTGCAGTAGGGCAGCATGACAGTAGCTCAGTACTCATCTAGGTTCACCGACCTCTCGCGCTACTCCACATATATGGTGCGGGACCCATTCTTCAGGGCCCGAACCTTCAAGCAGGGGCTCAGGCATGAGATCAGGGCTTCAATGATTCCCCTCAGCATCCCGACGCAGGCGGGGGTGCTGGAGCGAGCCCTTTTAGTAGAGAGTTTTCTCTCTGAGAAGTCACCAACGGCGAGACCCACCACAGGGTGACACGTAGTGAAGTCTTTTGCAGTTGGCAGTAGAAAAATGACACAGAGGTCCAAGAAGACCAGGCCATCAGGTGAGCGACCCCAGGATACTGGTTCGGTTGTACGGGGCACACGAGAGATATCCAGCTATACGAGGAGAAGATAGTGCTATGCGTGCGGCGGGCAGGGCCACATGGATCGTGACTACCCGACCCGCCATGTAGATGAGCAACATATAGTATAGGGACCTCCCAGGTAGAGGCAGAGGTTTGACCGTGGTGGTCCGCCGGGAGCAGGCGGACGTGGCAGAGGAGCTGGAAGAGCAACCGGTGGTGGATGACGTTTCGAGGCTCTACCACCACCATCACTAGGAGGTCTACCCCGACCATAGGGAGCTGGCGGACAGAGGCGGGCTTAGTTCCAGGTAGTTGAGGCCTACGACCACGGTGCACCTGAGATGATTTGAGGTACTATCTGTGTCTACTCCACCCTTGCTGTAGTACTTATAGACACAGATGCGAGTCATTCTTTTATTGCCACTACCCTCGTTTGGAGCTCAGAGATTCCGACGGAGCTGTTGGCTCGATCCTTACGGCTAGAGACTCCTATGAGAGCAGACTCGACAATTACGTACTGGTGTTGGCAATGTGATATTACTCTAGGAGGCGAGAGTTTCGGCTGGTATCTTCTTGTAGCGGCATCGAGGCCTTACGACGTCATCTTGGGTATGGACTGGTTATCCACAGTTAATGCCCATATTGACTATATTAGGTGCAAAGTGCGGTGTATCAGCACGAATGGGACCAGGTTCACATTCACCGATGAGAAGGGAGCCTTTGCAGCGCAGGATGGACTTACACAGAGGAGGGGGAAACCAATCACACATCAGTTGGCTAGTCTCATCCTCGGAATGGTTGATGTGTGGAGTCTGAGTTTTCCTGTTGTGGTGGATCAGTACACGAATGTTTTCCCTGACGACATTCTAGGACCACCTCCTCACAGAGAGGTAGACTTCTACATTAAACTGTACCCTGGGACAACACCGATATCTACTCCAGTATATCGGATGGCTCCCACCGAGCTTCGTGAGCTGTGGGTACAGTTGGAGGACTTTCATGGGAAGAGATTTATCCGACCCAGTGTTTCACCCTAGGCATCTCCGATTTTGTTTGCCAAGAAGGCGTATGGGAGCTTGCGACTGTGTGTTGACTACCGTCACCTGAATCAGGTGACCGTGAAGAAAAAGTACCCACTCCTGAGGACTGACGACCTCTTTGATCATCTCAAGGGAGCACGATGGTTCTCGAAGATAGACCTCAGGTCAGGCTATCACCAGCTCAGAGTTCGAGACGAGGATGTGCAGAAGTCGAACTTCAGATGTCGGTATGACCACTATGAGTTATTGGTTATTCCCTTTGGCGTAACCAATTATCCAGCAGTGTTCATGAGTCTAATGAACAGGATCTTCCATCCTTACCTCGATCGTTTTGTCGTAGTCTTCATCGACGACATACTGATTTAATTGACTACTAAGGAGGAGCATGCCTGCCATTTGCGGGTAGTACTGGACACACTCCGAGAGCACCGACTTTATGGTAAGCTCTCGAAGTGTCAGTTCTAGATTTGAGAGGTTCACTTCTTGGTACATGTCATCTCAGAGGCTGGATTTGCAGTGGATCCAGTGAAGATTGAGGTAGTGCTTTCTTGGGCGCCACCCAGGAGTGTGACGGAGGTTCGAAGTAACCTGGGACTGGCTGGGTACTATCGGAGATTTTTGCAAGACTTCTCTAGATTTTCAGCACCACTTTCAGCATTGACGAAGAAGGGGCAACCCTTCATGTGGTCAGAGAGATTCCAGCAGAGCTTTCATAAGATGAGGTAGAGGTTGACTAGTGTGCCCATATTGAGGCTACTGGAGGAGGGTGTAGGGTACGTAGTTTACTGCCACGCATCAGGGACCAGACTCAGGTGTGTCCTGATGCAGGAGTGAGTAGTGATTGGGTATGGCTCACGGCAGTTGAGACAACACGAGTAGAACTACGCTACCCATGCCCTGGAGTTAGAAGCAGTGGTCTTCACCTTGAAGATGTGGAGGCACTATCTGATGGGCGAGCATTTTACAATCTACTCTAACCACCAGAGCCTCAAGTATATCTTCTCACAGAAGTACCTGAACCTGAGACAGCGACGATGGCTCAAGTTACTCCAGGACTATGACTTCGAGATAGTCTATACTCCTGGGAAGGTGAAAGTTGTAGCAGATGCTCTCAGTAGGAGATCAGGCATTCAACTGCTAGGAGAGGCGACAGAGCAGCTGGCTGTGTTGCAGATATCCTTTGTGGATAGAGATGGAGCAACCTTTTTGCAGTCTCTCACAGTCACTTCTCCACTTCTTCAGTGAGTTAGAGAGGCATAGTGTGGGGACATTGACTGTGAGACACGACATGCTCAGATATCCTTAGGGCAGACACCTGATGGGTTTTCTGAAGGTGGGGAGCACGTCATCCTCTTCAAAGGACATACCATGGTACCAGTTGCACTACATGAAGAGGTGTTGAGGGAGTTCCATACTCCCCCTATAGAGGTACATCCAGGAGTGAAGAATATGTATCAAGACCTCAGACGACATCACTGGTGGCCGGGTATGAAGAAGGCAGTAGCAGAGTTTGTCTTGCGATGCCTCACTTATCAGTAAGTGAAGGCAGAACACCAGGTTCCAGCAGGCTTGTTTCAGCCCTTATAGGTCCCAGAGTGGAGGTGGGACGGGATATCCATGGATTTCGTGACGGGACTTCCATGTAGATCCAGAGGACACGACTCTATCTGGGTGTGTGTCGACCGACTCACCAAGTCGGCCCACTTCCTACTGATCAGAGAGCAAAGATTAGTAGAGAGCTTGGGACGCCTCTACGTATAGGAGATCGTACAACTTAATAGTGTTCCATCGACAATTGTCTCTGATCGAGATGCTCGTTTTACTTCCTGACTATGGAAGGGGTTGTAGGAGGATTTTGGGATGTAGCTTCGCTTGAGCACTACCTTCCATCCTCAGATGGATGGTCAGACTGAGAGGACCATTCAGACTCTCAAGGACATGCTCTGTGCATGGGTCCTTGACTTTGGTTGCAAATGGGAGGATCACTTACCCTTGGTGGAGTTTGCGTACAATAACAACTACCACTCCACCATCGGGATGAAACCTTATGAGGCACTGTACGACCGACCTTGTAGATCATCACTGTGTTGGAATGACCCAGGGGAGTCAGAACTTGTAGGAATAGAGATAGTACAGGCTACGATGGAGAAGGTGCAGATCATCCAGGAGTAGATAAAGACTGCACAAAGCAGACAGAAGTCCTATGCTGATAGGAGACGAAGACAACTGGAGATTGATGATGGAAACCATGTCTTCCTATGGGTCTCACCTCGACGAGGTCTATGGAGATTTGGCTGAGGCGGAAAGTTATCTCCACGATTCATCAAACCTTTTCAGGTCCTTAGTAGATTAGGCGAGGAGGTTTACCGCCTGGACCTTCCACATCAGTTGCACCGGGTGCACGACGTCTTCCACGTATTTCAGCTGAGGAGATACGAGCACGAACCGTCCCACATCATCGACCATGGGGAGCTAGACATCAATGACGGGGAAACATTCACGGAGGTTTCAGTAGAGATTGAGGATCAATAGAAGCATGTCCTGCATGGATGGTCGATTCCTCTGGTGTGTTTTCGCTAGCAGCACGAGAACCTCCAGGAGAGCACATGAGAGCGGGAGGCTCAGATGCGTGCTCAGTACCCCCATTTGTTCCCTTAGTGTGTGTTGTAGCTTACGGGGACGTAAAGCCCTGAGGTGGGGAGAATGTAAAGACCCGGAAATACCATGGTTTTTTTTAAATACATGGGAATTTTACGAGTCCGCGGTTTTTGACGGCACCTGATTCCGAGGCCCGGTGTGCCCGGAATCAATTTCTGAAGTTTTGTTCGGGTACGTTCAGTAAACGTATGTGTGAGATTTTATATCTTTTGAACTGGTGCTCAGAATTGAAATTAGAGGATACTGATGAACTCACAACACCGATATTCACTTAAGGAGACCTTTACCGCAGTTGCGTTTCATCGAGAGTAGAAGTTAATTTTTGGGGTTTCTAAATAAATTAAACAAAAACATGTGAGACACATTTTTTTAAATGAATAAAATTATACCCTCATTCTTCGATGAATGATTTGGTTCATCATTGGCCAATTGATATCACCTAATACGGAGGGCGCGGACGGAACCAACACGTCCCGACGCCCCTCCGTTGGTTATTATTGATTGACGTTCGAGGTGAAGCCAAAAGGGCGAGGTGTCGTCGCACCGCGCCGGAGAAGAACCATGGGATGGAAGAGGCGGCGGCATCGGCGATCGGAGGTGGCGGCGATAGCGGCGGCCATGCGCTGACCGCGTGGAGGGAGACCGACGACCGCTCGGGCCGCTCGGACCTCGGGAAAACCGGCCGGCCGGTCCAGCCGGTCCGCGTGCAGGAGCCACGACACACGAAGGAGCCGCGTGGAGGGAAACCGCGGCCCACATCCACAGGCTGCTCGACTGGAAGAACTGGCCGGAAACTTTCCGTCCGGGCTAGAAGAACTGGTCGGCCGCCTGCCGGCCGGGCTGGAAAACCGCGGCGCCCGCAGGGGCCGCGCGGAGGAGACCGCGGCCCACAACCGTGGCCCACAACCGCGGGCCGCTCGGCTGGGTGAACCGGTCGGCTACGGCCAGCCAGGCTAGAGGACCGCGGTGCCTGTAGGTGCCACGTGGGAAGAACCGTGGCCTGTAGTGTGGGCCGCATGCGCCGGGCCGAACCAGCCGGCTACAGCCAGCCGGGCAGAGGAGGAGGCGGC
This sequence comes from Viscum album, assembly GCA_963277665.1. Lineage (NCBI taxonomy): Eukaryota > Viridiplantae > Streptophyta > Magnoliopsida > Santalales > Viscaceae > Viscum > Viscum album. The sequence continues at coordinate 1,750,216,220 of OY728165.1, read as the reverse complement.
ACCGCTCGACGCCGCCGGGCGAACCGGACTGGCCCGCAGCGCGGTCCGGGTCCTTAGGTGGGCCGCGCCCCACTGGTCTGGGCCGAGCCGACCCCCATCCGGGTCGTACCCACCGAGCTGGGTCGGACCGAACCTGTAGCCCACTGGGCTTGACGGGTCGGGCCCGACTTCGCTTAAATACGAATATCTCCTAGACCGCGCGTCCGATCGACGTGTCGTTTACGGCACTGGGACCCTCGTGAAGAGGTGGTCCTTTTGCGATACTCTAAGTGGGTTTTTTACAAATTTGTAAAATGGCTGGGTTTGGATCGAGCGTAAATCCAACCGTGCCCCTGGAACGGAAATGCTAATAACTCTCAGACCAGGCGTCTGATTGACGCGTTGTCTGTCGCGTTGGGTTCCTTATGATGAGACGGAACTTTGGGATACATCAACTCAGGAATTCATTATAGTTGATGTATCTAAACTTGACTCGAGGAACAGACCCTCCCGGAATCGTGCGTGCTGTGTGCGGGAACCCTGGAGCTAGCTGCGACGATTACTGTACCAGAATCCTACGTGGGTTCGACAGTGATGAATATTGTACCAGAATACTACGTGGGTTTGACAGTTCTGACTTCTGTTCCTGTATCCTGTGTGGGTCCGATAGAGTAGCTGGTCCTGTATCATGTGTGGGTCTAAAAGCTTAGCTGGTCTTGTATCCTGTGTGGGTCTGATAGTTTAGATGAATTAGTGACTACATCTGATCATTTCTATCACTCTACGAAAGATGTATACCCGTGTGAGCTGAGTCATGTCTTTTAACCATTTTCATCATGGTGATTGACTTTATTTCCTGTGTGGACTGGGTTGTGCTTGGGCTCGAGGGTTGGAGCCGGACTGTGATTGATAACTTAGGTATGTGTATGGAAATATACCTAAGTAGGGTTGGTTGATACTTTGTGATTGTATATTTCTACTGTGGTTTATCCTTAGTGGATTCTGGGAGACCTTTGGGGGTCTCGGGGTCCCCTAATGAGTATTGTTATACTCACCCCTGCACGGGCTTCACCGGCACCTTGTTGTGTTCTGTGCATACGACGAACAGTAGTGATCGAGGCTGAGGGTGACAAATGAGAGGATGATCGGAGTTGTACTAGATGGGACGTACCGCAGGGACGAGTTTCTTGAGTTCTATACCTACCCTTCAGGTAGGATTCCCCAATGGATGATCCAGGAGCTGTTTTCCCTTTTTACTTGTACTTGTTGTTTTGTTGGGTTTGTATACTGGCCCACTTACTTTCAACAGACCTTAATTTTCTATTTTAGTACTTGTTGCCTCTTCTGCTTGTGTTCAGACTGTGTGTGTTACAGGTTTAAATGAAATGCCTTCCCTTTTTATCAGGGGTTCGCCTTTGGTGCTAGTTGCGAGCCCCTGGGCTATGGAAGGCGGGCTTGGGGTAGTCACGGCACGGGCCCCGAGGAGGGGTCGTGACAAGCCCCTGGCCTATGTAAGGCGGGCTTGGGATAGTCACGGAACGAGCCCCAGGGGACGGTTCGTGACAAATATCAATACATTTTTAGCTCTGATAAAAGTTTTTAATAAAAAATATTCTTAATTTATAAAAAATATTATATATATATATATATATTCAAAATTAATGTTTATTTTTATAAATTAAATAAAAAATGCATTCTTTTAATTAATATTTTTTTAATAATTTAAATATATATATATAATGGGGAAATCATTGCATCCATGGTTTATAACTCCACCCCGGTTAACGTTTGTGGACTAAACCTCCCAGAAAATCTCTTCATACTTCCTTTAGTGGAGTTTGATTCTATCTTGGGCATGGATTAGCTGTCTTTATACAAATCCACTATCAACTGTTGGGAAAGAGAGATCACTCTTCACATCCCGAAGCATCCTCCAATTCTTTACAAGTGCAAGGAGGGAGATGAATCTCTTTTCGAAACATTGTCTCAAGTGTGGATATTGCTGCCTTATGAGAAATCATATCTAGCTCAAATGATTGAGATAAAGGAGATAATCATGCTTGAAGACATGCCCATCATGAGGGATTACACTGATGTATTCCCTGAAGAGTTGCCTGGTATTTCTTTGGACCAATAGGTTGAGTTCTCAATTGAACTTATCCCTGGATCTCTACCAATCTCAAAGACACCTTACAGAATGGCCACTGTAGAGCTGGAAGAGTTGAAGAAGCAGTTAAAGAATAATATGGAGAAGGGTTTTATACACCCGAGTGCTTCACCGTGGGGTGCACCGGTCCTCTTCGTCAAGAAGAAGGATGGATCAATGCACCTATGCATTGATTATCATGAGCTCAATAAAATCACGATAAAGAAAAAGTATCCCCTACCACAGATAGATGACTTGTTTGATCAGCTTCATGGGGCCGGTTATTTCTCTCAGGTAGAACTTTGGTCAGGATATCACCAATTAAAGGTGAGGAAAGAAGATATTCCCAATACTGCCTTTCGAACAAGCTATGGACACTATGAGTTCATAGTGATGCCCTTCAGACTCACTAATACTTTGGAAATTTTCATGGATTTAATGAATAGAGTCTTTAGATATTACCTGGACAAATTTTTTCTAGTCTTTATTGATGATATTCTGATATACTTCAAGAGTAAGGAGGAACATCAGGAGCATTTGAAAACTGTGTTAAAGACTTTTTGAAGGGAGAAGTTTTATGCAAAGTACAGTAAATGTGAGTTCTGGATGGAGGAAGTATCATTCTTGGGGCATGTTATCACCAGCAAAGGGATATCTATGGACCCTAATAAGACGAATTCAATTGAAGAGTGGCCTAGTCCAACTTCTATAACGGAGATCTGCAGCCTTTTGGGTCTAGCTGGGTATTATCGACGATTTGTGAAGAACTTTTTCACGACTGTCAAACCCAATGAACATGATGACATGGAATGGAGTAAAGTTTTTCTAGACATAGGAACGTGAAGATTGTTTCAAGGAGTTGAAAAATAGGACTATCACTACGCCAGTACTCACACTCCCTACAAGTGGAGAACTCTTTGTGGTGCATAGTGATGCTTCTAAGAAGGTCTTAGGCTGTGTGCTGATGCAAAATGATAAAGTGATAGCCTATTCCTTAAGGAAGTTGAAAATCCATGAGAAAAACTATCCAATGCATGATATGAAGTTGGTGGCTGTGATATTTGCCTTGAAAATCTGGCGGCATTATCTCTATAGGGAGAAATATGAGATATATACTGACCACAAGAGTCTCAAATATATATTCACATAGAAAGAGCTTAATATGCTCCAGTGAATATGGATTGAGCTCATCAAGGATTATGAATGCTCAATCTACTACCATCTCGGTAAGGCAAACAATGTGGCATATGCTCTAAGTAGAAAGGATCCTACATCTTTATCAATGATGAGAATTGAAAAGGATCCGATCTTCTTAGATTTGAAAAGTATGGACATGGGAATCATTAAGGGAGGAACATAATCAATCCTTTCTCAAATTATTGCACAACCATCCCTCTTGGAGAGAATAAAGTATGCTCAAAGAAAATATGTGGAAATTCAGAAAAGGGTGGAAGCTTTTAGAAATGGGAAATCCTCTGATTTCAAATTTGATGAGGAAGGAGTTGTAATATTTGGGATTTGAATCCGATCTAGAGATAAAGAAGGAGCTATTGAATTATGCACATAGCTTGACCTTCTCTATCCACCCAGGGAGCAAAAAGATGTATCAAGATCTCTGAGAAAACTTTTGGTGGGACAATATGAAAAAGGAGATTGCCTAATATACATCAAAGTGTCTGGTATGTCAACAAGTGAAGGCTGAGAGAAAAAAGTCTAAGGGGATGATGCAACCACTACCCATACCAGTATAGAAGTGGGAGAACATTACCATGGAAATTTTCACTAGACGTCCAAGGACATCCAGAGGAAATAATGCTATATGGGTCGTTGTGGATCATCTTACAAAGACAACTCACTTTATCGCAGTTCAAGAGGACTTCTCATTGGATCAACTTGCGCGGATTTACGTCAAAGAAGTGGTATGGCTGCATGGAGTACCTTTATCTATTGTATCCGACCGTGATCCTAGATTCACCTCAAAGTTTTGGAAGAGTCTTCAACATGCTTTGGATACTGAGCTGAACTTCAGTATGGATTATCATCCTCAAACTGATGGCCAATCCGAGTGGACTATCCAAACACTTGAGGACATGTTGAGAGCGTGATCAATGGAATTAAAAGGAGGGTGGGATCAATATCTTCCTCTGGTTGAGTTCTCTTATAATAATAGTTTCCACTCGAGCATCCAATGACACCTTATGAAGACTTGTATGGGAAGAGGTGTAGAACACCAGCATGTTGGGATGAAATTGGTGAGCGTAAGCTCTTAGGACCTGAAATGATTGATGAAATGGTGGAGAAGGTGAAAACCATTCAGTAGCATATCAAGGCAGTCCAGAGTCGACAAAAGAGTTATGAAGATAAACGTCGATGAGACCTTGAGTTTAAAGTTGGAGACATGATATTTCTATGCATATCTCCATGGAAGAAGGTCATGAGGTTTGGAAAGAAAGGGAAGTTAAGTCCTAGGTACATCATCCCCTTAGAGATTCTTGATCGTGTCGGGGCTGTGGCCTATCGACTAGCACTTCCACCTACCATGACCAAAGTATTTGATGTCTTTCATGTATCTCTCTTAAGGAAGTACATGAAAAAGCCTTCACATGTACTCTATTCCAAGGTGGTATAGTTGGAGGATGATATTTCCTATGAGGAGAATCCAGTGAAGATCTTGGATCGTAGAGACAAAGTTCTACACAATAAGACTACTAATCTGGTCAAGGTACTTTGGAGAAACCATAAGTATGAAGAGGCAACATGGGAACTGGAGGAAACAATGAAGGAAAAGTACCCACATCTGTTTGTGTCCTAGAATGTAAAATGAAATTTTGAGGGAGAAATTTCTTAAGGGGGGAAGATTGTAACGACCCAAACCTTTGTTAATGAAAATACCTCTTGATCTAATTAAATGTCTTAATATGTGAAATGGTTATATGACATATGAAATTCTTTTGTTTTATGTTTTTGGATTTTAAAATACCATTAAATATTGTGACCGTTTCTATTATAGCCGTTGAATAGTGATCACATGATTAGTATAAATATGGGCTTTAACAAAACCAATTTACTCAGACAAAGAAAGCGATGGCCTCATCCAGCAGACTTTCCCCGTATGAAGCCCATTTTTCGGAGCTCAGAAAGAAGGTGGCGTCATTGGGCTTTGCTCTTGACCAAGCTCAAGTCGAGCTTGAACACATTAAGCTTGAGCGGAACTGCCTACGGGAGAAGTGGAAGTTAATAGAGATTACCACCCGAGTGATGTTATCTGAGCCACCCCAAGAGTCTGTCACCATCGCACACCTCACCCTTCGGTCTTATGCAGATGTTTTGAGGGATTATGTAACAATACCCTATTACTATGGTTATGTACTTTATTTTTATATATAATAATGAATATACGTTCATTTTATTATTGTTACCCTGTAAATAGTTTGTAAAGCACAAATAGTATTTTTAGTTAATGTTCAACTAAAAAATCTATTTTGATGAATTAATGGATTTTTGAATTAAATAATATTTTAATAAAATATTATTATTATTATTAAATTAATTTTTATTAAATATAAATGATCGTATAATTTTATGAATGCAATTGTAATTTTTATTAAGGTTCGAAAGCCATTTTTGTCAAAACCTGTGAATTTTCGATAAATATCAATTTTTATTTTAAAAGTAAAAATTAAAATATTTAGAAAATTATTTAGATAAAATAAATATTATTTCTGGAATCAGGACGTCGAAATTATCCAATAGTTAATTTTTCATAATTTTCTGAGACAATCAAATTTTTGGGTAAAAATTAAATACCGTTTAAATATATAATATGTTTTATGACATCATAATGACCCAATAGTGATGTAATAAAATACTATAAGCTTTATGTTCGGCCAATATATGTTTTACCAATAAAATAATGTGATTTTGGGTTTTTTTGACTTATTTTACAAAGAATTAACAGACCCTTCAAGACTTATTAAACATCTTGTCTTTTTAAATTGTTTTCCTTGGGAGTGTGTATCACCTCCACATAAGCAACCCCATTATTTTAGGAAGTTTGTACTTTGGCCTTATAAAATATTGTTTTCCACTTCCCTTTTCCAAAAACCATGGGCAAAAACCATGGGCTGGTTTGTGGTTTGGATTAGTTTAATGTGAGGTGTCCCAAACCTAAATAATAAAGAATTCTCTCACCTTTCCTATATAAACCCACCCAAGCTCCCACTTCCTCCTCACTTAAAGAATTTTTATTTCTTCAAAACTCTGACCTCCTCTCTCTATAATTGTTACAAGGTTCCCCAAGCTCCCAAGAATCCTCTCTCAAGCCTCTCTCAAGCCTTTGGACGCACACTTCCAAGTAAGGGTTTTTCTTCCTTTCTCATTTTTGTCCAATATTAATTAAGTTGTTATGCCCTTTTAATTTCAATTATAAATGTTGGGGTATGGTTTCTCACCTCCCCCATACTTCCCTCTTTATTTTTTAATTATGGGAGACCCCTTTATCTCTCATTAAAATCTTCCAATGTACACTCATTACTATGCCGAAATTCCGAAAGGAATTTCTCTCTCCTCATTTACATTCAAGCAATTCTTTTGTATCATGAATATAAATTCCATTAAATTTGTTGGGACCTATATTCATATGACCCCATTACTATCCATGTCATGTAAATATGATGAGACACCCCTTTATCTCTCATCAACCATTTTTATGACTAGAATTTCTGCAGTATAGTAGCAACCCTAGGTCGTATCTTGACGGAGACTTAGACCATTAATTTAAAAAGAGGTTTTTGATTATGGAAGTAGAAGGTGAATTAGGTTTTGTAAAACTTGGGAGTTTTATGATTAATTATGAAAATAGGAAATGAAAGAGATAAAACAAAGTAGAAATGAACAAGATTGATTAAACGTGATCAATCCGGGGAAGTCTCATGATGCTTATCCTTCATCGCTTCAAGGGATGGGGTTATGATATTTTAATCCCTGGTTTGTAACACCTAGAACCATAATGTTACTGAGTTTATGCTAAGATACCTCCTAGGGTTCAGTCGAAAGCACATAACGATTCACCGATCACCGCTGATGATTGGGGGATTTGTGTTCGACATCATAACCGAAACTCACCAAGGTAACACATGAAGAATTCGATGTGCTATCCAGGTTTGTATGTTATTTCATTGTGATACCATGAAATAAATGTGAATTACCTTTATAGTGATTATGTGAGTTCAATTGACCAATATGAACCACACAAACACCGCAATTGGAAGGGGGAAAAGAAAGTGGTGAACGGTGTGTGAAACATCACATGAATGGGTACCCCCAAACATGATCATATGAGTTGAGAATGACATACCAGTACATAAATAAATAAAATAATAATAGAGGATAATGAAAAACAACACAACAACCTAGAATTCAAAATATCATTCAAATATTACAACATGAAGCTTGAGATTTACATCACGTTCCTCCCCGGGTGATCACAAGGGGTTTAGAAACCCATGGGAGAGGAAGAAGAAGAATAAGTTGAAGTAGAACTTACCATAGCCTTCAGAACTTATAGGGATTTTTAGAAGACTCCTTGGGGACTCCAAAATGGCAACACCTTGCCTCTTGGCCTAACTCTTAAATGGGGAGCCCAAGGTGTCATTTTATAGGAAAATTGGAAGGTGGTTTTAGGCACATAGATTTCATCAATCCACTTTTACCACATGTTTAGGACTTCATAAAGTCTTATCTCGCTTTATAGAAAATAGAAAAGTTGTATCCCTACCTCTTGAATGTCTCCACTGAAAGTTTGGCACCCTTTGGACAACTACAGCGCAAGATATTGATAAAATACAGAACACCGCATTTGACTTGGTCCATATTCTGTGGCTTGGACAGATCAGTTCGTATGGCCCCCATAGTAGCCGAATCAGGATTGAGTTACTTGATATGAAATGTATATTATTAAGTTTTGGACATGCCCACAAAATTTAAGCCCATTTGTATGCACGTATTGTGTCTACTATGCAAAACAATGGACAGATGTCCATGGATCCATGGAATTTTGGCCCATTTTTCTTCCACTTCATCAAGGGCCCTCCAAATCACCTCCACCTACATTGAAAAAATAAAAACAAGTAACATTACCCATTATAATATTGATTAAAATTAATTGATTTATTCAAAAATAAAGTTCAATTTATTATTATATTTGGAATATTCATTAAAAAACTAGTTTAAAACTGCGGTGTAAGGGTGGACTAAAACAGTGAATCGTGGTACGATCACCCCCTTACTGTTCATCTCATGTAAATATGATGAGACACCCCTTTATCTATCATCAACCATTTTTATGAGTTCTTATGTCATGCCGTTATGCTGGCGAAATTTCACCACGTTTTCCCAAGCCAAAGTCATTGTGTAGTGAATACCATGCCAATTTCTCTATCAAGGGTATTCACCTTTATGCACATTTAATTATTGTTTAAAGAGTTTCCTATATATATTCCACATTCATTTATCATAGAATAAATGATTATTTTGAATGATTCAATGTTTTATGATCCATGTGGCACACTTATGCATGAAATGAAATGTTTAAGAAGGGTGCACCCTAATAGCGCTCCAATGCATTGGGTAAAGTATAGTATCATGATATGTTATGTGCAATGGGTATTGACTCATGATAATTCAATTTCAACTATGGTTTACATGTGATTCATGTGCAATGAGGTTTTAATCATGCTCTATGCGCAATGAGCCTTGACTCATGCTAATTCCATGTTAAGAGTTGTTTCCACATTTCCATGTTATGATTATCATGCTTTATCATGCCTTTATGTTTATGCTTCTCTTGTACTCTATTTATATGCCTATTATCTAACATGCATTGTATTACTCATGTTATTCCATGTTTATTCCCTTACTGGGCTTTGTAACTCACCCTTTTCTTATGCATGTCCTCAGGTTATCCCATGCAATACTAAGTATGAGGGAATGTAGTGGTCATATAAAGGAAGTTTTCAATAAATATGTTGCATGTTTCATGTTTTAAGTTGTTATGTAATGATACTAAGCCCCAAAGATAATATATCTCTCAATCTTCTATGTTGTATCAAGTGAAGTTCATGTAATAAATCAGGTTTAAGTGTGTAATAAAAACCAGGGTTGTCATAGGAAACATGTGTAAGTGCTACATAATAAAAATTTATTTTTCTTTAAATCACTATTACATAATAATGATCACTTATTTTTCTATATTTTCTATATGACATAGTCATAGTAATAGGCCACACTTGTACTAGATGAACACATACTATCAGTGACCTTGAAGTGGTCGGAACAGAATGGTTGCGTCAGAGGTTTTGGTTTTGGGGTGACACCTTGATCATATTTTGAGAAAAACAAGAGGAGGATAAAAGTGAATTAATAAAATAGATGAGAGAAAGAATATAAACCCTTGAATAAGAATTCGAATGGCATAGAGAGATGATGAAAACTTTAATGGGGAGAGGAAAAGAGAAGAAACAACTCAAGAACAACCACTACATGGAGATCCCACTCTACCCCCACTAGCTATGAGGCTAGCCATTCCCTTCAAAGATATTTCTTAGTCGAGGTAATCAATGTTCTAATAAATGTTTGTATGAAATGTGAATTAGACAGACACTAATATGTTTCCTTTATTGATATTCTATAGGGTGACAATGACTGTGATTTACATCTAGAAACACCCACCCATCACCTTGTAGTGAGGGATATAATGTTCAATATTCAAAAAGACATGCTACACAACAGACCACTTCCAACGGGTTATGTGAGAGTGTCGATTAGCATATCCCATGAGCCGAGTGTAGAGCTACCTGTTCCAATTGATGAGGAAGATATTCATACAATTGAAAAATCTATTGGAAAATTCATCGCATGGACATCACATCTTGTAAAAAAACATGTCGACAAAGAGATATTCATTTCTAATTTACTTTTCATGCTAAATCTTTAACAATTAATGAAAAAACGTCTGAACCGATTTATGTTATTACTGATAGACAAAGAGAAGGATATGAAATGAAAGACTGCTTCAAAACCATCTAAAGGGTCGACCAAACGATCAAAGAGAACTACCAAAAGCACCATTACCCTGCTCATTCTATATCCGCATTTACTATCATTGAAGGTTCATGTGGATACAAAGATAAAGTATGCTCACAATCACATAGTTAATTTTGAACAAAATATGTATGGAGAGAAATATCAAGACTTAATTGGTTTTGAGAGTGTAATTGAAATCCTCAACTATGATTGGCTAGGTGGCTCAGTTGTAAAAGTATACATAAGGTATGTTTTCATGATTTGATTTTCCAAAAGCTAAGATAATATGTTAATTATGACTAAATAAATTTCATATTTTTGGAATATGTAAATATGAAAAATAATTGAAGGTATTTTCCCATGAAACAATTGGGACTCATTAATCCTCACATCTCCTCTACAGAACAAAAATAAATAGACAGCAAAAAACGGTATGAAATAGTGGAAGTTCTGATCAAATCCTTTCAAAGAAAACTTTCAGATGATAGACTCTATTTAATACCAATAATGTAGGGTTAAAACTATACAATTTAATCACATCAAATATATTTTAATTTATTTCATTATTTATTCCTTTTGTGTTTTTAGGCATCATTGGATGCTCATTATGGAAAATTTGGATACTCCAAATATTTATTTCAGGGATTCAATGCATGTATATCCAATAAAAAATCCACACATGATGGAGTTTGTAAATTTTTAATACAATACATCCAATTTTTTAGAACTAAACATCAAGTTATATAATTTATATTATCTTTTAACGAGGATTCTGTTATGATAGGGTTGTGCATCAATGTTGTGAAAAACAAGGAATGAGGCCAGGTGCTAAGCACAATGAGGAAGAAAAGTTCTACGACTAGATAAATATCAAGATATATATAATAATATTTCACTATCCAAACAAATATCAAAACAAATTACTTATTCTACTCAATGTTTCTGGAGTGTCTGAAACAAACCAATGGAAAAGATTGCAGTTATTATGTTTTTAAATTTAGATTATAGATCATATTTCATGTACAAACTAGAATCCCTGAAAAGGTATTATCAAAGATAATTACTATTTTATTTAAAATATTTATTAATTATTTTTGTATTTATATTTTTACAATACTACTATGACTATCGAAAAAACTCATATTCACAAGACGATATAGATGTGCTCAGAAATGAATGGGTAGTATACGTGATGGAAGATTGTACACAAATACCATGAAGATGTGACTTCCATAGAAGTAGTGTATTTTTTTCAAATTTATGTTTAATTTACTTCTTTTTAGTATTAATAACATAAGAATTATTTTTTTATATAGTTGGATTCCTTTGTTCGAGTTGGGGTGGTTTTTTTGAAACTGATCATGTTCGTGAGAGATTGGACTTCAAGGCTGCAACTTAGAATTCATTGAGAAGGTAAAGTTTTTTTAATATACAAAGTTTTTCCTCATAATATTATCTATTATATACTATATTAACATAATATAAATTAAAATTTTGACTACTCATACAAACAATCTCTTCCACATACTTACTCTCCCTCAAAACCTTGTCACCCCTGCATTGTCAGCATTTATCCCTTTCCTTCAAAGGCAGTGGAGAGAACTTTAATGAAAGTGATAAATGTTGACAATGAAATGTTTACATTTCAAAAAAGAAAGAAAATTTAAATAATGGTAATGAATGATGTGGCCGATATGACTCAAAGTGTGTATTTTTATGTAATTGATTAATTTTGTCATCATTTTATCTATTATTTGTAAGCTAATTTCCTTATATGATCATTGTTATCTCCCTTTTAACACTTATTGAGCATTTATGATCACAATTTTTTATGTTTCATATCCTTAGGTTATTAAGAATGGATTTATAAATGATATTTCTAGGAAGGTTTTTAGTAAAGAATAACCTAATGAGAGATTCTTATGAACTAGTTCTTTATGTTTCCATGTTTCCAAAAGCACTAGACCTAAACTATTCTGGAATGAATCATTATGTTATGTAAGGAATATTAATATACTAAGATGTGATGTCTATTCATGAAATGTCTGGGAAAATATAGTTGGTATCAAAGCAACTGAACTACTCCAAACTGAGCAAAATGAACAAGTGACCGGTATCACTCGAAGTGTCTCTTTTTATTTAAAATTGGCATTACTTTTAGTAAAAAGAACAAGTGACATATTAAAAAATGATAAAACACATACGAATTGTTTTGATACTTTATGAAAATGATTGATTAGTCATTTTTGATGTGTATGAATCAGCTGAACCTCAATATGATGCATGGTGTGGTCGGTATAACTCACAGTGTCTATTTTTATTTAAAATTGACATAAATTTAAGTAAAAACAAAAAGTGACATACTGTAAACTGAGAAAATGCATTCGGACTGATTTTATATTTTATTAAAATGATAAATATGTCATTTTTGACATTTAGTAATAAACTTCACCTCAATACAATTCATGGTGTGGATGGTATAACTCAAAGTGTCTCTTTTTATTTAAAATTGACATTAATTTAAGTAAAAACAATAAGCAACATACTGAAATCCATGAAAATGAATTCATATTGTTTTGATACTTTAGGAAAATGATCTATTAGTCATTTTTGACATGTAGGAATTAGCTGAACCTCAATACGTTGCAAGGTGTGGCTAGTATAACTCAAAGTGTCTCTTTTTATTTAAAATTTGAATGAATTTAATTAGAAACAACAAGTCACATACCGAAAACCAAGAAAACACAATCAGATTGTTTTGATATTTTAGTATAACGATATATAAGTCATTTAGGGCATGGAGGAATCATCTTCACCTCAATACGTCATAGGGTGTGGCCAGTATAACTCAAAGTGTCTCTTTTTATTTAAAATTGACATTAATTTAAGTTAAAACAACACGTGACATAATAAAAGCCAAGAAAACACGTTCATATTGTTTTGATAATTTATATAGATGATACATGATTCATTTTTGATGTTTAGGAGTCAACCAAACCTAAATACAATTCACAATGTGACTGGTATAACTCAAAGTGTCTCTTTTTATTTACAATTGACATCAATTTAAGTAAAAACAACAAGTGACATACTGAAAACCGAGCAAACACATTTGGGTTGTTTTGAAATTTTTGGAAAAATATATATACATAATTTATCATGTATAGGAATTATACACACCTAAATAGGATGAAATTTGTGACTGGTATCACTCAAAGTGTCTCTTTTTATTTAAAATTGATATTAATTTAAGTAAAAACAACAAGTGACATATTAAAAACTGAGGAAACATATTCAGATTATTTTGATACTTTAAGAAAACAACCCATGAGTCAATTTTGACCTGTAGAAATCAACCAAACCTTTATATGATGCACTCTATGATTGGTATGACTTAAAATGTGTGTTTCTAGTTTGAAATGACATTTTAGTAAAAAACACAATTAAAATAATGAAAACTAAGAAAAAACATTCAGATTGTTTTGATATTTTAAGAAAATGATATATTAGTCATTTTTGACATATATGAATCAGAAAAACCTCAATAAGATGCATGATGTGAATAGTATAACTCAACGTGTCTCTTTTTATTTCAAATTTACATTAATTTAAGTAAAAACAACAAGTGACATACTGAAAACCAAACAAACACATTTAGATTATTTTAATATTTTAGGAAAATGATATATTAGTCATTTTTGACATGTAGGAATCATAAACACCTCAATATAATGTACAATTTGGCTGGCATAACTCAAAGTGTCTATTTTTATTTAAATTGACATTAATTTAAGTAAAAACAACAAGTGGCATACCAAAAAACCGAGAAAATGCATTTAGATTGTTTTAATAATTTAATAAAATATTATATAAGTCATTTTTGATGTGTAGGAATTATCCACACTTCAATAAGACACATAATGTGGTCAGTTTAACTCAAAGTGTCTCTTTTTATTTAAAATTGACATCAATTTAAGTAAAAAAAACAAGTGAAATACTTTAAACTGAAAAAACACATTCAAATTGTTTTGATATTTTTGGACAGTGATATATATGTCATTTTTGACATGTAGGAATCATCCTAACCTCAAATAAAAATGCATGGTGTGGCCGGTATATCTCAAAGTGTATCTTTTTATTTAAAATTGACATTAATTTAAGTAAAAACAATAAGTGACATACTTAAAACTCAGCAAACACATTCAGATTGTTTTTATACTTTAGTAAAATGAATTATAAGTAATTTATAATATGTAGGAATCATAAAAACTTCAATACGATGCACAATGTGGTCAATATAACTCAAATTGTCTCTTTTTATTTAAAATTGACATCAATTTAACTAAAAACAACAAGTGACATACTAAAAACTGAGAAAACACATTCAAATTGTTTTGATATTTTAGTACAATTATATATAGGTAATTTGTGAAGTTTAGTAATTAGAATCACCTAAATATGATGCATGGTGTGACCGATATCACTCAAAGTTTCTCTTTTTATTTGAAATTGATATTAATTTAAGTAAAAACAACATGTGACATGCTGAAAATCAAGAAAACACATTAAGATTATTTTTATACTTTAGGAAAATGATCCATGAGTCATTTATGACCTATATGAATCAACCACACATCAATCTAACACACACTGCAACTGGTATGACTCAAAATGTGTGTTTCCAGTTTGAAATGACATTTTAGTAAGAAAACACAACCGACATACTGAAAACTGAGAAAAAACATTCAGATTGTTTTGATATTTTAATAAAATGATCTATTAGTCATTTTTGATGTGTATTAAATAGGCTCAACTCAATACGATGCACGATGTGACCGATATAACTCAAAGTGTCTCTTTTTATTTCAAATTGACATTAATTTAAGTAAAAACAACAAGTGACATATTGAAAACTGAACAAAATCATTCAGATTGATTTTATATTTTAGAAAAATGATATATTGTTCATTTTTAACATGTAGGAATCATATGCACCTTAATAATATGCACATTGTGGCCGGTATAACTCAAAGTGTCTCTTTTTATTTAAAATTGACATTAATTTAGGTAAAAACAACAAGTGACATACCAAAAACCAAGAAAACACATTCAAATTATTTTTATATTTTAGTACGATGATCAATTAGTCATTTTTGATGTGTAAGAATCAGCTTCACCTCAATATGATGCACGGTGTGGACGGTATAACTCAAAGTGTCTCTATTTATTTAAAATTGAAATTAATTTAAGTAAAAACAATAAGTGACATACCAAAAACCAAGAAAAAACATTCATATTGTTTTTATATTTCAGGAAAATTATATATATGTCATTTTTGACATGTAAGAATTAGCTACAACTCAATAAGAAGCATGGTGTGTCCGGTATAACTCAAAGTGTCTCTTTTTATATAAAATTGATATTAATTTAAGTAAAAACTACAAGTGACATACTGAAAACTAAGAAAATACATTCATATTGTTTTGATACTTTAGGAAAGAGATCCATGAGTCATTCGTGACTTGTAGGAATCAACCAAATCTCAATCCAACACACAGTGTGACCAGTATTACTAAAAGTTTTTGTTATCAGTTTAAAATTGACATTTTAATTCAAAACACAACACTCACTAAAAACCAAGAAAATGTGCTCTGATTATCCTGATAATTTAGTAAAACGATTCATAAGTCATTTTTGATGTGCATGAAGTAGTATCACATCAAATCGATGCACGATATGGTCGGTATGACTCATAATGTGTGTTTCCAGTTTGAAATGACATTTTAGTAAAAAAACACAATTGACATACTAAAAACCAAGAAAACGCATTCAAATTGTTTTGATACTTTGGGACAATGATCCATTTGTAATTTTTGATAGGTAGGAATCAGCCACACATCAATCCGATGCATGGTGTGACTGGTATAACTCTAAATGTCTCATTATTTAAAATTGACATTAATTTTAGTAAATGAATAAGTGACATACTCAAAACTAAGAAAACACATTCAGAATGTTTTGATATTTTAAGATAATGATCCATAACTCATTTTTGACGTGTAGGAATCAACTCCAACCCAATAGGATGCACAGTGTGACCAATATAACTCCAAATGCGTCATTTTTATTAAACATTGAAATTTTATTAATGTATTCTTTCATATTAATGTTTAATTTATTTCTTTATATTATTACTAACATAATATTTGTTTTCTTAGATAGGAGGAATCTTTTCTGAGGTTCAAATGATTTTTCTAGTAGTTGATACCATGGGCGGACATTTTTGAGAGGGTTTCATGAATGTCAAAAGATAAAATATTAATGTTTTAGAATATTTGTTGGATAATTGTAAATGTAATTATATAAAACATTTTGTTTGAAATGTAAAAAGATGTGATTTTTTGTATATACCATGGGTGGACATTTTTGTATTCATGATGTTAAATAAATGTATATAGCATTATTTGAAATTATAGCATTGTTTGAAATTACAGGTTGTATATAGCATTTGAAATTGTAAGTTTTTAATTTTGGATGTGTTGTTATATTAACAACATATTGCAGGTGGATAAGCCTTTATCAGCTATCAAAAACTAGTCCGGGTCAATCCTAAATTGTTCACCTGATCCGGTCTGCAACATGTCTTGAAGGGCGAACCTGATCCCCCCGGAATGATAACTAGTGTCGGGCATCAAAATAAAACAAGAGGGAATGATTTAGCCCAGAAGAAACAACTAGGATCATATAAAAAAATAGAACAAATAGGGAACATAGTAAAACCAACAACTGGATCTCAAATAACCAAACAACTAATCCAGATACAAAGTACCACTAAAAAGAAGCAAAACTGAAAACAAGACCCCGCAACAATGATCTCCGTGTTACCCCTTGGTCACCTCCAACCACAAGACCAAGAATACTCCAAACAAGCATCCGCTAGGGTGAACCTGAGCAGAAATGAACCTGCAGTTAAAATGATAGAATATGCATGAGCACAAAATGCTCAGTAGGGATGCCAAAAGTAAACTACTGAATCTAAGTGTTTCCTTACCCAAATCAGTCCGATGTCACAAGTTTGGAAATACAATTATAAAAATAAGGTTTTCCCATTTAAACAAAACAGCACCCCTTTCCCACTTTTAGAACCAACTCACGCCATATATCATTTCCAAAATAGTTTACCATTTTATAAACAAAACCAAACAAGTAATATGAGGGCTGTGAAAAAAGGAAATAGGCCAACAATACAATCTATAAATAAACCAGTGTAGCATAAAATAAACAAGCAAAACAAGTTGTAACCATGGGTGATCCTAAACATCCCTAGACAACCTATGGACGCACTCGGTTTGGAACCACCTACCGGCATATGGTGATGCCCCATAGTATATAACCCACTGATTTCCCTTGCAACAAAATCAGCGGCAAATCTCACCTGGCCCCTCTATCTACCAGGGGGCACCAACCCGTCTAATCGGGGATGGTGAGTAACTATCACTCGATAATCAATAATGTCACACCCGCTATTTTTAATTATTTGTTTTATTAATTTTACTAGACATCGGGTAATACGGGTTGAAGTTTGACTTAATTTTTTTGACTTGTTTAAAAACACACATTTTGGCCTTGACAGCGTTCAGCGCACTGCGGTCGAAGATGCGTGACTTCGCCTGGGTCACCGTGTGGCCTCACCCAGTTCACCGCACAACCTTCCCTATGTTCAATTAATTAAATAAAATGAATTAATAATAAAGATATAAAATTAAGTGAATAATAAAGTGAAAATAAAATAAAATAAGAAAAATGTAATTAACTTAATGAATTGTTCTAATGGTAATATATATATATATATCTTAAGGATAATAACTATTATTAATAGTGTTAAGAATATAAAAAAATTTATTAACCTGTTATTATTATTATCATCATCCTATTAAAAAATTTTACGGGCCGCGCACGGTAACCGCATGGTTTCCCGACACTTTAAAATAGAAATAATAAAATGAAGATTTATGGAATTATTCTTTTTTATGATAATAAAAATGGTAATTTATATTATTACTATTTCAATTATTATTATTGTTAATATTATTAATGTGTTAACTATTATTATTGTTATTATTATTATTGCATTCCTTTTTTAAGTTTTTTTAGGTGTTATTTTATTATTATTATTTTTTTCTTTCTTTATTTTCCCCCTCTTTTCTTTTCCTTCTCTTTTTTCTTTTATTTTTTTCCTCTCTTCTCCGGATAATTTAGGGGCATAGGTTTTTTTTATTTAAATGGGTGTAGGTTTACATTATTTAGGAAATTGGGTTTGTTGAGCGCCACTTCAAGTGGCGCTTTGCCACCCTTTTTTTTTTCTTTTGCTGGTTTTGTTTTCCTTTTTATTTTGTTTTAATTTTTTTTTTCTTTTTCTGGTTTTGTTTTCCTTTTTTTTAATTTTTTTTTTCCACCTCATCTCTTTTTAATAAATAATTTCAAAATAAATATATAAAATTTTGTTTTTTTTTTTTTTTGTTTTAATTTTTTTCCACCTCATCTCTTTTTAATAAATAATTTCAAAATAAATAAATAAAATTTTAAAAATAATCTTATAAATATGTATTTAAAAATGTTAAATTAATTATTATTATATTTATAATTATGAAATTATATTTATGTATATATATAATTATATGTGTGTGTATAAATATAATTATGTATATATATAATTAAAAATAAATATTTATAAATATAAATCTATTTATATATTTTTTTAAATAAAAAATATATTTGTAATTATATAATTATAAACTAATGTTTAAATATAAATATTTATAATTATATGAATATGAATATATTTAAAATATATAATTATGAAAATATTG
This sequence comes from Viscum album, assembly GCA_963277665.1. Taxonomy (NCBI): domain Eukaryota; kingdom Viridiplantae; phylum Streptophyta; class Magnoliopsida; order Santalales; family Viscaceae; genus Viscum; species Viscum album. Next base: position 1,750,197,143 of record OY728165.1, on the reverse strand, counting down.
TTACATATATATTTAAAATTTATTTATAAATATATTTAATATGCATATATAAATATATATATATATATGTATGTGTGTGTGTAGAATTATATTTATAATTATATTTAGAATTATATTGTAATTATAGTTATACTTGTATATTTATTATTATATATTTGTACATGTATATATTTACATAGTTATAAGTAATTATTTATAAAAAAAATTGAAATATTGTTAAACATATAGTCTTTCAATACCACATACTTGAAACTTAAAAATGTTTCAAGTATGTGACTTTGAAAGCCTATAAAATATAATCTAAATGACCAATATGAATGAAACTTAAAACATGTATTAAAAATATACTAAATAGATGAAAATAAAAAAATTACGTAAAAAATGTCGATAGAAAATATTTGATAGGCATTCAAAACCACCTAGTTGTAACTTAAAAATGTTTCCACTATGTGACTTTGAACGCCTATAAAAGATAATCTATATGACCAATATGAATGAAACTTAAAATATTGATTAAAAATATATAAATAGATGGGAAAAAACGTAAAAAATGTCGATAGAAAATATTTTATAGGCTTTCAAAACCACCTAGTTGAAGCTTAAAACTGTTTCAACTATGTGACTTTGAACGTCTATAAAACATAATCCATATGACCAATATGAACGAAATTTAAAACATGGATTAAACATATACTAAATAGATGAAAATAAAAAAAAATTACGTAAAACATGTCGATAGAAAATATTTTATAGGCTTTCAAAACCACCTAGTTGTAACTTAAAACTGTTTCAACTATGTGACTTTGAACGTCTATAAAACATAATCCATATGACCAATATGAATGAAATTTAAAACATGGATTAAACATATAATAAATAGATGAAAATAAAAAAAATTACGTAAAAAATGTCGATAGAAAATATTTTATAGGCTTTCAAAACCACCTAGTTGTAACTTAAAACTGTTTCAACTATGTGACTTTGAAAGTCTATAAAACATAATCCATATGACCAATATGAATGAAACTTAAAACATGGATTAAAAATATACTAAATAGATGAAAATAAAAAAATTACGTAAAAAATGTCGATAGAAAATATTTTATAGGCTTTCAAAACCACCTAGTTGTAACTTAAAACTGTTTCAACTATGTGACTTTGTCATTATAATTATTAATTATTAATGGTTAAGTCGCTGTGACAAATTTTGTTTATATTTTACCTGTACTTTATAATTTAATAGTTAATTGAAATAAGTTTGTATGTAATAGATTTTTGATTTTCTTTTTATTTGACTTAAACAACAATTACTTATCATAGTGAATAAGTTTTTTAATATATACAACATTACATCCAAAAACATCAACGACGATGCCCTCCGGTACCACAACGCGGTGTCTGAATGTCACGTCCTCTCCGCGTCCGACGTCCATGTCGCTCTGGTGTCCTCTCTGCAGGTTCCTCCTCTTCTGGTGCTTCTGGTGCCTCCCCATGATGATGTGTAGAGGACTGACCAAAATCATGTGAGGATGCCCCAAAATCATGTGAGGATGCCCCAAAACCATATGGGGTGACATATGGCTCTGAAGCTCCTATAAATGGTAGAAATGGGGTACTAAAGAAGGCCTCGTCGGGAGGAGAGGGGGCCGGCATAAGCTGTGTGACTGCACCCAGATCGAAGTCCATAGTAGTCTGCGGAGACGCCATATGCGGTATATAAATGTCTCCCTGCTGTGCAAAATCATCAGTCGGCTGGGCGGGATCGTCTCTCTGTGGTGCGAAGAAATCTGCAGGAGCCGCTCTCGGATGTCGATGTGGTCGCCTCTGCCCCCCCGGATGTGCTCGTCTCTGTCGTCCAGCTGGCGGCGGCGGTGGCGGTGCATCCTCCTCAGCAGGCATAGCAGGGACATCGTCATCCTCAGGTGCTTCTGCCTGAAGATATGGATCAGGATATGTCTGTGGCTCCTCATCGAAAAAACTGTCACGTATCAACCGGAGATGATCCAATAGAGCCACCACATCCCGATGAACTACCTCCCGCAGAATATATGCATGCTCCTGAGGCTGTGTGGAATGTGCAAGCTGACCAATGGCGTCTGCCTGCAAATGAAATGACAATCAAATTAATATCAAAAATGAGTTAAACAAAATTAATAAATCTTAGTAAACATACCAATCGCTGAATGCCAATCCCCTGACGTGTAAGGTACATGATGGTGTGCCGTCGATACCAGTGTGCATAATCCCCCTGATCAGATAAATCAGAGTGTGATGTGATATATCCCTGTGGAAAGATACTGAATCGTGCACGCCTATCCCAAAGCTGGATATAAGATGCATGATGTCGTCGCCAGTCTGTCTTCTGTCTACCTATAAGCACAATCGAATGTAACTCGGTAGTTTGTCGTGGTGCCAAGGGGATATGCTGTATAAAACCGAACTGGCGCATGACCCGGTCTGGCTGGTGCCACTCAATGATGTGGAAGTGAATGAGTGGTACTACTGCAACACGATCTCCAACCAAAGATGTGCAGTATAGTGGAAGTGATGCGTAGACATAACCTGTATAAGGAGTCCATGAAACCTGAAATGTAAACTCAAAAAATAAGTCATATAGTAGCATGATAATTTTACTGAGATTATATTGAAATAACTTAAAATAGTGATAACAAAACAAATTTTCCTACAAAAAAGTACTGTTTAACTTACATCAGCCGGCACTATAGCATCGAATATCTGTCTGAAGCTGTGCACACTATGTCTCGGAGTATGTGCAAACTTCTGAGACTGACTCCACCTGGTGAAAAAAGAGTAACCTACGGTAAGTTTATAAAAAACAATAACAAAAGTACTAAATAACCGAAAGTAATGACGTAGACATGCCATCGTCCCCGAGGACAGTCATGAAGTAGCTCCGGTGCAAGAGGTGAGACAACTTGAGGAGTGATGCGTATAAAACGCTCCCAGGCCCACATCTGTACTAACACCATGAAACCTGCAATCTGATGTGAATCGGCCTGACAACTGGTGCAGAGAGATCTGTACAAATGTGCTAATACAGCGGATCCCCAACTGTATGTAGCAGTCTGATCCGGATCCTCAAGTAATGGGAGGTACATCATGTGTACCAAAGCGGTGGAGTAGTCGACGCACAACATGCCTCCGAGCAGCCGCAAAATGTATGCACGTGTGTGCTGAAGAAGCATCTCCTCGTCTGCATCATCTGGAATGACGTCGAAATGCTGATCGAGCCACCTCATTCGCAAGCGCGAACCCTGGAGGACACCCCGTGCGCCGATGACGTCAATGCCTAGCAGCCTCTGTATGAATGCAACCCAATCGCCGGTACTGGCCCCCGTAACTGCATCTCCATGGATAGGTAACCCCAGCATGTAGGCGACGTCCTTTAATGTAATAGTCATCTCCCCCTCTGGGAGATGAAATGTGTGTGTCTCTGGCCGCCATCTCTCAACCAATGCAGCTATCAAATGATGGTCGATGGTCTTGAAGTCACACATAGCGACTCCATAAAAGCCTGCACATCTAAGGTATGGACAAATAGCTGCCGGCGGTGCCTCATGATGAAAACGGTGCGCTCTCCAAACATGAAGATGTCTAACAGGTCGTCGCGCCAACACATCGCGCGACACGTGCGTCTCCTGGCAAGATAAAAGTGGCTGCTCCATCTGAATTTGCAAACAATAAAACATTAATTTCATGTAAGTTATGACTTTTATCATGTAAGATATGTAATTTATCATATAATTTTGAAAGAAGCATAAACACATTGGGTTAGTTGTTGTCTCCCGTGTTGGGGTGTTGGGGTGAAGACGTTCAGAGTTTCCTCGTTTTTGTTTTGTAGTCACTGTAAGTTCATCTTTCATTATAAAAAACTGATGACATTTTCATTTAATAGTTCAAATGGTTTTGGTTTCTTATACAGGTACATTCCTTTTTTTAAGTTGGTGTTGTTTGTTTAAAGCTACTCATGTAATGTTGATCGTTCGACAAAAAATGTCACGTGAAATCGTGGTACATTTTCCAAAAATTACCCTATTTACAAGTACAACAAATATGATTAAAAATGGTGAAATGATAAAAATAATTACATGTACAAAGTTTTACAGTAACTGATAGAGTACGTGATTCATTTTAACCATTAGATGATTGCCCTATGTGTCTAGGGCAACGTGTCTTCGTATGACCTTCCTGGCGGCATATGCTGCACCGCCGTCCAGCTAGATGTTCACTAGGCCAATCCATCTCATTCCGAATACGAGTCGACTTTGGCCTCCCTTTAGGTCGAAGTCTATTGTTGTTCGGTAGAAGCGTCAGTGTGTCATCAGGCAGCCGAAAATTCTGATATTCCCCGATTGGCATCCACGGAGTACTGTAGCAGGAGTTGATGCTCTCGAGTCGATAAGCCGGATCAACGAACTGCTCCCAAGATACGTGTACGTAAGTACATGCAGCAATCACATGGCCGCATGGATATCTCAGTGCCTGAAAGTTGCCACAATCACAGTAATGCTTCTCCAATAAAACAACTCGCACACGACCATTACTACATGCCACAACATCACCAGGCTCAGCGACCTCAAATCTTTGCTCTGGACGATTAAATGCAGTTACACGGTAAGTTGCGGCCTCCTGAAGAACTGTATCTAGCTCACGTTGGAAATGGTGTCCATAGCGCATTCCTCTGTTCAAGCCCTCTAGATGTGCATGTTTCTTCAAAATTTTCAGGCTGGAGATAATCCACCTTAAGTTTCACATAGCCTTATGTCTTCCATGGATTAATGTCAAACACTTCAACCAATTTGTTTATTTATGGGGAAGTAAAACCTCATTCCTTTGAATATGCACATTACCATGAACATATAAAATCATCATTTTGCAAGAAAAACTACTAATCTCATGTTCACTGAAATACCCCTTAACGTAAGAATGATACAAATAGTGTAAGTACCCAATAGCAAGATTCCAATCCATTTTGACTGGGCTATGTGGATTCATTGGTGTTTTCATCTGATTAATAATTTAAAAGGTTTCAAAACCACCTTTCTGAAACTCAAAAATGTTTCATGTAAGTGACTTTGAAAGCCTATAAAATATAAACCATAAGATCTATTGAAATGAAACTTAAAAAATAGATTAAACATATAATAAGTAATTGAAAATAAAAACCATTTCTTAAAAATTACTGATTAAATACAATTATAAGCTTTCAAAAACACTTCTTTCAACTCAAAAATATTTCAGATATGAGACTTTGAAAGCCTATAAAATATAAACTTAATGACTCATATAAATGAAACTTAGATCATAGATTAAACATATAAGAAGTAGTAGAAAAGTAATTAGTTAATTCTGGTGAGGGGGAAAACTGTTAGACCCTGGAATTGAAGGATAATGGGGATGACAAGGAAACATCAACCCCCATGCCCACCCCTTCCACCCATTCAACCAACTTCAGTAACTCCTATAGAAGTAGCTTTTCAAAAAATTGAAATGTCACCCCACCACAGCTTTCTACATCCATATTAACCCCCCAATTCAGTTTCATTAAATGTGGACAGTCCCCATTTTTACCAAAGTCAATGATGCACTATTAAACCATCACTTTTCAACCCCCGCCTCAATAATACAAAATGCTTTGAGGGATGAGAAATGATTCGGTGCATTTTAGAACATTGAAATGTGTCGAATCATTTCTCATCCCTCAAAGCATTTTGTATTTTTGAGGCGGGGGTTAAAAGTGGTGGTTTAATAGTGCATCATTAACTTTGGTAAAAATGAGGGCTGTCCACATTTAATGAAACTGAATTGGGGGGTTAATATGGATGTAGAAAGCTGTGGTGGGGTGACATTTCATTTTTTTTGAAAAGCTACTTTTATAGGAGTTACCGAAGTTGGTTGAATGGGTGGAAGGGGTGGGCATGGGGGTTGATGTTTCCTTGTCATCCCCATTATCCTTCAATTCCAGGGTCTAACAGTTTTCCCCCTCACCAGAATTAACTAATTACTTTTCTACTACTTCTTATATGTTTAATCTATGATCTAAGTTTCATTTATATGAGTCATTAAGTTTATATTTTATAGGCTTTCAAAGTCTCATATCTGAAATATTTTTGAGTTGAAAGAAGTGTTTTTGAAAGCTTATAATTGTATTTCATCAGTAATTTTTAAGAAATGGTTTTTATTTTCAATTACTTATTATATGTTTAATCCATGTTTTAAGTTTCATTTCAATAGATCTTATGGTTTATATTTTATAGGCTTTCAAAGTCACTTACATGAAACATTTTTGAGTTTCAGAAAGGTGGTTTTGAAACCTTTTAAATTATTAATCAGATGAAAACACCAATGATTCCACATAGCCCAGTCAAAATGGATTGGAATCTTTCTATTGGGTACTTACACTATTTGTATCATTCTTACGTTAAGGGGTATTTCAGTGAACATGAGATTAGTAGTTTTTCTTGCAAAATAATGATTTTATATGTTCATGGTAATGTGCATATTCAAAGGAATGAGGTTTTACTTCCCCATAAATAAAAAAATTGGTTGAAGTGTTTGACATTAATCCATGGAATACATAAGGCTATGTGAAACTTAAGGTGGATTATCTCCAGCCTGAAAATTTTGAAGAAACATGCACATCTAGTGGGGAACTAACACATTTCATCTAAAGGTTTGTCATAACATTGCACATTTCTAGAATCTCTTTTCCTGATGGTATAATACCTCCCTTCAAATGGTTTTGTTTTCTTATACAGGTACATTCCTTTTTTTGAGTTGGTGTTGTTTGTTTAAAGCTACTCATGTAATGTTGATCGTTCGACAAAAAATGTCACGTGAAATCATGGTACATTTTCCAAAAATTACCCTATTTACAAGTAAGACAAATATGATTAAAAATGGTGAAATGATAAAAATAATTACATGTACAAAGTTTTACAGTAACTGATAGAGTACATGATTCATTTTAACCATTAGATGATTTCCCTATGTGTCTAGGGCAACGTGTCTTCGTATGACCTTCCTGGCGGCATATGCTGCACCACCGTCCAGCTGGATGTTCACTAGGCCAATCCATCTCATTCCGAATACGAGTCGACTTTGGCCTCCCTTTAGGTCGAAGTCTATTGCTGTTCGGTAGAAGCGTGGGTGCGCCATCAGGCAGCTGAAAATTCTGATATTCCCCGATTGGCATCCACGGAGTATTGTAGCAGGAGTTGATGCTCTCGAGTCGATAAGCTGGATCAACGAACTGCTCCCAAGATACGTGTACGTAAGCACATGCAGCAATCACATGGCCGCAGGGATATCTCAGTGCCTTAAAGTTGCCACAATCACAGTAACGCTTCTCCAATAAAACAACTCGCACACGACCATTGCTACATGCCATAGCATCACTGGGCTTAGCGACCTCAAATCGTTGCTCTGGACGATTAAATGCAGTTACATGGTAAGTTGCGGCCTCCTGAAGAACTGTATCTAGCTCGCGTTGGAAATGGTGTCCATAGCGCATCCCTCTGTTCAAGCCCTCTTCAGCTTTCTTTCCTCGTTCCAGAAAGTACTTTACACTACGATAGAAGGTCTCTTGTACCAACCCTGAAATTTAGATTTACGACATTATACAAATATTATATTATAATAGTAACTCTTCTGAGTAACATATATTGAAATATTTGTATTTACCTGTGATAGGTAGTTTTCGAACACCCTTGAAAACTCCATTTATACATTCTACGATGTTGGTCATCATATGACCATATCTCCTCCCATCATCATATGCCAACGACCATTTCTGCTTTGGAATTTGCATCATGTAATCATACACTTCTGGATTCACTCTATGGATATCTTGAAGACGCTCCTCCATCCTTTGTTGTTGAGGCTCATATGCTATCATACAAGCAGTCATCTGAACAGTTATGAAAATAACTACGACAAAAAGATTTTAAACAGAAAAGGATGTTCATACCAATTTTTAAGATTGCCTTTTTCATCGACTCATTCTTGAACTTCTTTCGCAAATTGCTGGCAATGTGTCGAATATAGTATCGATGATGGGCATATGGTGGTCTCCACGAAAGACCCTCAGACTGTATCGCCTCCTTGATTGCACGGTGGCGATCAGAAATAAGACAAATCCCTTCTGCATCCGTAACAAACTCTCGGAGACATGCCAGAAACCAGCTCCATGATGAGAAGTTCTCTTTCTCCACAATTTCAAATGCTATAGGTAGAGGGGCTCGATTTCCATCTTGTGTGGCGGCAATCAATAAAGTTCCGGTATACTTTCCATACAGAAATGTGCCATCAATTTGTATGAACTGCTTGAAATGTCTAAAAGCCGCCACACATGGTAAAAATGTCCAAAATAATCTATCAAACACAACCATTGAGCGGTCAAGTTGGTTCTGTTGGTTAACATATTCAACTGTATGTAACCGATAGACTATTTGATTATTGTGGCGTAGAAGCTCCAACAATTGTGGTAGAACTCGATAAGAGTCATCCCAATCACCATACACTTTCACAATAGCCTTCTGTCGTGCTGCCCATGCCTTCCAGTAAGAGATTCGATACCCAAAAAGCTGTTTGATTCGCTCAATGACCAGAACCACGGGGACGTCTTGACATGCTCTAATCATTTCAACAATAATAGTTGAAACAAACTCAACATCTAATGAAGAGTGTTCCTCTGCCAAGCTTGGGTTCACACATGTGTGTGGAGTAAATCTAGTGATGCACCAGCTGTGAAAAGTCTTATCAATAATAGCTCGCAGACGCATTTGACAGTTCGATTCATATTTGTCACAACAGATCAAATAATAAGATCTCTTTGACTCTTCTACAACATATGAGTAATGTCTTTCAATGTGATATTGTTTTATCACATTTTTCATTACTTCTTTGCTCTCAAACTCTCTGCCAATATACAGAACACCGTTATCTGACACTCGATTTATGCCACCAATGATTCCTGGAAATTCTGAACTGGGAGTGATAACTGAATAATCAAATTTTGGCAAGCGATTCATGCCTTCAGTCGACCATGAAGCCAATAGTGGAGGATGGTTCAATGGTCGGTTGAACGTCACATGAGATGGTACAGACTGATCTTCCGCATGCTCTTCTTCTTCTTCAACTTCCTCTTCATCTTTTTCAAAATTGTCATCATCCTAAAATTCATCAACCAATGCATCTAAAGTATGTGGAGGACTATCCATTGAAACTGTGGCTGATGGAAATGATGGAATAACTACTGATGCTGATGGAACGTCTTGATGTGAAGGAGCATATGACATAGTCTCATGAATTTGAGATGGGTCAACTTCCAATGTCGATGGAACCTCCATTGCAGCTATAGTGACATACAACTCCATCATTTGATTCTCAGGTATATACTTAACCAATGAAAGTATATATTCCCAATCATCATCATCATTTACCGGATAGGTCACATGCCAAAACCTATCTATAAATTGAAGATGTCTGAATGTGATGGACTCTATTACTTGATTCCTCGCGAGTTTTAACCTCCAATGAATTTTCCTTTGCACAGCTTCCAAAGTAGTACATCCTCCAAGCATCACAACAGCTTCTGGATGTATACTATAACTACATCCTTGTTCTGTCTCAATTATTTGACCGTTGCAATAAATATAAGCGGCGACCATCTTTTTTATCTAAAAGAAACCACTGTTATTAATTAAATCTGATTAAAGAATCAATTTATGTATGCATGCTTCTAGTAATTTAGGTTGGAATCCTAATCCCTCCACCAAATCAATATGTTCAAACCATATTGATGTGTAACTATTTACACAACCCACAAGTTTGTGTTACTTACCCAAAAATAGAAGTCAAATATATTTATACATATCCACATGCATTATATGCATGAGGTACACGAACACGTCATGTAAAAGCATAGAGTTATATGAAATTGAAAGTCTCCACATGAGTAAGCCCGGAGCGACAGATAGCCAACCCCATTCACTTTCCTAGACAAGGCAAGCCTCCAGGAAAGTAGGTGGTTCGACCCAAAGCCCCTCTACCCGGGGATACTTTACTCAAGAGAGCAATCATTTCATGATAACTCTAACACTTAATATGAAAAAAATATATTGAACTACTAAATTAAAGTTCATAACTTCAATTACAAACCGAGGTCAAGGTAGATTGAAAACTAAATTCATTATCATTCCTAGAATGTAATGCAAAGGTATATTCCATAGGCAATTTACTACTACTTGGCTAATTAATATAACTACTTCGCTAATTAATATAACTACTTCGCTGAATAATATAACTACTTCGCTAATTAATATAACTACTTCGCTGAATAATATAACTACTTCGCTAATAACCTAATTATGATAAATTAATTACCTAATTATGGTTAACTAATTACCTAATTATGGTTAACTAATTACCTAATTATGGTTAACCAATAACCTAATTATGGTTAACTAATAACCTAATTATGGTTAACTAATAACCTAATTATGGTTAACTAATTACCTAATTATGGTTAACTAATTACCTAATTATGGTTAACTAATTACCTAATTATGGTTAACTAATTACCTAATTATGGTTAACTAATTACCTAATTATGGTTAACTAATTACCTAATTATGGTTAACTAATTACCTAATTATGGTTAACTAATTACCTAATTATGGTTAAGTAATTAACTAATTATGATTAATTAATTACCTAATTATGATTACTTAATTAACTAATTATGCTTAATTAATTAACTAATTATGATTAATTAATTAGCTAATTATGATTACTTAATTAGCTAATTATGATTACTTAATTAACTAATTATGATTAATTAATTAACTAATTAGGATTAATTAATTAACTAATTAGGATTAATTAATTAGCAGGTGATGATTGATTAATTAGCAAGTAATGATTGATTAATAATCTAATTACAATTATTTAATTACCTAATTATGATTAATTAATTACCTAATTATGATTAATTAATTAACTAATTATGTTTCATTAATTACCTAATTATGATTAATTAATTAGCTAATTATGATTAATTAATAACCTATTATGTTTCATTAATTACCTAATTATGATTTATTAATTACCTAATTAGGATTAATTAATAACCTAATTATGATTAATTAATAACCTAATTAGGATTAATTAATCACCTAATTATGATTAATTAATTACCTAATTATGATTAATTAATAACCTAATTATGATTAATTAATAACCTAATTATGATTAATTAATAACCTAATTATGATTAATTAATTAACTAATTATGATTAATTAATAACCTAATTAGGATTAATTAATAACCTAATTATGATTAATTAATTAACTACTAATGATTAATTAATTAACTAATTATGATTAATTAATTAACTAATTATGATTAATTAATTACCTAATTATGATTACTTAATTAACTAATTATGCTTAATTAATTAACCAATTATGATTAATTAATTAGCTAATTATGATTACTTAATTAACTAATTATGATTAATTAATTAACTAATTAGGATTAATTAATTAGCAAGTGATGATTGATTAATTAGCAAGTAATGATTGATTAATAACCTAATTACAATTATTTAATTACCTAATTATGATTAATTAATTACCTAATTATGATTAATTAATTAACTAATTATGTTTCATTAATTACCTAATTATGATTAATTAATTAGATAATTATGATTAATTAATTAACCTATTATGTTTCATTAATTACCTAATTATGATTTATTAATTAGCTAATTATGATTAATTAATAACCTAATTATGATTAATTAATTACCTAATTATGATTAATTAATAACCTAATTAGGATTAATTAATTACCTAATTATGATTAATTAATAACCTAATTAGGATTAATTAATAACCTAATTATGATTAATTAATTACCTAATTATGATTAATTAATTAACTAATTATGATTAATTAATAACCTAATTAGGATTAATTAATAACCTAATTATGATTAATTAATTAACTACTAATGATTAATTAATTAACTAATTATGATTAATTAATAACCTAATTATGATTAATTAATTAACTAATTATGATTAATTAATTTACTAATTATGATTAATTACTTAACTAATTATGATTAATTAATTAACTAATTATGATTAATTAATTTACTAATTATGATTAATTACTTAACTAATCATGATTAATTAATTAAATAATTACGATGATTAATTAATTAACTAATTACGATTAATTACTTAACTAATTATGATTAATTAATTAACTAATTATGATTAATTAATTAACTAGTTATGATTAATTAATTAACTAGTTATGATATTAACTAATTATAATTATTTAATTAACTAATTATGATTATTTATTACCTACTTACCATTAATTAATAACCTAATTATAATGAATTAATTAACTAATTATGATTCATTAATTAAATAATTATGATTAATTAATTTGCTAATTATGATTAATTAATTAGCTAATAATCATTAATTAATAACCTAATTACATTTAACTATTTACCTAATTATGATTAATTAATAACTTAATTATCATTGATTAATCAACTAATTATGATTAATTATTTAACTAACTAATCATTTCATTATCTAATTACATTTAAAAAAACCATACTATTTATAAAATACAAATATTATATACTAATTCTATAAATTAAACAACTAAATTATTAAATCAAACTATTAAATAAATTTAAAGAAAGATTTACCTAAAATTTGTGACGACGTAGGTACACAGGCAGAGCAACCGAAGAGGCAAGGCTTCGCAGCAACCGAAGAACGCAAGAAAAAATTTTGAGAGAGAGAGAGAGAGAGGAAGGGATAGGGAGGGAGAAATGGGGGTGGGGTGAGGTAGGAAGTGAGGAATGGGGTGGGGGCGAGGGTCCTATTTATAGGATGGGGGGGTGTTTCGGCGCCACTTCAAGTGGCGCCGAATTGATTGGGAAGAAGGGTGCAGCGCCACTTGAAGTGGCGCTGCACGGTTTGTATTTATTTGTTCAGCGCCACTTCAAGTGGCGCTGCACCCTTCTTCCGCCAAATTGGTGGAGCGCCACTTGAAGTGGCGCTCCAATTCCAAAACCCTTGAGCGCCACATGGTCTGGCGCTCAAGAGACCCAGTTAACTAATTATTTAAACGTTTGACCCATTAAAAAGAAAAAAAAACCCTGTAGGCAAAATTCTCCCTCTTCTCCTTTCCTTCCCCCTCTTCCCGTGCAATTTTTTCCTCCGCCCTGGTGCGTTGTGGGTTCTCCTCTTCAAACCCCATCAGCCGCACTTCCATCTCCCGCCTCCCTCGCAAGCAGCGTCGGACCCCCTTGCTCCCCTTGGCTTCCCGCCGCAACACCACCGGACCTCCCGCCAGCCATGGCCTCTCCCCGCCGCGACCTGCTCTCCCATGGCCAACCGCGTTTTTCCCTTGCCTCAAGCCTGTCGCACCGCACCCTCCCTCCTCGGCCAGCCGCTAGAACTCTTCTCGGTTTTCGTTGTGCCGCACCCTTCTACTTAGTGTGTTGCGCCCTGATCCCCTCCCTCATGTTTCCACCCTCATTCCCCCTAGATCATGTCGCAACCTCCACTATCTTCCGGCCTCCACCTCTTCTGAAAAGTCCCAGCCGGTGCCTCCCACACCTCCAGCGACGACCCACGCTGCGCCCCCCTTCCCCCCTTGGCTGAATCCCATCCGATAAACCGCACCTCCTCCTTCCAACGGACAACACATTGGGTAAACCCCCTTCCTTGTTATAGGGGTTTTATTTCAATTTAATGTGGTTCGATTAGTATTAAGGGTTTAATTTAGTGGTTTTGAGTGAATTTGCCTTGTTTTGGATTCACGCTAGGTTGCTTGAGGTGTGGTTGATGTGCAATGGTAATTTCACATCTTTCTTCATATGATTCTTGGTTCTAGGTAGGTGGTTCCACGTCTGATTAATATTTAATAAATTAATTTTCATGTTTAATTTGTTTATCATATTATTTAATCGATTTTTGTAGTGCGAAGTTGGTTTTCTTTGAAGTTTGATTTGTATTTGAATTGTTTAGTAGCGTGTTTATATTATGTGTGTGTGCCTACTACAGAGAACTCATATCTAGTTTGTTGTTAGTGATTTTTAAATTGTGTGGTTAGCTTATTAATCTGTGCAAGTGGTGCAAATTATATTTTTGACATGGCATCGTGTGTGTTTGGTCGTAAAAGATGGTTTTGTGTGGGTTTAGTGGGTAACTCCAAGTGATTTATTTTAAATTATTTTATAAGATTTTATTTTTGGATTATTAAATTATGTGGTTTGTGAAAATGTGTTTTATATATGGTGCAAGGTTTTCAATCAAACTATTTTTGTGGTGTTGGTCACACTTTAAAATTGTATTTGAGTGCGTGTGATGTTGGAATGCATTTGAATTTATAAATGGTTACTTTAGTGTGTGCAAAGCCATGTGACACTCTTTTACTATTGATTTATAATTTCTTTTTTTAAATGGTTTATTAAATTATGAAAATGGTGTGAAACATTTTTGAATTTTTTTTAGTGTGCGTCTTATTTCAAAATGGTGTTTATTTGTGTAAGCAGTGGTTTGTTTAATGATAAGTGTCTTTTTAAAGTGTGCAGATGGTTTAATTGATTATGTAACCTATACAGATTATGTTTTGAAAAGATTTTTGGTGTGCATATGGTTTTAAAAGAGGGTTTGAGTGTAAAAATTGTGATTCTGTGTGTGTAAGTACCATGTTTGGATTTTATGCATAAGTGTGATGTGTGACATGAACTTGAACTTGTTTGAGCACAAAGTGGGAAGTCTGGCTAGCTTGGAGGTGGACTAGATGTAACACCCCAAGCTTCCACGGTACGTTTCCCTTCGAATAATGCAATAGCGTGTGTTGTACACAACCTCGAGCTCTAACACACACCACAACTAATTAAACTAGCCATTGTGAATAGTAATACCTACTTTTTGAAATTTTATAAATTTTATTTATCAAAATGGACTTCATTTTTGGATTCGGAATATCGAAATTAGCCTATGTTGAATTTTTGGTATTTTTCTGAGAACTTCTAATTTTTATGAATAGTGAAAAATACTTAAAAACAACATTTTAAATCAAAATAATTTATAGTGAAAAATTATACTATTTAGTGGTTTTAAAGTATAATTAGAATATATTTTTACCATTTTATCCAATGGTGGTCATTAGAATTAATTTAACATTGAAATCGGACATAAACAATTGCCAATCTTTTGATATAAATTGTTTCTTAGAAACACGCCATTTTTGTAACAGCGGGAATTAATTATAAAATTAATTAATACAACTTATATGTTTGGAATTTTGTAAAATAGACATCATTTTTGAATTCGGAATATCAATTATAGCTTAGGGTGAAATTTTGGCTTTGTTCTGAAAAACTTCAATTTTTGATGAATAGTGAAACCACTAAGTGGTAGTTAAATAACTGATTTTTCATTTAAATGAAATATTACCACTTCTGTGATTTGATTTTCAAAAATCTGACGTACATGGTTGTCATTAATAAGTATAATGTGGTTCAATGAGATTAAAATAAATTTTTGGTGAATAGTAACTTTTAAGTTCTTAATCGCGATTAGAGGTAATTAGTGTAGTTTAAGGTACAAATAATGTTTTAATAATATGAGATGAGCATGAAACTTGTCCTACTCCTATTGGATGAGTCATGGCAGACCAAGACAACCCATGGGTCAACTTGGGGACCCCATGGAGCCACTTTAGTTGGAAAATGACATTAATATATATTTATTTAATGTTAAAATTAAATTGACACAAACATTAGTTGTTTTACTAAAATAGTTTTTAAGTGGGGTTACACAAGTCCAAATTTTGATTATAAATATTCATTAGAAAGATAAAAAGATTTACTACATCATAGTATTTTTTTTATAATTTTTAGACATTAAATAAATTAAATTATTTATGACATCATTATGATGCGGCGATGACCTCATTATTTAACGATTTAAATAAAATGAGAAGATAATGAAAAATCCAAGGCTTACACTTGTCCAAAGCCTATTGGATGAAGAGATTTCTAACCCTTATCACCTTAGCCATGTATTATATAATTGTGGGACCTTTAGAATCCGAAAAGCATTGTATAATAATGTAACATTTCAATCTTTTCAAAAGAGCCCCTCCTCTCCTCTTATAAAAGGCCCCCCACCTCTACCACCTTATTCACACTTTCAAGCCTTTTGGTTCGGCAAACCTCTGCCCAAATACTCTCCCAAATTCTCTCCCTTCATCCTAGAAGCTTTACTTTAGTCAGAAAGCCATCCTAAGGAGTCCTTTTGATCAAATCAAAAGGAAGAACCCGAAGAAGAGGTAACATTTTCATCACCCTCTTTCATGTTTCTTTCTTCTTCCACTCCCTCTTTGTTTATTATTTCAATTATAAAATTACAACTCCAGTATCTTCTATATTCTGTGATGTTATTATAAATATGGAACAACCATATTCAGTATTCTACCCATCATTTGAATGACATGTCACCATACGTGCGTACGTACGGCTTACCGTCTCCACGTCGTGGTGTAATTGTTATTCAATATATTATTATTTAGGTGGGTATAATAATGATATGTAATTCATGTAAATAATAAATATAACATGATAATGATTCTGTATATATGATATACTATCCAATTATATATTATTTTAATAATGATATTGTCGCTCGTGCGTACGTACGGACTACCGTCTCCACGAACGCGATGAGATTCATTCTCCGTCGTATCCATTCAAGTATAATTATCATTTGATGATTTAAAAATAATGTTTAAGGACATGATATCATTCTGGATATGAATAAGATACAACCTATCCATGAAAAACACGACTTACGTAACAAAACATATAAAAGAAAACGAGTAAGTTAACACCCGAAACAACGATAAATCTAAGATATTGTTAACAAAGCAATGTTAAAAGATCATATATGATATCATATGAATGTATATGATTCTTGTATAATTTAATAACAATTATTTCACCATTATACAGGAGGTTAACCTACCCCAACCAAGGAAAAGTACAAGGTAAGGGTTATTTCACAATCTCTTCATTATCCGAGGTTGTTTATACATAATAATCTACTGGGATCTCTTTATCATCCACATCCATGTTTCTTAGTAATGTATTTAAACACATTTTTATTATTTACAAGAATATGGGTTAAAGTCATTTATACCCTTGTTTGACTTTTTATAAGAGGGATCTTTCCGTCGTTTTCAAAACAAGGTCCTTTTTAACCTTTTCGACGGAATTAAGGTAAGAATGTTTTTTTTTAACTTATACGGCGGGAGCGGCTATTTTCCGCCATTATAAAATCTTCAAAGTTTCCCTTACAAGCTTATAAGAATATTTTCAAAGAAAATGTTTTATTTTATATGGATCTTAAATGATTTCAAAATAAAAAGAGATATTTCTTTAAAAAGAATTTTGATTTCATCTATGTCAACATCCTTTGATGGATTTTACGCTTATTTAAAGTTGATTTGTTATGATACAAAACTTCTATATTATATTGAAGGTTTTGTGATTTGTTTGACTGTGGATGTTCTATTTTCATACCATTCATGGTTTATGGTGAAAGTATTAAAATTTCGTATGCTAGTTTTAATACGAATGTTTATGTTATGTTTAAACCTTTTCATATGGGAATGCATTGGACTTAATATGTGACGGGTGGAGCCCGTTATAGCTCCTCGATGCATCGGTAGGTCTCATGAGACAAACTAGTGTCTTGGCACAAGGCCTTGACAAAATCTTATTTGTAGTCTTGGCACAATGCCTTGGCTATGTGGTTATGATAGTCTGGCATTATGCATTCCATCATTATGAAAGTGGTTATTGATTTTGCATGTGATTATTCGATTAGTAGAATACCCATGTGAATAAGTAAATGGCATTATTTCATTTTATTTATGTCATACTATGTTGAAAGTTCAAGTTTTAAAGGCTTTTGTTTTAGTTATACATTGCCTTAAATGTTTATTCTTATTTATGAAAGTTTCCGCTATATTGTTATCCTTACTGGGAATTTGAGCTCACCCCTTTTCTATGTTTTATTTTTCCCAGGAAATGAAGAAGTAATTTATGAATGACCTGCAAGGATATTATTTGGGGATATGAGTGTGGTTTATGGAGACAATATGTTGTTGTAGTATTTTTTCATTTTATGATGTAATGTAAGACTTATGAATATATCTAGTGTTTCCAAGGCTACTAAACCAATCGGTCTTTCGAGATTTGATCTTTCTTGTGATCATGCCAATGTTATGTAATAATGCACCGACTCTGGGTAACTAGGGTCGGGGCGTTACAGTTGGTATCAGAGGAAGTTTAGTACAAACCTTGGAAGCTAGATTTAGATAAACTCTGATTAGAGCACGTAGACCTAAGATGAACTTTGAGGATTAGTATAGAAGAACTTCCTAGAATTTTGGTATTGTAGAGATTTTGTGAGTTTTCCGAGCAATACATCCCTGTCTGGATACGAGAAGGTAGAGGCGGCTCTGACACAGATGTTCCTAGGGATAAAACCCGAAAACACCGCTTTGAGCTAGACTCGAACGGGAACTGGTGCACGACAACGGGCCTTGCTGCACTCTTGGTTACGACACTCTCGGGGGATATGCTTAGGATAACTCTCATTTTCTTTACAAATCATTATGAAGGGTTTATGAGTATATACTTCCTCAAAGAAAACATTTTTATGATTATGGATTATATCCATAAATAGTTCAATTTATGTTAAGTGTTTTATAAGTATGGGATTATGTATTTTGATTCATAAACTGATCTAGTTTATGCCATTGTTTAGAAATGGCGTCTAGTGGAAGAAATGGAAACCGTATCAATGCACGTACTCCATGTAGGGATTTCCCTCCTGCTCAATATAATTATAGTGGGGCTGGTGATGCAACTGGTGCCGATCAGCTAATCACCATACTGGGACAACTTACTCAGGTTATGAATAATAACCTTACTCGTATGGAGCACCCTGATCCACAGCGTGGAGGATCAATGTTAGATCGATTCATGAGGCAACAACCACCAACGTTCAATGGGAGTACAAATCCCTTAGTAGCCGAGCAATGGATAAATTCCCTAGAGAAAATATTTTAGGCTTTGGGGAGCAGTGAAAGGGAAAAAGTTATCATGGCAGTTTACCGCCTCACTGGAGATGCTGATCAATGGTGGTCATTGATTCAAAACATGAAGGAAGATGATGAAGTATCAAATATGGAATGGAGGGAGTTCAAAGATCTGTTTTTAGAAAAATACTTTCCTCGCGACCATCGAGCAGATATGGAAAGACAATTTCTGAGCCTGAGACAAAAGGAGGATGAGAATGTCACAAAGTATGAGGCTAACTTTACAAGGTTAGCAAGGTATGCTGGAGATTATATACGTAACCCAGGAAGTAAGATTGATCGTTTCTTTGATGGGTTAAAACCATTTCTTCGTCGAGCATTAGTCTCACAATCCTTTTTATCGTACGAAGACATTGTCTCATGTGCTATCAAGACAGAAAAGGAATTCTCTAAGTCTTATGACTTTAAAGCAAAGAAAGAGAAGAAGAGACCTGTTGATCAATCTGGGAATGGAAATAAAGGGAAGAAGGGAAAGGTTGAATATCCATCTTGTGGTAAATGCGGGAAGAAACATCCTGGTACTTGCTTGAAGGGAATGGGAGTCTGTTACAAGTGTGGTGAAAAAGGCCACCAAGCTCATGATTGCAAGGGGAAGAAGGAAGCTACCAACGTTCGGTGCTACAATTGCAGGGAGATGGGGCATTATGCAAATGAATATCCTAAGCGTCAGGAGAACTTACCTCAGAAAAGGCCAAGGGATCAAGGCCAGGCTTATGCTATCACTACTGCTGAGGTAGAAGCTCCGAAAGACGTGGTGGCAGGTAATTTAATGGTTTCCTCAAGTTTAGAAAATGCATTATTTGATTCTGGATCATCGCATTGTTTCATATCTTCCCAGTTTGCTAAGAAAATTAGATATTTCCAATTTGATTTAATAAGGGAGTTGTCAGTTAAAACTCCTAAGGGAAGTATCATTGCAACAAAGTTTTGTGAATCAGTCCCCATTAGAGCACATAAATGTTCTTTATCTGCTGATCTCATCGTCATACCTATGATTGAGTTTGATATAATCCTCGGTATGGACTGGCTTTCGGACTATGATGTGAAGATTTATTGTAAGAAGAAAGAGGTTACGATTCTTGATGATAATGATAAGGAACACCTTATCTTTAGAGCAGAATCATCACCACCTAATTCTTATTTAGATCCACCCTCAATAGCTCAACTAAATTCAATTATTGGGGAGGAAGAGAATGGAATAACTGTCGGTGAGGAAAGGAATGTTCAAATAGAGGATGTACCTATTGTGAAATAATTTGTAGATGTATTTCCAGAAGATTTACCTGGACATCCTCCAGAACGAGAAGTTGAGTTTTCCATTGATTTAATTCCTGGATCAAGGCCTATATCAAAGACCCCTTATAGGATGGACACTATAGAATTAGTTGAACTAAAGAAACAACTAGAGGAGTTGAGTAATAAAGGATTTATTCACCCTAGTGTTTCTCCATGGGGAGCCCCTGTTCTTTTTGTTAAAAAGAAAGATGGATCTATGAGGTTATGTATCGACTACAGGGAGATCAATGCTATAACGATAAAGAACAAGTATCCCCTACCTCGCATTGATGATTTATTTGACCAACTGCATGGAGCGCAATACTTTTTAAAGATTGACCTTCGATCTGGATACCATCAGTTATGTGTGAAGAAGGAAGACATTCCGAAGACAGCATTTCGAACCAGGTACGGGCATTACGAGTTTATTGTAATGCCGTTTGGTTTGACTAATGCACCCTCTATATTCATGGATCCGATGAATAGAGTTTTCAAGGAGTATCTCGATGAATTTGTGGTGGTATTTATTGATGATATCTTGGTATACTCCAAAACCTACGAAGATCATGAAAATCACTTGCGCATTATCTTGAAGACTCTGAGGAGGCATGAATTATAAGGGAAGTTTAGCAAGTGTGAATTCTGGCTTCATGAGATTTCTTTTCTTGGCCATATTGTCTCTAAAGATGGAATCTCTGTTGATCCTTCTAAGACCAAGGCAATCCAATAATGGCCAGCACCTACGAGTATAACTGAGGTACGTAGTTTTATTGGTTTAGCAGGTTATTATCGACGTTTCGTCCAGAATTTTGCCAGATTGGCTAATCCATTGACAAAGCTCACACGTAAAGGGATTAAATTTGTCTGGACAAAAGAGTGTGAGGAATTTTTTGAAGAACTGAAGAGAAGATTAGTCAATGCCCCTGTATTGACTCTACCATCGGGGAATGATGGGTTTGTTATTTATAGTGATGCATCGAAGAAAGGACTTGGTTGTGTCCTTATGCAGAATGATAAGGTTATTGCCTATGCATCATGACAGCTAAAAATTCATGAGCAAAACTATCCTACTCATGATCTTGAGTTAGCAGCTGTGATATTCGCTTTAAAGATATGGAGACATTACCTCTATGGTGAAAAATGTGAGATTTATACTGATCACAAGAGTTTGAAATATATTTTCTCACAAAAAGAACTCAACATGAGGCAAAGGCGATGGCTTGAACTACTCAAGGATTATGATTGCACGATACATTACCACCTGGGGAAGGCAAACAAGGTGGCAGATGCTTTGAGTAGAAAAGACCATGGAGTTTTGAATGTGATGAGAATTGAAAGGGATCCAATTTTCATGGATCTAGTGAAGATGGACATGGGAATAACTAGGGAAGGTGAAACATCAATGCTTTTTCAAATGGTTGCCAAACCATCATTACTAGAAAGGATTAAGAGTTCTCATACCAATGATGAAGAATTCCAGAAGAAGATTAAAGATGTGAATGATGGAAGATTGAGGGACTTTGTGTATAAGGATGGAATTTTGAAATTCGGGAAGAGACTTTGTGTTCCCGATATACCTGATCTAAAAAGGGAATTGCTGGATGATGCTCATAGTTCCAATTTCTCTATACACCCTGGGAGCACCAAAATGTATAGATATTTGAAGGAACATTTTTGGTGGGACAACATGAAGAGGGAGATTGCTGATTTTGTGTCAAGATGTATGGTTTGTCAACAAGTGAAAGTTGGAAGGCAACAGCCTGGAGGAGTCATGCAACCTCTTCCCATACCGGAGTGGAAATGGGACAATATTACGATGGACTTTGTCATGGGGCTACCAAAGACTCCTAGAAGGAACGATGCAATATGGGTTATTGTTGATCGTCTTACCAAGTCAGCACATTTTCTTGCTATAAGAGAAGATCTACCCCTAGAACGTCTAGAAAGACTATATATTAATGAAGTTGTGAGACTTCATGGAGTACCCCTATCGATCGTTTCTGATCGTGATCCCCGTTTTACTTCAAGATTTTGGAAAAGTCTTCAGAAATCCTTGGATACTGAACTTCATTTGAGCACTGCTTACCACCCTCAGACAGATGGAAAATCAGAACGGACTATTCAGACCTTAGAAGACATGTTGAGATCTTTCTCACTTGACTTTCAGGGTATGTGGGATCAATATTTACCACTGGTAGAATTTTCCTATAACAATAGCTTCCATTCGAGTATTCATATGGCACCATATGAAGCGTTATATGGAAAGAGATGTCGTACACCAACCTGTTGGGATGACGTTGGTGAAAGAAAACTTGTAGGCCCAGAACTGGTGGAGGAAACGGTGGAAAAGGTGAAAGTAATCCAAAATCACATCAAAGAATCTCAAAGTAGGTAGAAGAGCTATGCCGATAATCGAAGGAAGGATTTGGAATTTCAAGTCGGTGATCATGTTTTCTTGAAGGTATCTCCATGGAAAGGAGTCATACGTTTTGGTAAGAAAGGTAAATTGAGTCCCAGGTACATCAGACCTTTCGAAATTCTAGAACGAATTGGGGCTGTAGCTTACCGATTGGCAATGCCGCCAAGTCTCTCCAAAGTTCACGATGTGTTCCACGTATCTCTGTTGAGGAAATACATGCCTGACCCAACGCATGTACTCACCTATGAGGAATTAGAACTGGAACCCGATCTTTCCTATTGTGAAGATCCCGTCAGGATTCTTGATGTGAGGGAGCAGGTGCTGAGAAACCGGATGACTCGTCTGGTAAAGGTTTTGTGGAGAAATCATAAAATGGAAGAGGCAACGTGGGAACCTGAGGAACTTATGATGAAGAAACACCTGAGTCTTTTTATGCAGTAATACCCTAGAAATTGCGAGGACGCAATTATTTGAAGGAGGGGAGAATGTAACACCCCAAGCTTCCACGGTACGTTTCCCTTCGAATAATGCAATAGCGTGTGTTGTACGCAACCTCGAGCTCTAACACACACCACAACTAATTAAACTAGCCATTGTGAATAGTAATACCTACTTTTTGAAATTTTATAAATTTTATTTATCAAAATGGACTTCATTTTTGGATTTGGAATATCGAAATTAGCCTATGTTGATTTTTTGGTATTTTTCTGAGAACTTCTAATTTTTATGAATAGTGAAAAATACTTAAAAACAACTTTTTAAATCAAAATAATTTATAGTGAAAAATTATACTATTTAGTGGTTTTAAAGTATAATTAGAATATATTTTTACCATTTTATCCAATGGTGGTCATTAGAATTAATTTAACATTGAAATCGGACATAAACAATTGCCAATCTTTTGATATAAATTGTTTCTTAGAAACACGCCATTTTTGTAACAGCGGGAATTAATTATAAAATTAATTAATGCAAATTATATGTTTGGAATTTTGTAAAATAGACATCATTTTTGAATTCGGAATATCAATTATAGCTTAGGGTGAAATTTTGGCTTTGTTCTGAAAAACTTCAATTTTTGATGAATAGTGAAACCACTAAGTGGTAGTTAAATAACTGATATTTCATTTAAATGAAATATTACCACTTCTGTGATTTGATTTTCAAAAATCCGACGTACATGGTTTTCATTAAGAAGTAAAATGTGGTTCAATGAGATTAAAATAAATTTTTGGTGAATAGTAACTTTTAAGTTCTTAATCGCGATTAGAGGTAATTAGTGTAGTTTAAGGTACAAATAATGTTTTAATAATATGAGATGAGCATGACACTTGTCCTACTCCTATTGGATGAGTCATGACCGACCAAGACAACCCATGGTTCAACTTGGGGACCCCATGGAGCCACTTTAGTTGGAAAATGACATTAATATATATTTATTTAATGTTAAAATTAAATTGACACAAACATGAGTTGTTTTACTAAAACAGTTTTTAAGTGGGGTTACACAAGTCCAAATTTTGATTATAAATATTCATTAGAAAGATAAAACGATTTCCTACATCATAGTATTTTTTTATAATTTTTAGACATTAAATAAATTAAATTATTTATGACATCATTATGATGCGGCGATGACCTCATTATTTAACGATTTAAATAAAATGAGAAGATAATGCAAAATCCAAGGCTTACACTTGTCCAAAGCCTATTGGATGAAGAGATTTCGAACCCTTATCACCTTATACACGAATTATATAAGTGTGGGACATTTAGAATCCGAAAAGCATTGTATAATAATGTAACATTTCAATCTTTCCAAAAGAGCCCCTCCTCTCCTCTTATAAAAGGCCCCCACCTCTACCACCTTATTCACACTTTCAAGCCTTTTGGTTCGGCCAACCTCTGCCCAAATACTCTCCCAACTTCTCTCTCTTAATCCTAGAAGCTTTACTTTAGTCAGAAAGCCATCCTAAGGAGTCCTTTTGATCAAATCAAAAGGAAGAACCCGAAGAAGAGGTAACATTTTCATCACCCTCTTTCATGTTTCTTTCTTCTTCCACTCCCTCTTTGTTTATTATTTCAATTCTAAAATTATAACTCCAGTATCTTCTATATACTGTGATGTTATTATAAAAATGGAACAACCATATTCAGTATTCTACCCATCATTTGAATGACATGTCACCATACGTGCGTACGTACGGCTTACCGTCTCCACGTCGTGGTGTAATTGTTATTCAATATATTATTATTTAGGTGGGTATAATAATGATATGTAATTCATGTAAATAATAAATATAACATGATAATGATTCTGTATATATGATATACTATCCAATTATATATTATTTTAATAATGATATTGTCGCTCGTGCGTACGTACGGACTACCGTCTCCACGAACGCGATGAGATTCATTCTCCGTCGTATCCATTCAAGTATAATTATCATTTGATGATTTAAAAATAATGTTTAAGGACATGATATCATTATGGATATGAATAAGATACAACCTATCCATGAAAAACACGACTTACGTAACAAAACATATAAAAGAAAACGAGTAAGTTAACACCCGAAACAACGATAAATCTAAGATATTGTTAACAAAGCAATGTTAAAAGATCATATATAATATCATATGAATGTATATGATTCTTGTATAATTTAATAACAATTATTTTACCATTATACAGGAGGTTAACCTACCCCAACCTTGGAAAAGTACAATGTAAGGGTTATTTCACAATCTCTTCATTATCCGAGGTTGTTTATACATAATAATCTACTGGGATCTCTTTATCATCCACATCCATGTTTCTTAGTAATGTATTTCAACACATTTTTATTATTTACAAGAATATGGGTTAAAGTCATTTATACCCTTTTTTGACTTTTTATAAGAGGAATCTTTACATCGTTTTCAAAACAAGGTCCTTTTTAACCTTTTCGACGGAATTAAGGTAAGAATGTTTTTTTTAACTTATACGGCGAGAGCGGCTATTTTCCGCCATTATAAAATCTTCAAAGTTTCCCTTACAAGCTTATAAGAATATTTTCAAAGAAAATGTTTTATTTTATATGGATCTTAAATGATTTCAAAATAAAAAGAGATATTTCTTTAAAAAGAATTTTGATTTCATCTATGTCAACATCCTTTGATGGATTTTACGCTTATTTAAAGTTGATTTGTTATGATACAAAACTTCTATATTATATTGAAGGTTTTGTGATTTGTTTGACTGTGGATGTTCTATTTTCATACCATTCATGGTTTATGGTGAAAGTATTAACATTTCGTATGCTAGTTTTAATACGAATGTTTATATTATGTTTAAACCTTTTTATATGGGAATGCATTGGACTTAATATATGACGGGTGGAGCCCACTATAGCTCCTCGATGCATCTGTAGGTCTCATGAGACAAACTAGTGTCTTGGAACAAGGCCTTGACAAAATCTTATTTGTAGTCTTGACACGAGGCCTTGGCTATGTGGTTATGATAGTCTGGCATTATGCATTCCATCATTATGAAAGTGGTTATTGATTTTGCATGTGATTATTCGATTAGTAGAATACCCATGTGAATAAGTAAATGACATTATTTCATTTTATTTATGCCATACTATGTTGAAAGTTCAAGTTTGAAAGGCTTTTGTTTTAGTTATACATTGCCTTAAATGTTTATTCTTATTTATGAAAGTTTCCGCTATATTGTTATCCTTACTGGGCATTTGAGCTCACCCCTTTTCTATGTTTTATTTTTCCCAGGAAGTGAAGAAGTAATTTATGAATGACCTGCAGGGATATTATTTGGGGATATGAGTGTGGTTTATGAAGACAATATGTTGTTGTAGTAGTTTTTCATTTTATGATGTAATGTAAGACTTATGAATATATCTAGTGTTTCCAAGGATACTAAACCAATCGGTCTTTCGAGATTTGATCTTTCTTGTGATCATGCCAATGTTATGTAACAATGCACCGACTCTGGGTAACTAGGGTCGGGGCGTTACACTAGACTAGTGGGCTAGTGATCTGAGGGATATTTTTTCCCGTTTCACTTAGCAGGATTGACGACCACAACACTAACTAAAAATATAAATGACTGAGGTTCATGGTTTCTAAGCCACGTTTTGCTGAGGGTAGTGGTTTCCATGCCATGTTTTCTGAGGGTCATGGTTTCTAAGACACTCTTAACCGAGACACGAAGATCTAGGGACCCAAGCTAGCTAATACCCATGAGGCCTCTCCCATATTGGTGCTCATTGGTTACATTATGATCATCAGTGTGACACTTTGGTTATTTTAAAAAGTAAGTGTGTGTGTGTTTTAATTTAAGTTGTTCCATTTGAAACTGTTTTCTTTAATCTTGTTTTCTTTAAAACTATTCAAGCATTTACTTCTTTTCTTTAATTAAAATTTCAAATGTATTTGTGATTTAATAATTATGCGTGGAACACTTTTTTTGGGTGGTACCCTACTGGGATCTTGGCTCAGACCCTATATATACCTTTGGGTGTATGTAAACCATGTTCCTTGTGTATCCCAGGTTGAGGCATCGTGCTCAGTGATGGTGGTTCGGGTTGTTGATGGTATTCTCAGGCAAGTTTGTGTTTGTAGCTTCTGGATTTTTCACCTTCGTTGTTGCTTGGAGGTTTGAGTTTGAGTTTGAGTTTCTTTTGTTGTCGTTTCTTTTTAGATGTTGGTTAAAGTTGTAAAAATTTAAATTTGATCTTTGTTTAAGGGCATGTTTGGTTGTCAGTTTTCAATTCTAGTTTATGTATCTTGTTGGTTGTTTATGTTTACTATTTAAGGTAAATCATTCCCTCGGTCTATGTTTGATACTCAGGAACTTGTTCCAACCCGTGGGGATTGGGAACACCCCTCGATCTAAGTCGTGGATTGGGTCTGGCGCCAGGTCGGATGGCGACCTGGTCTGGTTTGTGAAAAAATGGCATCAGAGAGAGGTTCGCTCTCTTAGTCCATGTTCTCTTGGGATAGAGTCAGGGTAGACTAAAGTTAAGGGTGTCAAAACTCAACGTTCTAGCTTACGAGTAAGGTGCCTGGCTAGCACACCTCGTGGCAGGACTCAAGATACTAGGGTAAGTTGAGGTTTGTCTGAGTCTTTGGTCCTTGCAGTTAATCTTGTCTAGGGGAAATGAAAAGGGAGTGAGGTCAGTGGTCCCAATGAGCTCACAGGGTCTTACAAGCCATGTGGAGCCAGGGATGTTGTCCTAGAATAATCTCCATGGTGGTGGTGTGAGTGGCATATGGCCAACAACCATATGTCCCAATCACCCACCGACACTAGCCTCCTCTTACATCATTCCTCGTCTCTTTGTTTTAAATTCATGGAAATCTGGATTTTTTAGTAAAAATGAATTGGTCTTGGGAAAAAAATGTTTTGAAATGAAAATATTTAAAAATAAAATGATGTATGAGGTTTGAAAAGTGCGGGTTGAATGTTTTGGTTTTGAAAAAAATGGAAAGGTCTGGTTTTGACCCTTGGTGTTCTCATGAGAAACTACATGCATGAGTGTATATGGAAAGAGAAATGGTTAATGGCATGATCAGATGAGTGTCTGGATAGACATGAGGTGGGTGCCGGTTTGGCATGAGAACATGCATGTGTGAGGCCCATGGGACACCATTGGTGTTTGTGCAACCCACTAGCTTCGTTTATTTTCAAAAAGTTTTGTTAAATAATTTTTTTATGTTTTAATAATCAGGGATTGTGTGGCGTGTCCTTGTGTTTTGGAAGTGTTGGATGTGAGGCATTTTGAGATGAGAATCCTTTTTGACTGATTTTTGTCTTGAGTTTGAATTATTATTTGTAAGTTGGTGTGAAAGTGTGTGGTTAGTGATTATTTTGAAAAGTGTTTCGAGAAGCCCTTTCAGTGGTTCCCCTTGCATGTTTAGTGTTCTCTTGCAGTATGTCTTGACCATTGGACCAGTTTGATTGGGTCCATGGTTTTATTTATGGACTAGTGTACTCCCCCAAAAAGAGTTAACATGTGATTGAGGTGCAGCTATGGACAATTCTCCATTTCCTGACCCTCCAATTGATTAAAGTAAGGACTCTCCCTTTTGAGTGATAGTGCTAAGTCTATCCATTCTCTTTTTCAGTTAAGAAGATCCTCTCATAGCAAGATGACAAACATGAGGGGAGTTGAAGGGAGGTTTGGTCTCTTTGAGTTGTCCGAGTTGTCGGGTATGAAGTTTGACACCGTTGTGTCTCAAGGTCCCCTTTGGAAATGGTGAAAGGAGTTCCAGCGGGGAAGGGTGAAGGCAGTTCAGAGCTATTGGTGCTAACCGATGTCTTGAAAGGCTTGTAGTGATTTCATCGGTCGCAAGGGTCATGTTTGGTGACATCTAGAAACATGAGTTCCCTTTAAAGATCAATGGTGGATTTCGTAGAATCCTTCGGGAATCCCTGTTCTCATAGGAGTGTGCCCTCCTCTTAGGGAGTTCTGTTTTTTCTGTTCAAAGGGGAGTGTTTTTCGTGCATTTTTCCCTTATTAAGTTCCTTGGTTAAGGTGAAGAGGTGATGCATGTGCACTATCTAAACCCCTGTTTTTGTGGATGTGTTGCGAGGGAGTAGTTGGAAGTCGTGGTGTGTTGTGTTTGTTAGTGATGTCTCGGTTGCAGTGTGGTCGTGTGTGGCACCAAAAAGGGGAAGCCCCGTTCGGGAGTCTTCAATGCCTGACTGTGAGGTAAGAGATTCTTCAAACATTAGGGCTCCAACTATAGGCATCGGAGTGAAGCTAGCGCATGGTCAGGAACCCCGGGAGTGTATGATACCCCAACTTTATTTCTGTCATGGGCATTAAAGGTGAAGGCAGTTTAAATTGTTTCCTGTGGTTGTTCTGACCTGAATGACTTGTTTGGGTGCGTGGGGTTTTCCATGGCTATGAGGAGGCATGGTCGTCTCGTTACCTAAGTCCCAAGGGTTGCGTCCTGCCGAATGTAATCGTTTTAGTGGTCCGTATGGGGGTCTGTTGGGTAAATCAGTCTCAAATTTGAATAGTACTCATCCAGGGATGAGGGGATGTTGGTTTGTCTTGGGTCGTGATTTTGACACCCCAGTAGTTGGGCCCCGCCCTCCCTGACCCTTGTGGTGGGGTGGTTGGTCTCCGTTAGGAAATTTTCAATGTTCTGTATCTTCTATCAGTTCTAATGATGGGGAGACCCACAGTGGGTCTCACTCAAATGTCACTGGAATGAATCAATATTGACCTTTTTCATAATGGTGGGGAGTTCACTTGTGCCTCCCAATGTCGGTTTTCCAGTTTCATCTCGGGCATCAGTAAGTTTCTAATAGTGGGGAGCCCCTTCAGGATTTCCCCATGTTGGCCTTTTATTTCTGTTCCTAGATATAACTTTGTGGTGGGTGATCAGAGCGTCCCTTGGACATGATTCGTCTTGTTTGTTCGTTTTAGTCAAACAATGTGGTTCTCGTTCTTTGGTGATCAAGGTGTTTCGGTTTGTGAAGTTTGATTCTGTGGGTGCGAGAGTTCCTTTCCTTGATCAGTCCACTGGAGGTGTTCGAACTCTTTGGGGCAGGCGACACATGTCATAAATTCTTTTTATGAGTTTTTTTGAGGTTTTCATTTATGTCACTTTCTTTAAGCACGGTGTGCTTGCCTCTCTTCTCTTGTTGATTGTGGGATTCTCTTTGAACCTTAAGGGGGAGTCATTTTCTACTATGGGGGTTCAATCTTAGTTGTGGATTTCTGGGGACGGAAAGCTCTATGGTGGGGAGGACTGTCACACTCGCAATTTTTAATTATTTGTTTTATTAATTTTACTAGGAATCAGGTAATTCGGGTTGAAGCCCGACTTCAAATTTTCGAGTTCTTGTTTAAAAATGCACATTTTGGCCTTGATAGCGTTCAACGCACCACGGTTGAAGCTACGTGGCTTCGCCTGAGTCACCACGCAGCCTCGCCCGGTTTACCGCACGACCTGCCCTATGTTCAATTAATCAAATAAAATGAATTAATAATAAAGATATAAAATTAAGTGAATAATAAAGTGAAAATAAAATAAAATAAAATAATGTAATTAACTTAATGAATTTTTCTAATGGTAATAATATATATATATATATATATATATATATTTATTGAGGACAATAATTATTATCAACAATGTTAAGAATATAAAAAAATTTATTAACCTATTATTATTATTATTATCATCATCCTATTAAAAAAATTTATGAGTCGTGCGTGGTAACCGCATGGTTTCCCGACACTTTAAAATAGAAATAATAAAATGAATTTTTATGGAATTATTCTTTTTTTATGATAATAAAAATGGTAATTTTTATTATTACTATTTCAATTATTATTATTGTTAATATTATTAATGTGTTAACTATTATTATTATTATTATTAATATTATTATTATTATTATTATCTCATTCCATTTTTTAGTTTTTTTAGGTTGTATTTTATTTTTTTTATTTTTTTATTTCTTTCTTCCCCCCTCTCTTTTCTTTTCCTTCTCTTTTTCTTTTCTTTTTTTTCCTATCTTATCCTTCTTTCCTTCCCCTATTCCTGTTTGTTTTTCCCCCTCCCTGGTGCGTTGCGGGTTCTCCTCTTCAAACCGCACTTCCATCTCCCGCCTCCTTTGCAAGCTGCGCCAGACCCCTCTGCTCCCCTTGGCCTCCCGCCAGCCACAGACTCTCCCCATCATGGCCTTATCTCCCATGGCTAGCCGCGTTTTTCCCTTGCCTCAAGCCCGTCGCGCCACACCCTCCCTCCTCGGCCAGCCGCTGGAACTCCTCCCGGTTTTCGGTGCGCCGCACCCTTCTACCCAGCGCACTGCGCCTTACTCCCCTCCCTCACGCCGCCACCATCATTCCCCCTATATCTTGTCATGAACTCTGCTATCTACTGGCCTCCACCTCTTCCGGAAAGTCCTGGACGACGCCTCCCACACCTCCGGTGACGACCCACGCTGCCCCCCTTCTCCCCTTGGTCGACCTCCGTCCGACCAACCTCACCTCCTCCTTCCCACGACCAACACTTTGGGTAAACCTCTTTCAGATTTTTTTTTAAATACGTTTTTCTAAAAAAAAAATCTGAAAAACTGCCTAGGTTAGTTTTTTTTTAAAATACGCCACAAAGGCGGCATCTGCGATGCCGCCTTTGCTCCCCCGCGCCACCTTTGGCCCGGATCGATGACATGGAAAAGGCGGCCGGGGGGAGGCCGCCTTTCGCCTCAAGGTAAGGCGAAAGGCGGCTTCCGCGATGCCGCCTTCGCCTGAACTCCCTATAAAAGGGCGACCCCCCCCCTCTCTCCTCACTTGATCATTGCCTTCCTCTCTCCCTCCTCACTTCATCTCTCCGAATTTTTCTCTCTCTAAAAAATTCCTTTGTTGTGCGAGTTTTTACGAAGTTTCATTTAGAGGTATGTTTATTTATTTAATTTAATGTTTTTATTTAATTAATTTAATTTTGTATAGTTTTAAATCTTTCATTTGTTAAGTAGTTTAGGTAGTTCTTAATATTTGGTTATTTAGTTTTTGTAATTAGTTATATATAGTTTTAAATAATTACTGTTAGGTAGTATAGATTAAGTATAGATTAACTTAAGATTAAGTATTTAGAAATTTTGGTAGCTTAAAGATTATGTGGTTATCTACGCAATTAAATTCCTGTCTGGATACAAACAAGTGGATGTGGCTCTGACACAGATATACATAGGGGTAAAACCCGAAAACACCGCTTCGAGCTAGACTCGAACGGGAACTGGTGCACGATAACGGGCCTTGCTGCATCCTGGTTTGACACTCCCGGGGAATATGCTTAAGATGACTCATATTTTCTTTATAAACTACTAAAATTTCTAAGAGAAGAAAAAACAAATCAGTATATTTATCAATGATAAATGATAAATATAATGTTATAGAATCAAATAAGGACATAAGAATTAACAAATTAAAGTTATTATTTGTTAATTATAGAATAATAGAATAATTAACGATTAGTTATTGTTAGTTAATTTTAGAATAATTAATAAATAACATAGGATTAAAACATGGATTCATATAATGATTAGCTAACGATACTAATGATCAGTATATTTATCAATGATAAATGATAAATATAATGTTATAGAATCAAATAAGGATATAAGAATTAACGAATTAAAGTTATTATTAGTTAATTATAGAATAATAGAATAATTAACGATTAGTTATTATTAGTTAATTTTAGAATAATTAATAAATAACATAGGATTAAAACATGGATTCATGTAATGATTAGCTAACGATACTAATGATCAGTATATTTATCAATGATAAATGATAAATATAATGTTATAGAATCAAATAAGGACATAAGAATTAACGAATTAAAGTTATTATTAGTTAATTATAGAATAATAGAATAATTAACGATTAGTTATTATTAGTTAATTTTAGAATAATTAATAAATAAAATATGATTAAAACATGAATTCATATAATGATTAGCTAACGATACTAATGAACATATAAAGTGAAATGAAGAAGAACAAACAAACTAAATAAAAAGGTGCTCTAAAATTACATTCTAATAAATATTATATGGTCAAACATCAGTAGCTTAGTTTATGGTATAGAAAGGCGCACTAAAATTACATTATAATAAACATCATATCGTCAAACATAATTGTTAATATTTTTTACACTATCATAATTTTGATGAAAGAAACATTTTTGACGTAGAGAGCCATGTTTGCCTGTGTGTACTGTTATGGGGAGATTATTCAAACTGAGCAAGGAGCTTCTTACAGTACACAACCAATTACGGTGGTTAGTATAGTTGATTGTGTTACTATAAGTGACCTTCAAGAGAGAATTCGTGTTTCCTTAAATCTGGGACCCGATCAAGAGATCATGTCTATGAGCTATAGACATTTGCAATTTCCAACAACACTGTGGCATATAGCTTGTCCATTGGTTGCTGATGCGCAGTGGGTCCAAGCAATTAATTTATTTTCTCAACGGTTAGATGGTACCATGATGGAGTTATATGTTGTTGTTACTACTGTACAACAACAACGTCCACTTGTACAAAGACGTAGAAATACAAGAGTGGTTGAAGACAGTCTACCTCATGACATTGAGCCTATTCCAAATGATGCAGCAGAAGAGGACAACCTAGATGATCTCCCGGATATACATGTCAATCCGACTTCTGATGAGGAGTTTCGTAATGATGGATCAGATGGCGACAACAGTGCTGATGAGGAGGGACCAACAGAAGATAGAGAGGAGGTTTTGAGAAATGCAATTGTTGTACATCAACCTCGGTCAATAAATCATCCACCACTATTTTCATCTTGGTCAGAAGCAATGACACACGTTCCTGAATTCGATAATACTGTTCTCACACCGACAACTGAGTTCCCTGGAGTTGTACCAGATAGGTTTAGTGAGGTGGACAAAACCTTATATATTGGAAGGAATTTTCCCAGTAAAGATGCCTTAAAAAGCACGTTAAAGAGATTTCATATTGAGAGAAACTTCAACTATGTAGTTCACGAATCATGCCATAGTAAATATGTTATACGGTGCGTGAAGTATGGGGATGATTGTAGATTTCACTTAAGGGCTATTCCAAACATTACATTTGGAGGTTGGAGAATCTCAAGGATTGAGGCGGCTCATACTTGCATTCAGCCAAGTCTCACACAAGATCATACTTCATTGGATGCAGAATTTGTGTCATCTATTGTTGTTGAGATGATTAGGACATGTCAAGATGTTCCAATATCCCTTGTGCAAGAGAGGATTCTACAGACATTCGGTTATAAGATTTCCTATAATAAGGCATGAATGGCGAAACAGAAGGCAATTGTGAAGGTATATGGTGATTGGGATGACTCATATCGAGTATTGCCGCAATTGCTAGCCATACTGAGGCATCATAACCAAGTTGTCTTCCATCTGGATACAAACGAACACGTGTCTCCTGATAATCGACTTGATCCATTTCGTGTTCAATTTTATCGGTTGTTCTGGGCATTCCTTCCTTGTATCTCCGCATTTCGTTTTTGCAAACAATTTATTCAGATTGATGAAACATTTCTGTATGGAAAATACAAGGGCGTATTGTTGATTGCGGCAACCAAATATGGAAACCATTCACCTCTTCTGCTTTCCTTTTCCATTGTATAGAAAGAAAACTATGAATCATGGAGTTGGTTTCTGGCATGTATCAGCAACCATTTCACCAACATTCAGGGAGTTTGTTTGATATCTGATCGCCATCGAGCAATTAATGAGGCAATCAATGCAGATCCTGATACATGGAGATACCCAAATGCACATCATCGGTTCTGCATTAGACACATTGCTAGAAATGTGCATAAAAAATTCCACAACGAACCGATGAAGAAGGAAATCACAAGGCTTGGTACGTATTTTATTCATTCTATTTTACTGTTTCAATATAAATATAAAATCAATTTATGTGAAATATCATCTATGTTTTATAGCATATGAGTCGGACCAACGACGATTTGAAGAACGTTTTGAACAAATTCGTCAGGCTAATCAAGAAGTTTATGATTATATGATGCAGATTCCAAAAGAGAAATGTACATCGGCATACGACGGGGGAAAGAGGTACAGACACATGACGACAAACATTGTGGAGTGCATCAGTGGTATCTTCAAAGGACTTCGCAAGCTACCTATAACCGCCTTAGTTCAGGAGACATTATATCGATGTGTGAAGTACCTTGTGGATAGACAAAAACTATCATCAGACGGAATACATCAAGGGCTAAGATATGGAAGACACTTTCAATGAGAGATTGAAAAAAAATATTGAAGAAGCTTCTGGTTATCACGTCTGTCTCTTTCGAAGAGAAGACTCCCGATTTGAAGTTCAAGAGCGTTCAGACCCCATCACAAATTGCGTCGGTGAAAAAATGGTGGTATTATTGGAAACAAGGCAATGCCAATGTGGAAAATTTCAGGCCTTACGGTTTCCATGTACACACGCCATCGCAGCATGTGCCTCTGTGAACATCTCATGGGAAGCATATGTTGATCCAGTGTACCAGATGGATATCATTGCCAACTGTTATGCTGCACCATGGACACCTATTGGGGAGTATCATTATTTCCCAATGCCTGAAGGCCAGCCGATAGTGATACCTGACATGAATCGGTTACGTCCTCGTGGGAGACCAAAGGCGAGTAGGATGCGTAATGAGATGGACTGGCCTCAAGAACAAGGACAGAGTTTGCGATGCACAATATGTCATAAAGAAGGTCATAACTGGAAGCGATGCCCTAACGTTGTTGGGTCAACTTCACAGTCTCATTCATAATGATGTATTTTCTTCATTGTGACATTCCCATATTGTAAACTAAATGTTGTTATCTCTTGTTTATTCCTCGGTTTTCTAAACCCCAAACATCTGAGATAAGTTTTCATATTAATATTCATGCTTTCAAGAAATAACTATAAATATGAGATAATAGAATTTATTTCAAAAATCCGAAAGCGGAACACTTAACCCATATTGAAAAGTGTATGTCAGTTAACCCATTAACATGTTTCCTGGATGTTAATATTAAAAAATTTAACCCTAAACCCTCCAACCTAAACCCCAATCTAAACATGCAGGATATTTTAGCAAACTGTTCTATAAAAAATTTATAGTATCATAATAATTAGCATAAGATATTGAATACATACAATTAGATAAATTCTAAAAACATCATTACTAATTGACATGGTTTATCATAATCCAATCCATAAGTAGTTAATCATAAAGCTCCCCCAAAATATGTGTAACCAAATTCAAGACTCAATATTTTAGATAACATAACTTATTTCATATTAATATTCATGCTTTCAAGAAATAACTATAAATATGAGATAATAGAATTTATTTCAAAACTCCGAAAGCGGAACACTTAACCCATATTGAAAAGTGTATGTCATTTAACCCATTAACATGTTTCATGGACGTTAATATTAAAAATTTTAACCCTAAAACCTCCAACCTAAACCCCAATCTAAACATGCAGGATATTTTAGAAAACTGTTCTATAACAAATTTATAGTATCATAATAATTAGCATAAGATATTGAATACATACAATTAGATAAATTCTAAAAACATAATTACTAATTGACATGGTTTATCATAATCCAATTCGCAAGTAGTTAATCATAAAGCTCCCCCAAAATATGTGTAACCAAATTCAAGACTCAATATTTTAGATAACATAACATATTTCATATTAATATTCATGCTTTCAAGAAATAAATTTAAATATGAGATAATAGAATTTATTTCAAAACTCCGAAAGAGGAACACTTAACCCATATTGAAAAGTGTATGTCAGTTAACCCATTAACATGTTTCCTGGACGTTAATATTAAAAATTTTAACCCTAAACCCTCCAACCTAAACCCCAATCTAAACATGCAGGATATTTTAGCAAACTGTTCTATATCAAATTTATAGTATCATAATAATTAGCATAAGATATTGAATACATACAATTAGATAAATTCTAAAAACATCATTACTAATTGACATGGTTTATCTTAATCCAATCCATAAGTAGTTAATCATAATGCTCCCCCAAAATATGTGTAACCAAATTCAAGACTCAATATTTTAGATAATATAACTTATTTCATATTAATATTCATGCTTTCAAGAAATAAATTTAAATATGAGATAATAGAATTTATTTCAAAACTCTAAAAGCGGAACACTTAACCCATATTGAAAAGTAAATGTCAGTTAACCCATTAATATGTTTCCTGGACGTTAATATTAAAAAATTTAACCCTAAACCCTCCAACCTAAACCCCAATGCAAACATGCAGGATATTTTAGCAAACTGTTCTATAACAAATTTACAGTATCATAATAATTAGCATAAGATATTGAATACATACAATTAGATAAATTCTAAAAACATCATAATGTTATATTTACATTTTACACTTACGACTCATTTTCTTTGTTTATATGCAGATGGATGATACTATACTACTCACTCAGCAGCCTACCCATATTTCGCAGGCTGTGTTAGAGGGTCATCCAGATCGATTTGTGAAGGTGCGTCGAGTGCACCATTTTCATCACATGGAGCCTCCACATGCCATTAGACCTTACTTGCGCCATGCTGGCTTCTATGGCCTTGCCGTATCAGATTTCACATTTGAAGATCATTACCTACTTGCTGCCCTCGTTGAGAGATGGAGACCAGAGACACACACATTCCACTTGCCTGAGGGAGAGATGACCATCACCCTCGAGGATGTCGCAGTGCTTCTCGGTCTGCCTATCCAGGGGAGACCCGTTATTGGACCCACTCGTGCAGCTTGGCCAGACCTTGCTCAACGCTTGTTAGGCATTGATATTTTGTCCGACTGTAGGGCTACAGATGGATCGTCCATATCTATGCGTTGGTTGGAGTCGCAGATTCCACATTTACAGGATGATGATGATGAGTAGACCGTCATGCGTTACGCCCGTGCATATATCTTACGACTCATTGGTGGGGCCATGTGTACTGATCACTTAGGGATGCACGTGCATATGATGTATCTACCCCTACTAGATGACTTTGATCGGGCTGGGACGTACAGTTGGGGATCAGCCTGCTTGGCATACACGTACCGATCATTATGCAGACTATCCCATAGGGTCCGTACAGGTCTTGGAGGATGCGTCATCCTTATTCAGATGTGGGCGTGGGAGCGTATCTCAGCATTCCGCCCTGACCTTGCTGGTCCACCGGTCGAGATGGAGGTGCTGCATGACGCTCCGCGTGGTCACTGGTATGATAAGTCATTTCTATTGGTTTTTGATTCTATTATGAGTTATTGACTATAATTTCTCATTATTTGTCATTATCGTTGTATTTTACAGGTGGTGTCAGCAACACAATTTTGACGTGGTTCAGAGACAACATTTGGGCGTATATTGGCTACAGTTGGACTGTCTCTTACCTGATCAGGTATGTATATACAATCTATCATTGTCTAACATTTTTAATAATAACATCAATTTTGGTTTTTAGTTGGGTGTTTTTTTGACAAAATCACTTGTCATTTCAGATTTCATGGCTTCCATACTGGAGTATTATGGACCAGTTTCCAGCATACTGCACTGTTGGGCTTGAGGATGCTATGGATGTAGTTCCCCTCATTCACTTTCATATTATTGAGTGGCAGCAGCCTGACAGGGTCATGTGCCAATTTTTTCGTACTCAGCCGATTCCATTACCATCTAGACAGACAGACAAGCTTCATGGGATGAAGCTCACAAGGAGGCAGGATGATGACTGGTCCCAAGTACATGCGAGTTTTATCGACTGCTGGCACAGACGTGCAGAGTTACGTATTCAGGGTGTTCCTACAAATCTATTCTCCCTTTCAGAGCAGGTTGACTATGCGCCATGGTATAGACTGAAGTCTATACTGTATCTTACCCAAGCTGGCATAGAGATGCAGAGGATGGTAAGTCAATAAATTTCTATTAGTTTGTTTATTGAATTATTTTCTAATTCCATTTGAATCTACTTACAGGGAAGTCACACAGAGTAGATTGTTCGCATGAGTGATGAAGAGGAGGAGGGGGTCTTTAGCCGAGCAGCCATCCATGCTACAGCGCTGGAGGCGAGGGCATCTTTTCATGCGCTTTCTGGGAGCATCTTCACGCGTCTGGCTTGGAGACAGGAGGTTCCTGCCCCAGAGGAACATCCTGCAGCTGCTGCTGGTGCTGAGGAGCCACGACCACGGCGACGTAGATAGCGTCGTGCTGCACGTGAGGCCTTTCCTATTCCACAGGCAGAGGTCAGGCCTCTATTAGTCCAGGATCAGCCTATTCAGGATGTGCCTCAGGTGGCATGGGATCTGTCTTTCCTGACAGGATATCCACTGTTCTCTCCATCTTGGGTCCCAGATCATTCACAACCTTGGATTCTAGAGCCGTCGTCGTCTTGGGGTATAGCTCCATAACAGGCTTCGTTCCCCTCTGCGATGGAGGAAGGTCCTTCTACCACCCTAGTGGGAGAAGGATCTGAATGGCAGTACGAGATGTAGTTGATAGCTCCTCCCACTGACACACAGATGGAGGATGCGACAGTCGACGTTTCAGTGCCCGAGGATCAGCCTTCTCCAGGTCATCAGACTCCACTGCGCACTCGACGCGGACGTCCTATTCACAGACCACCATGTGGGATGGAATCTCCTCACCACAGACATATGCATTGATTGTACATTATTGTTTACATGTTTTATGTGTACTGAAATCAAAATACTATTTTTACTTGTTGGTCAGAGTGGAATCTCAGGAGGGGGTAAATTAGGTTTTATTTATATATATTTATATAACCATACGAACATAATAATAAAACATTAATAATTACTAATTACCTAATTAAAAATTATATAATTAATAATTCTATTACTAATTAACTATTTAATTAGTATATAATTAATACTTATATTACGAAATAACTAATTAATTAGTATATAATTTGTAATTTGGTAATTAGTTTTTATTAATCATTAATTATATAATAACTAATTAGTTAATTAGTAATAAAATTATCAATTATATAATACTTAATTATTACATATATAATAAATATTTAGTTAATTAGAAATATAATTAATAATTATAACTAATTAATTAGTAATTGGTAATTATTAATTAGTTAATCAGTAATATAAATATTTATTATAATTATTCATTATAATTAGTAATTAGTAATTAATAATTATTAATAAGTAATTAGTAATTAGTAATTTTTTAATTAGTAATATAAATATTAATTATAATTATTCATTAAATTATTAATTATTAATTATTACTCATTAATTATTACTTATATAATAATTAATTAGTAAATTATTAATCTAACTATTAATTATATAATAATTAATCAGTTAATTAGTAATAATTTTATAATCTTTCAAAGTCACGTACTTGAAACATTTTTAAGTTTCAAGTAGGCGGTTTTGAAAGCTTATAAATTATTTTTCATGAACATTTTTTACGAAATTATATTTATTTTAGACTATTTGTTATATGTTTAATCCGTGTTTTATGTTTCATTTATATCGATCTTATAGTTTATATTTTATAGGCTTTCAAAGTCACGTGCTTGAAACTATTTTAAGTTTCATGTTGGTCGTTTTGAAAGCTTATCAATTATATTTCATCAATATTTTTTACGAAATTCTTTTTATTTTCAAATATTTGTTTTATGATTAATCCATGTTTTAAGTTTCATTTATATTGGAATTATAGTTTATATTTTATAGTCTTTCAAAATAACGTACTTGAAACATTTTTAAGTTTCAAGTAGGCGGTTTTGAGAGGTTATAGATTATTTTTCATCAACATCTTTGAGGAAATTATTTTTGTTTTCAACTATTTTTTTATGTTTAATCCATGTTTTAAGTTTCATTTATATTGGCCTTATAGTTTATATTTTATAGTCTTTCAAAGTCACGTACTTGAAACAGAATCCCACATCAAAAATGCAGAATGTTCTGTGCAGGAAATGAAGAACCAGAATCCCACATCAGAAATGCAGAATGATTTCCAGGGTAAGCTTTCTTATAAAGGGGAGGTCTGGTTGAGAGCTTCTGTCAGAATCCAGATTGATGTAATGGCTGTACCGCTGGATCTTTAATAGAAAGATTCTGCTGAAATTTTTTGTTTTGTTTATATATATATATATGTATATATGTATATATATATATAAACAAAACAAAACAAAAAAAAATAAAAATTTTCAAAAAAAAAAATTTAGGAGAAAGGCGACATCCGTGATGCCGCCTTACCCCCGAAATGCAAAGGCGACATCCCGGATGTCGCCTTTGAGGCATATTTTTAAAAATATTTCTATCCTAAGCGTTTTCTGGAAAATATTTTTTTTGAAAAACGTAAAAAAAAATCCACCTCTTTCCTTATTCTAGTTATTTTATTTCAATTTAATGTGGTTCAGTTAGGGTTAAGGGTTTAATTTAGTTGTTTTGTGTAAATTTTCCTTGTTTTAGATTCATGCTAGGTTGCTTGAGGTGCAGTTGATGTGCAATGGTGATTTTGCACATTTCTTCAAGGGATTATCAGTTCAAGGGAGGTGGTTCCATGTCTAATTAATATTTGATGAATTAATTTTCAAGTTTAATTTGTTTAACATATTATTTAATCAATTTTTGTAGTTCGAAGTTGGTTTTCTTTGAATTTTGATTTACATTTGAATTGTTTAGTAGCATGTTTATATTATATGTGTGCGCCTTCTGTAGAGAACTCATATCTAGTTTGTTGTTAGTGATTTTTAAATTTTTTGGTTAGCTTATTAATCTGTGAAAGTGGTGAGAATTATATTTTTGACATGGCACCGTGTGCGTTTGGTCGTAAAAGAAGGTTTTGTGTGGGTTTAGTGGGTAATGCCAAGTGATTTCTTTTAAATTGTTTTATAAGCTTTTATTTTTGGATTATTAAATTATGTGGTTTGTGAAAATGTGTTTTACATATGGTGTAAGGTTTTACATCAAACTATTTGTGTGGTGATGGCCACACTTTGAAATTATAGTTGAGTGCGTGTGATTTTGGAATGCGTTTGAATCTATAAATGGTTACTTTAGTGTGTGCAAATCCACATGAAACTCTTTTACTATTTCTTGATAATTTCTTTTTTAAATGATTTATTAAATTATGATAATGATGTGAAACATGTTTGAAAATTGTTTTAGTGCACATCTTAATTCAAAATGGTGTTTATGTGTTCAAGTGGTGGTTTGTTTAATGATAAGTGTCTTTTTAAATTGTGTAGATGGTTTAATTGAGTACAAAACCTTTGCAGATTAAGTTTTGAAAAGATTTTTGGTGTGCATATAGTTTTAAAAGAGGGTTTGAGAGTGAAAATGGCAATTCTCTGTGTGTAACTACCATGTTTGGATTTTATGCATAAGTGTGACGTGTTACATGAACTTCAAACTTGTCTGAGCAAAAAGCGGGAAGCCTGGGTAGCTAGGAGGGTGGACTAGACTAACGGGCTAGTGATCTGGGGGTGGCTTTATCCCCGTTTCACTTAGGAAGATTGACGACTGTAACACTAACTAAACATATGAATGACTGAGGGTTTTGGTTTCTAAGAAACATTTTTCTAAGGGTCGCGGTTTCTAAGCCACGTTTTCTGAGGGTTGTGGTTTCTAAGCCACGCTTCACCGAGACACGAAGATCGAGGGACTCAAGCTAGCTAA
Organism: Viscum album; assembly: GCA_963277665.1. NCBI lineage: Eukaryota > Viridiplantae > Streptophyta > Magnoliopsida > Santalales > Viscaceae > Viscum > Viscum album. The sequence continues at coordinate 1,750,153,939 of OY728165.1, read as the reverse complement.
CACCCACTTGGCCTCTCCCATATTGGTGCTCATTGGTTACTTTATGCTCATCTGTGTGACACTTTAGTTATTTTAAAAAGTATGTGTGTGTGTTTTAATTTAAGTTACTCCATTTGAAACTATTTTCTTTAATCCTTTTTTCTTTAAAACTGTTCAAGCATTTACTTATTTTTTTTAATTAAAATTGCAAATGTATTTTTCATTTAATAATTATGCATGGAACCTTTTTTTGGTGGTACCCTATTGGGCTCTTGGCTCACACCCTAAATACAACTTTGGGTGTATGTAGACCATGTTCCTTGTGTATACCAGGTTGATACATCATGCTCAACGATGGTGGTTCGGGTTGTTGATGGTCTTCTTGTGCAGGTTGGTGTTTGTAGCTTATGGATGTTGCACCTCCCTTGTTACTTGGAGGTTTTAGTTTGAGTTTTAGTTTATTTTTTTGTCGTTTCTTTTTGGATGTTGGTTAAAGTTGTAAAACTTTAAATTTTATCTTTGTTTAAGGTCATGTTTGGTTGTCAGTTTTCAATTCCAGTTTATGTATCTTGTTGGTTGTTTTTGTTTACTATTTATGGTAAATCGTTCTCTTAGTCTATGTTTGATACCCGAGAACTTGTGCCAACCCATGGGGATCGGGAATGCCCCTCGGGCCATGTCTTGAACTAGGTTGGGCACTCGGTCGGATGGCAACCTGTCCGGGTTCGTGATATATAAGATGGTCAGGAACCCATGGTGGTTATAGTAACACTTTTTAAGTAGGAGGCCCTCGCACGCATGACTAATCTCACCGCACTTGCCTACCCAAAAATAGAAACTAATATACGATATCCTATAAGAGGTAAATCCCCCTATAAAGGTTCCACACATACATATACATAAACTTCATGCCACACAAAGGTGCCAACCGGGACGCCATGCCATTTAACATTTAAACCATTTCATAAAATTCTCAAAGCTGCCAATCGGGCATACATTTTCGCCAAAACACGATATCCTTTAAGGTTTAGTACAAACATTACCCTTGGGTTAAAAATTCTAAACATGCATTAACCCTTTACAAACTCACACAAAATCATTTCCATAAATATCTTTCAAAATTCTAGAGTGTTGCATAATTTTATAAAACAGACCAAATGGACCCTCAAGCCCACATCCACCAAAACACACCCAAAATCCAAATGTGCACATGCTCAAAGATTTTCTTTAAAACCATTTTAAATAACCACACGAAGAGACGAATGATGTTTTGATAACAAGAACCATTTAAGAAATCAAGGTTTATAAGAAAACACAAATTTAAGGCACCACCTTCATTTGAGGGCACATCCATGTGTGCACCTAGCGCACCCATGTATGTGTCAACATCTAATGGTACCTTACAAATTCAAAGGGTTACCCAAAAACCATTCCCATAAAACACTACTTGCTTTAAAACCATTTCCACTCACCCACTTTATTTTAAAAGAACACAAACCAAAAAATTAAAGCCATTAAACCCTTACCAAAGTGTTTTAACATAATAAATAATCCATAACATAACCAAATCATACACACCCAACCTATTTCATTAATAAAAAATTCCATTTAAACATAATAATGGATAAAAATTTAATAAAATACCCAATTCCTCATTAAAAGAACAATGAAAATTCAAACAAGATTCCCAGGTACCATAAACCTAGGAAATTTACACAAAATTCATTTAAAACCTATTTTTAACAAACCAAATCAATTCCAAAATACCAAAATATGTTTAATAAGGGTTCCATAGAGGTGAAAAATAAGTTAATAAATTTATTTAAGAATCCAAGCAACAATGGAAAGGCTTTAGGAAAGCAAATATTGGAAACACCTACTGAAACCTTGTGCGATTGGAACGAGACTTCAAGGAGAAGAATATCTAAGCCCCACGAACCATACGCATACCCTAGCCATAATAAAAACGAACCACATGAGACAAGCCTAACCCTAGGTTTTTTCTAAGTGAGAAAACCCCAATTAAATCTCGAAAAACAAAGAGGGGAAGAGAAAGATATTAGATTTGATGAAGGAATCATGAAGAATCACCAACCTTTCCTGAGAAATAGCCCTAAAATAACCCCAAATATAAGCAAGGAGGGGGATCCCTCTGGTCGATATCCAACACCTAGGGCTTTATTTGAGAGGTGGAATCACCCAAATCAGAGCTCCATGTCAAAAGTTATTAAGCCCGTAATGGGCTGTATAGTTTGTCAAACCGTGCATAAACCATCAGGACGGTGCTGGAAAACACCTACAACTTCACATGGTTAGGGTGCATGGTTTGGGTAGACCGTGCTCAAACTGTGTAACCCCCAAAATTGGACCAAAACTCCCAAATTACAACCCAAACACTAGGAAATTCCACCCAATTATCCTTGACTATTTTAAACACAATATGGAGACATCTAGGGCATCACAAACACTCAAAATTGATACTTTCTTCCCACAACATTCATAATAACCATGAATTGGGTTATAAGAAAACAAATACCACAAAAACACAAGGAATTTTTTTGAAAAACTAACCCAAACCTCAACAAAAAGATCCAACATCAAGAAATAAATAAAATGAAGGAGTATCTGAGGTTGGGGTGTGACAATTCTCCCCACCACAGACACTTTATACCCCCAGAAACTCACCAAGACAAAATGCGGTCAAGATTCAAGTCCATTACCAAAAAAACCAAATAAAAATGAGAATCCCTAGATTACCTTACTCTCCATAGGTCACACCCGACCGATTCAAGAAGAAAACAAATCACATGTATGAAGATGAGGGGAGAACACGAGAGGGTTCTCCCCACCACAATAAATCAACTAATACGAACAACATTTAAACCCCAAACAACACCCTCACTACAAAAAAGAATGAGGGATTTCAACATTTAAAATTTCTGGATAGCTCGCATGATTTGGCCACATGGTTTACCAAATCGTGTGCCAACCGTGCATGAACTACTGGAAGGAAGGGTCACCCCACATAGATTGGCCACACGGTTTCAAAACCATGTGCCAACTGTGCCAAAGCCTCTGCCCGAATATGACACCAAGATACATGGTTATGAGACCTACCACTTGACCATGAAATGGACATGCATTTGGTACTTCCTGCATGGCTGGGGCAGCATGGTTTTGACTAATCGTGCGGTAACTGTGCTTAACCTAAAAAAAATATCCCAAAAACTCAAAAAACCAAAAATCTCAACCAGGCTCAAGACCGAACTTCCATATATAAACTAGACCCTACTACCACTGAAATAGGGAACCTCCCAAACAAAGTGAACCCAAAATATACCAATTCTACAAAACTCAAGCATCTCCAAATGAGCACTGTTGAATGTTAAAACTAAGACTGGCCTACACATTGACAAGACACACTCAAAGGAGAATGAAAAGTTTCAAAGGCCACATTCAGGTAGACTCAACTATTTGGGTTACAAGAGATCTAGTTCATCATACCATTACCCCAAAAAGTAAACTTAAAACATAAAGGCAATATGAAAAAAGAGAGGTTAAACATTTACATCCCAACATAGAAAACAAACTAAGTTGGGGTTTCACACCCCCCATAACTTCTGACTGTGTGCGAGCTTCACCCTGAGACCTGTGGTGGGGGCTCAGACGGCTGAAGCTTCTCCTACCTCACAGTCAGGAAAAATATCCTCTGATTAAGAATTCCTTTTCCGATAAAACCTCCTACAGAACTTCTCCAAAGGACCCAAAAATCCACAACAATGGAAATACTTCAGAGGAATATTATAAGACAACTTTGAGTGACCAAATAGATTGCACTGGAAACATACAAGCAAACAACTCGACAAACTAGAAGCCAGAACTGATGAAGAAGATTTTCCATAAATAGGATCCTCTGGCATACCCTGCTCACCAGATGGGGAACCTTCATGAGAACCTAATACCACTGACTACACCCTAAAAACCAAATCATCCATGAATGCTTCATCCACCAACTTCTTGAAATGGGTTTCACCGGATGAGAGAACCTTATCTACAATTTTAGGATGGAGACCCCATATAAAAAGAGGGGATTTTATCTAATCCTCTAATGCTACTTCCAAAGAGAACATGAACCGATCTTTAAAATGGTCAACATAAGACTTCACTGACTATTGACCCTACTGAACACCTCACAGCTATGACACCTTTCTCAGCCTCCCTTTCTCTGGTATAAATCGTTGGAAGAAAGTGGCCTTAAACACCTCCCACATCATCTCACCTTTCATACAAGATAGGAAATACAACCTCCACTGGTCTAAGGTTGTACCCTCAAACAACCTATGAAATGCATAGACTCTAAAAACATTAGGAGTTCCCAATGACTTGAAAACACACTCTACTTCCTCAAGCCACTCCACATCCTCAAGTAGACCTCAATCACCATGGAAAATAGGTAACACACAAGAAGGAACAAGAATCATGTATGACTTTCTAGAGAACTTAGGAACCTTTCTGGGTGGAATTTCCTGAGCCACATGAAAAAGAAAAACCAAATCCAACATTAGATTGAGGCACAAAAAAAAGAGAAAGCCTCAGACGAAAACCAACTGGCTCAAAATCCAAGAAAAAACACTCCAAAAACATAAATTTTCAAAAAACACCATTCTCCATTTAAAAAAATTCAAAACTGTCTTATTCAAAGGATAATTTACAAATACCACACACTTTTCAAGAAAAAAAATTCCAAATCCATTTTCCCATCCGAATCCACTTTAGAAAAGCCATACCAAACATTTAATTCCAAAACCAACCCATGGAATTCCATGAACAATTACATGTGTGTCTATATGTTTCCATCCCCATGTGCCCACACACACGTTCCACACATACCCACATACATGTCAATGTCCATAAGGATTACCAAGGGTTGCATCCATCAAAATTATCAAATTCAAGACACCTTCAATGTTTCAAAACCCACTATCAATTTAAAACTATATTTTTTTAGAAATAATGTTCATTTAAATTAATTTCAATTTGAAAATCTACTCTCATTTTCAACACAATCACATGAACTAAAACCAAATCAAAACACAACCAAAATAAAACTAACTGAAAGAGGAACTAGTGTCTATGCCTAACCCAACAACATGGTGGCGAGCCATACCCCAAGTAAGGCATAACACTAAGAAGAATTTGAACTGGGAACTTGGACTCAACATGGGTCACCACCCCACGTGAGGCTACAACATAACCTGACTCACCTCCATTGTCATCCCTCAATTCCAAAACAACCCAAGAAACAAGACTCAATCTTGAACTACCCCTAGTGACTCGAGGTTTAAAACGAGCAAGGGTTTTTGAATCCCTCCTCGCACCTACCTCCCTAGTCCCGATAACCCTAGTCTCCATCTAACAAACACCCCAAATATTAAGGGCCTCCTCTGATACCATTTTGTCACAAACCAGTCTGGGTCAACCCTAAACCAGACACCTGATTTAGTCCATAACATGTCTCGAGGGGTGAACCCGATCCCCCTAGGATGACAACTAGTGAAGGACATCAAAATAAAACAAGAGGAAATAATTTATCCTAGAAGAAACAACCAGGATCATATAAATAAAAAGAAGAAATAGAGAACGCAAAAAAACCAACAACTGGATCTCAAATAAACAAACAACCGATCTAGATACAAAGTACCAATAAAAAGAAACAAAACTGGAAACAAGATCCCACTACAATGATCTCCGTGTGACCCCTTGGTCACCTACAACCACAAGACCAAGACTAATCTAAATGAGAATCCTCTAGGGTGAACCTGAGAAATAATGAACCTATAGCTGAAATGATAGAATAGGTGTGAGCACAAAAATGTTCAGTAGAGATTACAAAAGTAAACCACTTTATTCAAGTGTTTCCTTACCCAAAGCTATCTAATGACACAAGTTTGGAAATACAATTATAAAAATAAGCTTTTCCCATTAAAAAAAACAACACCCCTTTCCCCCCATGAGAACCAAATCACACCATATATAATTTCCAAAATAGTTTACCATTTTATAAACAAAACCAAACAAGTAATATTAGAGCTATGCAAAAAGGAAATAGGTCAACAATAAAAGCTGTAAAAAAACTAGTGTAGCAGAAAATAAACAAGCAATGCAAGCTATATCCATGGGCAATCCTGAACATCCCTAGACAAACCCTAGATGCACTCGGTTCAGAACCACCTACTGGCGTATGGTGAAGCCCCATAGTCTATAACCCACTAATCACCCTCGCAAAAAAATTAGTGGAAAATCCCACCTAGCCTCTCTATCTACTAGGGGCACCAACCCATCTAATCGGGGCTAGTGAGTAACTATCACTTGATTATCTATAAGATTCCCAGGAACCCATGGTGGTTATAGTAACACTGTGTAAGTAGGAGGCCCTCACATGCATGACTCATCTCACCACATTTGCTTACCCCAAACCCAGACACCAATATACGATATCACATAAGAGGGAAATCCCCCTATAAATGTGTCCCATGTACACATACATACACTTCATGTCACATGAAGGTGCCAACCGGGACTCCATACCATTTAACATTTAAACCATTTCATAAAATGATCAAAGCTACCAACTGGGCATACACTTTCGCCAAAAAACGATCTCCTTTAAGGGTTAGTACAAGCATTACCCTTGGGTTAAAAATTCCAAACATGCCTTAACCCTTTCCAAACTCACACTAAATCATTTCCATAAAGTTCTTTCAAAATTCTAGAGTGTCACAAAATTTTATAAAACAAACCAAATGGACCCTCAAGCCACACATCCACAAAAACAAACCCAAAATCCAAATGGTCATATGCTCAAAGATTTACTTTAAAACCATTTTAAATAACCATAGAAAAAGTCATATGATGTTTGGAAAACAAGAACCATTTAAGAAATCAAGGTTTATAAGAAAACAAAAATTTAAAGCACCGCCTTCATTTGAGGGAACATCCATGTGTGCACCTAGTGCACCCATGTATGTGTAAACATATAATGGTACCTTACACATTCAAAGGGTTACCAAAAAACCATTCCCATAAAACACTGTTTTCTTTAAAACCATCGCCACTCAACCACTTTATTTTAAAAGAACACAAACCAAAACATTAAAGCCATTAAACCCTTACCAAAGTGTTTTAACACAATAACCAAGACATAAAATAACCAAATCATATGCACCCAACCAATTTTATTAATAAAAAATTCCATCGCAACATAATAATTTCTATACATTTCATAAAAGACACAATTCCTCGTTAAAAGAACAATGACAATTCAAACAAGCTTCCTAGGTATCATAAACCTAGGAAAATTACACAAAACTAATTTAAAACCTATTTTTAACAAACCAAATCAATTCCAAGATACCATAATATGTTTAAAAAGGGTTCCACAGAGGTGTTAAATAAGTTAATAAATTTATTTAAGAAGCCAAGCATCAAAGGAAAGTCTTTAGGAAAGAAAATATTAGAAACACCTACCCGAAACCTTGTGCGATTGGAATGAGACTTCAAGGAGATGGATATATAAGCCCCACAAACCATCCACATACCCTAACCACAAGAAAAGAGAACCACATGAGCCAACCCTAACCCTACAGTTTGACTAAGGGTGGAAACCCCAACGAAATCCCTAAAAACAAAGAGGGGAAGAGAAATATATGAGATTTGATGAAGGAAACATGAAGAATCACCAAACTTTCTTGAGAAATAGCCCCCAAATTTCCCCAAATATAAGTAAGAAAGAGGGGGAGATCCCTTTGGTCGATATCCAACAACTAGGGATTCATTTTAAAGGTGGAATCACCCAAATTGGAGCTCCAATTAAAAAGTTATCATTCCTGTAATGGGATGCAGAGTTTGGCTGTACGGTTTGTCAAACCATGCATAAACCATACAGACAGTGCTGGAAAACTCCTTCAACTTCACATGGTTAGGTTGCACGGTTTGGACAGACCGTTCTCAAATTGTGCGACCCCAAAAAATGTTGAAAAACCCCCAAATTACAACCCAAATACTAGGGAAGTCCACCTAATGATCCATGAATGTTTTAAACACAATATGGAGACATTGAGAGCATTGCAAACTCTCCAACCTGCCAATTTATTCCCACAACATTCACAATAACCATGAATCGAGTTATAAGAAAACAAATACCACAAAACACAAGGACTTTTGTTGGACACCCAATCAGAACCTCAACCAAAAGGTCCAACATCAAAAATTAATAAAATGAAGGAGTATCCGAGTTCGGGATGTGACATCAACGCTATTTAAATAACTGATAAAGGGGACTCCCTATATCATCACTGTGATTAACAATGCCTTTTTAGCACTGTTAAATGCCGATTTTCACATTGTTAAAGGGAATATGTGTAATAGTGATGATTTATTTATTTAAAATGTATGATTGTATGAATGGATGAATTTATGTTCTTTGTATGATTTAATTTATTTATGAATTAATGCTATTTTTATGATTTAATTTATATTGAATGATTTAGAAAATTTAAATACGGTGCTTTCATAATTAAAATTGTATAAAATAATATCATTTATTTTTAAGGAAATATTATTGTTTAAAAAATGTATATATTTTCAATTTAAATTGTGAATAATTATATTTGAATATATATATATATGTGTATATTATATTATATACTATATTTAAAGTAAAATAAATTTAAAATATAGTATTCTATACAGATAGATAAATAAAGTGAATCTTCCAAAACATTTTATAAAAATTATTGTTAATAATTATTTATAAGAAATATTATTAACTTTATTTGAATATAATTATATATATATATATATATTATATTATGTATCATATTTAAATTTATTTAAATATACAATATATTATTCGATATATGTATTTAAAATAAATTATTTTTTTAATGGAACAAAAAAAGTTTACCACTAATAATAATTTTTAATTTATATAAATAATAAATAATTATTATTCCAAGTAATAACGTATAAAATATAATTATTTAAATTTGGGAATGTTTAATTACTTCCAAAAATGTATATATATTTACTTACTTTTATTATATTGAAAGTAACATATGTTTACAATATTTTAATTGTTATTTGAGTGTAAATTATATTACTTATGTTAATTAAATTTAACAAAATTTACTATTAATAATATTTTAGGTAGTTATGTATAAATTAAAAATATTTTTATTTAGAAAACTGAAGTTGTTTACAAAAATATACATAATTATATTTTAAAATATTAATAAATATAGTTGAATATATTTAGTTATATATATATATATATAGTAGATTGAAAATTAGATAAATGTAAAATATATTATTGGAAGCATAGATAAATAAAAGTATTATGGAAAATTATTTTTAAAAAATATGTTTGTAATAATCATTACATACAAACATGCATATCATAACTTAATTTAAAAAATGTATATCATTACTTAGATATCATATGTTATGTTATTTGAATATAATATTTGAAAAATAATATTATGAATATTTAAAATACATCATTAAATACAAAAATGTACATATATATATATATATTGATATTTTTAAAAAGTTATTATAAATAGAAGTATATATATATATTTATTATATATTAGATATAGTTGTAGGTAAAGTTATAATATGTAGAGCATAATATGTATGCCATCAGATATTTTAAGAGTATTGTGTGATGACTGATCTTGAGATGATTGACCAATGTTTGATTGAAATTGCATGTTGCATTTTTTTATGTGGTCATATAATTTGTAATAATTGTATTTCCTTTTTCTCATTGATGACCCGCATGTCATACCTCTTTCTAAGTATTTAAGGACCTATGTGTCCGTGTAAAAATGTTATGTATCCCAAACCCCTAGACCCCCTCACTTTCATGTGAGTAACATTGTAATAAAAAGTTATTTGACAAGAGGCATTGTTGTTTGAAGTTGAATTTTTTACACCAAGGCTGAAAAGAGATCGATGGTTTCTGAAAATTGAGATAATAGAGGCTCCAAGAGCCCCCATAGGTTTTGGTTGGTATATAAAATAATAATAAATCAATCCATAGAAAAAGTCTCATGATCAAGTCATAGTTATTTAATCATAACTAATAAAAATATGTTAAACATTTCATGTAGTATAAAATGTTTAAATAAAAAAAATTGTAGGTAATCATGTCAGCATTAGTATACTCCAATAGCAAGGTTATGTATATCAATAAGGGTTTTAGCTATAGTTTTCCACCCACAAGAGTGGAAAATATTTGTGAATGTATGAATATAAATAGATATATATATATAGATATATATATTATTTATTAGATATAGTTATAGGAAAAGTTATAATTTTTAGAACATAATAAGTATAAAAAAACATGTTAAGCGTATTGTGTGATGACTGATTTTGAGATGACCGACCAATATATGATTGAAATGGCATGCCATATTTTTTTGTATGCGATTATTTAATTTTTAATAATTTCTTTGTCATGATCCCCTCCTCCCAAAGTTTACCCCTTCTAGATTGACAATGAGATAAGGGAGATGGTGATTTCCTGAGTCCCAGCTCCAGTAGGCTCCAGGTTGGCGACTAGAGCCAAGGGTATAATAATCATACAATAGGAGGAATTACCCTCTAAGAAAACACACAAAAGAGAGAGATAAGATGGATACTCCAATGAAAACCTTCTCAGATATTTATATAATGAAATAACAAGTCAAAACATGCAATTCCATACAATATTATACCAATTAAAAAGAAAACTAAAAGTACCAAAAAGGAAAAGACGGTAATAATCATGAAGCCCAAACAACTCCTGCAAAACCACAAGCTAGTAATATCTAGCCCTATATCCAACCTTCTTCAGCTGACATAAAAAATATTTTATATATACATAGAGTGAGAATAACAGTATACACAGTAGGATCCTCCTTGGAGCCTCTTGTGCAAAAGATAAACAAATCATGCTAAATCACAGTGAACAACAGTGAAAATAACTCATCACCCAAATAGGTATACTATTTTCTCAGCCTCACCATAGATAACTCTCACCAAGTATCACATACAAGAGATCATATAATATAATAAAAAAACATCAAGGGTACCACACTCATACTTACCCACTGGTTTGCCTCTCTTCCCCAACATTTCACATCCCTAGCCACCTCTCTCCAAAATTAGCTAGCTCAAAGACACTTAGGAAAGACATTACAACATGCACCTCATGCTTCACATCATCACATAATCCCACATCACATCACCATATATATTAACCAAGTAGTTTTCGGGAACCACCACATACAATATGATGTGTATCATATATCGGGCATTATACCTTAAGTCATCACAACCCATACACAGAGTAAGTACCTCAAGCCATCATAGCCTATACACATCATACCTATAATAATCCTTTGGATACTATATTTGGAGATACATTTGTGTGAAATAACCACAAGACATCACATACCTATACACATATATACAGGAAAACTAACCACCATTCATACCTGTACAATTAACTACCAAGATAAGAGAGTGGGGCCATAGGGGGTAGTCATTCATCCATCCTACAACTAAGATATTAGGGAAAACACTCCCATAGTCTACTGGGTGTCAGTCTCCCTAACCGACATTGGTGGGGTAGTGTATGGAATCATAGAATATAAAAGATATAATATATCTCACAACCACACTAAGGGTATAACATAGTCTTAGACTCAATTGCAGCTAACGTCACTCAGACTTTCAGTTTCCACTACTAAGACTAGATATCCTATAAGCACACATACATTTAAAAGAGCTACATTAATTACTTCTTTCCCTTTTGTCATTTCATTTCATTAATTAATTTATTATCCATTAAATTAACCATTAACATTATTTCAAGTTATAACCACCATCATGAAGTCTATGTCATCCAGGAATAATCCAACCAAGTCCACGGTTTTTTAAGATTAACATATTCTAGTATTTTCATTCCATAAAAACAAAACCATTGGGTTAGGAATTATTTATTCATTATTATCATCATTACACAATCTAGGTACTCTAGGAAAACCAGCCTAAGATACTAAAAGAGTAAACATGCAACCAAGCACATCCAGTTTCCTAACGCAGTGGGGAAAGGAATGCATATAAAAAAACAACCCAACCATTATCCATTAGACACATTCATAAGCGAAAATCCAATCTCTCAGTATTATATCCAGAATGGGTAAACCTAGATTCAACCCATTCTATCATTTCTAATGCCAACCCTAAAACCTACATACATATCCCGATGCATCTCGTCATCATAGGCGCCAATGACTGCCACATCATCTGGGCCTTGATGAGGATGGAGGTCATCACAACCCTCAAAATGTTATTTATAACTCCTACACTAGAACAGTGGTGCAGGGTCGAACCCAAGGGAAGGCAGTTGAGAAATCAAAGGTTTTATTCAAAATATAAACTCCACTATTGTCAGCAGAGGAGAGAGTGAACAATGTTTAATTTTAGTACTTTTTAATATTTTTTAATATTTTTTTAATTAAATAGTAATGAAACATGTCAAAGAATTTTCTATTTACTAAACTGGAGAATGAAATAGAAAAAAGTAATAGTGCTAACTAAAGATAAGAGAAAAAGTAAACAGAAGTGATGAGAGTTGATCAAATGTTAAGCTCAGGTGAATTGAAATCTACTGGTTATAAAAATGATTCTTCATTAGATTGAATTCACACCTTGAAAATTAGTGGTTAATTCTGTCACGACCCGGACCTACCCGGGCTCGGGCCGCAACTACCCCAAGCCCGCCTCCATAGGCCAGGGGCTGGCGACCAGCGTCGAAGGCTAAACAACTCAGGGAGGCCTTTTCCTGAGTACCTGTACACACACACGACGCACACTCAATTCAAAAGTGCAGAGTAAAAGTACATCTCAACCCAAAAAGAGGAAGGAATTAGACTCGTCCAAACACAAGGAGCTAGAAGCGGTGAGAAGATAAAATTCTCATCAAGTCTTCGCTACCTATAGAAAGAGAGTAGAATCATCCAACCATGAGAATCTAGACATAGAAAGCACGTGGCATACCCCACACGTCTTCGCCTCTCCTAGAATGAGAGTAACCAAAACCCAAGGAGTGGGTACAGGAATAAGGTATATACATATTCTTATGCTCATACTAGAAACCCGAACAAGATCGTAAGGGGATCTCCATCCCGTAGATCAGCCCAAGAGAGTAAGTCTCCATCAGTCTCAGAAGTAACCATCATTTATGCCCAACATCCCACACGCCTACCCTGAACTGCAAGTTAAGGGGCTAAAATCACCGCACCTTGATATTATCCGCTTTGGGCGACACTGACTCGCCCGAACGGTTTTAGGTCACGTCACAAGGAAGTGTCTCAGTAGGGAAAGTTCCCCTCATACTTGAGAGTTATGGGGAAAGTCAAACCACACCTTGTCACTACCCCACAGTCGAGAGGTCTTCTCAAAGTCAAGGTCGTCCCATCACTGACCCGTAAAACCAAGGGTCTCGCTCCGGTAGTCATGAAGAAAAGTCACCGACTAGCCTCATAAGAAGGCTTGAGTCTAAAATCCCAACGGGTAACCCACTACCCAGCACGGCTGGAGGGTAAACCCTAATACATCATCAGGAAGCCCACTGCCCATCCCTGCTGGAGGGTAAACCCAGAACAAGTCGACAGGCGACCCACTGCCCAGTATCTGCTGGATGGTAGACCTGGAAGAAGTCGACAGGAGACCCACTGCCCAGTCTCTGCTAGAGGGTAGAACCTAATACATCATCAGGTGACCCACTGCCCAGTATTGCTGGAGGGTAGACCTGGAAGGAGTCGATAGGCGACCTACTGCCCAGTCTCTACTGGAGGGTAGACATGGAAGGAGTCGACATGCGACCTACTGCTCAGCCCCGCTGGAGGGTAAACCCAAAGAAGTTGATGAGCAACCCACTACCCAGCCCTGCTAGAGGGTAAACCCAAAGATGTCGATGAGCAACCCACTACCCAACCCCACTAGAGGGTAAACCCAAAATTGCTCTGGCCATCCCTACTGGAAATAACCTCCTGAGTAGAGGATCAGTGCTCGCGTAGAGTATTGGTCACACCAGAATCCACAAACCCTACCAGGGAACTCGAAGGGGCGTGATACTGAAATCCCATATGGCTAATAGGGAAAAGGGGACCCAAAGAACTCTGTCGATCAAATCGTCGAGAACAGGACCAGGGGGAAACACTCAACCTTGCTGGTCTAAACCATCGAGAACAGTACCAGGGGGATCCACTCAACCCTGCTAGTCTAAACATCGCTATCAGAAGGGCCCTCTACGTCACGAGAGGTCAAAGGTACATAAAGCAGAACACATCACGTACAAGGGGCCCACACGACGTGTGGCCCTATGTTATCTCCGAACCAAGCGCACAAACATCCTTGGGTACAAACCACAACGTGTACCTCCAGTCATTCCCGTATACTCCCAGAGTATACTACATTTCCAGCCCAAAGGCTATCATGCTCATGACACCCAACATCAACGTGAAGTGCGTAAACGTAAGAACTTCGACTTTCCACCTCAACGGCTAAGGCACGACCAACTACATCTCTTCAAGCATTAATTCACTCACACGGGAGTGCATGTGATCACATGCCAAGGGTCCTCTACAAACACAGTAGGACGAACCACCACTGGAGCACCTTACTTGCTTCCACATTTAAATGAGATCTCGAAGGAGTCTCTGTACATACAAATGGATTGTACCATTGTAATCCTCGCGGAAAAACATGAGAGATCGACTACTTGCTCGCCTCTAAAGGATACCCGATGGAAAAGTCGCCAACACCGCTTTACGCCCGAACGACGTCCCGTGGTCCCAAGCCTCGGCCCCGATAATAGTCGGACGCAGCGCAGCATTGCGACCCCCTCGGGAAAACACGTCAAAATGACTTCTCACTTGAGTGGAACAAATATCCGAATAAAAAGATACATTTCGTCAAATCGCGTACGAGCGGTTCTACGTGGGACCTGCACCACGGTCCCGAAGCACAACGAACGGATCGCACCGTTGCGATCCTCTCGAAAAAGTACATAAGATGGACTATTCACTTATCCAAAATGGAAACCCGATGATAAAGCTGGAAATCACTGCCAACTCCCAAATCGGACCTCGTGGGGCCCGCACCATCGTGTGGAATTAAAGCGGGAAGATTGCACCAATGCAATGCCCTCGGAAAAACACCCAAAATCGACTGTTCGCACGCCCCGAACGAACATCTGATGAAAAAGTTACAAAATACTGCTCATAGCTCGAAAGACGGGTCATGGGTCCCATGCCTCAACTCCAATTTCAACGCCCGAAACCACACTGGTACACTCCACCTCGGCACCAGGGTCCCAACGCTGCTGACAGCGCTCAAAACGGACTCCAGATGTGTTTGCGCCGCCTAAAACAAGAACCCCCCCGAGAAAAACGACCGTCCACTTAACATCTTGTCGCGCCACCGAACCCCTCGTCCCGGGAATTAAAAATTCACGAGACCATCTCAAAAATCTCGTCTCGACGCCAGGAAGGCACTGTCATAGATGTCATGAAAAACGGACGCCCGTAGCGGAAATTATGGGTGTCCAAGTCATAGGGGGCAATGCCCCTTGGGCTGGACCGGCTTGGGCCGACCCGCAGTTCGGCCGCGCGGGCCGGCCATGGACCCGCGGTCCACGGTTCTGCCGCGTGAAGACCCACTGAGGGTGGGTCTTGTTCCCCCCGTGGGGTTGTGTGCCGTGACTCCGATGCTCTGAGTCAGTCGGCCGGCACAACCGGCCGACTCTTCCGCTCTACGTCGCGCGCAGCCGCCGCGGCTGAGGAGCTCGTCGTCGCGCCGAAGACCGCCCGAAGTTGCCGCCGAAGCTTGCCACCGCTGCTGGAGCCTGCCGCCGCCGCTGGAGCTCACCAGACAACTGCTGGAACCCCCAAATCCGGCCGGAAAAACTCCAAAATCACCGGAACTTCAACGGACCACCCCAGACTTGTCGGGACTCGGAATTTCGATCCGAAGGAACCGTTGGGAAGCTCAAAACAAGGGCTATGCAGTTATGGAATTCACTGGAAGATCAGGCAGCAATTCGACGCATATATATCAATTCAAAGAGGGTGTAGAATTTTAAAACAAAACAAAACAATGCCTACCTGTTGGGTGTAGCCCGGAGCTTCGCCGCCGATCCGCACCCTGCCATTGCCACTTCCACCTTGGGGAGGAGAGGATGGAGGAGGAGGTTGAGGGAGGTTTCTCCAGGGGAGAACAAGGGAGGGGAAGGGGAGAAGAAGCGTTTAAATAAAAAAAAGAATTAATTTAAATTTTAATTAATTTAAATCCATAATTTAACCTGCATCTGAAACTCTCGACGGGGTCGAGGTTAAGCATCCCCTAGGGTAAACACCACCTCCTGAGCACAACATAGGTCTTGGAATTTTAATCCTATGCCCCATTCAGAAGTTATAAAACTGAACGCCTGAGACCGCCAAATTACGAAAACGCCCCCGGGGGCCATTTTTCACTGACGGCCCCCGCCCGTGAAAACTACACCCCTCCTAGGGTAAACAGCACACTCCAGACTCAACGGTGCCCTCGTTTCTCCAATCCGATCAACCGTTTAAGAGATTCTTGAGTTAAGCCATTAAATGAATAAATTAATTATTTAATTTATCCGTTTAACGTTCCGAAATCGATCGAGGGGTCCAAACACCCTGCGCCGACATGCTTTATGTCGTTCCTAGGGTAAAAAACCCATTATGGACCCATCTGTACACTAATATCTCTGATCCGAAACACCCTTTAGGAGTTATACCATTTATTTGGCGTGTCTAGTGTGAACGCACTAAAAATTTAATTCCAGCCACACCAGGGCTCGGAATCGCACGCCGTCTGAAGGCGCTGCTCTGGAATAATATCAAGAATATTCCAAAGTCTTTTGTAGAAAAAATAGGGTTCTTACATCGTTGGGTCGGGTAATGACAAAGTGGTATCAGAGGTGGTTCATTCCTTGGGACGTTGGTTGGACGTCCCTAAAAATGAATTGGTTGGGATTTAGGGAAACAGTGTCAACGTGTCTTGAGAGTGGTTCTCAGGCCAGGGAGTCTAGTGATGGTGCGGTGACCGATGTATCCATTCACCAGAACCCTGATAACCCGCTTGTCGACTCAGCATGCTGAGACACTTGTTGCAGGGAAAAATTGGTTTGTGAATCACATAGGATTGAGTCTTTGAATGTCCTTCTTGAGTCAGCTCCCCATTGTTGTTACGTTTGTATACATATATTCTCATCTGATCACAACACTCCTTGATAACATTCAGGATGTCTCCGCGAAGACAGCCAACCAGGATACCAGCTTTGGTTCATGACGATGACCCTGTGAGCTACAATGCCTCAGTCCAGGACCCATCATGCGAGTCCCTTTCTCCGGGTGGGCCGGTAGCAGCACCCCCACCTGTTGAGCAGCAGACAGCTTCAGTAGAGCAGACGGGGCTTGAATGTTGGTTGAGCGCGCACTGTGAGTTCCAGCGGCAGAGTTCGCTGAGGTTCAGTGGTGAGCCAGACCCTTAGGCAGCAGAGCTTTGGCTAGAAACAGTGGTTTGCCTTTTCAGGCTTGTGCAGACGCTGGCAGATCTTATGGTGGCTTGGGCCGCCAACCGTTTCCGCTGAGCAGCTTGGCGTTGGTGGAGTTTGGTGACTCAGTTTCTTGACGAGTCGTCGCTTTCGTGGGGTGACTTTCAGTTGTTGTTTCGTGAGGAGTTTTTCCCCTCCTTCTTACGCTCCATTTGGATTCAGGAGCTTCTGTAGTTTTAGTAGGGAGGGATGACGGTGGCCAAGTACGCCGCTAGTTTCGCATACCGTGCATGCTTTTACCCGGACTTGGTCCATGACGGAAACTTCAGAGCGTGGGAGTTTGAGCAGGGTCTCTGTTGAGAGATTTGTGTTGTCATAGTACCCTTGGGCATTCCCACATATGCTGGGGTGCTAAAGCAGACGCTGATGACAGAGAGCTTCCTGTCGCGTTCTGCAGTTGGTGGTGGCAGCAGGCACGACAGAGCTGAGATATCTGCCGTAGCTAGCGGGCATCGGCAAGAAGGACCTCGACACAGGTGGCTCTCTGATAACCGAGCTCAGGGGCGTGGTCGTACGCCACAGTGGCACTGGAGGGCACCAGTGCGGCCCAGGGAGAGCCGGTGTTATGCTTGCGATGGGCGAGGTCACCTGGCGCGGGACTGCCCGACCAGGAACGCTGAGAACATCGGGTAGGCTGCAGGTGCACCACCACAATAGAGGCAACGTCGTGATCAGAGTAGCACCCTGAGAGGTGGTGCTAGCCGAGGAACGAGAGGAGATGGTAGTGGGGGACGACTTTACGAGGTCTTCCCGTCACCACTAGGCAATCCACGTCAGGCTCCAGGAGCTGACGGTTGGGACCACAGACAGCCACGAGCTTTGGATGTCTATGATCCTGCAGAGTATGAGGTGATAAGAGGTATGCTCTACAGCTCTTCTACTTTTTTCAGTAGAATTGTTAGAATCTGTGTGTAAAATGCTTTTCTCCCTTCTCCTTGCTTGGGTTGTTACCAGGGTGGCGCGGGGCATCGGTGTAACTCTGTGTTGGTAAGGTAAAAGGAGTAAGACCTTTTATTTAGTCGATGGTGTTTACTCCTTCGCTCTCCGAGCGTGTCATAGAGTTTTGGTTGTGAGACATCGACTATGAAACCTTGCATGACCAGATATCCTTCGGTGTTTCACCATATGGATATTCTGAAGAAGGTAATCACCGGGCTTTGTCCCAGGTCCAAGCGGTGATTCCAGTCGCGGCGTGCAACGTAGGGGTTCGGTCGGGGAGGTGAGCTACCCCCGAGAGCCTTAGGGCCGTTTGAGACCATGCAAAGGGATGGCGAGGTTCCCTACCGCCTTGCCCTAACCCCAAAGTATGGAGTGGGTGCACGATGTCTCCTGCGCGGCTCACCTGAGAAGAAGTGTGGGTGCTCCTATGCACGTCATCGGCAAGGGAAAACCTCGCGTGAACAGATCAAATCCTTTGGTCTATGTGCGGTGACGTGAGACTGTGCAAGAGTTCTTTTGGGTATGGGAGATCCAGGTGTGGGATTAGTACCTTGAGTTGTTCCCTAGTTTTTCTTTTCGAGGATGAAAATCTTGAAGGATGGAATGATGTAAGAACCCAGTTTTTGCTGCGAAAGACTTTGGAATATTCTTGATATTATTCCAGAGCATCTTTTTCAGACGACGTGCGATTCCGAGCCCCGGTGTGGCCAGAATTAAATTTTCAGTGCGTTCACACTGGACACGCCAAATAAATGGGATAACTCCTAAACAGTGTTTGGGATCAGAGATATGAGTTTATGGATGGGTCTGAAATAGGGTGTCTACCCTAGGAACGACATAAATCATGTCGGCGCGGGGCGTTTGGACCCCTCGCTCGCTTTCGGAACATTAAATGGATAAATTAAATAATTAATTTATTCATTTAATGGCTTAACTCAAGAATCTCTTAAACGGTTGCTCGGATTGGAAAAATGAGGGCACCGTTGATTCCAGAGTGTGTTGTTTACCCTAGGAGGGGTGTAGTTTTCACGGGCGCGGGCCGTCAGTGAAAAATTGCCCCCGGGGGCGTTTTCGTAATTTGGCGGCCTCGAGCGTTCAGTTTTATAACTTCTGAACGGGGCCTTGGATTAAAATTCTGAGACCTCCGTTGTTCTTGGGAGGTGGTGTTTACCCTAGGAGAGGCTTAACCTCAACCCCGTCGAGAGTTTCGGATGCAGGTTAAATTATGGGTTTATATTAATTAAAATTTTAATTAATTATTTTTTTAAACCCTTCTTCTCCCCTTCCCCTCCCTTGTTCTCCCCTGGAGAAACCTCCCTCAACCTCCTCCTCTATCCTCTCCTCCCTAAGGTGGAAGCAGCAACGGCAGGGTGCGAATCGGCGGTGAAGCTCCGGGCTACGCCCAACAGGTAGGTGTCATTTTGTTTCGTTTTAAACTTCCGCACCCTATTTGAATTGCTATATATGCGTCGAATTGCGGCCTGATCTAAGATTGAATTCCATAACTGCATAGACCTTGTTTTGAGATTCCCAACGGTTCCTTCGGATCGAAATTCTGAGTCCTAACAAGTCTGGGGTGGTCCGTTGAAGTTCCAGTGATTTTGGAGTTTTTCTGGCCGGATTTGGGGGTTCCAGCGGTGGTCCGACGAGCTCCAACGACAGCGGCAGGCTCCAGCGGTGGTGGCGAGCTTCAGCGGCGGCTCCGGGCAGTCTTTGGTGCGGCGACGAGCTCCTCAGCCGCAGCGGCTTCGCGCGACGTGGAGCAGAAGAGCCGACCGGTTGACTCGGAGCATCGGGGTCGCAGCGCGCGACCCCTCGGGGGGAACAAGACCCGCCCTTGGCGGGTCTTCACGTGGCCGAACCGTGGACCGCGGGTCCACGTCCGGCCCGCGCGGCCGAACCGCGTGCCGGCCCAGGCTGGGCGGACCAGCCGACCCAGGCCGGTCCAGCCCAAGGGGCACTGCCCCCTCTAACTCGGACGCCCGTAATTTCCGCTACGGGCGTCCGTTTTGCATGTCGTCTACGGCAGTGCCTTCCTGGAGTCGAGATGATCTTTTTGAGATGGTCTCGGGAATTTTTAATTCCCGGGACGAGGGGTTTGGTGGTGCGACAAGACGTTAAGTGGACATGAGTTTTTCTCGGGGGTTATTGTTTTAGGCGGCACAGACACATCTGGAGTCCGTTTTGAGCACCGTCAGCGGCATTGGGACCCTAGTGCCGAGGAAGACTTTACTAGTGCGGTTTCGGGCGTTGAAATTGGAGTTGAGGCGTGGGCCCCACGACCCGTGTTTCGAGCTGTGAGCAGCGTTTTGTAACTTTTTCATCGGACGTCCGTTCGGGGCGTGCGAGCATTCGATTTTGGGTGTTTTTTCGAGGGCATTGCATTGGTGCAATCTGCCCGCTTTAATTCCGCATGATGGTGCAGGCCCCACGAGAGTCGTTTTGGTAGTTGGTAGTGATTTCCCGCTTTATCACCGGGTGTCCGTTTTGGACAAGTGAATAGTCCATCTTGTGTACTTTTTCGAGAGGATCGCAACGGTGCGATCCGT
Source organism: Viscum album (assembly GCA_963277665.1). NCBI lineage: Eukaryota > Viridiplantae > Streptophyta > Magnoliopsida > Santalales > Viscaceae > Viscum > Viscum album. The sequence goes on along the minus strand of OY728165.1, from coordinate 1,750,132,771 downwards.
TCGTTGTGCTTCGGGACCGAGGCGCAGGTCCCATGTAGAACCGCTCGAACGCGGTTTGATGAAATGCATCTTTTTCTCCAGATATCCGTTCCACTCAGGTGAGCAGTCCTTTTGACGTGTTTTTCTGAGGGGGTCACAATGGTGTGCTGCGCCTGACTATTATCGGGGCCGAGGCTCGGGACCACAGGACACCATTCGGGCGTAAAGTGGTGTTGGTGACTTTTCCATTGGGTATCCATTGGAGGCGAGCAAGTAGTCGATCTCGCATGTTTTTCTGTGAGGATTACAGTGGTACGATCCGTTTGGATGTACGGAGACTCCTTCAAGATCTCATTTAAATGTGGAAGCAAGTAAGGTGCTCCGGTGGTGGTTCGTCCTACTGTGTTTGTAGCGGACCCTTGGCGTGTGATCGCATGCACTCCTGTGTGAGTGAAGTAATGCTTGAAGAGATGTAGTTGTCCGTGCCTTAGCCGTTGAGGTGACAAGTCGGAGTTGTTACATTTACGCCCTTCACATTGACGTTGGGTGTCGTGAGCACGATAGCCTTTGAGCTTGAAATGTAGTATACTCTGGGAGTATACGGGAATGACTGGAGGTACATGTTGTGGTTTGTACCCAAGGACGTTTGTGCACTTGGTTCGGAGATGACATAGGGCCACACGTCGTGTGGGCCCCTTGTACGTGTCGTGTTCTGCTTTACGTACCTTTGACCTCTCGCGACGTAGAGGGTCCTTCTGATAGCGATGTTTAGACCAGCAGGGTTGAGTGGATCCCCCTGGTCCTGTTCTCGATGGTTTAGACCAGCAGGGTTGAGTGTTTCCCCTTGGTCCTGTTCTCGACGGTTTGATCGGCAGAGTTGTTTGGGTCCCCTTTTCCCTATTAGCCACGTGAGCTTTCAGTATCACGCCCCTTCGAGTTCCCTGGTAGGGTTTTTGGATTCTGGTGTGACCAATACTCTACGCGAGCCCTGATCCTCTACTCAGGAGGTTATTTCCAGTAGGGATGGCCAGAGCAGTTTTGGGTTTACCCTTTAGCGGGGCTGGGCAGTGGGTTGCTCATCGACATCTTTGGGTTTACCCTCCAGCGGGGCTAGGTAGTGGGTTGCTCATCGAATTTTTTCGGGTTTACCCTCCAGTGGGGCTGGGCAGTGGGTCGCCTGTCGACTCCTTCCAGGTCTACCCTCCAGCAGAGACTGGGCAGTGGGTCGCCTATTGACTTGTTCAAGGTCTACCCTCTAGTAGAGACTGGGCAGTGGGTCACCTGATGTTGTATTAGGGTGTACCCTCCAGCAGAGACTGGGCAGTGGGTCGCCTGTCGACTTCTTCCAGGTCTACCCTCCAGTAGAGATTGGGTACTGGGTCGTCTGTCGACTTGTTCCGGGTTTACCCTCCAGCAGGGTTGGGCAGTGAGTCGCCTGATGATGTATTAGGGTTTACCCTCTAACCGGGCTGGGCAGTGGGCCACCCGTTGGCATTTCAGACTCAAGCCTTCTTATGAGGCTAGTCGGTGACTTTTCTCTGTGACTACCGGAGCGAGACCCTTGGTTGTACGGGTCATTGATGGGACGACCTTGACTTTGAGAAGACCTCTCGACTGCGAGGCAGTGACGAGGTGTGGTTTGACTTTCCCCAGAACTCTCAAGTACGAGGGGCGCTTTCCCCACTGAGACGCATCCTTGTGACGCGACCTAAAACCGTGTGGGTGAGTCAGTGCCGCCCAAAGCGGATAATATCAAGGTGCCGTGATTTGAGCCCCTTCACTTGCAGTTCAGGGTAGGCGTGTGGGATGCTGGGCATCGATGATGGTTACTTCTGAGACTGATGGCGACTTACTCTCTTGGGCTGAGCTATGGGATGAAGATCCCCTTACGATCTTGTTCGAGTTTCTAGTATGAGCATAAGAATATGTATATACCTTGTTCATGTACCCACTCCTTGGGTTTTGGTTACTCTCCTTCCAGGAGAGGCGAAGACGTGCGGGGTATGCCACGTGCTTTCCGTGTCTAGCTTCTCGTGGTTGGACGAGTCTACTCTCCTGTTATAGGTAGCGAAGACTCGACGAGAAGTTCATCTTCTCTCCGCTTCTAGCTCCTTGTGTTTGGACGAGTCTACTTCCTTCCTCTTATTGGGTTGAGCTCTTTTACTCTGCACTTTTGCATTGAGTGTGTTGCGTGTGTGTGTGTATAGGTACTTAAGCAAAGGCCTCCCCGAGATGTCTGGCCCCGAGTTGTCTGGCCTTCGGTGCTGGTCGCCAGCCCCTGGCCTATGGAGGCGGGCTTGAGGTAGTTGTGGCCCGTGCCCGGGTAGGGTCGGGTCGTGACAAATTCTTCCTTTACAGAAGAAATAATACTTTGTGTTACAGTTTTTGAAGTTCGCCGCATCAAAAACCACATACAACAAGTTGTTTTAACAATGTTAAAACAACTCCGAGTGACACGCCGCGGTAGTTTTTCCTTTATAACTAACTCCGAGTGAGTTAGTTGTGTGAATTTGGACGTTTTTCCGTCTCTTGAATGAACCTGCATTGTTAGAACAGAAAAATTAATGAATGAAAACGCAAAGAAAGAAAAATAGTTATTTTTTAGTTTAATGTTATATTTCTTGTTTAACTAAAGTTAATTAATAAAAATCTTAATTGATTACCATTTTTAAATATTATTATTATGATTATTAATTTATTATTAAACCTTTAATTAAATAAAATTTTTAAGTTTTTAATTTATTATCAACTATTTGGTTATTTTATTAATGTTAGTATTATTAGTAATTAGTTATTATAACTAATGAAATTTTTGAGTTAGGAAATTATTTATTAAATATTTTATTTAGTTTACAAATTTTATTATAAAAACAATTATTTATTGAGTTATTTTAAATTAATTTATTATTATTTATGAGTTAATTTAATCATAAATTTTAAATAAGTCCTATTTAATTAATTGATTTAACATCTTAATTTAATTTTATGATTAATTATCATTTATAATTATTTTATATTATAATTATTATTAATTTATTAATGTTATTATTTATTATTTTATTTAATTTTAACTAGGTTAATCCCTCCCCCCAATTTCGGCGCTGAAGGGGGAAGGGGTAACAGGTAGCTTCCGGAGGAAGCCTCCGCCGCGACTCCTCTCTCCGGCCGTGCGCAGCGATCGACGACGGATCGGCTCTACCTCCTCACACAGCGCCGTCCCCTGCTCGATTCCTGACGTAGAAAACACCAACAGTGCGATGCGACGTTCCAACTATATCTAGATTGACGGTGCCACACGACACACAGACTGGCTTCACTTGTTAAAATAAAATTTATTAAAATTAGATTAAAAACTTCAACTAAAATGCATTCTGAATAACTAATTAAGAAATAAAATTTATTAAAACAATTATAAACAACTTAAAAAATTAAATTATAACAAATGAAACAAATAAAAATTTAATTAAATTATTATTAACATCAAATTAGAAACTTAAATTTGAATTAAACTAAAACTTAAAATTAAAAAGCAACTAAATTATAAAATAATTACTAGATTTAAATTATATAACAAAGTTAAATTATTTTAAATAGCTACTTTAACAAATTAAATTAAATAAGGTAAAAAGTTAGTAATTTTTTTGTTAAATACTTAATTTAATTAAGGAAATTAAATTAAAGAAATTTAACAAGAGTAGTAAGTTTAATTAATTAAGTTAATAATTAATGAATTGTTCAAAGGCGACAAACATTTGGATTATGCTACTTTAACTAATTAATATTTAATACATGAAATGCTAAATTAAAGCTACATTATTTATTTACAAAAGCAGAATTAATTAATTAATTAATAAATGTTAAATTATTAAATATGCAAACAATAAACACCAAACTAAATAAAAAGTTATCAGACTTTAAAATTAAAGTAAGAAATAAATTAATTATTTTAAAGATTAAATTACACTATTAATTATAAAAATTGATTAAACAATAAATTTAATAATAAAAATACAAAAGTTCCATTATTTATTAAAAAGTGTTAAAATAAATAATTAAATTGATAAAAATTAAATAAAAGATGTGGAAAAACTTGTGTTTTTTAAGGCCGCATCAAATTCTCCCACACTTAAGCGTTGTTTGTCCTCAAACAATCCCATGTTTTATTATCATTGAGAAACAAAAAAATGTTTTATGAATCAATTCAAACTGTAACATGCCCAACAATTTGAAACAAAGGATAGAAACATGTCAATAGGCATTAGAAAATGAATTGCTCAAATGAATCTTGCTTAGAACAAATATTCAAAGGGTAATCTTGAAAACTATGAATCATCAAGTAATAAAGATGTCATGCCTCATATGTGATACTGCTTAGTGACTCATTTTAGTCCAAACTCAAGTTCTAATTCCAAGAGTGACAAGAAGTAAAATTTATGCAGAATTAAAAACTTAACCAGAGGAACTTTGTACTTTGACTTTTCACCTAGGTTCCAAAAAATAAATATTTTTTTTGTGAATCACCTTAATGATACAACCTAAATGACTCACATATAAACCAATTGACCTTTTCTTAATTTGGCATTCATCATTCCCCTCACCTTAATGAACTCATTTTTGACCCTAGACACTTCATTTAATTTTTCCCAAGCCATGTATTATGTGCTAAGCACTGTCCAATGCACTTATTCAAAGTGTACAAAGGGCTTATAGTAAACAGAAACGCACCCAGCATCTAGGGTCTCAGAGACTCACCGTGGGATCCCAGATGCTCAAACTACTCCAGTTCCAAAATTTTTATATAAAAATCATTTACATCGGCTCATTAAGGTAATTACTTTATTAAATAAAAAAAAGTGTGTTCCCTAGGATCAATATCAAACTTCCATTTCTAAGGGTTATGATCATAACTCCACAAACAGGTTACCCAAATCACTCTCAGAAATAGTCCTAAACCAAAATCTCATAAAATCACTAAGTATACTCATTCAGTAATCATCCACCCACAATAATTTTAGATTCAAATCAGTTCTTAACTACCAGCAAGGCACTGTCCTTAGGCAAGACTCATTTGAGAAATGAACAGGTCGGAGGTCGTCACGACCCTCAAAATTACATTTATTAACCTACACTAGCACAGTGGTGTAGGGTTGAACCACAAAGAAGGCAGATGAGAGTTCTAGGTTTAATTCAAAAGTAACTCCACTGTTGTCAGCAGTGAAGCAAGTGTGCATTTTTTTCGTTGTTTTTACTATACAATTTTTTTGTACTTTTCTTTAAGCAAGAAGTAAGATAAAAGATGATGAAAAGAGACTAAATCACTTACTAGTATACTAATGAACTAGGAACTACCATAATTCTAACATGAGAGAACAAAATAGAAACATTAAGCAACAAGGTAGAAGGAGCAGATCAAATTTAATACTCGAGAATTCCAATCTACTGGTTAAAAGGATATCTTCTTCACTACACTTCATTGAATCATACCTCAAGAGAAAAGGTGAAAAGTCTCCCTGGCCAGGAAACTCAACACAAAATAAACTGAATTTATGAGTTCTCCACTCCAAACTCAGTTAAACTGCTTGACAATTATAAAATGATAACATTTGGAAATAAACTTGCCGTAAATTACCAATGTTAAAGACATTAACGCTTCGAAAATGATGCATTCAAGAACAACCTCGCTAGTCGATCTTGAATTTATGAATTTAGAAAACAATTTAGGTGTGAAGCAACAGAACAGAGAGTCATTAATCAACCTCGCTGATTGATCATGATTCTGAAAAATGTAAAGCAAATGAAGAAGTCTAAAAGATTTACCAGCAAAATTGAATTCTCGAGCTAAGAAAATTTATCCTTTGATCACCATGATTTAAGCAAAAGAATACAATCGATTACAGAGTATTGTAAAAATTAAGTACAAGAAGGGAAAAGAACTCCCTCAGTGATGCTCTGCTCTCGGGCTCCTCCACATCCATATCTACTCTCATGCTACTCCCCGGGAGTCTCCGCTCTCGCCTGAATGAGAGTCCTTGGATCTGCTCTCCAATGTGTGTTCATGGAATGAAAAAAATGAGAGAGAGTCCTCTTAGTCTGCTGCTACTCTGCTTTTATGACCTTCGTCATCTGCTTCATGTCACCGACCAATTCAACCGACTTCAGAAGTCCCTCAGTTGTGCACCACATACGTGCGTTCTTTCACGACAGACACGTCGCATTAGTATTTCCCTCGTAACTAACTCCCGGTGAGTTAGTTAGATGAATATGGACGTGTTTTAGTCCCTTGAATGAATAGGGGAGTCTTCGGCGGTTTCATGAGGCAGGTCCGACGCTTGGTTCTTCACTGCGGTGGTCTTCAGCTCCAGCAGCATCCTGGAGGTACTTCCGTCCAGCGCATCTAGCGCAAATCCATCAAGAACCCCCGGGGACCTGCGGTATCCAGCAGCAGCGGTGCGGCTCCCTAAGATGTGGTCCTCCTCCTCCTCGGCACTTCGGCGGCAACCTTGCGACCTGAAAACAACAGTGGTAGCGGTGGCGACCAGAACCTTTGACAACATGATAACGCCGACTCCAGCATGAGGCGCGACACAACCCTCAGCGGATCCCTCTCGCAGTGGCGTCCCGACTCCAGTGCTGCTCCGCGACCTCCACTTGCGTCGACTCATCTTCCAACAGCGGTGCGATTCTGGAACAAGAGGCGCAACATCCCATCTCCAGAACTACAATACCTCAACGAATGATGGCAAGGCCTCTGCATACAACAATACAAAACCCTCGGCCATGGGTTTGCAAATTTTCCAATCAATAATTGTATTGAGACAGAGGAGTGAGTTGCAGTGAAGACGAAGATGTGCATGAAACAGTTGAAGGGAAGAGGGATATTGTGCGAGAGGAAACGGTGGTTGGTGCTTGCGGTGTGATGAAAGTCACGGTGGCAGTGTGATGATACGGTGCAAGAAACGGTGGCAGTGAATCCGTGAGCAAATAGTGGCAGGGTAAGGGGGTCACGGTGAGACAGTAGAAGGGAGACACGAGTTACACGGTGAGACAGGAAAGGAAGAGAAACAATGCCACCATGACTCCTAGAAACGGTGAGACAGTAACAGACACGGTGCGTGGAGACACCGTGACCGTGACCGGGATAAAACAGTGAACCTGCAAAATAAGCAGACACAATAAAATAAATTGAAACTTAAATAAAACTGAATGAAATAATTAATAATAACTAAAAATTAATTAAAACATATGCAAATAAAGTTACTCATAAATTTAAATAAACTTTTTAAAACCAAATTAACTTAAGTTAAATTATTAACTTTAAAATATAAGACTAAAATTGTTACCAAATTAAACTGAAATTAAAAAGCAACTAATTTATTAAATATTTAAGTAAAATTAAACATTTATATAACAAAGTAAAATTATTTAAATTAGTTACTTTAACAAATTTAATTAATTTAAAGTAGACATGTAATTATTATATTATTAAACCATTATTTTAATTAATGAAATAGAATTAAAAGAGACAAAAAAATAAAACAAGCTTATAATCTTATATTATAATTAATGAATTGTTAAAATAAGACTAAAACAGTATGTTACTTAAAATTAATTAATAATTAAAACAAGCAACGTTAGATTAAGACTTCATTACCTAAGTGAAAAAGCAGAATTAATTAACTAGCTAATTATTGTTAAATTATTAACTACGCAGACAAAAACAACAATCTAAATAAATAGTTATTAGTCTATAAAATTAAAGAAATAAATTAATTATTTTAAGGCTTAAAATTCACTATTAATTATAAAAATTGATTAATTATTAAAATTAATAATAAAAATACAAAAGAACCATTATTTATTAAAAAGTATTAAAATAAGTAATTAAATTAATAAAAATTAATTAAAAATATGCGGCAAAACATGTGTTTTTAAGGCCACATCAAATTCTCCCACACTTAAACATTGTTTGTCATCAAACAATCCCATGTTTTATTATCAGAATGAAATAGAAAAATTTTTCTTATTGAATTTCTCAAGATGCAACATTTCCAGAACTTCCAGCAGAGGACTTCAAGGCTTTCATTAGGCTTAGAGGAAAATTTTCTCATATGAACCTTGCCTAGAACAAATACTCAAAGGTATTCTTGAAAACTATGAATCATCAAGCAATAAAGATGGCATGCCTCATATGTGATACTTCTTAGTGACACACTTCAATCCAAACTCAGGTTCTAATTTCAAGAGTGACAGGAGGTAAAACATCAATGGAATTAAAACCTTAACCAAGGAACTTTGCATTTGACTCATCACTTAGGTTACAACATTAAATAATTTTTTTGTGAATCACTATATTGATATAACCTAAATGATTTCCATATAAATCAAGTGACCCCTTCTTCATCTGGTGTTCATCATTCCCCTCACCTTAATGAGCTCATTTTTTACCCTAGACACTTTATTTATTTTTCCCAAGCCATGTTTCATTGTGCTAAGCACTATGAAATATGCACTTATTTAGAGTGTACAGAGGGATTATAGTTAACAGAAATGCACCCAGCATCTAGGGTCTCAGAGACTCACCGTGGGATCCCAGATGCCCAAATTACTCCAGTTTCAAAAGATTAATATAGAAACCATTTACATTGGCTCATTAAAGCAATTACTTTTAATAATTAAAAGATGAATGGGGCTCGTAGAATCAGAATCAAACTTCCAATTCCAAGAGTTATGATCATTATTCCATTAATAGATCACCCATGTCACTCTCAGAAGTAATTCCTAAACCACAATTTCCATTAGATCACTAAGATATACCACTCAGCAATCATCCATTATCACTAATTTTAGATTCAAAGAAACTCTCAAATATCAGCAAAGCACTGTCCTTAGGCAAGAATCATTTGAGTATAGTGTAATGCCTAAAATTATGAAAGAATTTTGAAAAAATTTACCCATTTTTTAAAAAAAGTTTGAAGTTGTAGTGGGAATTGATGGGCTTACATTAAAGAACAGTTAAGCACAGTCAAGAATTGACCCCCTCCCCCACACTTAAAACCCAACTTTGTCCCCAAAGTTGACTTCTAAATGGGGAAGAACAATTAAACAAATAAATTTCAAAACATATTTTCAATTTAGTAGATATATGACATGTAAAAAGGGTCTCAATGAAGTTCAAAAAGATTGTTTTCTACAACGAATAAATAATCAGCAGGTTCATATCCAGACACACACATTAAAGTGACATGGATTTTCAATGTAGATCAAAAGAAGTATATAAGGTGTGAATGCACAATTAATTGGGTGTAAGAAAGTTTATCAAGATTTATTCAGTTAGATATTCAATAAAGAAAACAAAGTTCATGCTAAACACCCCAACAATAATCAGATTTAAAATACCAACAACATGTACTCCCCCATACTTAGTTTCATGCAGTGAATGGGTTTAACAATGGTGAAATCCAATTTTTTTAGCAAGAAGAACATGCATAATTTTAAAAATTCAGTAGCAAGACATGCAACAGAATTTTATACAGCAGTACACATGTAACAGATTTTTTTCAATACAAGGAGATTTTTTTTAGCAAAAACTGGAGCAGAAATTTTTTTCTACAGCATTAAAGAGTAGAAAAATGAAATGCAAAAATTATGAATTGAATACTTCCCTGAATATATTTGTCAATTTACCTCCAGTATAGGAATTACACTCCTTAGATAACAACAATAGCTTCCTAAAAACACAAATCAAGAAAACTACAGACAAATAGCCCACATAGGAAGTGAATACAAGAGGCATCACATCATGAATTTATTAAAAGTAAAACAAGAACAGAAATTAAATTTAACACAAAATAAATAACATGGGTTGACTCCCATGAAGAACTAAATTTAAAGTCTTCAGTTAGACTTTAATTAATCACATTTTTTTATTTGTTAACACACAAAAAAAAACCATGGGTTACCTCCCATGCAGCGCTAGATTTAAAGTCCCCAGCCAGACTCACCTAGAACTAACCGTAGTCACTAGGTGGATGTGGTTTCCTTAATAGGAACCACCACATGTACTTGGCCCAAATATTTTTAATAGAACAATGAAAAATGTGGGCTCCCAAGCTAAAGACAATAAAACTCTCATAGCTTATAAAAATACCCAAACAACACCCATTAGCAGTTATGGACATGGTGCTCTCAACGTCCATAATTATTTCAGATTTGACAATATTAACATTTTTAGGAAATAGAATCAATGTATCAGGTGCTTTAAAGGGTATGACAATTTCCTCAGAGCTGTCCTCTCCAACTTCAACACTAACAGATTCACATTCAAGGGTGAAAATGGGTAAATTCTGATTAGTTGGTTCAAAAGGGGATTCAATAACGTGCTTAATAGAATCATAAACAATAGAAGTCAATGTGATTCCCCCTCTAGACTACTATCAGTTTCATGAGAAGACTCAACACCCTTCACAGTTGAGGAAGTAAGTGACAGACAGGGAAGAGAATTTATTTGAACAACAACAGAATCATGTTTAACAATGTTGTAAATCTCTTCCAAAAGTTCATCATCAGTGAATGAATGTTCAACATTTACTACTTAAAACAAATCAGTTCTGCCTAACTCAAGTGTGTTCTCAACCTCTTTTTCATGTAAAAATTAAAAAGACTCACTTTTTAAAACCATGTCATTTGAGTGTTGCAAAAATTTTAAATCAAGAGGAGTAATGTCCAATTCAGCATCAATAAATTTAGTTTCTAGAATGTTCAAATTAAGACGATTCTCCTCAAGTTGGCTAACATTGATTTCCATTTCATTGCACAAAGTTTTAGAAAAGTCATTACAATGAGAATAGGGAAATGAAAACTCATCAGTTAGTCTTTCTTCATATATCATTCCCTCATTCTCATCATCATACAACATCATTTCAGAAATATATTGGTTTAAAGTTTCAAAATATGGAAGAGAAGTGTTCAGTTTAAGTTCAAAAATTTCAGATTCTATATTATCCAGCTCAAGGTTCTCTTCCAAAGTGTTCCCAATTTCAAGTTCAAACTCATTGTTTACAAAATTAGAAAAGTTGGGTGAAGAGTTTTTAGCATTCAAGTCTTCAATTTCAAGTTTGACTTCAAACCGAGTGACTTCACTCTCAAAACTCCTAAAACAATGATTTTTCTCAAGTGTAGAAATTATGAAAAGAACTGGGCTATCTTTTTCAATCTGTTTCAATTCATCTTCAAAATTTTCCAACTCAATACCATTAAATTTATTTATTGGATTTTCAATGATGTGTTCTTTATTTAATGAGTTCGTTATTTCTAAATTTGGTTCAACAATTTTAGATTCTTCAAAGTAAATGGGTTCTTGTCCAGTTTCACTTTCACTTTCCTCTTCCACTTGATTTTAAAATCTTTTAAAAAAAATTTCTTTTTCTTTTTCTTCAAATTCTTCTTGTTATTTAACCCTTTTTTGTAATTCCAAAATCATATTTTCTAATCTTTTCATTCTTTGATCTCGCTCTTGAGAATCTCTAAGTTGAATTTCATGGGTTTTAGTTAACCAATTATTAATTAGTTCCACCCTAGAATCCAATTTAGAATCAATTAGTTCAATTTTAGCTAGGGTGTTAGGACTATGTTCAATGTTTTCATCCTCTTCAATGAAAGAAGTCTGTTGTGGCTGGTTATAGACACACTACCAAGCAGTATGTCCATAATCTCCACAACAAACACAGTAATGTCCAGGTTGATTCAAATTATGAAGATGTTCTATTTTTTTAAAATGTTTTAGATAAAACACACAAAAAGAATTCAAACAGAACCTCCTTATAATTCAAGTTAAGCAGCATATTCAAATTCACAGTTTTTTTAGTGATTTTTTTATGATTTTTTATGTTTTTTTATTCTAACCTTAGACTCTCAGTGCGTGCCTTCTCCGGAAACGGCGCCAAATTTTTGAACAGGCCGAAGGTCGCCATGAACCTCAAAATTACATTTATTAACCTACACTAGCACAGTGGTGCAGGGTCGAACCACAGAGAAGGCAGATGAGAGTTCTAGGTTTAATTCAAAAGTAACTCCACTGTTGTCAGCAGTGAAGTGAGTGTACATTTTTTTAGTTGTTTTTACTATACAATTTTTTTTTACTTTTCTTTAAGCAAGAAGTAAGATAAAATATGATGAAAAGATACTAAATCACTTACTTGTATACTAATGAACTAAGAACTACCGTACTTCTAACATGAGAGAACAAAATAGAAACATTAAGCCGCAAGGTAGAAGGAGAAGATCAAATTTAATACTCGAGAATTCCAATCTATTGATTAAAAGGATATCTTCTTCACTACACTTCATTGAATCATACCTCAAGATAAAAGGTGAAAAGTCTCCCTCTCCAGGAAACTCAACACACAGTAAACTGAATTTAGGAGTTCGCTACTCCAAACTCAGTTAAATTGCTTGACAATTATAAAATGATTACATTTGGAAATAAACTCGCCGTAAATTACCAATGTTAAAGACATTAACGCTTAGAAAATGATGCATTCAAGAACAACCTCTCCAGTCGATCTTGAATTTATGAATTTAGAAAACAATTGAGGTGTGAAGCAACTAAACAGAGAGTCATTAATCAACCTCACCGATTGATCATGATTCTGAAAAATGTAAAGCAAATGAAGAAGTCTAAAAGATTTACCAGCAAAATTGAATTCACGAGCTAAGAAAATTTATCCTTTGATCATCATGATTTAAGAAACGGAATAAAATCGATTACATAGTATTGTAAAAATTAAGTACAAGAAGGGAAAAGAACTCCCTCAGTGATGCTCTTCTCTCAGGCTCCTCCACATCCATATCTACTCTCATGCTACTCCCCGGGAGTCTCCGCTCTCGCCTGAATGAGAGTCCTTGGATCTGCTCTCCAATGTGTGTTCATGGAATGAAAAAAATGAGAGAGTCCTCTTAGTCTACTTCTACTCTTCTTTTATGACCTTCGTCATCTGCTGCATGTCACCGACTAATTCAACTGACTTCAGAAGTCCCTCAGTTGTGCACCGCACATGTGCGTTATTTCGCGACAGACACGTCGCACTAGCATTTCCCTCGTAACTAACTCCCGGTGAGTTAGTTAGATGAATATGGACGTGTTTCAGTCCCTTGAATGAATAGGGGAGGCTTCAGCGGTTTCATGAGGCAGGTCCGATGCTTGCTTCTTCACTGCGGCGGTCTTCAGCTCCAACAACATCCTGGAGGTACTTCCCTCCAGTGCATCTAGCGCAAATCCATCAAGTGCCCCCGGGGACCTGCGGTATCCAGCAGCAGTGGCGCGGCTCCCTACGACGTGGTCCTCCTCCTCCTTGGAACTTCGGCGGCAACCTTGCGACCTGCAAACAGTAGTGGTAGCGGTGGCGACCAGAACCTTTGACAACTTGATGACGCCGACTCCAGCATGAGGCACGACACAACCCTCTGTGGATTCCTCTCACAGTGGCGTCCCGACCCCAATGCTGCTCCACGGCCTCCACTTGCGTCAACTCATCTTCCAAAAACGGTGCGATTCTAGAACAGGAGGTGAAGCATCCCATCTACAGAACTACAGTACCTCAACGAATGATGGCAAGGCCTCTGCATACAACAATAGAAAACCCTCGGCTATGGGTTTAAAAATTTTCCAATCAATAATTTTATTGAGGTAGAGAAGTGAGTTGCAGTGAAGAAGAAGATATGCATGAAACAGTTGAAGGGAAGAGGGAAATGGTGCGAGAGGAAATGGTGGTTGATGCTTACGGTGTGATGAAAGTCACGGTGGAACCGTGATGATACAGTGTAAGAAACGGTGGTAGTGAATCCGTGAGCAAACGGTGGTAGGGTAAGGGGGTAACGGTGAGACAGTAGAAGGGAGACAAGAGTTACATGGTGAGACAGGAAAGGAAGAGAAACAGTGCCACCGTGACTCCTGGAAACGGTGAGATAGTAACAGACACGGTGCGTGGAGACACCGTGACCGTGACCGGGATAAAACAGTGAACCTGCAAAATAATCAGACACAATAAAATAAATTAAAACTTAAATAAAATAGAATGAAATAATTAATAATAACTAAAAATTAATTAAAACATATGCAAATAAAGTTACTCATAAATTTAAATAAAATTTTTAAAACCAAATTAACTTAAGTTAAATTATTAACTTTAAAATATAAGACTAAAATTGATACCAAATTAAACTAAAATTAAAAAGCAAATAATTTATTAAATATTTAAGTAAAATTAAACATTTATATAACAAAGTAAAATTATTTAAATTAGTTACTTTAACAAATTTAATTAATTTAAAGTAGACAGATAATTATTATATAATTAAACCATTATGTTAATTAATGAAATAGAATTAAAATAGACTTAAAAATAAAACAAGCTTATAATATTATATTATAATTAATGAATTTTTAAAAGAAGACTAAAACAGTATGTTACTTAAAATTAATTAATAATTAAAACAAGAAACGTTAGATTAAGACTTCATTACCTAAGTGAAAAAGTAGAATTAATTAACTAGATAATTATTTTTAAATTATTAACTATGAAGACAAAAACAACAATCTAAATAAATAGTTATTAGTCTATAAAATTAAAGTAAGAAATAAATTAATTATTTTAAGGCTTAAAATACTCTATTAATTATAAAAATTGATTAATTATTAAAATTAATAATAAAAATACAAAATAACCATTATTTATTAAAAAATATTAAAATAAGTAATTAAATTAATAAAAATAAATTAAAAAGATGTGGCAAAACATGTGTTTTAAGGCCACATTAAGAAACAGTGTAGAACCTGAAATTATGAAAGAATTTTGAAAATTTTTAACTATTTTTTTGACAAAAAGATTTAAGTTTCAATGGGAATTGACAAGCATACCATTAAGCACTGTTTAGCACAGTCAAGAATTAACCCCCTCCTCCACAATTTAAACCCAACTTTGTCCCCAAAGTTGACTTGCAAATATGGAGAAGAACAATATGACAATTGAGGTTCAAAATATATTTTCAATTTAGTAGATCGATGACATGTTTTACGGGTATCTTTGAAGTTCAAAAATATTGTTTTCCATAATAAATAACATAACATGAGGTCCACATGCAAGTACATGCATTAACATTTAAGTCTAGTGTAAAATTTTCAATGCAGCTCAAAAGTAACATGTGAGGTGTAAGTGCACTATGTATAAGGTGTAAACATTTTAACAGATTGAGTTCAATAATGTGTTCAAAAGAGCAGAAAAATGAATTCTAAAACACCCCAACCTAAAGCAGATCCAATACAAAAATTTTCCATCCTGCATGTACCCCCCCACACTTAAGTTCAAGCAGTGGATGATTTTAATATAAATGAAATTCAGTTTTCAGTAGTGAAGTACATGAAGAATTTTCAACACCAACAGAAAAAATTTACAAAGTAACAGTCATTGACTCACCGAAAGTAGTAACTGCAACTTAGCAGTGAATTTTTTACTAAAATGAATAAGAGCAGAAAAATGAATATAGGAATTAAGACACTTCCCTGAATAGGTTTTTCATTAATCCCCAGCTTGGGAATTCCACTCCTTAGATGACAACAACAACATCCTAAAAACACAAAGCATGAAAACTAAGTACA
This sequence comes from Viscum album, assembly GCA_963277665.1. Lineage (NCBI taxonomy): Eukaryota > Viridiplantae > Streptophyta > Magnoliopsida > Santalales > Viscaceae > Viscum > Viscum album. Next base: position 1,750,117,140 of record OY728165.1, on the reverse strand, counting down.
AAAACTAGAAGAGACAGAGCATACAGAAGGAAACACAACATAACTTTATTCCACACAAAATAGTACAACAATGAAAACAAATAAAGTGAATGATTTAACTCCCATGAATCACTATGTTTAAAGTCTTCGGTTAGAATTTATTTAATCAATTTTTTTTATTTATTAACACAACAAAAAACATGGGTTTCCTCCTATGCAGCGCTAGGTTTAAAGTCCCAGCCAGACTCACCTAGAAACTAACCATAGTCACTAGGTGGATGTGGTTTCCTTAATAGAATCCACCACATATGTTTGGCCCATTTATTTTTAACAAATAAATGAAATTTATGGGCACCAAAACTTATGAAAACTGAAACTAAACTCTCATTGCCAGTAAAACCCCCCAAGAAACACCCCTTGACAGTAGTAAGAATAATGCTATCCACTTCCTGAATTGTTTCAGATTTGACACATTATTTTTTTTAGGAAGGGAAGACAAAGTAGGTGCGTAAAAGGGTGTAGAATTGTCCTCTAAGCTAACCTTATCAACATCAACATAATTATATTCAAATTCAAGGGTGATAATGGGTGAGTTCAGATTAGTAGGTTAAAGAAGGGATTCAATAGAGTTCTGAACATAATCATGTACAATGTAACTCAAGTTTGATCCCCCCTTTGGACTACTATCATTATCTTGAGAAGGCTCAACACCCTTCACAGTCGAGGATGCAAGTGACAGACAAGGAAGGGAATTTATTTTATCACTAACAGATTCAGGTTTTACAATTTTATAAATCTCTTACAAAAGTTCCTCATTAGTTAACTTACACTCCTCATCTACTACTTCTAACAAACCAATTCTGCCTAATTCAAGTGTGTTCTCAACCTCTTTTTCATGTTCAAATTCAAAAGGATTATTTTAAAAAATAATGTAATTTGAGTGTTCAAATTCAATTTCAGGAAAAGAATTGTACAATTCAGTTTCAATGAGTTCAGTTTCAAGAATGTTCAAATTAAGACAATACTCCTCAATTTGGTCAACACTTCTTTCCATTTCATTGCACAAAGTTTTAGAAAAGTGATTACTATGAGAATAGGGAAATGAGAACTCATTAGTTAGTCTTTCTTTAAATTTCATTCCCTTACCCTCATCATCCAACAATATTTTAGAAATTATTGGGTTTACAAGTTCAAAACATGGAAGAGAGGTTTTCAATTGAGATTCAAAAATTTCAGATTCTGTATTATCCAGTTTAAAATTCTCATCTTGATTATACCCAATATCAAGTTCAGCCTCATTGTTCACAAAGTTAGAAAAATTAGGTGAAGAGTTTTTAACATTCAAATTTTTATTTTCTAGTATATCTTCAACTTGAGTGACTTCCTTTTCAAAACTCCTAAAACAATGATTTTTCTCGAAAGAAGGGATGATGAAAAGAACTGGGAAATCTTTTTAAATCTGTTTTAATTCAATTTAAAAATTGCCCAACTCAACATCATTAAAGTTCTTTTTGGGATATTTAATGTTATTCTCTTGATTTAGTGAGTTAGTTATTTCCATATTTAGTTCAACAGAATCATATTTTTCAAAATGGAAGTTTTGTTGCACAGTTTCACAGTCACTCTCCTCTTCAACATGATTTTCAAATCTTTTATAAACATTTTATTTTTTATTTTCTTCAAATTCTTCTTTTTCATTAACCCTTTTTTGTAATTCCAAGAGCATGTTTTCTAATATTTTCATTTTTTTATCTTGCTCTTAAGAATATATAAGTTTAATTTCATGGGTTTTAGTTAACCAAGTGTTCAATAGTTCCACCCTAACATCCAATTTAGAATCAATTAGGTAAATCTTAGCTAGGGTGTCTGGACTAGGCACAAAATATTCATTTTCTTCAATGTAATCAATCTATTGAGGTTGGTTATAGACACACTTCCAGGCAGTGTGCCCATAACAGCCACAATAGACACAATGAGGCCTTAGTTGATTCCAATTTTCATGAACATCCATTATTTTTTTAAACTAAAAACATATGATATTAAACAAACAAAGTTTCACAGTTGATGCATAATTTTAATGTTCAACAAAATCAGTAGGTATAGTTCACCGATTTTGGTTTTTTCTTATCATATTTTTATATGAATTTTTTAGGTTTATTTTTTTTATTTTTCTAACCCTAGACTCTCAGTGCGTGCCTTCCCGAACAACGAAACCAAATTTTTATGAGGACGGAGGTCGTTAGAGACCTCAAAATGTTATTTATAACTCCTACACTTGCATAGTGGTTCATGGTCGAACCCAAGGTAAGGCATGTGAGAAATCAAAGGTTTTATTCAAAATATAAACTCCACTGTTTTCAGCAGTGGAGAGAGTGAAAAATGTTTATTTTTATTACTTTTTAATATTTTTTTTATATTTTTTAATTAAACAGTAATGAAACTCATCTAAGAATTTCCTATTTACTAAACTATATAATGAAACATCAAAAAGTAATAGTGTTAACTAAAGATAATATAAAAAGTAAACAGAAGTGCTGAGAGTTGATCAAATGGTAAGATCAGGTGAGTTGAAATCTACTAGTTATAAAATTATTCTTCATTAGATTGAATTCACACCTTGGAAGTTAGTGGTTAATTCTTCCTCACCAGAATAAATAACACTCTGTATTACAGTTCTTGAAGTTCACCACATCAAAAACCATATATAGTAATTTGTTTTAACAATGTTAATAGAAAGATATCTGGATGAAAGTTTATATAGTTTGAACTTTAAAGATCTGATAAAAATAATCCAAGATCAATCTCACTGATAGATCAAGGATTGAATTTTTTATTGCAAGAAGGTGTAGTCTCAATTTTAGATTTGAGAATCAGATCTAATCTCACCAAATGAATCTGATTCTCATTAGAAGAAATTTAATGAAGAAGAAGAAAATATGAACCAATATAAATTCCAATTTCCTGAACAAGAAATTAAGAAAAGATCATCTTCAATTCAAAAGAAGTAGATACAATGTAAAAACAATAGAATAGAGGTAGTAAAATCCTCCCTCTATGAACGAAAATCATGAATTGCTGCCTTGCTCCTGCATCTCCAAGTCACCGGTACTACTCTCATGCTTCTCCCAGGAGTCTTTTCTCTCGAAAAAGTGTCCCATGGAATTAGAATGAGTGTCTCCATAAATAATGTTGCTTGCTCTGACTTTAATATCCACTATCATTTTTTGCACATCACCGCAAGTTTCCACCGACTTCATGCGCCCTTCACGTGTGCACCGCACACGTGCATTTTTTCAGGTCTGACAGGTCACACTAGTTTTTCCCTTGTAAATAACTTTGAGTGAGTTAGTTGTGTGAATATTGACGTTTTCCCGTCTCTTGAATGAACCTGCATAGTTAGAACAAAAAAATTAAGGAATGAAAATGCAAAGAAAGAAAAATAGTTATTTTTTAGTTTAATGTTATATTTATTTTTTAACTAAAGTTAATTAATAAAAATCTCAATTGATTACTATTATTAATTATTATTATTATGATTATTAATTTATTATTTAATCTTTAATTAAATAAAATTATTATGTTTTTAATTTATTATTAACTATTTTGTTATTTTATTAATGATAATATTATTAGTAATTAGTTATTATAACTTAATGAAATTTTTGAGTTAGGAAATTATTTATTAAATATTTTATTTAGTTTAAAAATTTTATTACAAAAAAAATTATTTATAGAGTTATTTTAAATTAATTTATTATTATCTATGAGTTAATTTAATTTAAAATTTAAATAAGTCCTATTTAATTAATTGATTTAACATCTTAATTTAATTTTATAATTAATTATCATTTATAATTATTATATATTATAATTATTATTAATTCATTATTTTTATTATTTATTATTTTATTTAATTTTAACTAGCTTAATCCCTCCCCCCAATTTTGGTGCTGAAGGGGGAAGGGGTATCAGGTAGCTTTCAGAGGAAGCCTCCTCTGCGGCTCCTCTCTCTGGCTGTGCGTAGTGATCGACAACATATCGGCTCTTCCTCCTTGCACAGTTTTGTCCCCTGCTCGATTCCTCATGTAGCGAACTCCAACAATGTGATGCGGCACTCCAACTCAACCTTAGTGGTAGTGTTTCTGTTCTTCGCTCATCCACAGTGGAAAGGTTCTTCCAAGTGGCTGTCCTAGTTCAGCCAATCCTCATCCAGATGAACACTAGCGGTGCACATCTCTTGACTTTGAAGCTATGGGTGGTGGTGGCATGGCTCAGACTCCTCATTCTTCAGAGACCAGCAGGTAGTGACGTCTCATTTGTCGATCTCCTCCACTCCTGCTGAATATAGTGGAGGCTTGTAATGGAGTGAATCCTCTGAAAACTAGCTACGGCCTCTTCAAAACATCATGGCAGCGGTCCTCTCGATCGATCATGAAACTTAGTGGTTTCTTCGTCCATTGTGGTGACCTTCTCGGTCCAACATACTGCTTCCCTGTAACGACCCAAAGTTTCATTAATGGAAATACCTCTTGATCTAATTAAATGTCTCTTTATTTTTTTTATAAAATGTCAACTTCCTTGGTTTTATGTTAAGAATTTTTACCATTGCTAATATAGCCACTGAACAATGATCACATGATTATTATAAATATAGGACTTTAACAAATCAAATTTACTCAGACAAAGGAAGCGATGGAATCATCCAGTAGAATTTCCCCATACGAAGCCCATTTTTCAGAGCTCAGAAAAGAGGTGTCATCTTTGGGCTTCGCCCTTAACCAATCCCAAGCTGAGCTTCATCATGTCAAGCTCAAACGTGACCGTCTACGGGAAAAGTGAAAGTTGATTGAAATTACCACTCGAGAAATGTTATCTGAGCCACCCCAAGAGTCTGTCACCATCGCACACCTTACCCTTAGGTCTTATGCGGATGTTTTAAGGGGTTATGTAACAAATAAGTAGTACTATGTTCATGTATATTATTTTTGTATATAATAATGAATATAATTTCTAGTCATTTTTGATACATTTTAAATAGTTTTTAAAGTACAAATGGTGTTTTTAGTTATTATTTAATTAAGAAATCTATTTTATTAAATTAAGGTATTTTTGAATTAAATAATATTTTAATAAAATAATAATATTATTATTAAATATAAATGATCTTATAATTTTATGAATGCAATTAAAATTTTTATTAAGGTTTGAAAGCCATTTCTGTCAAAACCCGTGGATTTTCGATAAATGTTAGTTTTTATTTTAAAAGTTAAAATTAACATATTTAGAAAATTATTTAGATAAAATAAATGTTATTTCTGGAATCAGGATTTCAAAATTTTCCAACGGTGAATTTTTCATAATTTTCTGAGACAGTCAAATTTTTGGGTAAAAATTAAATACCGTTTAAATATATAATGTGTTTTATGACATCATAATGACCCAATAGTGATGTAATAAAATACTATGATCTTTATTTTCGGCCAATATATGTTTTACCATTAGAATAATGTGATTTTGGGTTTGTTTGACTTACTTTTCAAAGCATTAATGGACCCCTAAAGACTTATTCAACACCTTTCCTTTTTAAATTAATTTCCATGGGAGTGTGACTCACATCCACATAATGCAACCCTAATATTTTAAGAAGTTAGGACTTTAGCCTTATAAAATATTGTTTTCCTCTTCCATTTTCCAAAAAACATGTGCAAAAACCATGGTATGGTTTGTGGTTTGGATTAATTTAATATAAGGGGTCCCAAACCTAAATAATAAAGAATTCCATCACCTTTCCTATATAAACCCACCCAAGATCCCACTTCCTCCTCACTCAAAGCCTTTTGAGTTCGTCCAACCTCTTCCCTACTCTCTCTAGAATCCTCCCAAGGTGCCCTAAGCTCCCAATAATCCTCTCACAAGCCTCTCTCTAGCCTTTGGAAGCACACTTCCAAGTAAGGGTTTTTTCTTCCTTTCTCATTTTTGTCAATTTTCTTTAAGTTGTATTGCCATTTTAATTTCAATTATTAATGTTGGGGTATGGTTTCACACCTCCCCTATACTTCCCTATTATTTTTTTAATGATGGGAGACCCCTTTCTCTCTCATTAAATGCCTCCCATGTACACCCGCTACTATACCGAAATTCCGAAAGGAACTTCTCTCTCCACTTTTACATTCGAGCAATAATTTTGTATCATGAATCTAAATTCTATTACAATTGTTGGGAAATGTATCTATATAACCTCCTTACTTCCCATTACATGTAAATATTATGAGTAAACCCTTTCTATCTCATCATCCATTTTTATTAATTCTTATGTCACGCCGTTACGCTGCTGAAATCGCACCGATTTTCTAAGCCAATGCCATTGTGAAGTGGATACCATGCCCATTTATCCATCAAGGGTATTCACCTTTATGCACCTTTACTTATTTATTAAAAAGTTTCATGTATGAATTCCACATTACTTTATCATGGAATAAATGATTATGTTTTATGAATCCATGTTTTATGATCCATGTGGCACACTTATGCGTGAAATGAAATGTTTAAGAAGGGTGCGCCCTTATAGCGCTCCAATGCATTGGGTAAAGTATAGTATCATGATATGTCATATGCAATGAGTGTTGACTCATGATAATTCAAGTGTAATGAGGGTTTACTCATGATTTATATTCAATGAGGATTTACTCATGCTCCATGTGCAATAAGCCTTGGCTCATGCTAATTCCATGTTAAGTGTTGTTGCCACATTTCCATGTTATGATTATCATGATTTATCATGCCTTTATGTTCATGTTTCTATTATTTTCTATTGATATTCTTATTGTCTAACATGTATTTTACTCCTCATGTTATTCCATGTGTACTCCCGTACTAGGCTTTATAGTTCACCCTTTTCTTATGCATGTCCTCAGGTTATCCCATACAATGCTAAGTACGAGGGAATGTAGTGGTCATGTAAAGGAAGTTTTCAATAAAGATGTTTTATTCCATGTTTTAAGTTTCTATGTAATGATCCTAATCCCCAAAGACACTAAACCTCTCGATCTTTGTTGTTGTATCAAGTGAAGTTTTATGTAATAAATCATGTTTAAGTTTGTATTAAAAAGCAGGGTTGTCATAGTTGGTATCAAAAGGAGGTTTAGTTATTTTTGGGATTAGGATTAGAAAACCCTAGTAAAGCCTTAGAGACAAGACTAAGTACAATAAAAACGTCCCTAAGTTTTGGTGAGTATTGAGTAAGTGGGTTATCAAGCAAATACATCCCTGTCTGGATACGAGCAGGTAGAGGTGGCTCTGGCACAGATGTATCCTAGGGGTAAAACCCGAAAACACCGCTTTAAGCTAGACTCAAATGGGAACTGGTGCACGACAACGGACCTTGCTGCACTCTTGGTTACGACACTCCCGGGGGATATGTTTTGATAAATTCACAAGCTTAGTATGAACCCTTTTTAAGGGAATTAAAAAAATGCCCCTAAGAATATATGTTAGAAAGTAGATCATGAAAAGCCTAAATTGAAGCCTATAGACTCATGAGTAAGGAAATAAAAGTTTATTTATAAGTCATCAACTTTTGTCTTTGGATTAACCTTTATGTGTTACCCCTAACTTTCCTTTTATTCCAGCCAATGGCTGGTAATAGGAGGACTCAAGCTAACAACCATTGTGAAGATCAGTGTGATGACTGTACTAATGAGATGCCCAATCCAATGGGAGCGGGAATCACGAACTTTGTCACGCTTCTCTCTCAGCTAACTCAAGTTTTGAATAGAAACACAGGTCAAGAGGAACGTCCAAACCCCCCTAAGAAGGAATAAGTCTCTATCGAGAGCTTCATGAGGCAAAGGCCTCCTACTTTTAGTGGATCATCTGATCCTACAATCACTGAACAATGGATCAACTCCATTGAAAAGATCTTCTCCATCCTTCAATGTTCTGAACAAGAGAAGGTTCTCCTGGAAGATTATCGTATGGAGGGTGAAGCTGATCAATGGTGGACGTTGATCAAAAATACAAAGACTGAGGAGGAGATCGAGGCGTTTGAATGGAAGGATTTTTGGAAGATGTTTTTTGATAAATATTTTCCGCGCACCCTCCGGTTTAAGATGGAAAGGGACTTCCTTTCCCTCAAGAAAAAAGATGAAGAATCTGTTGGAGCGTACGAGGCAAACTTCACAAGGCTTGCACGATACACTTCTGGCTTTGTCGTTACCCCCGAATGCAAAGTTTAATGCTTCTTTGGTGGGCTGAAGCCTAGCTTGTGGAAAGAATTAGCGATCCGTGACTTCGACAGCTATGAGGAAATTGTCCGATGTGCCCTCAAGGTCGAAATGGAGATCGGGGAATCCTAGGGGTATCATGGGGACAATAAGCGTAGGGTGGACTTGAATTCTGGTGGTCTGATGGATAAATCCAATGGTGCTAAGAAGATCCATCACCCCACTTGCCAAAAGTGCAGAAAGAAGCACCCTGGAAATTGCCTTAAGGGGATGAGAAAATGCATCAGGTGTGGAAGAGAAGGGCACCTAGCTGTTAACTGTCAGCAAGAAAGACCCACAATTGAGACATAGGAGAGGAACGCTCCATTCGAACCTCAACGCGTTGTTTAATGCTACAAATGCAAATAACCAGGTCATTTTGCAAATCAGTGCCCTAATCCAATGGTTTTCGGAGACAACCAACAACCTCCAAGGCAACAAGGAAGATATTTTGCCATCACTTCTGCCGAAGTGAACCCCGACAACAAAGTGGTGATAGGTACACTAGTTATTCATTCAAGAATAGCGAACATACTTTTTGATTTAGGTTCTACGCATTCTTTTATATCTTGAAAGTTTAGTAAAACAATCCCAGCACCACCATAAATCATGGAAGTGAAGATATCAGTGAGTACGGAAAATGGGGAAATCATTGCACCCCATGAATATAAGTCCTCCCCTGTTATAATCTGTGGATTGAATTTCCCGGCGAACCTCGTCATACTCCCTCTGGTGGAATTTGATGCAATTCTTGGCATGGATTGGCTTTCCTTATATAGAGCCAATATAAATTTTCGGGAGAGGGAAATCACACTCCATATGGAGAATAAACCCCCGATTCTTTACAAGTGTCAGTAGGAAGATGAATATCATTTAGCTCCATCATCTCAAGCATGGATATTACTGCCTTATGAGCATGCATATCTGGCTTAGATAATTGAGTCCAAGGAAGAAACCATCCTTGAAGCAATGACTATTGTGAGGGAATTCGTAGAAGTGTTTCCTGAGGAACTGCCTGGTCTTCCTCCAAGAAGAGATGTTGAGTTCTCAATTGAACTTATACCTGGGGTGATACCAATATCCAAGACTCCATATAGAATGGATGTTGTTGAGCTTGAAGAGCTAAAGAAACAACTACAGGATAATCTGGATAAAGGGTTTATACGCCCAAGTGCTTCACCATGGGGTGCACCAGTCCTCTTCGTCAAGAAGAAGGATGGGTCAATGCGGCTTTGCATCGATTATCGTGAACTTAACAAAATCACGATAAAGAACAAATATCCACTACCAAGAATTGATGACTTGTTTGATCAACTGCGTGGAGCACAATACTTCTCCAAGGTGGACTTGCGGTCGGGATATTATCAAGTAAGGGTGAAGAAGGAAGATATCCCCAAGACTGCTTTTCGTACAAGATACGAGCACTATGAATTCCTAGTAATGCCTTTTAGACTCAACAATGCTCCAGAAATATTCATGTACTTGATGAATAGAGTCTTTAGAGACTACCTTGACAAATTTTTGGTAGTCTTTATAGATGACATTCTAATATACTCCAAAACCAAAGAGGATCATGAGAAGAATTTAAGAACTGTACTAGAGACTTTGCGCAAGGAGAAGCTCTATGCAAAGTAAAACAAGTGTGAGTTCTGGTTGAAGGAGGTCTCATTATTGGGCCATATCATCAAAATCAATGGGATATTTGTGGACCCCTCTAAAATAGATGCAATTGAGGGATGGACGAGGAAAACATCGTTAACAGATATCCGTAGATTCTTGGGGTTAGATGGATATTATCGACGTTTTGTGAGAAATTTATCACGATTGTCCAACCCTCTTAACAAGATAACTCAGAAGGGAGTAAATTTTTCTTGGAGTGATGAATGAGAAGAAAGCTTCAAGGAGTTGAAAAGGAGGCTTATCACTGCGCCCGTGCTCACTTTACCCACAAGTGGGGAAATTTTTGTGGTATTCAGCGATGCTTCAAAGAAGGGCTTAGGATGTGTGCTGATGCAGAATGAAAAAGCGATATCCTATGCCTCAAGGCAATTGAAAATCCATGATCGAAACTATAAAAATCATGATCTGGAGTTAGCGGCGATGATCTTTGCCTTGAAAATCTGGTGGCATTCTCTCTACGGGGAGAAAGGTGATATATATACTGACCACAAGAGTCTTAAATATATATTCACATAGAAAGAGCTTAATATTCACCAGAGAAGATGGATAGAGCTCATCAAGGATTATGACTGTTCAATCCATTACCACCCTGGGAAAGCGAACAAGGTGGCAGATGCCCTAAGTAGAAAGGACCCAACAATTCTATCAATGATGAGAATTGAGAAGGATCCAATCTTCTTAGACTTGATGAAGATGGACATGGGAATCATAAAGAAGGGAACATCATCAATCCTTTCACAAATGATTACTCAACCATTCCTTTTGTAAAGGTTAAAGGATGCTCAAAAGGATGATGTGGGAATTCAAGAAAGAGTGGAAGCTATCAAAAAAGGAAAATCCTCGGAGTTTAATGTTAATGAAAAAGGAATTGTGCGGTTTGGGAAAAGACTATGTGTTCCATCACATCTAGAGCTAAAGAAGGAACTTTTGGATGATGCACATAGTTCAAATTTCTCTATTCACCCAGGGAGCACAAAGATGTATCGAGATCTCTGAGAAAACTTTTGGTGGGATAATATGAAGAAGTAGATCGTTGAATATACATCAAAGTGCCTGGTGTGTTATCAAGTGAAGGCAGAGAGGTAGAAGTCTAAGGGGATGATGCAACCATTGCCCATACCAGAATGGAAATGGGAGAACATCACCATGGAATTTGTCACCGGACTTTCAAGGACATCCAAAGGCAACAATGCAAATCTGGGTTATTGTGGATCGTCTTACAAATACTTCACACTTCATTTCTATTCGGGAGTATTTCTCTTTGGATCAACTAGCACGAATATATATTAGGGAAGTAGTAAGGTTGCATGGAGTACCACTATCTATTATGTCTGATCGAGATCTAAGATTCACCTCTAAGTTTTGGAAGAGCCTTCAACATGCTCTGAATACTGAACTGAACTTCAGTATGGCCTATCATCCTCAAACTGATGACCAATCCGAGCGGATTATCCAAACACTTGAGGATATGTTGAGAGCATGCTCAATGGACTTTAAAGGAGGATGGGATCAAAATCTTCCTCTAGTTGAGTTCTCTTATAATAACAGTTTCCACTCGAGCATCCAAATTGCACCAAATGAAGCCCTGTATGGGAAAAGGTGAAGAACACCGGCATGTTGGGATGAGGTCGGTGAACGTAAGCTGCTTGGACCAGAAATAGTCTAAGAAATAGTGGAGAAGGTGAAAACCATTCAGCAGCATATCAAGGCAGCCCAGAGTCGACAGAAGAGTTATGCAGATAATCATCGACGAGACCTTGAGTTTAAATTTAGAGACATGGTGTTTCTACACATATCTCCATGGAATAAGTTCATGAGGTTTGGAAGGAAATGGAAGTTAAGTCCAAGGTACATCGGCCCCTTTGAGATTCTTGATCGTGTCGGGGTTTTGCCTATCGACTAGCACTTCCACCTACTATGGCAAAAGTACATGATGTCTTTCATGTATCCCTCTTAAGGAAGTACATACCGGACCCTTCACACGTACTCTCTTCTGAGGTGGTACAATTGGAAGATGATATTTCTTATAAGGAGCAACCAGTGAAGATCTTAGATCGTAGAGAAAAAGTTCTACGAAATAAGACAATGCCCCTCATCAAGGTGTTTTGGAGAAACCACAAGTTTGAATAAGCGACTTGGGAATCGGAGGAAATGATGAAGCTGAGTTACCCACATCTATTTTAGTGTGGGAAAAGGAAAATTTCGAGGGCGAAATTTTTTAAGGGGGGAATATTGTAACGACCCAAAGTTTCATTAATAGAAATCCCTCTTGATCTAATTAAATGTCTCTTTATGTTTTTATAAAATGTCAACTTCCTTGGTTTTATGTTAATAATTTTTACCGTTGCTAATATAGCCGTTGAACAGTGATCACATGATTAGAATAAATATAGGACTTTAACAAATCCAATTTACTCAGACAAAGGAAGCGATGCCCTCATCCAGTAGAATTTCCCCATACGAAGCCCATTTGTCGGAGCTCGGAAAAGAGGTGGCGTCTTTGGGATTCACCCTTGACCAAGCCCAAGCTGAGCTTCATCATGTCAAGCTCAAACGTGACCGTCTATGGGAAAATTGGAAGTTGATTGAAATTACCACTCGAGCGATGTTATCCGAGCCACCCCAAGAGTCTGTCACCATCGCACACCTTACCCTTAGGTCTTATGCAGATGTTTTAAGGGGTTATGTAACAAATAAGTAGTACTATATTCATGTACATTATTTTTGTATATAATAATGAATATAATTTCTAGTCATTTTTGATACATTGTAAATAGTTTTTAAAGTACAAATGGTGTTTTTAGTTATTATTTAATTAAGAAATATATTTTATTAAATTAAGTTATTTTTGAATTAAATAATATTTTAATAAAATAATAATAATAATATTAAATTAATTTTTATTAAATATAAATGATCTTATAATTTTATGAATGAAATTAAATTTTTTATTAAGGTTTGAAATCCATTTCTGTCAAAACCCGTGAATTTTCGATAAATATCGGTTTTTATTTTAAAAGTGAAAATTAACATATTTAGAAAATTATTTAGATAAAATAAATGTTATTTCTGGAATCAGGATGTCGAAATTGTCCAACGGTGAATTTTTCATAATTTTCCGAGACAGTCAAATTTTTGGGTAAAAATTAAATACCGTTTAAATATATAATGTGTTTTATGACATCATAATGACTCAATAGTGATGTAATAAAATACTACGATCTTTATGTTCGGACAATATATGTTTTACCATTAAAATAATGTGATTATGGGTTTGTTTGACTTACTTTTCAAAGCATTAATGGACCCCTCAAGACTTATTCAACACCTTGCCTTTTTAAATTAATTTCCATGGGAGTGTGACTCATCTCCACATAAGCAACCCTAATATTTTAAGAAGTTCGGACTTTGGACTTATAAAATATTGTTTTCATCTTCCCTTTTCCAAAAACCATGGGCAAAAACCATGGTATGGTTTGTGTTTTGGATTAATTTAATATAAGGGGTCCCAAACCTAAATAATAAAGAATTCCATCACCTTTCCTATATAAAACCACCCAAGTTCCCACTTAATCCTCACTCAAAGCTTTTGGAGTTCATCCAACCTCTGCCCTACTATCTCTAGAATCCTCAAAAGGTTCCCCAAGCTCCCAAGAAGCCTCTCACAAGCCTCTCTCTAGCCTTTGGAAGCACACTTCCAAGTAAGAGTTTTTTCTTCCTTTCTCATTTTTGTCAATTTTCTTTAAGTTGTATTGCCCTTTTAATTTCAATTATGAATGTTGGGGTATGGTTTCACACCTCCCCCATACTGCCCTATTATTGTTTGAATTATGGGAGACCTATTTCTCTCTCATTAAATGCCTCCCATGTACACCTGTTACTATGCCAAAATTCCGAAAGGAACTTCTCTCTCCTCTTTTACATTCGAGCAATACTTTTGTATCATGAATCTAAATTATATTACAATTGTTGGGAAATGTATCTATATGACCTCCTTACTTACCATTACATGTAAATATGATGAGGAACCCATTTCTCTATCATCAACCATTTTTATGAATTCTTATGTCACGCCGTTACGCTGCCGAAATCGCACCGATTTTCTAAGCCAATGCCATTGTGTAGTGGATACCATGCCCATTTCTCCATAAAGGGTATTCACCTTTATGAACCTTTACTTATTGATTAAAAAGTTTCATGTATGAATTCCACATTCTTTTATCATGTAATAAATGATTATGTTTTATGAATCCATGTTTTATGATCCATGTGGCACACTTATGCATGAAATGAAATGTTTAAGAAGGGTGCACCCTTATAGCGCTCCAATGCATTGGGTAAAGTATAGTATCATGATACGTCATGTGCAATGAGTGTTGACTCATTCTAATTCAAATGCAAAGAGGGTTTACTCGTGCTTTATGTGCAATGAGTATTTACTCATGCTCCATGTGCAATGAGCCTTGGCTCATGCTAATTTCATGTTAAGTGTTGTTGTCACATTTCCATGTTATGATTATCATGCTTTATCATGCCTTTATGTTCATTTTTCTCTTATGATCTATTGATATTCTTATTGTCTGACATGTATTGTACTCCTCATGTTATTACATGTGTACTCCCTTACTGGGCTTTATAGCTCACCCTTTTCTTATGCATGTCCTCAGGTTATCCCATGCAATGCTAAGTTCGAGGGAATGTAGTGGTCATGTAAAGGAAGTTTTCAATAAAGATGTTGTATTTCATGTTTTAAGTTTCAATGTAATGATACTAAGCCCCAAAGACACTAAACCTCTCGATCTTCATTGTTGTATCAAGTGAAGTTTTATGTAATAAATCATGTTTAAGTTTGTATTAAAAAGAAGGGTTGTCATATTCCCAGATTGCAACAATGGTGGATGGTGGGTTGGAAGAGAGGGTCGGTGAAAGGATATTCTAAAATTAGTGTCATGGGATGTGCGGAAAGAGAGATATTGAGGAAGATCTGAAACAGTGTGAGGAGTGAAGTAGTGCCACAAGAATACAATGCCAAGATGAAATGGTGGCACGAGAGGTGTGCAACAGTGAGTCCAGTTTGAGGAGAAAACGGTGCTACAACAGGGAAACAGTGGCACAACAAAGTAGTGCCAAAGGGTTATAGTGACACCGTGATGATACAGTGTAAGGAAAGGTTACAGTATCAGGGGCTGGAAATGGTGTGAGGAGGCACTGTAAAGAGCCGAAACAGTGCCACTGCATCTAGATTGATGGTGCCACACAGACTGACTTCACTTGTAAAAATAAAATTTATTAAAATCAGATTAAAAACTTCAACAAAAATTATTTCTGAATAACTAATTAAAAACTAAAATTTATTAAAAAAATTATAAACAACTTAAACACTTAAATTATAACAAACTAGACAAATAAAACTTTAATTAAATTATTATTAACTTCAAACTAGAGACTTAAATTTAAATTAAACTAAAAACTAAAATTAAAAAGCAACTAAATTATAAAATAATAACTAGATTTAAATTATATAACAAAGTTAATTTATTTAAAATAGTTACTTTAAAAAATTAAATAAAATAAGGTAAATAGTTAGTTATTTTTTTATTAAATACACAAGTTAATTAATGAAATTAAATTAAAGAAATTTAATAAGAGTAGTAAGTTTAATTAATTAAGTTAATAATTAATGAATTGTTAAAAGACGACAAACATTTTGATGATACTAATTTAATTAATTAATATTTAATACATGAAATGATAAATTAAAGCTACATTATTTATGTACAAAAGAAAAATTAATTAATTAATTAATTAATTTTAAATTATTAAATATGAAAACAATAAACACCAAACTAAATAAAAAGTTATTAGACTTTAAAATTAAAGTAAGAAATAAATTAATCATTTTAAAGCTTAAATTACACGATTAATTATAAAAATTGATTAAATAATAAATTTAATAATAAAAATATAAAAGTGCCATTATTTTTTAAAAAGTCTTAAAATAAATAATTAAATTGATAAAAATTAAATAAAAGATGTGGAAAAACATGTATATTTTTAAGGCCACATCAGGCCTCCCCGCCCACAAATAGCATCAGCCATCCCATGCCTATATATCCTAGTATCATATCAAATCTAGGACTCCCCACCCCCTATTACATCGCATAGTGAAGCACATATCCAGATCACATCACAAGGAAGTAAGAAACAAACATAATTAACAGGGAAATATTGTCCCCAAAACAAGGAATCCCACCTTCATACATAAATGAGCTCTCACTGCTCCAACATAAGGCACTAGAACTTCTCAAGAAAATGGGAAACTAAAGCCCTAGTAATTATCTTTATCAAATAACCAGTTTTACTTCATCTTGAATTAACCAATTCATTATTCACATATCCCAACTATGAGAAACCTAAGGCATCAAACTATAACAAGCTATCAAAATTTAAACATGCTCTTAGCATTAAAACCATTATCATTATCATGCATTTTATTATCATCATCAACAAGAATTATCATTATTCACATTATTTATCAGTTTCATTAGCACATTTAAGATCACATTTAATTAAAAATATGCATTTCATCAATTTGATTATCATCAAATTACAAGAAACACCAGATTCAAACATACCTCTTATTTAATTCTTAATCCAATTAATCATTTAATTATGGGTTTATTCTCTTTACCAAATTCCATAAAGTAAAAAATGATAATACATAAAGTAAAAATAAATGCTAAAAAACATAACATAGACAACACACTATCAATAAAATCAAGAGAAAAACTGTTATCACAGTAGAAAAAAACAACATACGATCACTACATACAATTCATTATTATCCAGTTTAAATTTCATTAAGTTAATCCCATTTCCACCCAAGGGGATAAACAATGAAAAATTTACAATTACACATAAATAAATAGAAGAAACAAGAATCCCCTACCTCAAAGGTGTCAATTTTCTTCGCACGAGAATTGAACAACATTGTGGATCCCAATCACCTATCCCTATGGCATCCCACCTTTTCATTACATAAATCCTTCATTATATAATACACATTTAGAAATTTGGAAGATCTTTTAGGATTAGTTTCTTGGAAATGAGGTAAATATTAAATAAATTACATAAGGATAACATAAAAATAAACATTAATAAATTCTTTTGGGAGACTCCATTGATATTCCATCCTATGTCATCTTACTATGTCTCATATCCTAGGGAAATAAACCAAATAAAGGGGTCATCATAAATCCCAGCAAGGTAATAAATAAAACAAACACTTAATATGTGAGCAAGAGGCATATAATAAGGCATAATCATATGAATATGAGGAATATGATAATTAAAAGAACATGAATCATATCATGGAAATGTGGATACAACTTTTAAATGATACATTCAAAATAATATCACTAAGGTGTATCCCTAAGGTGTTATAAATGAAAATTAACAAGGTTATTCACCAAGGTATCGTAAAACATGTTATCTCTAGAGATTAAATTATTTACCCATTGTATTTGAGTGATATCAGGGAGCACACTTCATATGTATTAATTTCATGTGATCCAAATATATCATAATAAATTATTTCATTAATAACTAGTGGAGATTAAATAATTATTTATCAAAATCATGGTGTCCAAAAGTGCTTAAAGACATGATCATTACATCATTTTTAGCTCATGAAAAGGGAAAGTGGGTTTATTATGTATAAATAACCAAATAAAATAAATAATTTTTTATATCTAGGTGAATAAACATATAAAATAAAAATGGGTTGCGTATCCAAACAATGAAAATAAAAATAATTTATTAAGGAGAAGAGAGAAATTTTGAGAAGTAAATTCAACAACATAACGGGTATTAAACATAGTTTTAGAAAAGGGTCAAATGAGAGGGGAAAAAGGTATCCCATTCATAAAAGAAATTTTTTAATTAAGAGTATGATAAAAAGGATAATAAAAAGAGATAAATCATAATAATCAGAATATATATACAAAAATGGATTCTTGAATTGAAGATAAAGGAAGGAAAATTTCTTTACCTTAAATAATTACTCCTAACTCTTGATGAATGGAACCTTAAGGGATTGAAGAAACCTTGGAAGGACTCCTTCGGAGGAAAAAATACCATTAATTCATGTATTATATATTTTTATTGAATATAAGAGGTGAAATGGGTGGGTATTTATAGTAAAAGTGGAGGATTTGTTTAATAATTTCCAAATACAGGCCTTAGAAATCCAGGTTGCGAAAAAAAAACCAATGAATTAACTGTGGTTTTCCCTTGGTTTTAGAAATTTGGGACATATTTTATTTTATTTTAACTCACAGTAAAAGATCATCATATTATATTACTTCTTTTGTCATTGAAAAGTAACGTTTCCACAAAATAATGTTTTTAAATTCAAAGTATCATTTTAGACTTTGGAAAGTAAATTACAGGTTTGGAAATTGATTAAAATATATTAAAAAACTTGATATTAATAAAATAACATATTTTAGTACATGGATTGTGGTTAATTAATTATTAAATCATTATTATATAATTATAAAGTCATTAAACATACCGAAAAAACCCAAACTGTATTTTTATTATTCATAGAAAAATAAAATATTTTAGAAAATTCTCATAAATTAACCATAACATAATTTAGATTTTATTATTTAAAAAATGATTCTTATTTTATCATAATAATTCTATAAATATGATAATTTTAAATTTTAACTATAAAAATCCTTATTTATTAAAAAATAGCGGGTTGAATATGCATAGTAAAATTTCTAACACTGAAAAATTTTCAAGGTCATAATAGAATTGTTTTATCATTTATATTTGAATTAGAGTGTTTTAAAAATAATATTTCATTAAAATAAATATTATTCAGAATACGTTAGTTTATTATAAAAATTTCTATCATTTAAATAAATCATTATTTTAATGAAAATTAACAATTTACTAGGATAATCAACATTCAGACCATTATAAAAATTACATTAGGATTAAAAATATATTATAAATTAGAAATCATTTATTATGATTATTATTTGATATCAAATTTTATTTAATACTTTAATTTAAAATATATTTTAATAGAATGTGTTTTATATTCTTATATATCAATATTTTTTTGATTATATCATTGCAATCATTTGAATGTATTTATGTGACAAATAATAGTAATGAACAACTAATTTATTGACTAAAGATCATAATGATGATCAAATATATTCATTAAAAAACATAAATAATGATGATAATATTTCCCTATAAATAGCTATAATGACCCATGCTTTTTAACTGGATGAAAATGAAAATAAATTTAAATTTTTTGTTTAATGGATGGACTGTTTTACAAACCATACTTTGAAACTTAATTATGAGAGTTTTAGCACTTCAATTTGTTGGTTATGGACATGGGTGAAGGCACAAGAGGTCCCTCGGTGGTCTCATTGTGTTTCTTTTAAATAAATTAATTAATTAAGTTAAAATTAAAATGAAATAAATTAAATGAAAATAAATTGGGAATAAAAATAAAGGGAAGTTTTAATAATAATAATAATAATAATAATAATATTATTATTATTTTTATGATGATGATGATGATGATGATGATTATTGTATTTAGGTTTTTAATAAAATCTTAGAGGGTTCCTCCCCTCTCCCCCTCGGTATCGCATGACCAGGCCTCCCCTTCCTCTCTAGTGCACAACACAACCCCCTCTTCACCTAATCTTTCGGCCACTGATCTCCACTAATTTCCATACGATTTCTCTTTGAATATTCGAGGTAAGGTCTATGGATCCCTTATATTCCCTATTCAATCTGATTTTCCATCTCCCCATCACCCAGTGCGGTTCAACAAAAACCTAAGGTTTTGGGATAATCTATATTTTGTTTTTCTTCCATTGTTAGGGTATGCGAAGGGTCTCCTGGGATGTCTTATTGCATATTCCAAAAACTTCCACTGAAGGTGAAGCAGTTCGGATAATTTTGGATCACTGTCGTCGCTTTGAGGTGAGGTTTTCTACTAATTCCTTGTCTTTACCTATTTAATTTAGGACATTTAATTATTTTTTAGTCCCTAGTAATTTTTTAGAGCATTTGGTAACTCTTTGAAGGCTTGAACTCATGTACATATGTATATATATATATATATATATATATATATATATATATATATATATCTTACTTGTACATATTCCCTCATGGAAAGGGGAATATGTACATTTTATTAAGGGGTATATATATAGAAATGTATGTGTGTGCAAGTGTGGTGCGGCTTCGAGTTAGAACATCAAGTGGAAAAGTGTTTGGCTTGTCTTAGTCTTCCCTTTGAGGTAGGATCCCATTCCTTTGCCACTTAAATTTAATAATGCATTAATTAATTAATTGCACACTTTCTTTGTGTTTAATTAGTGCTTAATTAATTTTTATAATAAATGTTTAAATATTCTTAAATGAATTGTTAATGAAAAATGTCACTTTTTAATAAAACCTCTCCAACGGAGGTGCGCTATCTTTTAAGCTAAAAAGTAATGATTAGAATTTTATGATTTCTTAGCTTATTATTTTGATCTTTCTCCATGATTTCATGTCTTATTTAGATATGTGGAATGATTGTACATGGTATTTATTCATGTTAGTAAATGGATATTTTCTTTATTAAAATGTCTCATTGACCATTGCACCTCTTAAGTGAATGTTTGACACACTCCTACCTAATTGAATATTGAACCAGGCTCCCTCGAAGGGTTTGGATTGACTTGTAAATGGATTTTATCAAGTAGGTAAATGATCCTTTTGTTCATGATACTCTCTAAGTACCCTTTTAACCTTGATTGGAGACTTTCCTTATTTTGTTAACTAAATGACATGTACTGTAATAGTTGAATTACTTGTTCAAGATGACTTGTGTACTTACCTAGGTTAAATGGTTAGTTTGAAATGGAATGGAATAGGGTGGTGCGACCATGCCTATGGTTAATTTAATAAACATGGATTATGATAATTTAATGGTTTAAAATGTTGAAATATATGTAGCATGATTAAACCATGCCTTTTGTTATGTTTTTTGTTGATATGGATCTTTTGACATAGGTCGAGGAGAACATGAGTTCCATATTAAGGAATCATGGACAAACTCATGAACTTGATGGGTTACGACATGACATGTCGAGGGTGATGCTTTGGCTTGCCAGGTGAGGGATTCCTGGGTGATTTTTATGCTCATGAGTGATATCGGTTCTTTAGGGGAGTAAATATGGATGAACCCTTTTGCAATATGGCTACTCTATGCCTTAGGTGATACTATGTCCCCTAGGTGAGATACCCGGGATGTGCTCATAGTTACCATTCCTCAAGTGATACTTGGGATGCCTTATGGGTCACCTTGGATGGGATCAGTGGTATTGGCTTACATTGGATGTTCCCATTGTGATACTTGGGATCCTTATAGATCTCCTTGGATGGGAACAGTACTCCACCAATGGATTTTATAGATTTCTTGTTTAGCTTGTACATTTAAATGTTTATTTAAAGGCTTGTGATTAATTTTATATATGTCTTGCCTTGTGATATTCCCTGTTGATATGGTTAACTTGAAACTGGCCGAGAGAGAACATGGGTTCCGTATTAAGGAATCATGGATGGATTCACGTGATCGATGGGTTATAACCTAACACACTGGGGGTGATGCTTTGACTTTCTAGGTGAGGGATACTTAGGTAGTTTATTATACACTCAAGTGATACCAATTTACTAGGAGAGAAACCATGGATAGAACCATTGGTAATATGGCTACGCCATGACTTGGGTGGTACTAGGTCCCCTACGTGAGATACTTGGGATGAGATTAGAGTTACCATGCCTCGAGTGATACTTGAGATGCCTTATGGGTCACCCTGGATGAGCTCTGTGGTATTGGATTACATCGAATGTTCCCATTATAATACTTGGGATCCTTTGTAGATCGCCTCGGATGGGAACATGAATCCACTACTGGATTTGGAGGATTGGTTTTATTTCATTGATTGAATGATTTTCTTAATTTCTTATTCCATACTTATTGCTTCTCATTTATATTATACCATGTACTTGTGATGCTTCTCCTATGCTTACTAGCATACTTATGTGATGACATGTGAATTAGACCCCAATCTGAAGCACAAGCTTAAGGGTACGCCTTTTGGGTTTTCTTTGTTTACTTTGGACTTTGTATACAAAATATTCCTTGCATAGGTACTCTTTCAAACACCTGACTTAGGCTGAAGTAGGTGGTATGGGATGGGTGTTCGTTTAGGAACCTGAACCAAGTTGTTATTATTTAATTTTTTATCACTATGTATTTATTATATATAGCACACTTCTTAAATTATATTTCATAGTAAATATTGGGATTGAAACCTTGGGTGCCAACCTACTGAGATTTATATCTCACACCCTACTTGATCAGCATTTTTCACCTGAGTAGATATTCTCTCTCACAGGTCTTTGGATTAATTGCTTGTGCTATGCTATGCACACAGGAGCTAGGGAGCACAAGATTGGTCTCGTGCTCAAGATACTCGAGGATTTGTCCATTGGGGTTTTCTTTTAATTTTTGTATATTGTACTATTGGTACCTTCTAGTAACACTTGACATTACATGAATCATTATATGGATTTGGCATTGGCCATTTTACTTTTATTCTATTATTACATTTATTATTTTGCTGCTTTTCTCTTTTATTCATGTTTCCACTGTTTTTCATTTATTACCTATGTTTATACTATTTCCTACTGACTTACACCAATTATACCATTGTGCATACTCTGATCTATGAGGGAACAACCTCTCTACAAACACACCCTAGGACCTTGCTGCTAGTTAGAAGCCTCTGGCGTTTGGGGAGATGTGCTTGAGGTTACGTAGTGACCAGTCTGGCTATCAGTTTAATGGTCAGTTGGACTGATACATTAAAAATTGGTATTAGAGATTATTTTTCCTTTGTATTACTATTTTGGGTTGGTAGACAGGAGACTAAGAATGTGTCGGTGCTTGGAAAATAGCCATTCATGGGACTAATCACCCCACATGCAGAAAAATAAACAAATGGTTAGGGGTGGGATTGTTGTTCCTATCATTTGGTATTACAGTTGATATGATTTCACCTTGAGTGATTGTTTTAATTTCCACTGATGAATGATTTATGAGATTCTGATATTTTACCCTTGGCCTGGTAAGGAAAGGATGTAACATTACATGCATCATTATATGAACATAGAAATTAAAATTCCATGAATATTCCATTCCATGTATTTTCATTAGTAGGATACCTACTAATTTTTATTTTGTGACTTGAGTGTGATGCCATGATTATGATTTTCTTTAGTATACCTATCTATTTAGCATGTTAGTTGCAACCACAATTAGGTGATAATATTCCATTCTGCCTGTTAATTAGCATATTTTTTGTGGTTACTGTTTGTGATAAAATTCTAGTTTTGTTTATGAAATAAGTAAATGTGGTTTAATGGGATGAACATATTGGTTTTTATTTAAATGAGATCTAATTTTCAATTGTAAGGTGTATGAGCACCTTATAATTTTGAAAAGGTAACCCATGTACTGGGACAATCTATGGACCTTAAAAATAAAATATAGACCCTTGTTAAAATGTTTAGGTTGCTAAAGTTTAATTTTAAAGTGAATTGGTTTTAATTAAATTGAAGATAAATTCCAACCTATAAATTGTGTGGGTGCTTTATGGATTGGTAGATATCCCCCCAAATCAATGAACTAAATGGGTGTCTTATAATTGTGAAATGTTTATAAATGTGAAAGATGTTTAGTATTGAACTTAAATGAATTGGTTAACTTCTAAAATGCACAACTGGATCCAAGTAGTTCAATTTGAGAATGTTTCTTATATTATAACCCACTACAGGTGTTTAACACTTTAATAATTAAGAAACTTCTATTGGGTGGCATTTTGATGAACCCAGGTTGGCTTTTGGGACCCCTTTAGGTCGAATTATTTGTTAAAAAGAATTTATTTTCAAAGTTTACTAATTCTGATGGGATATAAATAAATGTTAAATTTTTTAGATGGGTATCTTACGAGACTTTCATTTTATGCCTTGGTGGATTAATTTAGTCTTTTACCAAGTGCTTTTGCTTTAAAATTTATAATTGATGTTTTGAATGAGTATTTTAAATGATTAAATATTAAAAGTGAATTAGTGTAATGTTTTGAAAATGGAACCATAGTGGTGTTACTTGTTTAAACCCTCATGTAAGGTTAGATTAAACCTTTCCTTTAGTTTCCTTGGAACAAAACCGAAGGCATTTTCCATAGGTTGTTTCTTTTTTTAGAAATGGATTAGATGATCGGATTTTGAGCCTAGTGACTATCTATTTTGGTGTGACATAGTGATATGGTCTACTCTCTTTCTTTCATAAGGGTCTATACCATGGTATTTACCAGCCTTAGAGTTTAAAATCATTGCTAAATGTTATTAGTTTTCTGATTCTGGGTTCCGTTCGGGTTCCATTATCCCTAGTATGACCCATATTACTTTTTAATGACACCCTTGTTCAGATGGTTGGTCATGGTAATATTTTTCCTTTGATATGGGCATGAGAATCAATTAATTCTTGGTTTAATCTATTTATACATGCCTTGTTCATGTTCGACCACTTCTTAGGTCACTTGGCTCTTTCTTTTCCTTGGTGGCGAATGACATGGCATGTCAAGTCCAAGTCAAAGGTCGTATGGTGCAATACAACTCTAAGTTAATTATCTTGTACCAACCATCCAATACTTGAATTCATAGGGATGAAAATCCTATGGATAATATTTAGGATTTTCCATTTTCTCGTGTAACCTAAATGTTTTATGTTTTGATACACGCATTACCGTCGAGTGCTAAATGTTGTAATGAACCGGTTGATTTCAGTGGTATCGTTGAGCCTTGTGCTATTGTGTTTGGTATCGGTTTATCTCTATAGTAAAGTGACATAATTATTAAAGGTAATCATGTTCATCCCAATGATTAGAATTACTTCCAAGATACTAGGGTGTTTTGACATTCCAGTCAGTCTGGTTTTGTATTTCTTGAAATGATTTCACATTGTGATCATGGCTCAGAGAAGCGTCACATGTTCGTTTAAGGAATTTTTGATCTAGCATTCTTGTGAGTGACTAGTTTATCTTCTCTATCATTTTATGGTACACTATTAAGGCATGGAGTTTCAAATCAGTTCTGGTGAATGTTTCCTTCCAAGTAGAAGGATCACAACCGAATAGGACCATTTGGAAATGGTCGGTATTGATTAAATTCCTTTTGGGTTGGTGTATTTTATAAATTTAGGTGCTTCATCGAAATCATGATATTGATTTGGTTGGATGTGAGCACAACCTTTGATAAATTCTATTGTTCTTGGTGGACTTTTGTGGGTAAAGGGTGAGCGATCATGTAATGATTCTAGTATGATATACTTCAATATTAATAAACGTTTTACATTATCTTTATAATCTTCATAATGGTTTATAAAAATATCATGATTAACCAAACATATCCCCCAAGAGTGTCAAACCAGGAGTGCAATAAGACCCATTGCCGTGCACTAATTTTTAATTGAGTCTAGATCAATGCAGTGTTTTGGGTGTTACCCCTAGATACATCTATGTGAGAGACACATCTATTTGTTTATATCCAAACAAATATTTTTTTCTTGAAAACCATTTACTTAATATTTCACTAAAACTACCAGGATGGTTTCCTATATTTAAACTTTCCTATAGGGTTCATAATAAGGAATTATATTCCTAATTTACATAAATAACTAAACCTTATTTTTATACCAACTATGGCATCCCAATTTTTCATTACATAAATATTTCATTACTAATACACATTTACCAATTCAGAAGATCTTTTAGGTTTAATGTCTTGGAAATTACGTACATATTATATGAATTACACAAGGATAACATAAATATAAAAATTAAAAAATTATTTTGGGAGAATAATTTTCTATTCCATTCTAATACATCTCACTTCATCTCATATCATGGGGGAATACATCAGAGAAAGGGGTGAGCATAAATCCCAATAAGGGAATAAACAAAATAAACACTTAGCATGTGAGAAAGAGGCATATAACAAGGCATGATCATATGAATATGAGAAATATTTTAATAAAAAAACATGAATCATATCATGTAAATGTGTATACAAAATTTAAATGAGAAATTTATAATAATATCACTAAGGTCCATCCCCAAGGTATCATAAATGAAAATTACCAAAGTTATTCACCAAGGTATCGTAAAACATGTCATCTCTAGTGATTAAATTCTTTAACCTATGTATTGAAGTGATATCAGGGATAACCCTTAATATGTATTAATTTCTTGTGATATAAATAGATCAAAATAAATTATTTCATTAATAACTTGTGGATATTAAATAACGGGCTTCTTATCAAAATCATGGAGTACAAAAGTGCTTAAAGACATGATCATTACATCATTTTTATCACATGAAAAGGGAAAGTGGGTTTTTTATGTATAAATACCTAAATAAAATAAATAATTATAAATCTAGGTGAATACCCATGGAAAATAAAAATGGGTTTGGTATCCAACCAATAAAAATAAAAGAGAATTTATTGGGGAGAAGGGAGAAATTTTGAGAAGTAAATTTGGTAGCATAACGAGTATAAAATGTGGTTTTAGAAAAGGAAAAAATGAGAGGGTAAAAGAGTCTCCAATTTATAAAAAATAATTTGGAAGTAAGGGTATGATAAAGAGGATAATAAAAAAATATAAATCATAAAAATTAGAATACATATACAAAAATAGATTCTTGAATTGAAGAGAAAGTATGGATAATTCCCTTACCTTGAATAGTTACTCATAAATCTTGAGAAATGGAACCTTGGGGGATTAAAGAAACCTTGGGAAGAATACTTGGGAGAAAAAACTACCATAAATTCATGGAGGATGGATTAGGAGTTAATAGAAGAGATTAAATGGGTGGGTATTTATAGTAAAAGTGGAGGATTTGTTTAATAACTTCCAAATATAGGCCTTGGGAATCTAGGTTGTGAAAAAACAACATTGACTTACCCATGGTTTTTTCACATAGTTTTAGAAATTTGGGAAATATTTTATGTTATTTTAACCCAAATAACTAATCATCATATTATATTACTTCTTTGGGAATCAAAAAGTTAAGTTTCTACAAAAATAATGTTTTTGAAGTCAATGTTTCCATTTTAGACTTTAGAAAGCAAATTATAGGTTTGGAAATTGATTAAAATATATTAAAATACTTTATATTAATAAAATAAAATATTTTAGGTCATGAATTTTGGTTAATTAATTATTAAATTATTATGAAATAATTATGAAGTCATTAAACATACAGAAAAAACCCAAACTGTATTTTTTACTATTCATAGAAAAATAAAGTATTTTAGAAAATTCTCATAAATTCAACCTAACCCAATTTCAATGTGATGATTTCAAAATTGATGTTTATTTTATCAAAATAATTCTCTACATATGTTAATTTTAACTTTTAACTATAAAAATATTTATTTATTAAAAAGATAGTGGGTTGAATATGCATAGAAAATTTTTTGACTTTGAAAACAATTTCAAGGTCATGATAAAATTTTGTTATCATTTATATTTGAATAAAAGTGTTTTAAACATAATATTTAATTAAGATAAATATTATTCATAATACCTTAGTTTATTAAAAAAATTATATCATTTAAATAAATCATTATTTTAATGACAATTAACAATTTAATAGGATAATCAATATTCAGACCATTATACAAATTACATTGGGATTTAAAATATATTATCATTTAGAAATAATTTATTATTATTATTAGATGATATCAAAATTTATTTAATACTTCCTTATAAAACATATTTTAGTATAGTGTTTTTTATAGTCTTCAAAAATATATTTTTTGATTATATCATTAAATAATCCCGATGATCATTTGAATGTATCTATGTGACGAACAATAGTAACGACCAACTAATTTATTGACTAAAAACAATAATGTAGATCAAATTTATTATTTGACAAAAATAAATGATTATGATCATATTTCCCTATAAATATCCTGTCACACTCTCATCCTTACTCAAAACATCGATTTCAAAGGTTCTTATACATCATTTGCTAAAGTCTATTTTTTCTCCTGACGCTTGTTTTCCGTTTTACAATATTTATGGAAGAGGTGATCTTCTTGGGGAATTTCAAGACTCTAGAGTTTTTTGAAGTGAATGTACTATTATTTAATATGTATATCATTTTTTTGTTCATAGATGTATTAGTCCAAATTTATGCATGATGTATGATGTTCTCATGAAATAAAAAGTTGTTTTATGCGCTTATATTGTAAAACATAATAAAAAGTTATTATGAGGAAAGAGATACATAAATAAAAGTACATTTTTTAGGTTGTTAAATTAATGTAACATCCTAATAAATTTAAATAGTAATTTTTTAATTAAATATTTATTTAATAGTTTGGTTATAATTTAAAACTAATTAAGAACGGTATTAATAATATCTTTTATAAAACTAATATATTTGGTATAATCAAAATAGGATTCGATTAAAATTATAAAATATCACTTTTCAAGAAATAGTATTTTCTTTAAATAAATGATTTTTTCTTAAAATAAGTTAAAATATATTTTTTATTTAAAAGAATGTTTTAATATTAAATGTTTTAATAAATTATTATTTTTCAAGAAAACTATTTTGAATTAAAATTATAAATAAATACTATTTTTATAATTGTGGTATTAATTTAATTGATTTTTTTTAAAATTTAAGGATTTTAATAACAAAATTTAAGCTAATTTGAAAATTAAAATAATACAAAATTAAATAAAAAACATGATAAATTATATTTATAAATTTAATTATAAATTTAGGATACTAATTAATCTTTTATCATTATTTGAAATAAATAAAGTTTAATATATTTTTATATAATCATAATTTGTTTTAAAGTTTTTAGTTATGAATATTAAAGAAATTATAAAATTTTTAATAATAATTAAAGGTAATATAATAATATAAATAAATAAAAATTTTAATATTAAAATAAATTTTATCTTTTATAAAACTTATAAGGTTTTATGAATATATTATATTATGATATGAGTATTATTATTATCTAGATTATAAATTGTTTTATAAATTTTGAAATTATGATAGTTATTATTATAAAAAAATGAGATAAATATTTTTTACA
Source organism: Viscum album (assembly GCA_963277665.1). Lineage (NCBI taxonomy): Eukaryota > Viridiplantae > Streptophyta > Magnoliopsida > Santalales > Viscaceae > Viscum > Viscum album. Next base: position 1,750,087,932 of record OY728165.1, on the reverse strand, counting down.
AAAATGTTAAAAAAATAATAAAAGGAAGAAAAATTGAAAGATGAAAAATGATAAAATGGAAAAAATGATAAGAAAAAATGGAAATGGTGACTCACATACAAAAAATGTGGGAGCCCCCTTTATTGAAGTCTTATAACACCTTGAAAGTAGAGATAATATATATATATATACACACACTTATAACATGTGTGTGTGACGTGTAATGAACAAAAAGATAAGAGAGTCAATTTTTATTCCTTCCTCAACGTAGAAGAATGAAATAATTGGATGCTTATATAAATATTCTATAAACAATAAATTTGAAATTATAAATAAGTGTTTCATTCTGCCTCTCAGTTTATATATTTTTTTAAGTTCTGAACATCTTACTTAAATTATGCACGCCTGATTGAGTGCTTCACAACCTTCTTAATAGGGAACTGTCTTCTTCACAGTTTTTTCTTTGCTTCTTGTGTGTCCAAACTACGACAGTCGACCTGAATTTAAGTTAAGGGATATATTTCATTTTCAAATTTATATATATGTATATATATTTATTAGTATATTTATACATTAAAATTATATAATAAATGTGTAACACCCCAAGACATTACAGTATTTTAATTTTAGAATAAAATTAGTTTTTTTTCTATATTTCTTTATACTCAACACCATATTAAACTTATGCTACACACAACACTAAGTTATCTTGCGTTACACACAAGATTAAGTTTTACTTTCTTTTTAATGGTAAACCTATTTTAAGTAATTTTTTTGACAATTTTATAAATTTTATATGTCAAAATAAACTTAATTTTTGAAATCATAATGTAAAAATTAGGTCAGAGTTAATTTTTGGTATTTTTGTTTTTTTGAAATATTTCATTTTTTGATGAATAATGAGAAATACTGAATTTTAATTCAAAAATTATTTTTCATCTAATTTATTTATAAGGTTAAATTATATTTTTATTTGTTTTAAAGTTTAATTATATAAATTATATATCATTTAATCCAATTTATCTCATTGGAATCAATTTAAATTTGAAATTGGATATAAAAACATCTCAAACTTTTGAATTTTTTACTTTAAAAACCGGCTTAGTCGTCCTGTCCGTAAGATTAATTTTAAATTAATTTCTCCCACTTCAGTGATTATAATGTGGAAAAATTCATTCCATATTTAGAATAAGAATAATTTAAAATCTATAATAAGTTCAAATTAGTTTTTTTACCAAAAATATTAGTGAAAGTAATTAAAATTAATTAAAACGATTAAGGTAAAATTAAGCTTAACAAGGGACTAAATCTTAAACATTAGAGCCAAAGTGACATAGAAACATGACTAAAATCTATTATATGACAATAGTTATACCATATACCACCTTGGTTCAAATTTTATGAGTTAGTGGGACACATATTCATGAAATTGACCCATATAATAAGTTAATTAAGGACAAAGACAAAAAATGAACCATTTTTACCTTTGAAATTTACAAAGATTTAGAGTATGAAAGAAGATACATAGTTTCAGTTATAAAAATTATTTGGAAAGGTAAATGAGATGTTTTTATCATGATAATTTAACTATAATTTTTAGAGATGATATAATTACATCAAATTCTAAACAAATTCTAACGCATGGATTATTTAGTTAATAATTAAATAAAATAAATAATGCTAAAAACATTAAAAGGAAAGTAAATTTAATGAATTATTATGTTACCTTGTTTTTTATATAAATAAATAATTTTACACAGATGTTAACTCAATATATTTTAATTCCAATATTGTTTTTATATTTTTAAATTATAATTTAATAAATAATTTCAAAACTGACATTAATATTATTTTACAATAAATGAAATTTTATTAAATGATTTAAAATTAATAAAAATCCTATCTTATGAAAAGTGATTTTTAAGTTTCAATAATTATAAAATATGGTCCATTAATATAATAATTTATCTTTTATTATTAAAATATTGACCAATAGATAGTAAAAACATTATTTTCATGGTCTGCGTTAAAGTAGCGTTTTTGCGCGTTACATGCATTTATTTTAAAATTAATTTCCAACACACAAGATTTTTTTTATTTTGTAAATTTTATATAATATTTATAGTTAATTTGTTATTTATTTTCTAATAAATATTAGTTTAATTTAGTATTAATTGTTAAATTATTTAGGTTAGAAGACTAGTTACTTTAATAAAAACTAAAATGATAAAATTGGGGAAACTTAGATATTAAAGAACAAAATTATAAAAAATGTTTTTTTTGTGTGGTGGAGGTTTTTATAGATAATAATTTCCATTTAATCTATTATTTTTCCATTTTTATGCACATTAGGTAAGGGATACCTCCAATTAGTGTATACCATTTGCTATTTACAGGAATGGTACTCCCCCTCAATTATAAAAAGAAATTCACTCTTCCCCTTCCTCACACCTCTCCAGTCACTTTTGATCATCCAAAATATGATAAAATGGTATAATATCACCTCTAACCTCAACATAAAAGCCTTAAATTTTTCATAAATAAAACCAAGGAAGAATGTTGGTATAAACCAAAAGGAGTTACCTGAAAAAGAGGTAACATTCTTTAATGTGTATTTATATTTTACTTGTTTATACACCACTTAATTTCTTATTATTAAATGATTATAGAATAAAATAAGAATCCTAAATATACTAAAATTCTGTATATTATGTTTTTTAAATACTCCTATACACACTTTCATCAAATGGGTAACGAACTTACCATTTGTGTACGGCGAACTACCATCTCGTGAAACGATGTCATTAATTTTTCCTTTACCACATTTAATGGTTGGTAATTATGATGGAAAAATTGTTTCTATATGATATATATGATATTTATTAAGTCCTTATTCTTCTTTAATTTTTATATAACATATACCTTTATGTGTTTCATTTTGTTTAAATATGATAACTTCATTCGTGGATGCGTGGACTACCGCCTCCTCAAAGCGATGTGATACGTTCACACATTACATGGAATGTATTAATGGTGGTTTTAATTAAAAATATGTAACATAAATAAAATATATATTATATTAATTAAATAATTAACTTTCTATAAATATAATATATAATTTTATTTATTACCCTTTTCACACACTAAAAATTGATAACGTCGTTCATGGACGTGTGGAATACCGCCTCCTCGACGAGATGTGATTCCTTTTACATCAAAAGAATTATATATATAAGTATATATTATTAAATAAGATGATATTTAGGATATAATTATCATTATTTAATGATATAATTTTACTTACATTCTTTCCATAATGATCATTAAAAAATAGGAATGTTACAGATGCGTACGTACGACCTACCGTCTCCATGATTGTAACGTCGATTCATTTTTCATAACCATATTTCATAATTGGGTTTAAAATTATAATTTATGTATAAATATGATAATTATTTCATGATTATTGTTATGGATATGTTTATATAATGACCCCTTTGACCATATTCAACCTACCAAAGTCATTTTTGACACATGAACCATATTTGGTCAAAACACCTGACATAAACTTAATTGTTTAGGTAATTGTATACAACATTGTAATAATTGAAGTAAAATTAATAAAAAAAATAAAAAATGTTCTAAATCAAGTAAATAATTAACATAAGTTTTTTATTTAGAAATATATATACATGTGTTATAAGTCCGACTCAAGGTAAGGGATTTCATCTCAATTTCATTTCATTGAGGCATGCTGTAATGTTATACACCTAGTTTCTTTTATATGGTGTATATACTACCCTTTGAAATGTTATATAATGAATATACTTATTATTATGATATTATAAGTTTAATTTAATGTTATTCCTTCATGGGTATTATAATTCAAATCTTTCAAAGTGGTATGGGACACTTTGGAATCTTTAAAGGTTATTTTCCTCAAAAATGTTTTAATGATCATTCAATGGTATTTCCATTCATCAACATCAACAACCCTTGTTGTTACTTATCATCCACTAGGTAATTATTGATAAATAAATATTATTTATTCAATACATATATTTTATGATAAGTAACATTTTTTATTAATTAAATTGATTATTTGATATATAAGGAATGCTTTGCAAATGTACGACATGGGTGGGGCCCGATTATAGATAGCCCCTCGATGCATCAGCTGTCTCATGAGATGAAATCAGTTGAAAAAAAAACTTTTAATTTGTTTCCAAGTATAATATACTGGTATTATATGGTTTGGGGACCGGTTAATGTAATCCCCTCGATGCATCGGTAGTCTCATGAGACGAATCATATGGCCAAATTATATGGGTTTATACCCGATATGATAAACTATCTTGTGAAAGATATTGACGGTAAAGGTACCATGTACCTAGGAAACATAGCATACAATAATTAATAATTCCCCTCATTCATAATAACTTATTATATATCCATAATATTTTTCTTTGAAATTATCTATGTATGTATTTAATTCTTAGTTTATTGATTAAATGGCATGCATTTCAGTTATTTACCTTACTATATTGATTAAGCCTTATCCAGTTGTTTAAATAGAAATTAGGTTTAGTTATTTACCTTTAAATATTTATTATTCTTATTAATTCATGATTACTTCTGCTATACTTACCCTTACTGAGAATTTGAGATCACCCTTATTATGTTTCATTTCCCTAAGTTATGAAGATGAATCATTTGAACAAGTCTCATGGATGGAGTCTTTTACTTGTTTATGCAATGTCTTCTATCCCCAATATAAAATGGGTTTTATGTATGTAATCTAGTTTTCCAAAACTACCAAACTGATCGGTCCTTCGATATTTGATTCCTTGTAATCATGACAATTTAATGGTAGTAGACATTGGATTTGGGCTTAATGGTGTTGGGGAACTATAGTTGGTATAAAAGAAAGTTTAGCAATAAACTTGGAAACTAGATTTAGAAAACATAGATTATGGATCATAACCCTAAGATAGACATTGAGGATAAGTATAGAAGAACATCTCAAAGAAACCATGTTTATGATTATAAGATTAGATACATATAAAAATTTCAATTTATGTTAAGTATTTTTCTAGTTTTGGGATTATACATTATGTTTCGTAATGATATGATCTAACCGAGTATATGCCATCATTTCGAAATCGAAGCTAGAATAAGGAATGTGAACCTCACCAATGAACATGATTCAAAGAATAATAATGATCATTTCATTTATGGCCTTAAGCCAATATATTTAAGGGAATTAGTCTCCCAATTATTCTCATCATATAAGGACTTAGTATCATGTGCTAATGAGATAGAGAAATAATTATCTAAGTATTATGAATTCAGAGAGAAGAATGAGAATAATAGAAAAAATGGAAAAAATATGGATAAAGGGAATAATGGAAAAAAGTATTTTCCCACATGTAGTAATTGTGGAAATAATCACCCTTGTCATTTCTTAAAAGTAATGAGAGTTCACTACAAGTTTGGAGAAAAAGGCCACCGTGCTTGTGATTTCATGGATAAGAAAAAGGTTCCTAGTATACAATGCTTTGACTGTAAGGAGGTAAGACACTTCAAAAATCAATGTCTCAAGTGTCAAAGGAATATACCCCAAAATAAGCTAATGGACCACGGTCAATATTTTTATACTACCACAAACAAAGAGGAATGATTAATGTGCTTATGATTCGATTCAAGAATTATGTCATTTTAGTATTTTATTAGTAAGGTACTATTCATGAGAATTATAAAATATATAAGGATTGTACTATAGTACTTTTTCATCAAGGATTTAAAATCATGTGTTGATCGATATCGATAACCAATAAAAGTGATTCAGTATCAAGTTAAACCTTTTAGAAAACACATGGTTGGGGGAAAGATATCCCTTAATATGTTCCTGATGTTGAGACAATGATGCTTGGATAAAAAAATGATTGATATAGATGGATCATATTGGATATTACAAACTACCTTGGAACTAATTAATGATTTGTTGACAACATGGTTTATAATATCATTGATGGAGTTTAAAACACTTTTAGATTTAATAAATATATCCAACAATATTTTTTTTAATTAAGGGATAAGGAGGAATTTATGTTTCAAATAACATTTTATGGTAATTAAAGTTATTACCAGGTTTAAAGATAATACATGATTAAGGTATTCAAATGTTTGAGATGTGATAATTTGTAGTCACTTCATGTTGATTAAAAGCTAATGATAAGTTCATTTTGGAAAATTTATTGACCTTCTTTCTAAAGTTTTGTATAATAATTGTAATGGCCCGGACCTTTCCGGTCCATTCTTTTGTAAAAAAAAAGGGTCATGAAGTGTTCTGGAGGGTAAAATGGACTTTTCCCACACTTTTCAAAATTTTGAAACTACACACCATGTAGTGTGAGTACACACCGTGTACCCCCTCGCCGAGTATACCCCGTGTTGAAGGCCGTGTCCTTGCCGTGTGAAATAAATGGGTACATGCCCTATACCCCAATACTACACGCCGTGTAGTCCGTCCCCGCGGATGCCTTACCCTCAAACCGTGTGTTGACCAGTCAACGGATGTGTGTCATGTTGGAGTCGTGTCCTTACCGTGTGAAATAAATGAGTACACGCCATGTAGCCAATACTACACGCCATGTAGTCCCTCCCCGCAGATGCATTACCTTCAAACCGTGTGTTGACCAGTCAATGACCGCGTGCTGCATTGAAGGCCGTGTTGGAAGCCGCGTGGTGACCGTGTGAAATGGCCAAGTACACACTGTGTACCATAAAGTACACACCATGTAATTTTGTTTTTCACGCCTATAAAAGGAGGGGTCCCCTCCTCCTTTTCAACTCACCCCTCTCCTCCCCATTCCTCTGAGCAGAGCTCTCCCAAGAGACTCGAAGGCTCTTTTTCTTCCATAACTTCTTCGTCCGATCTTCGATTTACGATCCGTTAGCGGCCAAAGGATTGTAACGATGAGGCAGAACTTCTGATCTTGGATCCGTTGTCTTTCCTTCAGACTTTCCTTCTCATCTTCCACCTGAGGAGGTTTTTCCGGGATTTGACAGAAGTGACGGACGCCGACAAACGTCTTCTAAAGTTGATCCGGGGGAGCGTTGTGATCAGAACCTATTGAGGTAGGAATCTTACCTTCGTCTCTCTAAATTGTGCATCATTAAGGGTGGGTATCCTCTTGTTTTCATGAGAAATAGTTGAACCATTAAACGAAGATAATAACTGGTTAAAGAACGGGGATGGTGAAGTTGTTATGTTTATCTTTGTTATCCTATTGTTATGTTGTGAATTGAATAGGCTTATGCCTATTGAAAATCATGGTTTTTGGGGGCATTTGCTTGTGCAATTAAATGTTTCCCTATCTTTCTAGACCGTTTTTGTGAATGGAACATTATTGAATGTGGAATTTGGATAATCACATAAAGTTGGCTGATTTAAAATCTGAAACCCTTGTGTGATCACCCCGGTTGAACAAAATGGAATAATGAACATGTGGGTGTTGGCTTGGATACATGGCATGTGATGGGGGTGTTTTTGTGGGTTGTTGTGGATCGGGTGAGCAGCGGGGCTGCGGTTGGCTTGGTTGTGGGTTGGTGTGAATGCTATGTTGGTGATGGGCAGCGGGGATGCAATGAATGGTATTAAAGGGGTGATGATGTATGGTGTGGTTGTGGTTATGGTGGTTGAAAGCGGGGCTGCAGGGTTGGATTTGAATGTGAACGAACTATGGGTTGTAAATAATAAATAAAAAAGTGGAAGAGTTAATAAATGGTGGGGAATGGTAATGGAACGAGAATGTTAATCAATGGGTTGGTTGGTTATTAAGAAGGGACTTGTTGTGATGCTTGTGTTTTCCTAACTTGATTTATGGATGGCAGGGATATGCTTTAAGAATGATCGATATGGTTGGTTGTGGATAGACCAGTAGTTAAGGAACTAATAAACTGATTCTGTTGAAACATGAAAACTTATATGGGGTTTCAGGATTGTTTGTTGTATGCATGCTTCGTAGTAGCAGTACCGAGGAACGTGCTCAGTTCTCTGATTAGAATCCATAGGTTGGGCTGAGTGTTTGGTATATATAAATATATATATCTGTATCTTTGTGTTTTATCGCACCCCACCCATGTTGAGCACTTAGTGCCGAACACTCCCATTTCATGGGAGTGGGTGTTTTCCCCTTAGTTACTAGCTCCTTCCTGCTCCTTCTTCCCTAGGCTATGATGGATTGAGGTGACCTTACACCCAAGATTATTCGGGTAGGTTTCGATTGGGGTGGTTTAGCCCAAGACTCTTCAGGCATGTTTTACTATTTCCCAAGAACCTTCAGGATGAGGCCCAGGTGTGTGCGGGCGGGATACGTGGTTGTGAGGCCCAGGTGTGTGTGGGCGGGATACGTGGTTGTGAGGCCCAGGTGTGTGCAGGCGGGATACATGGTTGTGAGGCCCAGGTGTGTGCGGGTGGGATGTGTGGTTCTTGAGGCCCAGGTGTGTGCGGGCGGGAAGAGTGTGGCAGCGTCAGGACGTTCGCCGTTAGGAAGAGAAGCTAACTAGTGGGAAATGGTGCAGGGTACCCAATACTCTTGATCTTATATACTACTACTACCTGTTGTTTGTGTTTTGGTGAGCGTGGATAGTGAGGTTGGGTGGAGAGAATTCCTTGTTAGGTTTTGGTTTCTTCTGTTGTTCTCATGGGACAATAGGATGTCTCCCCCACTTGTGCACGAGAGCTTTAGGTTTCCCTACTTAGTATACTTGTATGCTCACCCTAAATTTACTTTTAGGTTTCTAGGAGGACTACCAGGGCCGTGCGAGACCCTACTAGTGGGGACAATTGGAGTTGTTGCAGTTTCTGTACTCTTGTTTCTTTTGGTATTGTACTTTTTGAGCTTTCTTATACTTGTACCTTGTTTCAGAACTATTTAAACATGCATGTGGGATTGGTTTGGGTTTATTTCTATACACTTTTTCTTTTCTTTTTTGGTGGTTGACTTGTCCAATTTCCCAATCTTAAATAATAAAAAATGGGTAAGGCCTCCCATATTTGTGAAAACTCATACCCTTGGTGCTAGTCGCCACCCCGAGGCCTACTGGAGGCGGGACTCGGGGGTCATTATCTCCCTTTCACCATTTCCAGCTCAGTAGGGGAATCTTTGGTGGGAGGGGGTCATGACAGAATGGTATCAAAGGTGATGGTTGAGATATAGGATGGAGTCTGGAGTTAGGAACAGTGAGGATTTCATGGGATGGTAGGGCAACAATGTTGGTTGATCTTGGTGCGTGGCATAGGCCAGGGAAACCCGGCTAGGAAACGGGATTTTAGGGACCCCCGTGATCCGATGCAAGGACTCTGAGCCTACCGAATGACCAAGTGAGACTACATTGATTTCAGGGTAGAGACCCTAGGAAAGGTACGTGCATCATCATGATTGTGTTTTACTTGATTTGGGTGTTCTGGGAAAGAAATTGAAATAAAATGATAAAATGAAACCCTGATAAATTTCCTTACTACTTGGGCTTAGGCAATCTTGTTTACCGTACATCTATGGCACCTGGATGTCGTCCCCGGGTGGCTCAGACAGCTGAGGCCCAGCAGATTCAGGCGGTCGATTAGATGAGGATTGACCGAGAGGAGGAAGATATCCAATGGCAGAAGACTCTCCGTTCTTTCCAGTGGCAAATCCTCAAGAAGTACAAGGGTAGTACTTCGGATACGGAGACAGAGGGGTGGCTTGAGGAGCTAGGGATCGCTTTTACCTTGATCCGTGCTCCGAGGGAGTACTGGGTTCCCCTAGCAGTCAGTCAGCTGAGAGGTGCGGCACGACAGTGGTGTACACTCTACCTTGGAGAGAGGATAGAGGCAGAGGTTCCATGGGCTGACTTTGAGAAGGAATTTTGAGAGGAATTCCTTTCTTCCATGATCAAGGAAAAGAAGTGGCAGGAGTTACTCTCCCTTCAGCAGGGGAGTATGTCAGTACGAGAGTTGGGGATCAAGTTCAAGGATCTCCTGTGCTTTGCTCCGGATCTCTTTCCAGATGAGGAGTCTCAGGTGAGACGATTGGAGGAGGCACTTCGTCCTTCGCTCTAGTATTCTTTCACCCCCTTCACCCTTCCGACGTACTTGGCGGTAAAGAAGAAGGCAGAGGTTGTAGAGAGGATGCACTCGCTGGGAGGTGCACCACGAGAGGGGATCGAGCTAGGTTCGTCGAAGGGGAAGGCAGTCAGCAACATGTCTCCGGCGACAGGACCTTCCAGGTTTAGGCAAGTGGGGAGAAGGCCCCAGCAGTTCCAGTTCAGATCTTCGGGTCCTCATCCCTTTTTCACAAGCCCAGGACCAAAGTGTTTTTCTTGTGGAGGTTTTGAGCATGTTCAGAGTCGGTGCCCGACCCGAGCTCAGTACGGTGGAGGTGGGAAGGTTCTACGCCCACCTCAGGAGCACCAGTTGCTGGAGAGGCCCTTCCAGCAGTAGCAGGACCATGCTCCCCCGAGGGCAGACTTTGCAAGAGGAGGCCTACCTCAGGGTGCTCCACAGGGACCTCGACCCGGGCATGGTCGGGGAGGTGGACGACATCAGAGAGGCAGAGGAGCTGGGCGTGGACAGTTGCATGCAGCAGAGTTGGAAGATCCAGTGGGACCAGAGGTGGTGTGAGGTACGGTTTGTTTGTTTAGCACTCTCGTTTATGCTTTGTTCGATTCAGGAGCTTCGCACTCCTTTGTTTCACCTATTCTATCCCATGATTTGGGACTAGATGTAGAGAGAATTTCCATACCACTGGTGCTGAGTACACTAGTTGGAGGCCAGACTGGCGTATCTTGTGTTTGTCGGGGATGTGGGATGACATTGGGACCACATAGATCTAGTGGGGATCTTCTTTTGCTACAGATGCAACCATACGATTTCATCTTAGGCATCGATTGGTTGTTTTCCATTAGTTCCATTATCGACTGCTTCCGAAGAATTTTCGTGTTCTCCGATGTGGACGGGAAGCGTGTATCTTTTGTTGGTGAGAGGAGCTATCAGGTGGGAAGCCGGCGTGTGGAGCCTCTACTTTCCCTATTAGGCGGGTTATTGGTGGTTCTAGTTGATACAAAAATGATGGATGTCCCAGAGGTTGTTGGGGAGTTCCTCGATGTTTTTCCCGAGGAGGTTATGACTCTACCCCACCGACGTGACGTTGAGTTCAGGATAGACTTACAGCCTAGTGCCCGTCTAATTTCAATGGTCCCTTATCGGATGGCACCTTCAGAGTTGCGGGAGTTGAGGATTCAGATTGATGATCTGATGGAGAAGGGTTTTGTTTGGGGTGCTCGAGTTTTTTTCATGAAGAAGGCAGATGGTGGTCTCAGGTTATGCATAAACTACCGAAGGTTGAATCAGGTAACGGTCAAGAACCGTTACCCCCTTCCAAGGATAGATGATCTCTTCGAACAACTGAGGGGAGCATGTTGGTTTTCTAATATTGATATATGATCTGGATATCATTATCTTAGGGTAAAGGACAGTGACATCTCAAAGATGGCTTTCAGGTGCAGGTATGGGCACTTCGAGTTTGTAGTGATGCTGTCTGGAGTTATGAATGCACCGACTGTGTTCATGGGACTTATGAACTTTGTATTCTGAGAGTTTCTGGACCGGTTCATCATTGTGTTTATTTATGACATCCTGATCTACTCAAGATCAGAGGAGGAGCATGTTGAGCATCTCAGGGCAGTCTTGGAAGTCCTTCGACGCCACCAGCTTTACGGGAAATTGTCGAAGTGTAAGTTCTTGACACAAGAAGTACACTTGCTTGGGCATTTAGTGTCTCAGCATGTAGTGTTTGTGGACCCGTCGAAGGTGGAGGCAGTTGTTTCTTGGGCGGAACCCAAGAGCGTGGCGGAAGCACATAGTTTCTTGGGGTTGGAAGGTTACTATCAGAGGTTCGTTTTAGACTTTTCTCGAGTTGCTGCTCCATTGACAGCTTTGACTAGGAAGAACCAGGTCTTCCTATGGAGCGAACAGTGCCAGAAATCTTTTGACTACCTAAAGGAGAAGTTGGTCAGTGCTCCCGTACTCAGGTTTCCAGAGGAAGGATTGTTGTATGAGGTGTTTTGTGATGCTTCTGGCCTTGGTCTGGGGTGCGTGCTGATGCAGAAGAAGGGTGTGATCTGTTATGGGTCTAGGCAGTTGTGCCCTCACGAGCGTAACTATGCCACCCATGACCTGGAACTTGCAGCAATAGTGTTCACACTAAAGTTGTGGTGACATTAACTCTTTGGGGAGTGCTTTGTGGTCTTCTCAGATCACAAGAGCCTGCATTATATCTTCTCCCAACGTGACCTGAACTTACGGCAGTGGATATGGGTCGAGTTCTTCCAAGACTATGACTTCGAGATCTCTTACACTGAAGGTAAGGGAAATTTTGTGGCTGATTCCCTAAGTAGGAAGTCTCATAAGGAAGTGGTTTGGGAATCCACTGATGCTTGGAAAGCGATGGGAGAGTTGGATGCCTTGCACTTGGATGCCAGGGTAGAAGGTGTTAGAGGCTGTTTTTTTCAAATGACGGTGCAGTCCTCCTTGTTGCAGAAGGTGGAAGAGTCTTAGTGGGGGGACTCTAAGGCGGAAGTAATGCAGGATCGTGTCGATCAGGGAAATGCTCTAGAAGTATGGTCAGAGGACAGCCGACATCGAATGCTTTTTCATTGAAGGTTGTTTGTTCCGGAGGCGATGCATGAGGGAGTTCTCTGTGAGTTTCATAGATCAACCTTGATGGTACATCCAGGAGTTTCAAAAATATACCGAGTCCTGAGGGAACAGTTTTGGTGGCCCAGGGTGAAATGGGCAGTGGTAGAGTTTGTGGCTAAGTGCCTATTGTGTCAGCAAGTAAAGGCTGAACACCGTGTTCCCAGTGGTTTGTTGCATCCTTTATATGTCCCTGAGTGGAAGTGGGATGACAACTCGATGGACTTCATCACTGGACTACCCAAAGATAAGGGTGGTTATGATGCTATCTGGGTGGCGGTGGATCTTCTGACGAAATCAGCTCACTTCTTATAAATTCAGGAGTCGGGCCCAGTGATTACCTTAGCACAGAAGTACGTAGATGAGGTGGTGCGTTTTCATGGAATTCAAAAGACTATCATCTAAAAATGGGATACTCGGTTTACCTCATGATTCTGGAGGGGGTTACAACATGATTTTGGCACCCAGCTACGCCTTAGCACTGCTTTCCACCCCCAGACCGACAGGCAGACAGAGTGGACTATCTAGACGTTGGAGGACATGCTGCGAGCATACGTTCTGGATTTCAGAGGGTCATGGGTACGAAACTTGGCTTTAGTATAGTTTTCCTACAACAACAACTTCCACTCTACTATTGGTATGGCACCGTTTGAGGCTTTGTATAGAAGACCATGTCCTTCACCCATTTGCTGGGCAGAGGTTGGTGAGACAGGTGCTCTTGGGCCAGAGGTAGTGCAGAGCACCACAGAGAAAGTCCAGCTTGTACGTGAGAGGATGAAAGCAGCTTAGGACCGACAGAAGTCTTATGATGATCGTCGGAGGAGGCCCTTGGAGTTAGATGTGGGAGATCATGTGTTCTTGAAGGTTTCCCCTCGACGGGGAAAGCAGAGGTTCGGGAAGGGGAGTAATCTCTCCCCTAGGTTCATCAGACCTTTTGAGGTGCTGAGGCGAGTCAGCGAGGTGTCATATCAGCTAGCCCTACCACCTCAGATGGAGAAGGTTCATGACGTCTTCCATGTATCCCAGCTTCGTCGGTACTTACACGACGAATCTCACGTTATCGACTGGGGAGAGTTAGATATGGGAGATGACGGGACCTTCGAGGAATGACCAGTCAGAACCGAGGATCGTAAAGAGAAGGTGCTCCGTGGACGAACTATTCCCTTGGTTTGTGTGTTGTGGAGGCATAGCGGCCTCGAGGAGAGCACTTGGGAGCGGGAGGCTCAGATGCGTGCTCAGTACCTGGAGTTGTTTTGACTTGTGTTTGCTTTGTTCTTCTGAGTTTTTTTTTGATGTTATACTTTGTACCATTGATATATGGAATGTTTGGCTTGTTGGTTATGAGACCTTTTGTTTCTTTGTTCTCTAGAAGTGTGTAGCATGTTCGGATGTGTGGGAAAAATGGAAAAACCATATCCTTAATCGAGACGTATTAATGCGGATGCGATTAAACCCGTATGGGAAAGTCAGTGCTGCCTAAAGCGGATAATATCTCGATATAGGAAAAGGAATTTTCCCCAAACCATGTGTTCGGGAAATGTGTGGGTTGTGCGGTGTTGGGGACAATGCGAGTTGAAAAAAAATCCTAAGGTATGGAAGTGGGAAGACCCGATTCTTAATCGAGACGCATTAATGAGGATGCGATTGAACCCGTGCAGGTGAGTCAGTTCCGCCTAAAGAAGATAATATCTCGACATAGGAGAAGGAATTCCTAACACCTATAATTAGGGTTAATGGTTGGGTTCCTATTATAACGAGGGCCCTAAGAATTATCTTGGAGGTTTCCTCTGGGTTGGCTTTCGAATTCTCGGGGATGAGAATGTTTTAAGAGGTATCTGATGTACTGGCCCGTACCTATCCGGACCATTCCTTTGTAAAAAAAAGGATCATGAAGTGTTCTAGAGGGTAAAATGGACTTTTCCCACACTTTTCAGAATTTTGAAACTACACGCCGTGTAGTGTGAGTACACGCCATGTACCCCCTCACTGGGTATACCCTGTGTTGAAGGCCGTGTCCTTGCTGTGTGAAATAAATGGGTACACTCTGTGTACCCCAATACTGCACGCCGTGTAGTCCCTCCCTGCAGACGCGTTACCCTCAAACCGTGTGTTGACCAGTCAATGACCATGTGCCGTGTTAGAGTCGTGTCCTTACCATGTGAAATAAATGAGTACACTCCATGTAGCCAATACTACATGCCATGTAGTCCCTCCCCGCGGATGCATTACCTTCAAACCGTGTGTTGACCAGTCAACGGCCGTGTGCCGCGTTGAAGGCCGTGTTGGAAGCCGCGTGGTGACCGTGTGAAATGGATGAGTACACGCCGTGTACCATAAAGTACACGCTGTGTACTTTTATTTTTCACGCCTATAAAAGGAGGGGTCCCCTCCTCCTTTTCAACTCACCCCTCTCCTCCCCATTCCTCTGAGCAGAGCTCTCCCAAGAGACTCGAAGGATCTTTTTCTTCCATAACTTCTTCGTCCGAGCTCCGATTTACGATCCGTCAGCGGCCACAGGATCGTAATGACGAGGCAGAACTTTTGATCTTGGATCCATTGTATTTCATTCAGCCTTTACTTCTCATCTTCCACCCGAGGATATTTTTTCGGGATTTGACAGAAGTGACGGATGCCGACGAATGTCTTCTAAAGTTGATACGGGGGAGCGTTGTGATCAGAACCTGTTGAGGCAGGGATCTTACCTTTGTCTCTCTAAATTGTGTATCATGCGGGGTGGTTATCCTCTTGTTTTCATGAGAAATATTTGAACCATTAAACAAAGATAATAACTGGTTAAAGAATGGGTATGGTGAAGTTGTTATGTTTATCTTTTTTAACCTATTGTTATGTTGTGAATTGAATAGGCTTATGCCTACTGAAAATCACGATCATTGGGGGCCTTTTATTGTGAAATTAAATGTTTCCCTATCTTTCTAGAACGTTTTTGTGAGTGGAACTTTATTGAATGTGGAATTTGGATAATCACGTAAAGTTGGATGATTTAAAATCTGAAACCCTTATGTGGTCAGCCCGGTTGAACAAAATGGAATAATGAACATGTGGGTGTTGGCTTGGATACGTGGCATGTGATGGGGGTGTTTTTGTGGGTTTTTGTGGATCGGGTGAGCAGCGGGGCTGCGGTTGGCTTGGTTGTGGGTTGGTGTGAATGCTATGTTGGTGATGGACAACGGGGCTGCAATGAATGGTATTAAAGGGGTGATGATGTACGATGTGGTTGTGGTTATGGTGGTTGGCAGTGGGGCTGCATGGTTGGGTTTGAATGTGAACGAACTATGGGTTGTAAATAATAAATAAAAAAGTGGAAGAGTTAATAAATGGTGGGGAATGGTAATAGAACGGGAATGTTAATCAATGGGTTGGTTGGTTATTAAGAAGGGACTTGTTGTGCTGCTTGTGTTTTCCTAACTTGATTTGTGGATAGAAGGGATATTCTTTACAAACAATCATTATGGTTGGTTATGGATAGTTTCCTAGTAGTTAAGGAACTAATAGACTGATTCTGTTGAAACATGAAAACTTAAATGGGGTTTCGGGATTGTTTGTTGTATGCATGCTTCGTAGTAGCAGTGCCGAGGCACGTGCTCAATTCTCTGATTAGAAGCCATAGGTTGGGCTGAGTGTTTGGTATATATATATATATATATATATATATATATCTGTATCTTTGTGTTTTATCGCACCCCACCCATGTTGATCACTTAGTGCCGAACACTCCCATTTCACGGGAGAGGGTGTTTTCCCCTTAGTTACTAGCTCCTTCCTGCTCCTTCTTCCCTAGGCTGTGATGGCTTGAGGCGACCTTACACCCAAGATTCTTTAGGTAGGTTTCGATTGGGGTGGTTTAGCCCAAGAATCTTCGGGTAGGTTTTACTATTTCCCAAGAGACTTTGGGATGAGGTCCAGGTGTGTGTGGGTGGGATACGTGGTTGTGAGGCCCAGGTGTGTGCGGGCGGGATACATGGTTGTGAGGCCTAGGTGTGTGCGGGCGGGATGTGTGGTTCTTGAGGCCCAGCTATGTGCGGGCGGGAAGAGTGTGGCAGCTTCAGGACATTCGCCGTTAGGAAGAGCAGCTAACTAGTGGGAAATGGTGCGGGGTACCCAATACTCTTGATCTTATATATTAATACTACCTATTGTTTGTGTTTTGGTTAGCGTGGCTGGTGAGGTTGGGTGGATAGAATTCCTTGTTAGGTTTTGGTTTCTTCTGTTGTTCTCACGGGACATTAGGATGTCTCCCCCACTTGTGCAATAGAGATTTAGGTTTCCCTACTGAGTATACTTGTATGCTCACCCTACGTTTACTTTCAGGTTTCCAGGAGGACTACCAGGGCCGTGCAGACCGTACTAGTCGGGACAGTTGGAGTTGTTGCAGTTGTTGTACTCTTGTTTCTTTTGGTATTGTACTTTTTGAGCTTTCTTGTACTTGTACCTTGTTTCAGAACTATTTAAACATGCATGTGGGATTGGTTTGGGTTTATTTCTATACACTTGTTATTTTCTTTTTTGGTGGTTGACTTTTCCTATTTCCCAATCTTAAATAATAAAAAAGGGGTAATGCCTCCCATATTTGTGAAAACTCATACCCTTGGTGCTAGTTGCCACCCCAGGTCCTACTGGAGGCGGGACTCGGGGGGAATTATCTCCCTTTCACCATTGCCATCTCAGGAGGGGCATCTTTGGTGGGAGGGGGTCGTGACAATAATATTTTGGAAAATTTAACCATTTAAGAAATGGTTTAATTTGAAATTTGAATTTAGTTTTATATATTAATATATCACTTCACTATATGAATCATCTTGTGCTAAGATATGAACTTTAAATAGTTCAATGAACAACCAAAGGATAAGATTCTATTTATGAATTAGAAACATATCAAGTAAGTATATATCATTATATTCTTATAGAGTGAAAAAATTCCTCAACTCTAGGAAAGGGTCTTGATTTTTTTTCCTATTATCATTATTTTATATGATATCAAATAATTTTTTCCTAACTTTGGTTTATGACTTTGTGGTCATCATCATTCCGCTGAACATTTTCTCTATCACTCTCCATTAGAACTTGATAGTTTGATTTTTCTTCCATATCCATGTTTTCACTAACATTATTCTATTTGAAATCCTAGGGTTGAGATTACCTTCACATTTTAATTTCCCTCTTATTAAGAAGATGTGTTATTAACCCTATTTACGACGTGGGTTTTTCAACAATAGTATTTTCAAATATCAAACCCTAGATTACTAAGATCAAGATTATATTGTGAGGACATAATTTAATTAAGGTGAGGATATTGTAACACCCCAATACATTAAAGTATTTTCATTTTAGAATAAAATTAATTTTGTTTCTATCATTATTTATACACAAAACCATATTAATATTACACTACACACAACACTGAGTTAGCTTGTGTTACATGCAAGACCGAGTTTTACCTCATTTTAATGGAAAAACTATTTTAAATATAAATTTTGAAAATTTTATAAATTATATATATCAATAAACTTCATTTTTTAAATAGTAATTTCAAAATTAGGTTGGAGTAAAATTTTGGAATTTGTTTTGAAATATTTCATTTTTTGACGAATAGTGAAAAATAATGAATTTTAATTCAAACCTTATTTTTCATATAATTTATTTATATGGTTAAATTATTTTTTTGATTGGTTTTAAAGTTTAATTATATAAATTTTATATCAATTAATCCAATTTATGTCATTGGGATCAATTTCACTTTTAAATTTGATATAAAAACATCTCAAAATTTTGAACATTTTAACTTAACCCGCTTTGCCATCCCGTATGTGAGATAAAATTTAAATTAATTTCTTTTAATTATACAAATAGAATTTAGAAAAATTTATTAAATATTTTGAATCATCATAATTTACAATTTATAACAAGGTTATCTTAGTTTTTTTACCAAAAATATTAGTGAAAGTAATTAAAATTAATTATAGCGATTAAGGTAAAATTAAGCTTAATAATGACTAAACCTTAAACATAAGGGCCAAAATGACCTAGGAACTTGTCTAAAATACATTTGATTCAAATAATTTGACTATATCACCCATATTGTCTAATTTTATGAGTTAGTGGGACATATTTTCATGAAATTTAACCATATAATAAGTTAAGTAAGGAAAAAGACAAAAAAAGAACCTTCCTTACCTTTAACATTTATAAAGATGTAGAGCATGGAAGACGCTACATAGTTTCTGTTATAAAAATTATTTTTAAAGGTAAATGAGTTTTATTATCATGGTAATTTAACTATAATTTTTATAGATAATATAATTACATTAAACTCTTAATAAACACTAACACATGGATTATTTAGTTAATAATAAAATAAAATAAATGATGCTAAAACATTAAAAGTAAAGTAAGTTTAATGAATTAATGTTTTCTATTATTTTTTTAGTTAAATATATCATGTTACACAGATGTGAACTTAATATATTTGAATTCCAATAAAATTTTGATATTTTTAAATTAAAATTTAATAAATTAATTTCAAAATTGACATTAATGTTATTTTAAAATAAATGATATTTTATTAAATGATTTAAAATTAATTAAAATTCTATATTATGCTAAGTGAATTTTAAATTTTAATAAATATAAAATATAATACATTAATTGACCAATTTATCTTTTAAAATTAACATATTTACCCATAGGTAGTAAAAACATTGTTGGCACGATCCGAGTTAAAGTAGTGTTTTTGCGCGTTATATGCGCTTGTTTTAAAATTAATTTCCAACACACATGAGTTTTTTTTTATTTTGTAAATTATATATCATATTTATAATTAATTGTTTATATATTTTATAATATATATATCTTTAATTTTTTCTTTATGGTTAAATTATTTAGGTTAGAAAACTAGTTACTTTAATAAAATCCAAAATGATAAAATTGGAGAAAATTAGAAGTTAAGTAAAAAAATTATAAAAATGAAATTATTATTGTGTGGTGGAGGTTTTTATTGAAAATAATTCTCATTGAATCCATTTTTTCCATTTTTTAGGCACATGAGGTAAGGGATACCTCCAAATAGTGTATGCCTTTTAGTATTTACAAGAACGCTACCCCCCCTATATTATAAAAAGGAATTCAATATTCCCATTCCTCACACCTCTTAAGACACTTTGGATCATAAAACCTATACCCAAATAGTCTAAAAAAACCCATGAAATTAAAATATAAGCATAAAATTTGTAATAAAACAAATAATGGAATAATTTTGGTATAAACCAAAAGGAGTTACCCGAAAAAGAGGTAACATTCTTCAATGTGCATTTATGTTTTACTTATTTCTGCACCACTTCATTTATTATTATTAAAATATTATATAATAAAATAAGAAACCTAAATATACTAAAATGTTTTTATGTTAAGGGTTTTACATACACCCACACACACTTCCATTAAATGGGTAACAAACTTACCGTTTGTGTACGGCGAACTATCGCCTCGCAAAACGATGTTGTTAATTTTTACTTTACCAACTTTCATGGTTGGGAATTATGATGTAAATATTATTTATATATGATATATATGATATTTATTATGTCTTTATGATTCTTTAATTTTTATATAACACATACCTTTATACATTCTATTTGGTGTAAATACGATAAATTTGTTTGTGGATGTGTGGACTACCACCTCCTATAAGCGATGTGATATGTTCACACATTACATGGAATGAATTAATGGTAGTTTTAGTTAAACATATGTGACATAAATAAAATATATATTATATTCATGACATAATTTAATTTATGTAAATATAATATATCATTTTCTTTATTACCCTTTTCACACATTAAAAAGTGACAACATCGTGTGTGGACGTGTGGACTACCGCCTCCTCGACAAGATGTGATTCCTTTTACATCAAAAAAATTCTATATATGATTATATATGATTAAATAAAATGGTATTTAGGATATAATTATCATTATAGAAATATATAATGTTACTTAACTTCTATCCATAACGATCATTGAAAAATTGGAATGTTACTCATGCGTACATACGACCTACCGTCTCCATGATTATAAAGTTGGTTCATTTTTCATAACCATATTTTATCATTGGTTTTAAAAGTATAATTTATTTATAAATATGATAATTATTTCATTATTATTATCATGTATATGTTTATATAATGACCCCTTTGACCATAGTTGACCTACCAAATCCGTTTTTGACATATGAACTAAATTTAGTCAAAACACCTGATATAAACTTAATTGTTTATGTAGTTGTATAAAAAATTGTAATAAGTGAAGTAAAAGTAATAAAAAACATGAAATATGTTCTGAATAAAGTAAATCATTAACATAATTTTATTATTCAGGAATATAAATACATACATGACAATTCAGACTCAAGGTAAGGGATTTCATCTCAATTTCATTTCATTGAGGCATATTGTAATGTTATACACCTTGTTTCTTTTATATAGTGTATATACTAAACTTTGACATGTTATATCATGAATCTACTTATTCTCATGATATTTTAAGTTTCATATAATGTTATTATTTCATGGGGATTATGATTCAAATGTTTCAAAGTGGTATGAGACACTTTAATTTTTAAAGATTATTTCTCTCAAGAATGTTTTAATGACCTTTTAATGGTATTTACATTCATCAACATCAAAAAACCTTATTTTTACTTATCCTTAATTAGGTAATTATTGATAAATATGTATTATTTATTAAATATGTATATTTTATGATAATTAACATTTTTTATTAATTAAATCAATTATTCGATACATGAGGAATGCTTTAGATAGGTACGACATGGGTGGAGACTGGTTATAGATAGCCCCTTGATGCATCAGTAGTATCATGATATAAAATAAGTTGAAAAAAACCCTTCAAATTTGTTTCTAACTAGAGTATACTTGTATGATATGGGTTGGAGACCAGTTAATGTAATTCCCTTAATGCATCAGTAGTCTGATGAACCGAATCATTTGGCCAAATTAGATGGGTTTCTACCTAATATGATAAACCATATTGTGAAAGGACTAGACGGTAATGGTACCATGTGCCTAGGAAACATGGCATCCAATAATTAATCATTTCCATCTTTTAGAATTAGTTATTATTCATCCATGAGATTTTTTATTTTATATTATATATGGATACATTTCATTCTCAGTTTATTGATTAAATGGAATGTGTTTCAGTTATTTACCTTTATATATTTATTATGCCTTATCCATTTGATTAAATGGAAAGTGTGTTTAGTTATTTACCTTTCCATATTGATTATTCTTATTGATTCATGATTAATTATTCTATACTTACCCTTGATGAGTATTTGAGCTCACCCTTATTATGTTTCCTTTCCCCAAGTTATGAAGAGGAATCATTTGAATGAGTTTCCAGGATATCGAGTTGTTACATTTTTATGCAATGTTTTCTTTCCCCAACAAAAAATGGGTTTCATGTATATAATATGGTTTTCCAAAACTCTTAAACTGATTGGTCCTTCAGGATTTGATTCCTTGTAATCATGCTAATGTAATGGTAGTAGACATCGAGTCTGGGCTTACTGAGGTCAGGGTGCTACAAAAAGGATATTAGTATTTCATTAATTTTATCCAGACTAAGTTTTTGGAAAAAACATCTATATTTTGTTTTCAATCTATGATCTGATATATAACCCTTATAATAAATCCAATCATCTATTTATTTTCAAATACTATATATATATGTATATTATGATAATAATTGATTTTATAAATAATTATTCTAATATTTTAAATAATTTGTTTTAAAATAATAACAAAATCCTATTTTTTATTGTTATCTTTAAATTGTTTCCTTTACAAATAAAATTTCTATGATAAAAGTCATTACTTTAATCATTTATGTATACCATTCATTTACAATAAGTTTTAAATGATAAAAGTTATCATTTTATGTGTGAATTGTTTTTACGTGTACATGAATGTCTTTCATAACAATAGATATGGCCATCATCTAAGATATATTTACATTCTATGCACTTTGATTATAGAATTCATTTAATTCATTAAGCAGTTATATTTATGCCTTCTCAATAAGAGAAACTCTTTATGAATATGGATTTATCCAAGTTAATTTTAGAAATTCCTTAAGAAAATAAGATTGTAACTTGTAAAGAAATCTTTAAGATTATTTTATTCTATGAAAATAATTTATGTATGGTTTTGAATTGTTTTTGGGTTATGAGTGAAAAAGGAAGAACCATTTAAAATGTTTTCTTAAATCATGGAACTAGAGTATCAGATGATTTAATGTGGTATGGGGAGTGAACCAATGAGCTCTAGGAGATTTTTTCCCACATGTGATATACCCAAGTGACCTTATGGTTTTATTATGGCCTGCCGAGTATCATGATTAATCCATAAAAATTATTATTTTCAAAATGGATAAATCCAAATTAGTATTTCAAAATAATTACTATTTTGAATATATATATATAGTTTTTAAATTAATATACACTATGTAATGATATTTATAAAAAGTTTTCAATGTGTGGAAAATGATTTTCTAAGTAATGGTTTTATCAAGTGATTTATAAATTTTTTCACATAAAATTATAGTTTTCAAAGAAAATCATTTATAAATGATTTTTAAAAACCCCTTACTAGGAAAATTAATGTTGACACTATTTTTTAAATTTATTTTCACAGGTTTAGTAGAATTTCAATTTGGCTTGTATTTCATATAAGGAGGTAGCACACATAAAGAAATTTGTTTAAATATTTGTAAAACATTGTTAATTTGTAATGTATATGTATAATTCTCTAAAACCTAGACCTCAAAAGGTCTTGATATGTAAAATATTCAGTGTATTTTTCAGTTGTATTTTATTAATAAAATACACAACATTTTTATTAAAAAATATGGAAGTGCGACTTCAAGGGTTCACACTCCCGCAAGAATCTACATCCCTAAAAGGACATTCCGGCACAATTGTAGCAATAAAAAACCAAGAAAACTCCATTAAAACAGTGGAGAGAAACCACCATCACATGGAAAGAAGAAGCAAAAGGATCCAGATCGAAGAAACATGGGAAAATAGGTAGAAAATATATTAAATCGCCACATATCAAATAAAAAAGTCCAAGAATTGATCCCTATCAATGGAATCCCAAAATTACTAAAGGGTGTGCCGCTGATCACTTATAATTTGAGAGGAAGGCCTTAGAGTTTGGAAAAAACTGAGTCCCTTCTATTTATAAAGCTATAATGTACATCATATTTACACAATGTAAAACCATTTCACATCGTGTAAATGTTAGGCATTACATTCTACTAAAAAACATGTTTCATAGAAGCATTTAACCTCAAATTTTTAAATTTCCTGAGGCACCCTTTGAACCATCCTAACACAATCCATGAATGGATTTTAGGATGTGAATGAGCTCTCACCCAAGCGTACGAATTGTGAATTCATTGAGTGAAATAGTTACATGTCATGAATTATCCCTGATCCCAGAATTTAGTAGCCAAACACCTCCAGACCCACTCCAGGCCTCCTCCAAGCACTAGAAGCTTTGGAAACATGTAAATGGTTAGACTACATAAATCCAAGCCCTTACATTACATAGATCTTAAAAAATTCTAGTCCTCAACAATCCAGAACCCAACCAAGAGAGGAAAAAATGGGTTTTACAAATAGCCACCCCATGAGATACCTCTAAAAAATTTCACCATCATAGGAGCTCAACCACCTCATTAGAGGAATAACAAAAATCCCTGCAATAGAAAAAACCAGCTCCCTAACACTCTCCTGGGGAGAGATACCTCTCAAATGAGTGTAAAAACACAACAATAAACAAGAGTAAACTATTTCATAATCCAAAATGGTCAACATACACAAGATAAAAATGTTATGAGAGAAGATATAAACATAAAAAAACTCATGTTACTATGTGTGCATCTATGAATCACATTCCTAGGTTGTCTCCTGCATTCAACCATGCTGACACAAGACACAAACCAAGGTAATATAATGCCCATGAAACACCTTCTCCTCGAAGTCTTGGATCTCCATAGGCTTCTCCTCAAAGGTTGCATCATCATCAAAATCGATCTCACCCTAATCGATGATGTGAGAGTCGTCATGAAAATAATGATGAAGATGAAACTCATGAAAAAAATTTTGTATCTAGATCATCTATGGGGAAAGTTCTATCCAATATTCCATGACTCCAACAAGATGCAACGTCTTGAAAGGTCCAACAAACCTCAGAGAAAGCTTACTCCTATGACCAAACCTTTATTTCCCATGATGAGGAGTCACCTTCAAGAACACATGATCTCCAATATTGAACTCCAGAGGTCTCCTCATATGATCAAAATAGGATTTTTGACTATCCCATACTGCCTTCATCCTCTCATGAATTACATGTACCATCTCTATCATATTTTTACTAGTTTTGGATTGATAATTTCTACCTCTCTCACCCCAGTCTAGCATAATAGAGAGAAAAAAGGCCAGCCATACAAAGCTTCAAATGGAAACATACCAATTGTGGAGTGGAAAAATACTATTTTAAGAACATTTGACTAAGGGAAGGTGCCTCATACACAAACCTATAAAATCTAGGACACATGAGTAGAATATGTTTTCAAGAGTCTGGATGGTTTTCTATGTCTAACCGTCTATATTTGGATAAAAATAAGTTCCAAGGAATAACTAAGAGACAAAAGAATACTAGAGACCTCTCCACACCTAGATGTAAAATGATGATCCCAATCAGATATGATCATCCTCGAGACTCCTTGGATTAATACCACATCCTTCAAATAATTCCTCAACAAAACCTCCACTGAGATTGACTATTTGATCACTATAAAATGGGATTATTTCATTAAATGATCCACTATAATCCATATAACATCATAGACTCCCTAAGATCTAGGTAAAATGGTAATGAATTCCATCGAGAAGTCCTCCAACTTCCACTAGTGAACATCTAACATCTATAGTAAACCACCAGGAACATAGTGCTTGTCCTTCACCTTATGGAAGACCAAACATCAAGAAGCAAACTTGGGAATTACACACTTCAACCTAGGCCACCAAAACTAACCTCTCAAAGCTCAGTACATCTTTTTCATGTTGGGATGCATCACCAAAGGAGAGATATGGAACTCATAGAGAACCATATCATGCATCTTCAAAGGAATGAAAATACTTCCCTAGAAAAACACATGGTGGTTTCCATCCTTGGACCAATCATCAGGGGCATCACTAAGAAAAACTAGATCTATCTATAAATCCACCTTAAAATACCCTAGTTAGGACTCCTCCACCTACTACACCAAAGACGACTGCACTATAATTTGGAAGATAAAACCTCTAACTCCATCCTCTTCTATATCTAGATTCATTTTTTAGAGTTCTTCCATCACTCTCCAGGAATATATAGATTCATGCATGGCATCACTATGTGACTTCCTATTCAACAAATCAGCTACAACATTTCCCTTTCCTGACATATATTAAATATAAAATTCATAATCCTACAAGAATTACATCTATTGATGCTAAAAAAAGTTCAATTTACATTGGTAAAATACATACCTCAAGCTCTTATGGTCAGTAGAACCCATAAAATTCTCGCTGATGAGGTAATTCACCACAACTTCAAAGAAAACAAAACTTATTCTAAATCAAGATCATGGGTGGAATAATTACTCTTATGTGGATGTAACCTCTGATACTCAGAAGAAACAACCAATCTATGCTACATCAGAACACATCCCAACCCAAGACATGATGCATCATAGAAAACCTCAAACTAAACTCCCTCTGCTAGAAAACAAAGGATTGAAGTAATGACCAACTTCTCCTTCAAGTAATCAAAATCTACCTAAAACTGGTCACTCCACAAGAATTCATAATCCTTGTAGGTTAATTATATAAAATTAGTAACAACCCAAGATAAATTATCTAGTAACCTCTTGTAATGGCCTGAAAGACCAAGGAATCTTCTCACCTCTGCCACTATCTTTGGGGATTCCTAAGAAACAACTTCCTCTATCTTCAAAGGATCCACAATCACTCCCTATTGAGACAAAAAATTACATAAGAAACAAAATTCATGAGCCCTAAAATCACACTTCTAAAACTTACCAAATAGATAGTCATAAAAATGAAATCCTAAAATGGCACGCAGATGCTCTGTATGATCCTCCTCAGATGTGGAGTACACAAGGATGTTGATGAAAAAAACCACCATGAACTTATCTAAGAACTCTCTGAACACTATGTTTATCAAACCCATAATCATGGATGGATCATTCATCACACTAAACAAACTCACAATGAACTTTTAATTCCCATGAAATCAATATAATGTAATCTTTTGAATATCCTCTTTCTTCATCCACATCTGATGACATCCTGACCGAAAATTGATCTTTGAGAACCAAATTTATCCCTTAAGCTGATTGAATTAATCCTAAATACATGTAAGAGGATAGATTTTTTTCAATATCACTTATTTCAAGTGATTATAATCAATATAAAGATGCAAAATTCTGTCAAACTTCTTCATGAACAAAACTAGTTCACCCCAAGGTGACACACTTGGCTGAAAAAACCACATTGCAACAAATTATTGATCTATACTCATAGTTATTGCAACTGAAAAGGCACCATAATATACATAGAAATCGAGATAGGATACATTCCTAGATATATCATGATCCCAAACTCAATCTCCCATTATGGGGGTAATGCTACAACCTCCTTTGGAAAGGCATCATGGTACTCTTTCAAAAACCTAGGAAACATCAACTACTGAACCTTCTATGAGCTCAAAATCAACTCATCCATCAAAGAATACAAGGATGAAACATGACTCTGACCCATCCGAGGGTCTCACTCACCAAAAAACACCACTATCTTTCCATCATAATCATCAAACAAAACCTGAACCCTAAATAAAATCCATGATTTCCTACACCAAATGCAATTAATCCATACCATGGATGATTTCATATGGATGTATCCATAAACATAGGAAATTTCCCCAAAATTAATTCTTCCCCAATACTAGCTTATAGTCTCTACATATTTAATACAAGTCAGCTCAACCTCCAACTGGTGAAGTCAATGGAAAGGGTATTGGAAGCCTCTCTACCTCAAGTACCAAGGCATGGATGGGGGTAGGTGAAATAAAGTAGTGTGTGGATATTGAATCAAACAAAGCATGAACCCATGTAAAAAAAATTAAAGAGTACCTAAAATGATATATGGATCACTTGATGTTCGTAATGATAAATTGTAAAGCAAACTAAAACCTTCTCCATGGACTTTTTGACCCTATTGAAAACCAACTCCATGGCTGTTCTTTGTTCTCTGAGAATGAGGAGCGTCTCAGGGCTGTACTCTGCCTGCCCCATCTTCTCTATACTGATCCAAAACTGAAGCACCATTCTACTACTACATTGGATAAAACTTCCTAAATAGAGGAACCTTAAATGGAACACCTATAACATGATGACTACTTAGAAAGGTTGGGAACTCTCACTATAAAGTGGAGGTCGATGATAAATACACTTGGAGGAGGAAACTATGAGAGTTTCATCATTAGAGTCTATAGATGTATGATGGATTCATTTCACATCTAGTCATAAAAGACTGGTTGGAGGAGGTTGAGACAACCTTTCATTAATACAATGGAAGATCACATTTAATTAATAATTCACATTGCATCAATTTTATTATCATCAAATTACAAGAAACACTATATTTAAAGATGACTCTTCTTTAATTATTAAGACAATTAATCAGTTAATTAGGGATTTATGTTATTTACCAAATTCCATCAAGAACAACATGACAATCCATAGAATAACAAGACATGATAAAAAATCATAATATAGATAGAACACTATCTATAAAATCAATAGGTAAACCATTATCATGATAGAAATCAACAACATGAGATCTCTACATTTGATTCATTATTATCTGTTTCAATATTCATTAGGTTAATTCCATTACTATAAGAAACTAGTTCTTATTTGTGGTATGAATCTTTTATTTTCCATCAATTCTTTGTTTAATTTTTAAAATATGGCCTAATGTGGATGAATTTTGAGTTTATGGAGGTTTTAGGGGTGTCTGGGGCTGGTTCGGAGCCCAGAACCTGAGATTTAGAGTAGAAATGGCCTAGAGCATGGTTAGAGTAAACCATGCTAGTCAGGCCACATAGTTTAACAAACTATGCGAGGATTGGGTAGAGGGTAAGAATAGGATGCATGAGTTCATAAAAACTATGTGAGTTTTTCTGCAAAACCATACACCTAGGTCTGTAATTTGGATAGTAGGGGTTTGGCATAGTTTGCACATTGTTAGTCCAACCGTATAGATAAACCGTGAGGCAACCTTTATCTTATATATTATCTTGCATGGTTGGCACACAATTTGTCAAACTATGTACCTAAGCTATGAGACCCCTTAAATTTTGGGGAATTTAAAAAGTTTTAGTTAAATTAAAAATATTTTTATAAACCTAATTTTGGTTTTCTTCTCCCGCATGGTAAAAGAAACATTTGGAATCTCTCATCCTTGACCACACATGGATTTGAGGCAACTCTATCTTCAATTATTGTAATTAAAGTCCATTCATCTTGTTGGATCCGTAACAGTAAGATATTAAATCATTTTTAGCCATTCTTTATTCTTATGGATATCGATTGCACTATTTAGGTGAAAGTTGATCTTCCCTATTATTAGGTTATTCTTGTATTCTTCAATTTTCTCTTGATCTGAGTCAAATTAAGAGCTAATACTATATGAAATATCAACTACAAACCTATGGTAGGTGGTCTTGTACCTTTCTTTTAAAGTCGATCTATTTATATATGAAGTTGTGAAGCACACACATTTTCTAGTCATCGCCTTAAAATTAAATTTAATCCTTATATATCTAGGAATGTACTAGGTAATTAAAGAGGCTTGTTGATTCTTGTTATAATTTGAACACCTTGGAAATGGAACCACCACTTTGGGTGTGTTGACTATTTGATTTAAACCACCATGGGTGGACCTTGGAAATGAATGACTTTGGGTGTGCCTAATTTACCCCTTTCCTTGGATTGTGAATTGTGATTTGAAATTGTAAATCCATTAATAAATTGAAATATGAAATGAATTAATGGTAAGTGATGAATTGACAATGAATCTTTTCCTCTTTCCTTGTGATGGATTTTATGTGCATGTGATGCTTGATATAGTAAATATGCTTGATATAGTAAATTTACCATGTGAGTTAAGCAATATATTATTAAGTCATTTATTGTTTAAGCATGAATTGGCTTTTTTATGGTTATTCCCATGTGAGATAGAATAAGACTATGCCATGTAATAGTTTATTTAAGATTTAGAAGCTTGTTATAAATATTTTCCCATGTGAGTAATTGTGAGCCAAGCCTTCTAATCTTGGACAGTGACATTGAACACCTCTTGAGGTGAGTTATAAATTTTATGATCTTGGTTTTGACCTTTAAATTGTTAATTTAATTGATTAAATGCTTATATACCTTCGGCGACACATGGATTTATTTGATAATTCCATGGATAGACTCAATTGGATTGAACCTTACTTATGCCAAAGTGATACTTGGAATCACTTGAGGACTTCCAAGGATGTACTCTAAGTCTTGACTATTATATACAGAGTGACACTTGAAATACAAATGGATTACCAAGGAAGGACTCAAAGGGAACTGAACTTACATTCCATGGGTGATACTTGGGCTCCCTTAATGGGTCTCTAAGGATATACTCGATTGATAGTGATGTTATACCACACATAGAGCGATACCTAGGTTCTTGAGAAGTTTTACAAGGATGGGAACATAGGGTGATGGTTCATATTACACTTGGAGTGATACTTGGATTCAAACTTAGGAATACAAAGGACGGGATCAGGTTTATGAATGAATAATGAATGAAATGACTTTTATGACGCGTCTTATAATCCGAATCACAAGTTTGGATTTGGTCTTGAATTACACTTTATAGATAGACTATTTAGGCATCCTTGGTTTCATGTGCTTATAGGGAATGATGGGCTTCATGCCAGGTTCCAAGAATTTATGATTAAATGAACTATTTAGTTAAATGAGCATGTTATAAATGAAATATTCTTGACTATTAAAAAAGAGAATTACCTTGTAAATGAAATTAATTAAAATGAATATATTATACATGAGAACATGGTCTATAGAATGTTTAATTTTGAGAACTTTCTTATATTCATACACTCTCTCTGTTATATATACTCACTAACTGACTGGAACCGACCTTGGGTGGTTTCCTAATGAAATTTAGTATCACACCCTATTTGGGCCACCTTTAGGGACCCAAATAGATTATATGATTATAGTTGTTGATAAAGGAATAGACCTACCATAGGTACTTGATTTTTACCTAGGATCATGGGAGCAATGGACCAAACTAAAGCTTGTGATGCTACTGGGATACTTTTGGACTTTTTGTACTTTTGTTATATGTATTGAATATCTAGATTGTATACCTGTTTTTATTATTTTATTAGAGATATATTACATGTATCATAATTTTTTATATGATTAGTCTTATTGATTTGTTTATATATTAGTATTCCTCTATTTACTTATTGTCTGGTTATTATACTATCTCTACTACTTGTATCTTATTATTATCCACTATACTACACTCTAGTAATGAGGGAATAGTCCCCCCATAGACACACCTATTCCATCGCTACTAGTCTGCAACCTCTGGAAGTTTAGGAGATGTGCTTGAGGCCATCTGACCCACTGGGATCAAGGCACCTTTCAGTGGCATATGAGTCCGAGACATTACAAAGTGGTATCAAAGCAGTCTTTTATGGTTTGCTTTATTATTTGGTGATGATAGAAAGGGATAGAAATAAATAGTTATTTGGTAATGAGCTGTGCCCGGGCGTATCTAACCCATGTACAATAAAAATACAAATTTCCTCGAATTGAATTGTTATTTTTTGGATTTTGGAAATTAAAGTTGATTTGATTCCACCATTGGGTGACACACTTGATTTATCTGATAAGATGAGGGTATTCTATCTCAGAAATCATATTAGGAACTTGTTATAAATCCCATGCCATGAATTTTACATGAAATTTAGGATGCATTACTTGTTTCATTCTATTGTGATAGGTTTCATGATAGATATTACTACTATTGTGATAGGTATATTGAGAGGTGTTATGGTATGGATCAGATGGATACCAAGAATTAGTTTTTGGGGAGTATGGGACCTCATGAATCAGAATTTGGAGAACCATTAGTTCACCTTTTTAATTTAACTATATTATATTTGGGAAATGAGTATGAATTCAAATGGAAAATTGAAAATTAAATGAAAATGGAAATGGAATAGGAAACTTGAGTTTCTTATGGTAGAGAACTTGACCAGAACTAACCTTAGTGGTGGGATTTTGGAAGTTTCCCTTGCTTAAACCTGATCTATACATCACCCAGATCTAACTCGTGGAGTAGGTAGAGGGGTGTGTTCATGTAGAGGAAGTATTTTACCTATCCTTCTTAAATATATATTATTTTGAGCTGTGAAACTTGATATTTATCTTGAACCGAGGTGTGTGTTTGTAATTATAGAGGCATTTCACCATCACAACCTCCAATGGTATTCTAAGAGGGTGGCGATGATCATACCCTGGAGGCGGTGGTCCATAGGCTACAAATGGATCCTCCAGTTGTGCGAGATGTGGCACCAATTGATATACCAGACCCAGGTGCTGAGGCATAGTTCCTGAAAGGTTTTATGTGGTTCTTGCAGACCTTTCCGAGAGCACCAAGACCTACCTCCACTATGGAATAATTGACACATGAGTTTCAGTATTAGAATCCACCCATTTTTTTAGGGGATGGTGGACCACATGCTGTGGAGTCATGGATAGAGGTCATTCTATCTATCTTTGAACACCTAGAGATGTCTCCTAAGAGGAGGGTGAATCTTGTTATGTATATAATGTGTGATTCTTCCAAGAGATGGTAGAATACTTTCACTTAGATATATTTTCATTGGGATATGTCCTAGAAGAATTTTTAAACAACCTTCTATGACTTCTTTTATCAAAATATGTTGAGGGCCAATACAACCTGAGAGTTTTTACACTTGGAGTATGGAACAATATCAGTCATGGATTATTCAGGCCATTTTAATGAGCTATAGAAATTCACACCTATTCTGATGGGTGATGAGTTATCAAAAGCCATAAGATTCAAGGTTGGTCTAAGATATGACATCTAATTGTAGGTGGATGTATTTTGGATGAATAAAATTTTTGGAATAGAAGATTAGGTGATTATCATAGAGCGTAACCTGAGAGAGGCTGTAGGTGAGAGCTAGGGTGGCTCGACACTGAGATTTAGTACTGCATCAACCAGTAGTAGGAAGAATTGTCTGGAGCTTCCACACTGTGATATTAGCAGTAATACTAGACACTCAGGTAGCCAGGTGAGGTGCTACTAGTGTGGTGTGTTGGAGAATATGAGGCTACAATGTATGAGGGACCCAGTCGAGCACCGATCTTACTACAAGATGGGCCATCTAAAACACTTATACAGAACGTTTCCACTAGCATCTAGTAAGAGAGGGTCTACACCAACTATAACGACCCGAAATTTTGAATAAATATTGTTTCCTAATTTTGTGTGTTATTTTATTTCATGAAAAACAAAACTTTTTCATTTAATGAGTATAATTAAAATGAGACTATTGGGTTTTGAATTTTATATGACCGTTAGTCAGTATGATCGTTGGAAACTGAATGTTACGACTATTGTCTCTAAATACAAGTGATCTTTGTTAATTAATATAGAAAGAAGATTTGATGGCCTCGTCCAGTAGTCTTGGGCCGATCGAAGCTCATCTAACAGAACTTGGGAAGGAGGTAGCACAACTGGACTTTGCTTTGGAACAAACCCAAGCCGAACTTCATCATGTGAAGCTATAATGGAATCAACTTCGCGAGAAGTTCAAACTGATAGAAATTAATACTCGTGCGATGTTGGCCGAGCCTCCCTCATATTCTCTCACCTTAGCACACCTTACACTTAGGTTCTATGCTGGGGTTATAAGGGGCTATGTAAGGAGACCATATCTACGTTGTGTAATCCTTTGTTATAAATAAAATTGTGTTTTCTTCTTATGGTGAAGTTTGTGAGTTTTCAAATGTTTGAATGAATGTAGGATGTATTTTATTGATGTATTTTGAAAAAAGGATATTTTAAAATATTTATGTAAACATTAAATAATTAATGATGTGTAATGATTTTCAAAAAATGGTCTTCTGCAAATGTGTTCAGTAAGAAATTTAGAGTCTAATAAGATCAACTTAATTTTTGATGAATAGTAAATTATGAATAGTGATTTTATGCTTAGGATTAGTAATGTGACCAAATGGATTAGTAATCTCACTTAAAGAAGGTATTAATATAATTTAGGCACCTTGATTAAGTAGTGTGATTCAATAAAATAGGTAAATAACTGTTTCATTAATTATTAGTCAAGTATTAGTTTTTTTGGGTGAATAGTATTTCTAAATAAAAATTAAATTAAAAATATTTAGAAAATTATTTTTATAAAATGGACTTTATTTATGAACTTATAGCATCAATATTATGTTAAGGTAATTTTTAAGGATTTTTCTGAGAAAAATAATTTTTTGGTGAATAGTGTTTTTATTTAAAAATTAAATTAAAAATATTTAGAAAATTATTTTTATAAAATGGAGTTTATTTTTTAATTAAGAGCATTGATATTATGTTAAGATAAATTTTGGGGAGTTTTCTGTAAAAGTTGAATTTTCAGTGAATAGTAAAAAATACAGTTTTAGGGTTTCGGTATGTTTAATGACATCATAAATGTGTCATGATGATGTCATGAGATATTTTAAGGGTTGGCCGAACAAAGGTGATGAATTATTGTATGGGGGCCCCATGTGGCCTAACACCATGGGAAATACCATGGGAGAGCCCATGGTTTTGAGAAAACCACTTGTAAGGTGTCCCTTGAAATTATTAAAGTATCACCTCCCTTTCCCTATAAATACCCACCCTTTCCTCCTTTAGTTTTCACTCCCAACTCTCCCCCAACGAATATCTGGTATCATTACCTCCCAAATATTCTTCCCAAGGTGCCCTCAAGCCCTCAAGGTCCCAACCTTTGAGTTTTAAGAGTTACGTTTTAAGGTAAGGGATCTTGCCTCTCTCTTTCATTTCAAGTACTCTCATTTATGTCATGTACTTTAATATCCATGTTCTTATGTTGGGGATGTTATTTATATTCATCCTAATGTAATTTTTATGTTAATATTATGATATACCCCCTCTTGATCTCATCAATTCATTTTAATAATGTTTAAGTGGCGCCGTTAGGCTGCCAAATTTTTGTAAAGGGTTCTTTCACCCTTCTCATTTTCAAGTTCTATTTTCATGTCAAGTCTTTCAAGTTACTTTTTATTATGTTGGGGTATGATCTATATATCTATCATATTTATCTTTTATTTTCATAGTATGAGAGACCCTAATTGATCTCATCAATTCATTTTTTGAAGTTTTAAGTGATGCCGTTAGGCTGCCAAATTTTCATAAGAAAACTCTTATTTTAGTCTTCCTTTCATGTTTTTCATTTCAAATGGAATATCCTTAAAATTTAATTACCATGTTCATATATCCTCTATATTTTTTCCCTATACTGTTTTATGGATCATTTATGAGTGGGTGAACCATGTCTCCTCTCTTTTCAATGTTTTCTAAAACCCTATAACATAGCCGTTATGCTGCAGAATTTTCGTCTCAAAATGTCTCTATATTTTTCTTAAATTCTTTTATTTTATCAAGTGAATACTCAAAGATAATTCTTCTACAGGGTTATTCACATATATATCAAAATTTTCTATTTTAATTTTGGGATTTACATACAGGAAACCCGTTTTCCTTTTTCCGTGGGTTTAAAGTAACATAAAGATCATGTCTTTAAAGCAATTTTTAAAACATTATGATTATGAAATGAAACCCATTTCTTTTATGATATATGGGTTATTTATGAAATGTTTTATGATGATATATGTGGCTCACATGATAATAAAGGAAAATTTAAGGGTGCTCCCTGATAGCGCTCCAATGCATTGGGTAATGATGTAACCACTAGAGATTACAATTTTAACGATATCTTAATGAAGAACCTTGGTAATTTTCAAATGACACCTTGGGGATGGACCTTGGTGATATGTTCATGATTGTCTATGTTAAATGTTGTAGACACATCTTCAAGTTATGAAATACGTTATTTTTATTATGATATGCCTCATTATTTCTTTCTCATGCCTTAAAGTTCTTTTTCATGACTTTATTGATGTATCTCAGGTTCACATGTTAAATGTTTCCCCTTGTTTCCCTTACTGGGCCTTCTTCTCACCCTTTCTTTTGATGTATGTCCCCAGGTTGCGATGTAGTAATGAACCTAGGATGAACATAATGTTTAAGAATAATGTTTTATGATTTCATGTATTAAGTTCCTAGTTTCCAAGACACTAAACCTTAAAGATCCTCAATTTTTTATAATGTAATGAAAGTTTATGTGATAAAAAGGTGGGATGTTATAGTTGGTATCAAAGGATGGTTTAGTTATTTATGGAAATTAGGATATGAAAACTTTAGTAATAACCCTATAGAAATGTTTAAATATAGGAAATCTTCCTGATATTTTGGTGAGTATTGAGTAAGTGGGTTCCAAACAAATAAATCCCTGTCTGGATACGAGCAGGCAGAGGTGGCTCTGGAACATATGTACATAGAGGTAAAACCTGAAAACATCGCTTTGAGCTAGACTCGAACGAGAATTGGTACACGACAACAGGCCTTGCTTCACTCTTGGTTACGACACTCCCGGGGGATATGATTTGGTAAATTCATAAACTTAGTATGAACCAATAATAAAGGGACAAAGATAAAATAAAATAAAGATTCACATAAAAATATATGATCATGGATAACCTAGATTGGAACCTAGAGGATCACAAGTTAGGGTATACTTTTATTCTAAAAGTTTATCCTTCTATGCTTTAAGTTTCCTTTTCATG
Organism: Viscum album; assembly: GCA_963277665.1. NCBI lineage: Eukaryota > Viridiplantae > Streptophyta > Magnoliopsida > Santalales > Viscaceae > Viscum > Viscum album. The sequence continues at coordinate 1,750,051,017 of OY728165.1, read as the reverse complement.
ATTATTGGATAAGTATTTAAGCTCCTAATTATACTTTCTTTTCTTAGTTAATGGCAGGAAATGGAAGAACATGTCCCAACAACCATTGTGACAGGAAATGTGATGATTACCCTATTAATGTGATAGAGATGATGAGAGATCAAGTTGAACATATTGTGATTATGCCAAACCAGCTATCAAAAATCACAATTAATAATTGTAACCTAGTAGAATACCCAAATTCATCAAGGAAGAAGAAGTTGAAGTCTCAAGGAGGTTCATCTGATAAAGTAGATAATGGAAAGAAGACCCATTTCCCTTTGTGAAAAAAGTATGGAAAGGGGCACCAAGGAGAATGTCACGGGAGATGTTTTAAGTGTGGGGTGATAGGGAATAAAGTAGCCAATTGCTTTAAAAAAATAGAAAATGTGATGAATAGAGGTAAGGTTTGATCTAATGTACCTTATACTTTTAAATGTCATAAATGTGGAGAAGATGGACGTTATCCAAGGAAATACTGTCTTGGAAGGTATGAGAAGCATGATGAGCATCAACAATCTTCAAGGACAAGGGAACAATGCAAGTCCTATGCTGAGATGGATCATGATGACTAAAGTACATGTAACTTCTTCGCAATAATTGTCTATGTCATGTTGTTTTTTTAGTTTATGCTCTATGATCATATATTTAATGTTTTCTAAGAACATCGAGTCACTACCTAAGATGATTTTATATCATTAAGGAAAACATCTATTGTTATGTATCACATGTTGATGTTATGAAGCTGTTCTTCTTGAAAAAAAGGGGATGATTAGGAGATTAAAAGATGATTATTATTTTGGAGGACGTTCACTATTTTGGGAACCCTATATGATCGAGGTAAATAGATTACTACGGTATTTTCTTTGAGGAATAAAGGTTGACTTATATTTTGAAGAATCGACAAATTTAAGGTGAACTTATGGTAATACAGGTTACTTATGGAAATAATTAACCTATCTTGGGGAAAATAAGTTTAGGCTAGATACTTTTGTTATAAGATGTTAGGAGTGGTTGATGTTGTTTGGAGATGAACGTTAAAGTTTATTTTGGAAGACTATGTTATCAAATCCCTCTTATATTTGGGTTTCAATCTTAATTTGGTTTATTTTGAGGAATTTTAAGGACAGTTATTTATGGAATGGTCTATGATGAACTTTGGGTAGTACCATGGAACTTTGAAGATTTAAAGTAGTTTCCCTTCCTATAGGGTTATTTCTTTTTAAAGAGTTGTTTTCTCTTACCCTTTCCGTTTTTGGGATAAATTTTTAAAGATAGATAGTTTTTATTTTGTGGATTACGTGATTCTCTAGAAGATTATTCTTCTGCTTTTGATGAGACCAAGTGTTTTTGAATGCTCATAATTTGGAGAAAAGATTAGTTTTGGTAGAAACTTATTAAAGGATTAAACTCTACTTGAAGGTAGGTATATTTTCTTATGTTTTTATTCTATGTAGTAAATGAATTCCTCAAAACTATGAAAAGGAACGTAAAACAAAAATGTTGTCCATTAATGTTTCTTACTGGGAAATCAAATACCGTTTAACTCATCATAAGTTTGTGATTTTCTTGTTTTTAACTTTCTCCTAATCATGTTTTCTATCACTCTCCCTCAGAACGTGACCCTTTGTTTTCTCTTCCATGTCTATGTTTTCCAACATGGAATCCTAGTATGGGTTAACTCGGGTGACCTTTGTACTTCCTTTTCTTTCTTTTAAAGTAATAGTGTTACTGACTCTTTTTCTGATGTGGGACTTTCAATGAAATTTCCAAACCCAATTTTAAAAATTACGAGGACGCAATTTCTTAAGGGTGAAGATTTTAATGACCTGAAATTTTGAATAAATATTTTTTCCTAATTTTGTGTGTTATTTTATTTCAGGCTCAACAAAATGTTTTCATTTAATGAGTGTATTAAAATGAGACTGTTGGGTTTTGACTTTTATATGACCGTTAGTCAGTATGATCGTTGGAAACTGAATGTTGTGACTATTGTCTCTAAATACAAGTGATCTTGGTTAATTAATATAGAAAGAAGATTCGATGGCCTCATCCAGTAGTCTTGGGCCGATCGAAGCTCATATAACAGAACTTGGGAAGGAGGTAGCACCACTGGGCTTTTCTCTGTACCAAACCCAAGCCGAACTTCATCACGTGAAGCTAGAACAAAATCACCTTCGCGAGAAGTTCAAAATGATAGAAATTACTACTCGTGCGATGTTGGCCGAGCCGCCCTCAGATTCTCTCACCTTAGCACACCTTACACTTAGGTCCTATGCTGGGGTTATAAGGGGATATTTAAGGATACCATAGCTACGTTGTGTAATCCTTTGTTATAAATAAAATTGTGTTTTCTTCTTATGGTGAAGTTTGCGAGTTTTCAAATGTTCTAATGAATATAGGATGTATTTTATTGATGTATTTTGAAAAAAGGATATTTTAAAATATTTATGTAAACCTTAAATAATTAATGATGTGTAATGATTTTTAAAAAATAGTCTTCTGCAAATGTGTTCAGTAAGAAATTTAGAGTCTAATAAGATCAACTTAATTTTTGATGAATAGTAAATTATGAATAGTGATTTTATGCTTAGGATTAGTAATGTGACCAAATGGATTAGTAATCTCACTTAAAGAAAGTATTAATATAATTTAGGCACCTTGATTAAATAGTGTGATTCAATAAAATAGGTAAAGAACTGTTTCATTAATTATTATTCAAGTATTAGTTTTTTTGGGTGAATAATGTTTTTTAATTAAAAATTAAATTAAAAATATTTAGAAAATTATTTTTATAAAATGGTCTTTATTTATGAACTTATAGCATCTATATTATGTTAAGGTAATTTTTGAGGATTTTTCTGAGAAAAATAATTTTTTGGTGAATAGTGTTTTTTAATTAAAAATTAAATTAAAAATGTTTAGAAAATTATTTTTATAAAATGGAGTTTATTTTTGAATTCAGAGCATTGATATTATGTTAAGATAAATTTTTGGGAGTTTTCTGTAAAAGTTGAATTTTTAGTGAATAGTAAAAAATACAGTTTTAGGGTTTCGATATGTTTAATGACATCATAACTACGTCATGATGATGTCATGAGATATTTTAAGGGTTGTCTGACCAAAGGTGATGAATTATTTTATGGGGAAACCCATGTGGCCTAACACCATGGGAAATACCATGGGAGAGCCCATGGTTTTGAGAAAACCACTTGTGAGGTGTCCCTTGAAATTATTAAAGTGTCACCTCCCTTTCCTTATAAATACCCACCGTTTCCTCCTTTAGTTTTCACTCCCAAATCTCCCGAAACGAAGCTCTGGTCTCATTACCTCCCAAAGAGTCCTCCCAAGGTGCCCCCAAGCCCTCAAGGTCCCAACCTTTGAGTTTTAAGAGTTACGTTTTAAGGCAAGGGATCTTACCTCTCTCTTTCGTTTCAAGTACTCTCATTTATGTCATTTACTTTAAGATCCATGTTCTTATGCTGAGGATTTTATTTATATTCATCCTAATGTCCTTTTCATGTTAATATTATTAGATACCCCTCTTTCTCTCATCAATTCATTTTAAGAATGTTTAAGTGGCACCGTTAGGCTGCTGAATTTTTGTAAAGGATTCTTTCACCCTTCTCATTTTCAAGTTCTATTTTCACGTCAAGTCTTTCAAGTTACCTTTTTTTATGTTGGGGTATGATATATATATCTATCATACTGATCTTTTATGTTCATATTATGAGAGACCCTATTTGATCTCATCAATTCATTTTTTGAAGTTTTAAGTGACACCGTTAGGCTGCCGAATTTTCATAAGAAAAATCTTATTTTAGTCTTCCTTTCATGTTTTTCATTTCAAATGGTATGTCCTTAAAATTTCATTACCATGTTCATATATCCTCTATATTCCATCCCTATACTATTTTATGGATCATTAATAGTGGGTGACCCATGACCCCTCTCTTTTCAATGTTTTCTAAAACCCTATAACATAGCCGTTATGCTGTAGAATTTTCGTCTCAAAATGTCTCTATCTTTTTCTTAAATTCTTTTATTTTATTAAGTGAATACTCAAAGATCATTATTCTACAGGGGTATTTACATATATATCAAAATTTTCTATTTTAATTCTGGGATTTACATACATGAAACCCTCTTTCCTTTTTCCATGGGTTTAAAGTAACATAAAGATCATGTCTTTAAAGCAGTTTTTAAAACGTTATGATTATGAAATGAAACCCATTTATTTTATTCTATATGACTTATTTATGAAAATTTTTATGATGATATATGTGGATCACATGATAATAAAGGAAAATTTAAGGGTGCTCCCTGATAGCGCTCTAATGCATTGGGTAATGATGTAACCACTAGAGATTACAATTTTAATGATATCTTAATGAAGAACCTTGGTAATTTTCAAATGACACATTGGGGATGGACCTTGGTGATATGTTCATGATTGTATATGTTAAATGTTGTAGACACATATTCAAGTTATTAAATACGTTATTTTTATTATGATATGCCTCATTATTTCTTTCTCATGCCTTAAAGTTCTTTTTCATGACTTTATTGATGTATATCAGGTTCACATGTTAAATGTTTCCCCTTGTTTCCCTTACTGGGCCTTCTGCTCACCCTTTCTTTTGATGTATGTCCCCAGGTTGTGATGCAGTAATGAACCTATGATGAACATAAGGATAAGCCTTTCAAGTGTTTAAGAAGAATTTTTTATGATTTCATGTATTAAGTTCCTGGTTTCCAAGACACTAAACCTTAAAGATCCTCAGTTTTGTATAATGTAATGAAAGTTTATGTGATAAAAAGGTGTGATGTTATACCAACTCCATGTTCAGGAGTGGGGTTAATGACTTCTCATCTAGTAGGGAGAAAGAATAAAGCCAACTGATTAGGATGAGGTGGTGGTCGTGATCATGGTAGTCAGACCACCAACTTACAATGACAACGGGGTAGATCTGCTAAGGGTATCTAGGCTGCATCACAGGGATACAGTTCAAGCCATATGTACACAGTAAAAAAGAACCATAAGGAATAGGATCCTGAAACTTATAATTTCAGAGGTACTATTATAGTATCCTCCACTTTAGCTTCTTGACTTTTTGATACAAGGTCTTCTCATAGATTTATATATGTGCCCATTTTGGAGAGCCTAGGGATTATATTTCAGACCTTTGATGGTGTTTTAATTCTTAATACTCAACTGAGTATTAGAATAGAGGATGTACATCAGTTCATGGAGTGACCCTTGAGATTAGTGTGGGACACTTTATATGGGACCTCTAAGTCCTCGAGATGACTAGTTTTTATATAATTATCAGGATGGACTGATTTTTCTTCTTTCATGCCTTATTTGATTTCTATCAATGATGGGTGAACTTCATATCACCATGGGGTAGAGAGTTTAATCACAAGGGTGAATTAGATGTCCAGGAGAGCCAAGCAGGACTCAAGCATCATGGAATGGGAAGGATGATAAAATAGATTGATATTTTATATCTGGATTGTTAGGGGACATGCCAAACCGATTTCCGTCCAGCGGTTGATCATTTTAGGGATGTCTTCCTAGATGACTTTTTAGGATTACTTATAGTAAGATAGGTAGAGTTCTCTATAGATCTAGTGCTAAGAACTGAACCTGTGTCCATTCCTCATTATAGAATGTATACTACTGAGATGTAAGAGCACAAGAAGCATATAGAGTATTTAGAGGAAAACAGTTTCATCTAACCTAGTACTTCCCCATGCAGTTCTCTGGTTTTTTGTGTGTGAAAAACTCAGAAAGAACCCTTAGGATATGCGTAGATTATTGAAAATTGAACCAGTTGATGGTTAAGAACCAGTATCCTCAACTGTATATATATGATCTCTTCAACTAGCTTCAAGAAGATTGAGTTTTTAAAAGATTTATTTGAGATCTAGTTATCATCAAGTGAGTGTTAGACCTTTATACATACATCGCACAACCTTTCGTAGTAGGTACGGTCTATATGGGTATTTGGTTATGCCCTTCGGTCTCAAAAACTCACTAGAAGTATTCATGTAACTGATGGAGAGATATTTCCATCCTTATCTTTATTTTTTGTGGTGGTTTTTATGGATGATATCTTGGTGTATTCTCATAATCAAAAAAACCATGCCATACATCTTGAGATCATATTGAACTCACTGAGAGATCATTAGTTATATGCTAAGATCACAAAGTACCACTTTTGGATGGATTAGATTCACTTTCTAGGTCACATTATCTCAGAGATAGGAGTATCAGTAGACCCATAGTATATGAGAACTATATTTTACTGGGAGCATCCCAAGAATTTCTTTGAGGTATGGAGTTTATTAGGTCTGGATGGTTATGATATGAATTTAATACAAGGATTCTCACTTTTAACAACACTTATTACATGCTTGAATAATAAGGGTGTGAAGTTTGTATGGTCAAATTTCTATGAGATGACATTTCAGGAGTTGAAAGAGAGATTGACTTCAACATTGATATTGATTTTACCAAATCTAGGAAGGAGTTACACTATTTACTATGATGCATCAGGTATTGGGAAAGGAGAAGTTATTATATAGGAGGATAGAGTCATGACATATGAGTCTTGGAAATTGAGGCCACATGAGAGGAATTACACAATACATGATCTCAAGTTAGCTGCAGTTGTTCATGAATTGCGCTATTGAAGACACTATTTACTAGGAGAGTGTTTTATGGTTAACACATACCACAAAATCCTTAAGTACATATTTACTCAGCATGATAGGAATATATGGTATAAATGGTTGGTTGATCACCATAAGTCTTTTGAATTCGATATTTCCTACATGCCTAGTAAAGGCAATGCAGTAGCCGATGAACTGAGTAGGAGGAATTAGATACAAGAAGTGTAGTAGGCTAGTAGCGAGTGAAAACTTATTGATTTGTTCTCTGAGATGAACTTAGAGGTGCATGAAAATAAGGGGTAGATATTTCTGGCATCCTTATCTATTACCTATACCCTTCTAGATAGAGTGAGGATGAGACAACTATTAGACTCTGAAGGCCTAGTTCTACAGGAGAGTGTGGCATGTGAGGACCCTCCTCCTGGTTGGATTGTAGGAGAGGATGAATTTATCTATTTACATGTCTGTGTATGGGTTTCAAAAGACATGCATGAGGAGATAATGTGTGATTTTCATGCTTCATCTTAGGAAATTCACCATGGTGTCACCAATATATATTTGGATTTACATAATCAATAATGGTTTCTGGGTATAAAAAGAGATGTAGCTAGTTTTTTCATGAGATGTTCCACCTGTCAGTAGGTGAAGGCGAAACACTGATGACTAGAAAAACTTTTATAGTAGCTAACCATTCATAAGTGGAAATTTAATGACGTTGTGATGGATTTTGTGATAGGTTTACCAATGTCACCTTATGGTAATGATGTTGTATGGGTTATTGTTGACAGGATCTTGATGGTTGCACATCTCTTGCTGATCAAGTAAACCTTCAGTGTGGATGAGCTTGGAAGGTTGTATATCTGTGAGATATTACAACTTCATGGGGTACCTCATTCTATCATTTCAGATAGGGACACCCATTTTACTTTACATTTTTGGAAAGATATGTAAAGGGATTTGGGTACACAGGTGATTCTGATCACATCATACCACCCCCAGATGAATGGCCAGTCAGAGCGAACGATACAGGTTCTTAAGGAAATGCTACGGGAATGCGTCTTTTATTTCGGTGTCTATTGGGAGATACATATACCCCTAGTTGAATTATACTACAAAAATAACTTATAGGATACTATTCAGATGTCTCCTTATGAGGATTTTTATGGTAGGCCATGTTGATCACCCTTGTGTTGGTTAGAGGTAGAAGAGGCTTCTATTCTTAGACCTCATCTTGTTCAGGAGACCACATAATTGGTTCAATTGATTCATAAGTGGATGGATAATACGTAGTATTGCCATAAATCATACGCTGATCTCCATAGACAACCTCTAGAGTTAGAGGACAAGGATTGGATTTTCCTACATGTTTCACTAAGTCTGAGACACAAGAGGATCATGAGATAGGGTAAAATTTCACTGAGATAAGTCGATCCGTTTGAGATTCTAGGGAGAGTCGGACCGGTAGCCTATTAGTTACAGTTACCTCAGAAGTATCGGTCCATGCATGGTGTCTTCCAAGTTTCATAGATACAATGTTATTATTCAGACCCATCTCATTCATATCTGCCTAAGGAGGTTGAGTTACAGGTAGATGCATCCTTTGAGGTGCATACTATATATATTTTGGATCATATCATGAAGGTTCTCTAAGATCAGACAATTCTCTGATATGAGTGCTATAGAAGCATGACCATGTGAAGGATGAGACCTGGGAGAAGGAGACCAATATACGATCATAGTGGATAGAGCTGTTCTCAGACATGCTTGACCACCCTTGAGAAGATAATTCAGGGATGAATTTTTTTAATGGGGAAAGTTTGTTAGAACCCAATTCTTCTTTGAGATACATATCCTTTATTTTCAATCAATTCATAGTTTAATTATTTAAATATGGCCTAATGTGAATTCCCTTTGTGGTCATGGATGTTTCAAGGGTGTCTAGGGCTGGTTCAAAGCCCTAAACCTGATATTTTGGGTAGAAATTGCTTGGTTCTTGGTTAGAGTAAAATGTGTGGGCCAGGCCCCAAGGTTTAACAAACCATGCGAGGCTTGGGAAGAGAGCGGGAATATGCCGCACAGTTTCAGACAAACCATGTGAGTTGAGCCGTATGGTCATGCACCTAGGTCTATAATTTGGATAGTTTGGTTTGGAAAGATTTGTGCACAGTTAGTCAAACTACATGGGTAAACTATCTGATGCCCATTATGCTACATCTAACTGTGCATAGTTGGTGCATAGTTTTTCAAACTCTATTCCTAAACTGTGTAACCCCTTAAATTTTGGAGAATTTAATGATTTTAATTAAATTTAAAATATTCTTATAAACCTAATTTAGGTTTTATTCTCCCACACAGTAAGAGAAATATTTGGATGCTCTCCTCCTTGAATAAACCTAGATTTGAGGTAACTCTCCTATCTGAGATCAGAATCAAAGGTCGTTCATCTCATTGGATATATAACAGTGAGATCTCGATCTGTTTTAGCCTTTATCCATTATTTTGGATATCAGTTGCGCTATTTAGGTGAAAGATGATTTGACCTATTATTAGGGTTCTTCATCCATTCTTCAATTTTTTTTCCGATATGAGCCGAACAAGGAGCTGATACTAGATGAGATATCAACTACGGAACTACAATGGGTGGTATCATTCCTTTCTCTTAAATTCGATCTATTTATATATTCCGTTGTGTCTCACACCCATTTTTATGGATATTGCCTTAAAATGAAATTGAATCCTTATATTATGAGGAACATACTTGGAAATTAAAGAGTATTTTTGATGCTTATTATAGGTTTAACACCTTGGAAATGGAACTACCCCTTTGGGTGTGTTTATAATGACCCATACTTTACATACATTTTTAATACTTCAAAAATTGAAGCACACTTATTACAACATATGACAAAACCACAAAGGACCGTATAGGTATAGTGTCTTTAGAAACTGGGAAACATAAACAACTGGTTCATAAATCTTCTACAGTGTCTCCCATTTATTTCATCATATCTAGGGTCCCTTTTAGCATATTCTACTTAATATCCATCTTCCTGACCTGGGGAAAATAAAACATAAAAGGGTGAGCTCAAATGCTCAGCAAGGGCAAATAAAGGAAATAAAAATCATATCATATCTTTTTGAAAATCAAAACCTGCAAAAGAGATCATAATATCTTAACATGGAATAAATCATAGAAGTGAAAATGAGATCCCCATAATCATAACATAAAACTTGAAACTTTGTGGCATGCACACATAATCATGGAAAATCATTTCTTTTTAGTCATGACTCATTGCCAAGACTATCTTAGTGGACAAAGTCCCTTTCTGAACCGAGTTCACTCCTCGTTTCAGTCCTGTATCACTGAACCGAAATAACCTTCCTTTCCAGCCATGTCTATCTCATGAGATATAAAATCTTTACCCAATGCATTGGAGGGAGATATAGGTCCCACCCATCTTATAATGAATCCTTTCTTATGTGTGCCACATAATCATAAAACATACATCATCGCATAACACAAGTAACAAAAATGGGATTCTTGAAACATCATGACATCATAAAATCATATAAGGCAAATGACTTCATAAAAATAATTCCCTCACAACATAATCAAATCAATGTAATTAAAGGGATAAAAACAGAACCCTTTATTATCTTAGATGGAAAATAATTTTGATAAAACACTTGAACTCCATTCTTGAGGAAAATATCCTTTCTTTTTCAAAAACAGTTTTCTTTTCTTAACATGTCATACAATTATAAACTAAAAGAAGTTGATTAAAAATAAACTTGAAAACTTGTAAAGGAAGCTTCTTGGAAATAATGTTTTAAAAATCCATTCATGCCGTATAAGTTAAAAAAAACATTCTTCGTACTTTTGTCGGAAAAGTCAAAAAGTACCTCGTACGGAAAAACGACAAAAGATTCCTTTCATATTCTTTACTAAAAACTCACCTAAGGGTAAAATTGGATTTAAACTATTGCAAATGGATGGAAACAATATTTCATATTGAGGGAACATGGATGTGGATGATAAAATACACCCCAGTAAATACTTACGAATAAACAATCTCGGATAAAAATGAGATTGTGATATTTCCCTTACCTTAGGTCCGATTAGCTTTGTACGTGTCCGAAGCTCCTGTATAATGGTTTAAATAATGTTATTGACTTATTCCAGAATCATACATATTTATATGATATCATATATGGTCATATTATTAGCTTCTTGTTAGTAATATTTCATTGTTACTTGTTACTCGGGTCTTTATAACTTTTTGTTCTTATGCGTGTTTTGTCGAATAAATTCTTATTCTTATCTTTAGGTTATAGATAATTCATTTCCAGAATGGTATTAGTGTATTATATACCATATTCATTCATTCAATTCATTTATATAATCATTACGAAATGAATATCATGTAGAACGAGTCGCATCACATCGTGGAGACGGTATTCCGTACGTACGCACGAGTGATGATATCATTCCTATGATCGTGGAATTGTATTGGAGTATATATATATTATTTCAGTATCAATATTACTTCATAATAATCATATTTAGTTACTCATTACACCATTATACCCATCCTTGTAAGGTGATGGTGGAAAATAGATTACACCACGGCGTGGAGACGGTATTCCGTTCGTACGCACGCGCGGTGATTTCATTTTTCCGTAGGATGGATAGAAGGTGAATTAGGGTTGTTTCATATTTATAATAACATATCAGTATGTAAGTAATACTGATGTTATTACTTTATCATGAAACAACTAAAGAAGAAGAAGTTGAAGAAGAAAGAAATTGAAAAGATCGGTAATGGATATTACCTCTTCTTTGGAACGCCTCTTTGAATCCTCCACTTAAGGAACTAAGATTGGTCTTTGGAGAAGACCAGGACCTCTAGGATTATTATAGGGAAGTGGATAGGAGAAAATGGCAGGGGTTGGCCGAGCTTGAGTGCTCAAATTGGTGTGAGGAGGAGGGGGAGGAGGTGCCCTTTTATAAGGGAGGAGAGGGGCACCTTAGGAATATCTCAAAATATTATTTTATATTAAAGTCAAAATCGGTTTATAATGGTTCCAAAGGGTCTTATTTCGAAGATAAAGTGGGGATTGGTCGAAATACTATCAACCAATAGGATTTAGACAAGTTTAGGGTATTATTTTAACCTTATCAATTAGATTTAACTCTAAGTTAATTAATTTAACTTTTACCGTGTCTTTTTGTTTTCTTTCACTATATGGTTAATACACTTACTATAACATGCCAAACGAACCCCAAATTGTTTATTATTAATATATATATCCTTATCTAAGTCATTTGGCCGAACCTTAGATTTTTAGGAATAAAATAACAATTAATAATATAATATTTGATTTAAAAACTATTTTGTGTCAATTTTGACACTATTTGATATATGATTTTTGTGAAAGTCATAACAGAATTATATGTTCGAACCAAGTTGATTAAATCAATACTAATATATCATAGTAACCTAGAAAATTAGTGGAATTCATAAAAAGTCTCAAATTACATTTATTTTGGTATTTATATTATCAATTTTGTCAATATTTCATTAATAAGATAATTACTGCATCATCTTTGTGTCATAAATAAATTAAATTATTTGATGTCTAAAAATTACAAATAAAATACCATCATGTAGGAAATCTTTTTAGCTTTCTAATGAATATTTACAATCGAATTTATCTTATGTATAACCCTATATTAAAAATGATTTACTTATTAAACTTTGATTTTAACTATTTTAACCCTTCTTTAAATAAATTAATAATAAATGTCCTAATCTAATCCAAGTGGGCCTAAATGGTCATATTTTATTCCTAAGTTTGTTTTTGGTCGAATTACACTTGTACAATAGAATTAGGACATGTGTTAGGGTAATATTAATATCATATTTACCCTTAGTTACCCTATTTACTATTAACCGCGGTAAAAAAAGTAAAAAGTTACTATTCACCAAAAAATTATTTTCATCTCATTGAACCACATTTTAGTCCTTGATATTAACCGTGTCTCTCGGATTTTTGAAATTCCATTCACAGAAGCGGTAAAATTAAGTTTTATGCAAAATTCAGTTTTTAACCTACCACTTAGTGGTTTCACTATTCATCAAAAATTGAAAGTTTTCAGAAAAATACCAAAATTTCACCCTAGGCTAATTTCGATATTCTGAGTCCAAAAATGAAGTCCATTTTGAAAAATAAAATTTATAAAATTTCAAAAAGTGGTTATTACTATTCATAACGGCTAGTTTTAATAGCATATTGTTGTTTAGTGAAACTCGGTATTGCGTACGACGCAAGCTATCGAGGAAGGTCGCGATTGCGTGTAAAGCAAGCCAAGCAAGTGTTGTGTAGAAAAAGATTCCTTTGATGATTTATATAACATAAAAGTCTCGGGTGTTACATTATACCCCCCTTGAAAAGAATTTCGCCCTCGAAATTCGTCACTTTGCAACAAACAAATGATGATACTTCTCCCTCATCATATCCTCAAGCTCCCATGTAGCTTCTTCAAGTTGGTGGTTCCTCCATAAAACTTTCACCAAGCGAGTGGTCTTGTTTCGTAGGACTTTTTTGCTACGATCCAGAATCTCTATCGGCTGTTCTTCATAAGAAAGATCTTGCTCCAGCGGTACAACTTCTGAGCTGAGTACATGTGAAGGATCTGGTATGTACTTTCTCAGGAGAGATACGTGGAACACATCGTGAACTTGAGAGAGATTCGGTGGAAGCGCCAATCGGTAAGCTACCTTCCCAACACGATCCAGTATTTCAAAAGGACCGATATATCTAGGGCTCAACTTCCCCTTCTTTCCAAATCTCATAACCCTCTTCCAGGGAGATATTCGTAAGAACACTTTATCGCCTACTTCAAACTCTAGGTCTTTTCTTCGGTTGTCGGCATAACTTTTCTGTCGACTCTGAGCTGCTCTTATGTGTTGTTGAATAGATCTAACCTTTTCTGCCATTTCATCAACGAGATCAGGTCCTAATAGCTTTCTTTCCCCAACTTCATCCCAGCAAGTTGGAGTCCTGCATTTCTTTCCATAGAGAGCTTCATAAGGAGCCATTTGAATACTGGAGTGAAAGCTATTATTATAAGAAAATTCCACCAAAGGTAGGTGTTGATCCCAACCTCCTTTGAAATCCATAGAGCAAGCTCTCAACATATCTTCTAGGGTTTGAATTGTTCTCTCAGACTGACCGTCTGTCTGGGGATGATAAGCAGTGCTGAAACTCAACTCTGTATCCAGAGTATGCTGAAGACTTCGCCAGAACTTCGAGGTAAATCTCGGATCCCGATCAGATATAATAGAAAGTGGTACTCCATGCAATCTTACCACTTCCTTTACATATATCCTGGCAAGCTGATCTAGAGAGAAATCCTCTCTAATAGGAATGAAGTGTGCAGACTTTGTAAGACGATCAACTATGACCCAGATAGCATTATTGCCTTTGGATGTTTTAGGAAGTCCTGTGACAAAGTCCATAGTGATGTTTTCCCATTTCCATTCGGGTATGGGTAATGGTTGTAACATCCCCTTAGACTTCTGTCTCTCAGCTTTAACTTGTTGACAAACCAAGCATCGAGAGACATATTCAGCAACATCTCTTTTCATGCCATCCCACCAGAAGTACTCTTTTAGGTCCCTATACATCTTCGTGATTCCAGGATGAATAGAGAATGAAGAACTATGAGCCTCATCCAGCAGCTCTTTCTTTAATTCAGGGATGGGAGGAACACAAACCCGATTCCTGAACTTTATTATCCCATCACAATCAAGGTTGAATTCAGGAACATTTCTCACCTTCTTTTGTAACTCAACATCTTCTTTCTGTGCCTCTTTAATCTTCACATGTATAGATGGTTGAACATTCATTTGAGAAAGATAAGATTTTTCCCCTTCCATTATAATTCCAAGATCCATCCTTTGTAAATCCATAAATATTGGATCTTTTGTGATCCTCATCATGGATAAACTAGCATGGTCTTGTCGACTTAATGCATCTGCCACCTTGTTTGCTTTCCCAGGGTGGTAATGGATTGAGCAGTCATAATCCTTAATCAGCTCCAACCATCTTCTTTGACGCATATTCAACTCCTTTTGTGTGAAAATATACTTTAAACTTTTATGATCAGTATAAATATCACACCTTTCACCATAAAGGTAATTCCTCCAAATCTTTAATGCAAAGATTACCGCAGCCAACTCCAAATCATGTGTTGGGTAATTTTGTTCATGGATTTTCAACTGTCGTGAGGCATAAGCTGTCACCATATCATTTTGCATAAGAACACACCCCAATCCCTTCTTGGATGCATCACTGTAGATCACAAACCTTTCTCCACTACAAGGCAGTGTGAGCACAGGTGCACTGGATAACCTTCTTTTCAACTCCTTGAAATTCTCTTCACATTCCTCTGTCCAGACAAACTTAACTCCTTTCCGAGTCAACTTGGTGAGTGGATTAGATAATCGTGAAAAATCTTTTACAAAACGTCGATAATATCCAGCCAAACCAAGAAAACTTCGGATCTCAGTTACTGTTGTTGGTCTTGACCATCTTTCGATAACCTCTGTTTTTGCTGGATCCACAGATATCCCCTCTTTTGAGATTATATGACCCAAAAATGCAACTTTTTGAAGCCAAAATTCACACTTGGTAAATTTGGCATAAAGCTTCTCTTTTCTCAGGGTCTTTAATATAATTCTCAAGTGATCTTCATGCTCTTCCTTGCTCTTTGAATAGACAAGAATATCGTCTATAAAGACTACCACAAATTGATCAAGATAGTCTCTAAAGACTCTATTCATTAGATCCATGAAGATAGCAGGGGCATTAGTAAGACCAAATGGCATCACTATAAATTCATAGTGTCCATACCTTGTACGGAAAGCCGTCTTTGGTATATCCTCCCTTTTGACCCTTAATTGATGATACCCTGAACGAAGATCAATCTTGGAAAAGTATTGAGCTCCGCTTAGTTGGTCAAATAAGTCATCAATGCGTGGGAGAGGATATTTGTTCTTGATAGTGATCTTGTTAAGTTCTCGATAATCAATGCAGAGTCTCATTGATCCATCTTTCTTCTTAACAAATAGAACAGGTGCTCCCCAAGGTGACGCACTAGGGCGTATGAATCCCTTATCAAGATTCTCTTGGAGTTGCTTCTTCAATTCCTGCAACTCAATTGGGGCCATTCTATAAGGTGTCTTTGAAATAGGCAAAGTACCCGGTACGAGTTCTATTGAAAACTCAACTTCACGATTTGGTGGAAGACCTGGTAATTCCTCCGGAAAGACATCATCAAACTCCCTTACAATGGGAATATTCTTAATCGTGAGTTTCTCACCAACCATTTGAGATAAATAACCTTCATTTAGTGGGATCAATACCCATAAGATGGAAGAAATTTCAACTGGAAGGTTATGTTCATCCTTGCATTGGTATACGATCGTAGATTGATCTGGAATATGAAATGTGACTTCCCTTCTTTGGCAATTGATATGAGCTCCATGTAGAGAAAGCCAATCCATGCCAAGAATCACATCAAATTCCACTAAAGGAAGGATCACAAGATTTGCAGGAAGCACTTTCCCACAAACTTCGATTGGAGAAGAATTATAAACTTTTGATGCGATTGATGTGCCATTAGGTGTTGTCACGGCTAACTCAACATCTAATTGTTGAGGTAATACGGTGATACCCTTAGAAAATTCTTTAGAAATAAAAGAGTGGGTGGATCCAGAATCAAATAAAACATTTGCTACTTTAGAGTGGATGGTAAGTGTACCTTTCACCACATCGTTATCGTACTCCACATCGCTGATAGAAATTGCATGTGACTTTCCTTTGTCTTTAGCCTTAAGATTTTGTTGACGTAGACCATCATCATCAACCCTTGGATTTGGGCATTGATTGGCATAATGCCCCATCTCCTTGCACTTGAAACATTGAAGTGTAGTAGGTTCATTCTGTGTATCCCTTCCTTTGTTTGCATCATTAGACATCTTCTTCCCATTATCACGGCATTCAAATGCCCGATGACCTTCCTTTCCACATTTAAAACATTTACTTGTCCCTTTAAGACAACTCCCTCTATGTTTCTTTCCACACTTTGAGCATAATGGAAAGTTCATCTTCTTTTCAGTGTGCTCTTTAGAGTTTCCTTTGAATTCCATCTTCCTCTTCTTATCAAACCCATGTGACTGATGGGTTACTCCAATCTCCATCTTGACTTTGAGAGCACATCGAACGATTTCCTCGTAGCTATTGAAGTCTCTTATGGCTAACGCCCTTTGAAGACTTGGTTTTAAGCCACTAAAGAATCGATCGATCTTACTCTCAGGTTGGATAATAATACCAGAAGCGTACCTTGCAAGTCTTGTAAAATTTGCTTCATAGGTACTAATAGATTCATCATCCCTTTGCTTCAGTTCAAGGAACTCTTTCTCCATCTTTGTTCGGAGAATATGAGGGAAGTACTTATTGAAAAATAAGTTCTTGAACTCGTCCCATTCCATAGACTCAATTTCATCCCTTTGCCTCGTATTCTTAACAAGATTCCACCATTGATCCGCATCTCCTTCCAAACGATACACTGCTAGGATGACTTTATCATGCTCAGAACATTGAAGAACTGAAAATATCTTTTCAGTAGTACTAATCCATTGTTCAGAAACTAATGGATCAGTAGACCCGCTGAAAGATGGTGGACGCTGCCTCATGAAGGATTCAACAGAATGTTGCTCCCTCCTTTGTTCGTTTGGAAATCCTGCATGATTCATAGCTTGAGAAAGTTGTGTGAGCATGGCTACAAGATTTTGCCTTCTAGCTCCCATATCGTTTGGTTGCTCAGGGGGACAATCATTTCATTGCCCATCGCATTCCGCATTAACACGGTTCCTTCGGGTTCCAGCCATTAACTAAAACCAAGAAGAATAGTGTGAGCAACACTAATTATAATAGGAAACCACATAATTCAGGAATAAAATTTTCATGCTTAAGGTCTTATCCTAGGTTATTCAAGGCCATTTCTAAAACACTAAGATTGTGTTCTATGCTTAGACTTATCCTTAGGGTTCTTACTAAGGCTTTCACATCCTAGTTTCCAAAGGTTGACTATACCTTTCCTCTGATACCAACTATAACGACCCATACTTTACATACATTTTTAATACTTCAAAAATTGAAGCACACTTATTACAACATATGACAAAACCACAAAGGACCGTATAGGTATAGTGTCTTTAGAAACTGGGAAACATAAACAACTGGTTCATAAATCTTCTACAGTGTCTCCCATTTATTTCATCATATCTAGGGTCCCTTTTAGCATATTCTACTTAATATCCATCTTCCTGACCTGGGGAAAAGAAAACATAAAAGGGTGAGCTCAAATGCTCAGCAAGGGCAAATAAAGGAAATAAAAATCATATCATATCTTTTTGAAAATCAAAACCCGCAAAAGAGATCATAATATCTTAACATGGAATAAATCATAGAAGTGAAAATGAGATCCCCATAATCATAACATAAAACTTGAAACTTTGTGGCATGCACACATAATCATGGAAAATCATTTCTTGTTAGTCATGACTCATTGCCAAGACTATCTTAGTGGACAAAGTCCCTTTCTGAACCGAGTTCACTCCTCGTTTCAGTCCTGTATCACTGAACCGAAATAACCTTCCGTTCCAGCCATGTCTATCTCATGAGATATAAAATCTTTACCCAATGCATTGGAGGGAGATATAGGTCCCACCCATCTTATAATGAATCCTTTCTTATGTGTGCCACATAATCATAAAACATACATCATCGCATAACACATGTAACAAAAATGGGATTCTTGAAACATCATGACATCATAAAATCATATAAGGCAAATGACTTCATAAAAATAATTCCCTCACAACATAATCAAATCAATGTAATTAAAGGGATAAAAACAGAACCCTTTATTATCTTAGATGGAAAATAATTTTGATAAAACACTTGAACTCCATTCTTGAGGAAAATATCCTTTCTTTTTCAAAAACAGTTTTCTTTTCTTAACATGTCATACAATTATAAACTAAAAGAAGTTGATTAAAAATAAACTTGAAAACTTGTAAAGTAAGCTTCTTGGAAATAATGTTTTAAAAATCCATTCATGCCGTATAAGTTAAAAAAAACATTCTTCGTACTTTTGTCGGAAAAGTCAAAAAGTACCTCGTACGGAAAAACGACAAAAGATTCCTTTCATATTCTTTACTAAAAACTCACCTAAGGGTAAAATTGGATTTAAACTATTGCAAATGGATGGAAACAATATTTCATATTGAGGGAACATGGATGTGGATGATAAAATACACCCCAGTAAATACTTACGAATAAACAATCTCGGATAAAAATGAGATTGTGATATTTCCCTTACCTTAGGTCCTATTAGCTTTGTACGTGTCCGAAGCTCCTGTATAATGGTTTAAATAATGTTATTGACTTATTACAGAATCATACATATTTATATGATATCATATATGGTCATATTATTAGCTTCTTGTTAGTAATATTTCATTGTTACTTGTTACTCGGGTCTTTATAACTTTTTGTTCTTATGCGTGTTTTGTCGAATAAATTCTTATTCTTATCTTTAGGTTATAGATAATTCATTTCCAGAATGGTATTAGTGTATTATATACCATATTCATTCATTCAATTCATTTATATAATCATTACGAAATGAAGATCATGTAGAACGAGTCGCATCACATCGTGGAGACGGTATTCCGTACGTACGCACGAGTGATGATATCATTCCTATGATCGTGGAATTGTATTGGAGTATATATATATTATTTCAGTATCAATATTACTTCATAATAATCATATTTAGTTACTCATTACACCATTATACCCATCCTTGTAAGGTGATGGTGGAAAATAGATTACACCACGGCGTGGAGACGGTATTCCGTTCGTACGCACGCGCGGTGATTTCATTTTTCCGTAGGATGGATAGAAGGTGAATTAGGGTTGTTTCATATTTATAATAACATATCAGTATGTAAGTAATACTGATGTTATTACTTTATCATGAAACAACTAAATAAGAAGAAGTTGAAGAAGAAAGAAATTGAAAAGATCGGTAATGGATATTACCTCTTCTTTGGAACGCCTCTTTGAATCCTCCACTTAAGGAACTAAGATTGGTCTTTGGAGAAGACCAGGACCTCTAGGATTATTCTAGGGAAGTGGAGAGGAGAAAATGTCAGGGGTTGGCCGAGATTGAGTGCTCAAATTGGTGTGAGGAGGAGGGGGAGGAGGTGCCCTTTTATAAGGGAGGAGAGGGGCACCTTAGGAATATCTCAAAATATTATTTTATATTAAAGTCAAAATCGGTTTATAATGGTTCCAAAGGGTCTTATTTCGAAGCTAAAGTGGGGATGGGTCGAAATCCTATCAACCAATAGGATTTAGACAAGTTTAGGGTATTATTTTAACCTTATCAATTAGATTTAACTCTAAGTTAATTAATTTAACTTTTACCGTGTCTTTTTGTTTTCTTTCACTATATGGTTAATACACTTACTATAACATGCCAAACGAACCCCAAATTGTTTATTATTAATATATATATCCTTATCTAAGTCATTTGGCCTAACCTTATATTTTTAGGAATAAAATAACAATTAATAATATAATATTTGATTTAAAAACTATTTTGTGTCAATTTTGACACTATTTGATATATGATTTTTGTGAAAGTCATAACAGAATTATATGTTCGAACCAAGTTGATTAAATCAATACTAATATATCATAGTAACCTAGAAAATTAGTGGAATTCATAAAAAGTCTCAAATTACATTTATTTTGGTATTTATATTATCAATTTTGTCAATATTTCATTAATAAGATAATTACTGCATCATCTTTGTGTCATAAATAAATTAAATTATTTGATGTCTAAAAATTACAAATAAAATACCACCATGTAGGAAATCTTTTTAGCTTTCTAATGAATATTTACAATCGAATTTATCTTATGTATAACCCTATATTAAAAATGATTTACTTATTAAACTTTGATTTTAACTATTTTAACCCTTCTTTAAATAAATTAATAATAAATGTCCTAATCTAATCCAAGTGGGCCTAAATGGTCATATTTTATTCCTAAGTTTGTTTTTGGTCGAATTAAACTTGTCCAATAGAATTAGGACATGTGTTAGGGTAATATTAATATCATATTTACCCTTAGTTACCCTATTTACTATTAACCGCGGTAAAAAAAGTAAAAAGTTACTATTCACCAAAAAATTATTTTCATCTCATTGAACCACATTTTAGTCCTTGATATTAACCGTGTCTCTCGGATTTTTGAAATTCCATTCACAGAAGTGGTAAAATTAAGTTTTATGCAAAATTCAGTTTTTAACCTACCACTTAGTGGTTTCACTATTCATCAAAAATTGAAAGTTTTCAGAAAAATACCAAAATTTCACCCTAGGCTAATTTCGATATTCTGAGTCCAAAAATGAAGTCCATTTTGAAAAATAAAATTTATAAAATTTCAAAAAGTGGTTATTACTATTCATAACGGCTAGTTTTAATAGCATATTGTTGTTTAGTGAAACTCGGTATTGCGTATGACGCAAGCTATCGAGGAAGGTCGCGATTGCGTGTAAAGCAAGCCAAGCAAGTGTTGTGTAGAAAAAGATTCCTTTGATGATTTATATAACATAAAAGTCTCGGGTGTTACAGTGTTGAATATTTTATTTAAACAACCATGGGTGGCCCTTGGAAATGGATTCCTTTGGATGTGCCTACTTTACCCCTTGCCTTGTATTGTGAGTTATGATTTGAAATTTTAAATACATTAATGAATTGAAATATGAAATGATTAATGGGAAGGGATGAATTGAACATGACCCTTTCCCCATTTCCTTTTAATGGATTTTATGTGCATGTGATGCTTGATATAGTAAATTTCCCATGTGAGTTAAGGGATGTCTTATTATGTCATTGATTTTTTATCATGAATTTATCTTTGTATGGTTATTCACATGTGAGATAGAATAAAACCATTCCATGTAATAGTTTATTTAATCTTGAAAAGGTTGTTATAAAGATTTTCCCATGTGAGTAATTGTGAGCCAACCCTTCTAGGATTGGATAATGACTTGGAACCCCTCTCGAGGTGAGTTATAAATGATATGATCTTGGTTTTGACATTGAAATCATTAATTGAATTGATTAAATGATTATATGCCTTGTGTGACACATGGATTCATATGAAAATTCCATGGATGGACTTAATTAGCTTGAAACTTGCTTATGCCTGAGTGATACTTGGACTCTCTTGAGGACTTCCAATGACGGACTCTAAGTCTTGAATATTATATGCCAAGTGACACTTGGAATTAGAATGGATTTATAAGGATGGACTCAAAGGGAATTGAAATTACATGCCATGGGTGATACTTGGGCTCCCTCAGTGGACCACCAAAAATGGACTCATTTGGAAGTGGTGTTATACCATACCTAGAGAGATACCTAGGTTCTGGAGAGGTTTGACAAGGAATCGTAGGGTGATGGTTCATATTACACCTAGAGTGGAACTTGGAATCAAACATAGGAATTCCATGGACGAGCTCATGCTCATGAATGAATAATGAATGAAATGACTGTTTTGACGCGTCTTCTAAGCCAAAACACAAGCTTGGATTCAGTCTCGACTTAAAATTTATAGATGGCCTGTTTAGAAATCCTTGGTTACATGTACTTATAGGGAAAACTAGGATTTATTCCAGGTTCCAAGACTTTATGATTAAATTAACTAGTTAGTTAAATGAGAATGTTATAAATGATACAAGCTTGACTGTTAAATCAGAGACATACCTTGTAAATGAAACTGATTAAAATAAATAGATTATAAATGAGAACCTAGTTTATAGGATGTTTACTTTTAAGTGCTTCCTTACATATTATACTATTTTCTTTACTCTATTTATTATATATAATCACTGAATAATTGGAACAAAACTTGTGTGGTTGCCTATTGGGATTTAGTCTCACACCCTATCTGGGCCACCTTTGCGTACCCAAACAGATTATATGATTGCAGGTGTTAATAAGGGAAAGTTACCTACCATAGGTACTTGATTGTTTCCTAGGAGAAGGGGATCATGGGACCAATATAAGGCTTGTAATGATACTGAGATATTTTTTCCTTTTTGTACTTTTTCATATGTATTGTACATCTTCCATATATACCTGTTTTGACTACTTTATTAGATACATATGAAATGTATCATTATTTTGAATATGAGCAGTCCTATGGATTTTTTTATATATCATTATTCTACTATTTAATTATGGTCTGGTTATTATACTACTTCCTCTACTTGTATCTTATTGTTATCCTCTACGCTAAACTCTAGTAATGATGTCATAGTCTCCCCATAGACACACCTAGGACCTCACTGCTAGTTGGAAGCCTCTATATTTGTGGAGATGTGCTTGAGGCCATATAAACCATCAGGATTAGGGAAACTTTTAGTGGAATATAGGTCCAAGACTTTACAATTTCCACCCAAGGAGCTAAAACATGACAATTTTATGATTGAAAATAAATAAATAGGAGAATAAATGAATCATCTACCTCAAAGGTGTCAAATTTATTCTCACATGAACAGACCAACATTGCATATCCTATTCACCTCTCCTACAAGAAGTTTCATCCCTCAAAGGACACTTTGGAACAACTTTCCTAAAAAACAACCAAGAAAATTATATTATAATAATGGAGAGAAACTTACATCACATGGGAATAAGAAGTGGGAGGATCCAGATCAAATAACCATGAGAAAAGAGATAGAACATACCTTGTATCACCATATATCTAAGACATAATTCCAATAATTGATCCTTGTTGAAGGAATCCCAATAAGGATGAAGGGAGTGCCACTTTTCTCCTAAAATTTGATAGGAAGGCCGTAGGGTTTGAGAAAACTCAAGGCCCTTCAATTTATACATATGTATTACATAGTGTATTTATATGGTGTGAAACCCTTTCACATAATGTAAATGTTGAGATTTATGTTCCACCAAAAAATGCATCACCTCATATAATTTAACCTCAAATGTTTACACATCATGAGGCATCCCATGAACCAGCCTTACACAAGCTATGAAAGGATTCTAGGCCATGATATGGATCTCATCAAAGTCTTGAACTGCAAATTCATGACTTGAAATATTTACATATCATGAATTATCCCTGCTCCCATATTTCAGTAGCTGGACACCTCTAGATCCATTCCAGGCCACCTCCAAGCACCAAGAGCTTTGGAAACTCACAAAGGGTTTGAATACATGGATATAGGCCCTTACATGAATGATATTGAGATGACCAACCAATGTATGATTGAAAATTCATGGTGTTTTTTTATACGTGGTGATATAATTTGTAATAATTTCATTTTATTTTTCTTATAGATGAATTTCATGTTATCCCACTCTCTAAGTATGTAAGGACTTGAATGTATATGTAAAAATGTTACGTATCCCAAACCCCTAGAGTCCCTCACTTGCATGTGAGTAACTTTGTAAAAAAGGCATTTGATAAGAGGAATTTCTGCTTGATGCTATATTTTTACACTAGGACTGAATAAAGACTGATGGTTTCTGAAATATAAGATATTAGATTCTCCAAGAGTTCCCCATAGGTTTTAGATGGTTTATCAAATAATGATAAACCCAT
This sequence comes from Viscum album, assembly GCA_963277665.1. Classification (NCBI taxonomy): domain Eukaryota; kingdom Viridiplantae; phylum Streptophyta; class Magnoliopsida; order Santalales; family Viscaceae; genus Viscum; species Viscum album. The sequence goes on along the minus strand of OY728165.1, from coordinate 1,750,026,536 downwards.
CTGTAGAAAAAGTCTCAAGATCAAGTCATAGTTATTTAATCATAACCAATTAAAACATGTTAAACATTTTATGATGTAGTATATAATTTTTGAATAAAAAAATTTGTATGTAATCATGTCTACGTTAATATACTAAAATAGTGAGGTAATTTTTAATGATAAAGGTTTTAACTATAGTTTTCTACCTACAAGAGTGAAAAATCTTCATGGATGTGTTATATTGGATAAAGTTCATATAAATATTCATAGTCCCTTAAAATTGAGGGCGGATCAAATAATTACTTCAATTACATATCAAAATCTTCAATATGTTTAATATATATGGAATAATGAGTATTCTATCCTCGACAAAGAGGATTGTTTGGAGGTATCATCATTGTTCAGGAAATAGTTCCGTAATGGTTTAATGGAACTATATGTGGCTACTTATGTTATTGATGAGGTACGACCTACTACTAAAAAACCATGTTATGGGAGATATATTGAAGTAATCCCTTCACAAAATTCTCATTCATTTTATAATCATATGACTCTGGTAATAGATAAAAATTATGAATAATATGATCAAAATATGGAAATAACTACAGGGGACATACCCATTGATACTCTTGATTTAATTAATGAGATTATATCTGATGAGGAAGTATCTTATAATGAAGAAATATATGATGTATGTGAGGATGATATAGAGAATAGACCTTCTAAGGTTCCTTTGATGAACATAAAACAAACAGTTAATGGTAATCATCCTATATTATTTACTTCCTTAGTCAAGTGAATGTCATGAGAATAACATTTTGATTGGGATGTCATTACACCCACTACTGAATTCCCTATCATTATAGGTAACACACCTGCATCAACTGATAACAAAATATATGTTAGAAAGGAGTTTAGAAGTAAAAGTGCATTGAAAAATGTGCTAAAGTAATATCACATAGAATGACATTTTTCATTTGTGCTTGATGATTACAAGAAGGAAAAATAACTCATTTAGTGTGGAAAATACAGGCCAGAATGTAAATTTTGAATGTAGAAATATATAATAATTTTTTTTCATGTTGGAAGATAACTAATTTTGAAGGCCCAAATACTCATGTACGTCCAATCTTTTCATGATATCACCATTCAATTGATGTAGAGTTTATATCGACTGTTATTATAGAGATGATACGAATGTGTCAGGAATTTCCTGTGTCCCTTGTTTATAAATGAATACAAAATTTGTTCAAATATAAGATATCCTACAAAAAATCTTAGAATGAAAAAATAATTTGTGAAAGTATACGGTGATTGGGATTCATCATATGTAGTGTTTCTATAACTAATAGGATTGTTTATTTCAATAATCAGGTTATTTATAATTTGGAAACCATTGAGTACGTCTCCCTATATCACTAAGTTGATCAAACAAAGGTGAAGTTTCATAGGCTATTTTGGGAATTCAGGTCATGTATCACTACTTTTACTTACTATAAAAAATTCACTCAAGTTACTAGAACTTTTCTTTATAAAAATTATAAAGGTGTCCTACTTATTGCATCCACACAAGATGGTAATATTTGTCCTCTACAACTTGCATTTTTTATTTTTGAAATAGAGAATTTTGAGTCATGGTGTTGTTTTTGTCCTGTATACCCATTCATATTACACAAATCTAGGGAGCATGTCTAATATCTCATCACTATTGAGAAATTATAGAGGTTTTTTAGTTGTTCTGGTATTTCATTGTGAGAAACAAATTCTTTTCATTGAAATTTCATTAGATATATTTTTAGTTATGTGTATAATAATTTTAGATATGAGGAAATATAAAATGCGATCATCAAGTTGGGTATGTTTTATTAAATATATATTTATTGGAAAAAAATTAATATCATTTCAAATAAAATTTTATCTTCTTGTTTTAGCATATGATCCCCAATAAGGAATGTTAGATCAATTAGTTAAATAAATTTCAAGAGATAATCAATATGTATATGATAATATGATATAGATTTCAATGGACAAATGGTCATTATCATATGATGGTGGAGGAGATATGACCATATGAACACTAATATTATAGAGTGCATAAATGGGGTCTTCAAGGGTGTGTGTAAACTAATGACCACAGGTTTAGTAAAGGAGAAATTTTATATATGTGTTAAGTACTTAGTTGAATGGTCCTAACATACCAATAAGTGGATGCAACATGGAATGTATTTTGGTCAAAATTTCCCAAGAGATATTGATAATACACCACAGGACGCATCATTATTTTATGTTTGAACCTTTTACTAGGTTGGGAGCTGATTTCAGGTTAGAGAGTCCTATGACCCACTCATAGGAAATAATATTCAAGTGATGGTGGTCATATTGGAAAGAATGTATTGTGATTGTAGTTCTTTCTAGGAATTAAGATATCCCTGTGCACATTCTATTGTATCTTATTCATCAATAAATATATAATGGTAACCTTATGTTGACTCCATGTATCACATGATCACTCTAGTTGATTGTTATAGTGCACCTTGGATGCCTGTTGGTGATTTTCATACTGTTACATTTCCAACTGTTCAACTGAATGTGGTCCCTGATATTATTAGGTTTCATATTATGAAATTTTCATTTATGGATTCTTTCATTATTAACTTTTTCATTTATGGATGTTAAATTTCTAGTTTTAATAAAAAGTAACTTTGTGATATTTCATACTTTTACCTTTCCTACATATTAGATGACTATGGTGCCTAATATCACCATGTTTTTCCCTCAAGGATGACCAAAGTCTACTCATTTCAGAAATGAGATGGACTAGCCTTGAGAATGGGGATCGAGACTAAAATGAAAAATTTTTCATGAAAAATGGCATACTCATAAAATAATTCCCCAAGTGATAGGAAAGGGATTCACTTCATAATATCCAAGATCAATTTTTTTTCTATTTTATTATGACCATGTACATTTTTTCCATATATAGAATTTTTCATTTATGGATATTTTTATTTATGACTTGTTTCATTTCTTGCTTATTTCATCTCTAGATTGTTTCATTTCTTGTTTCAATCAGAATGAATTTGCGATATTTCAACTATTAATAAATAAAGAAGACAACAAAAATGAATAAAAAAAGGTTCAAACTTAAAATGAATTATCTTTAAATCTGTCAATGAAATCACATGGTTGGTTGAATATATCATGTAGCTACTTGTACTATGTGGTATTTTTTATCATGGTTGATATACATAAAATTATTTAGAAATAAATTAAACATTATTGAAGATCATTAAAAAAAAATTATGAACTAATCCAACAACATCAGCCATATTTATTTTACCTCATTTTTTATAATAATACTTAATTATGAATGCTAATTATCTACCTCATTTTTTATTCTGGTAGTTGTTTAAAAATATTTTACAAATTTTATTGAATTAAATATAAAAATTAACAATGATATCATATGTAGAGATGGTGGGCCCTCCATTATTCACATTCTAGGATAGAAATGTTTCACGATTAGTTTTAGAGGGACTTCTGGTTCTTACTTCGAGTGTATAGAGGTATCATTATTTCCATCATGTTTAACCACCTCATACCATCATACCTCATATTCATCATGATGGATTCTATAGAATGGAGATCCATGACTTAAAATTCATTGATCATTATATCACTATTTTCTTAATAAAGATTTTGAGGCTAACAACACCTACTTTTCATTTTACATAGGGATAAATTTATATTAATCTAGAGGATGTATCAATTATATTGGGCAGCTCCATTGATGGTGTGGCTATGACAGACTAAGTTGGTGTATATTATTTTGATCTAGTTCATAGACTATTGCACATTGAGGTTTGGGATGATGGATGGTCCTATAATGGCCCAAACCTTATAGCCCGTTACATTGTGGTAAATCTGGTGGTTGAGATTTCTTGATAAGTATAGTGGTTTTGTGAGAAGGAAGGGAGGATTTTTGAGGTGTTTTATAGTAAAATTGGAGTTTTAGGGGATGATAGAAAATTATGATGGTAGGTTATTCTAATGGTAGGTCATTTCCTACAGTGGTTTATTCTGATGGTAGGTCATTTTGATGGTGATTCATTTTTGATGGCGGTTCATTCTGGCAGTAGGTCATTCTGATGGGGGTAATTTCTAATGGTGGGTCATTCTGGTGGTAGGCCATTCTGATGGTATACAGTGGTTCATTTATAGTGGTAGGTCATTTCGATGGTGAGTTATTCTGGTAGTGAGTTATCATAGTGGTAGTCCATTCTAACAATGAGGCATTTTTTACAGTAGGTAATTATGGTGGTGAGTCATTCTGGCGGTAGGTCAGTCTTGCGGTGACTCACTGATGGTGACTCCATGGCGATGAATCATGAATAGTGTTTCTAGTTTTTCTAAAATTTACAGATTTTCCATTTTGATGTCTTTTATAATGAAAAATGGATTTAATGCCTTAATTATGGGGTTTAAAGCTATTTCAATAGTGATTAATCATAACTTCAATTTATAAAATTTTATAGACCTTTTAAATGTTTAAAACACATGGATTTAATGATATCTAACCTTAATGGCCAATTAAAACCATATCTAATCCCAATGGTTTATAATCAAATCCTTAAAAATAGAATTTGTTCCTTAATTATTTTGGACTTACTTTCTATTGAGACAGAAGATTCCAAATTTGTATTCCCTTGGAGTCGCGGATCCCTATTACTGTAGTTATTTTGAGTTCCCCCAAAAAGGTTTCCTCTTGTATGATCACCCCTTTTTTCTGGTGTAGCAAGTTGGTCTAAGGATCCTTTGTTCCAGGTTGGAATTCCTTCATTTCTCTTTATGTGTATCATAAAGGATGGGATTATTATTGTTATCTCTTGTGAAGATGGTTTCATCTAGAATAAGAAAGATAAAAGAATTTATTTAAATTAAATCAAAATGGATATGTCAATGTGAAGAGTGATCTTACATATTTGTGGTTATTGTTTTGATATTTTGAATTTTATGGGATTAATGAAGGCCGAAAATCTTGGCCTTTGGGGGTCCTTTCTTGTGCTTTTATGATGTAAAATGTGGAATGCATTTTATGGATTGTTGAAAAAAATTAATCCATAATTGGATAATCATATATATTTGGGTAATGAATTGTAAGCCCTAAGATCATATGGCTCATGTGATAACACCCATAAATAAATAGGTGGAATTGAACGAAATCCCCTATAACTAATTTGGAAAATGTTTTCATATGTTCTATGATATGTTTGTGGATATTATTGTATATTTTTGTTTGTATATGATGATGTGATGCATGAGCAGTAGATTTATTGTGTTGGGTGTGGGGGCAGTGGATGTGATATGCAATGGGGATACGATAGTGGTTGTAGTGTGGTTATGCATTAGAGTTGTGATGGTGATTCTGGTGAAGTTGTGAAGAGGGGTTGTGAAAGTGTATGTGGTTATAAAATGATGTGGATGTGGCAGTGAGGCTGTGGTGCTATTATTGTTCAGTGTGGTTGGTTTTTTCCTTTTTAACTAAGTAAAAATGGAATTAAATGCATGATAATGATTTCAAATGGGCATTTTTAATGAGTGAATTGATGAAGGGATGTTTGGTTTTAACAGTTAATATTTATATACAAACTAATGAGATGGAAATATGCAATAAGGTGTCTACCTAAATGAAATGGTATGCTAATGAATGTTGAATAAATAAATCAAAGTATTAGTTAAACTAGATTTTTTTAATAAATAGAGACACTAGAAAATATCTTAAAGAATGAAATATAAATTATTTATTGTGCTTTGTTTTTGTGATTTTATGCATTTATAGGTGGAAGTAATTTTGTTTATTCTATGAGATGTTTAGTTATTTTTTTAAAACCATAGGATGGGATTGTGTGTTGTGACTCTCTCTATATGTATATACCCTGTATATTTTTGTTATTCTATATGCACCCCTCCCTCATCAAGGACTATTTTCTAAAACCTATATAGTCTTGTGGGGGGTGTTTTTCCCAACATCCTAGTGGGAGGATGGATAGATGGCTAGCCACTCATCCCCGCTCCCTCTTATAGGTATTGGTGATATGCATGGGATGTGTTGTCTAGAAGTAAAATGTTCTACTATTTACACGTGATGTGATGAGTATGTGATGGAACACGTGTTTTTGGGTGAGATGTGGTGAGATAGATTATTGTGGGGGTCGTACGTCATATGAGGAGGGCATGAGGTTGATGTCCTTCATGATCATGATATCCTACTGCCCTGGTTATGAGATGTGATGTGTTGACCCAGGTGTCAGTGGTCTAGATGTGATATGATGTGATGTTATTCGGAAGAGGTGGGAGTTCCAGGACGTAAGATGTTGGGGTGTGAGAGTGGAAAATCTATAGGAAATTTGTGTGGGGTACCCTATCATCGATGTGATTCATATTATATTTTTATACTTGAATGAGTTATTTGTTGAGTCAACCGTGGTGAGGATGTGTTTGGTTAGTATACTTTTTATAGGTTCTATTTGGTTATGCTGTTTTTCTCACAAGTGCATTAGTATGATCTTTTCACATGTGCATGAGAGACTTTGGTTTTCCTACTGAGTATACTTGTATGCTCACCCTATGTATATAAAACTATTTTTAGGTTTCCAAGAGAAAATTGTGGACCGTGATGGATATTTATTACTCAGAACTTTGGGAGTTGTTTCTGTGTTACCACCTTAGCTTTTATTTGGGATTTTATTTTTTGAGTCTTTTATCTATATCTAGTTTACTTATACATGAATTGTGGGATGATTTTGGGTTATTTATATTATGTTATAGAGTTTTTTACAATTGATTCATTCTATCTCCCAATCTTGTTTTCTTATAAAGATTAATGTCTTCCATATTGTGAGATTTTTATAGTCTCGATGTTAGTCGCCAACCCGGGGCCTACTGAAGGTGATACTTAGGGGTTATTACCTCCCTTTATTCATCTCTGGCCTAGGAGGGGTACCTTTAGAGAAAGTGGGTCATTAATGAGTGGTATCAAAGGTGATGGTTGAGAGATAAGATGGATTTTAGAGTTATTCATGATGAAGATTTCAATGGTTGGTATGGAAATGTTTCCAGTTGAACTTGGTGCATGAAATATGCCTGAAAGAACAACTAGGACACATGATTTTAGGGCCCCCCATGATCTGGTTCCAGGAATCTAATCACACTGAATGACCAAGTTAGGTGGAACCAATTTCAAGGTATAGGCATATAAGAGGTACATGCATCATGATTGATTGTTTTTGTGATTGAATGAGGTGGTTTTGGGATATGAAATAATTTAATTAAAAAAATCATGGAATTTTATCTACTTTTAAAATAAATTTTCCATATTATAGTTACTAATAAACTATTATTTTTTGCTGAATTAATCATATAACATGAAATTAATGAGTAAATTAAAGGTTAAATGGCCTGAGATATTTGTTTAAAACCTTTTTTGAGGATTGAATGCGTTGTGTCATTTATTGTTATAGCATGATTCTTAATTAATTGAATTTTGTTTCCTTTCCTAAAATATATAACATTACATTATATTTTTCTAATGCTTGAAATTTTTAAAGAATCATGATTTGTGTATTTTTTTGTGAATAACTGTTTAATATTGAAAACCATTACGAAGCATGTTACCTCAAGTATATTTCATAATGTCAAGATTAAATGAATTAATTTGTAACCATTCATAGAATTATTTTGGTTCCCATGTGAGGTAATATACCATGTGTTTCTTACCATTAATAATTTATTATATGCATGTATCATGAAATTGTTGTTAAACTTGGTTTTGGAAATTTAAATTCTAAAATTTCTGAAAAATAACCATCTTAATTATTGATAATTCCTTTGAATTTAGAGACCCTTGACAAGAATAAATTGTTCCTTATTTTTGAATGTTTTCAGTTCTGTAATATTAATATAATCATATGGTGTGAGCTTGTGTTAGGTTGAAATTCTTATGAAATTTATTTCTAAATGTTGTAAAATTATAAGAATACTTTGCGGTAACTTTTTGAGACTTAAAAATGTTTAAATTATTAAACTTGTTATTTTATGACTAATAATAATTTTATGATTGAAATAACCTTTCCTCACATATTAAGTCATGAGTAGTTTGTTCTGGTAAGCATGACTAAAGTTGAAATCATTTTCTTTGTAACTAGGGAAATTATAGTATGTGAGACTTATGCATGTAGCATGTTTAATATGTTGTATTTAAATATGGAATTAGAATCATTTTAACCTTATTTAAATATATAATAATGTTTTATTAAGCATTGAAATTATTAAATAATGATTAGTTCAATCATGATAATGCATGAAATATATAAATGTAACATGTGAAGATTTAATTTCCTAGTCAAAAAGTATGTTTTGTTTTGATGATTATAAAAGAATGTTGTGTATATAATGGGATATTTTGGTTATTCACAAGAACCTAGCATGTAAAAATTTTCAAATGGAGTTTTAAATGCAGAGTATTGTTTATGGTTTCATTGCTATTGTTGTGTTGAAGTGTTGATATGTGTTGATGAAAATAATGGTTGTTAGAAACCTTTATTGCGTAATGATTGTTATGAATTATGAGACCCTTGATGTGAATGCATGATTAATATCACCATGAATTAAAAGTATAATAACTTGTATATAGTCAATGAACTATTTTCCCATGGATAATTTTAAATTGTGTGAGAATAGACATGCTAGATAATGAGGTGAAGTAATGTAATCACCTGGATAATTGTGGAGGCCAGAATGCATTGTTTTCATGTGTGGTTGTTCTTGTTGTGTTTCCTTGTGTGATGTGTGATTAAAAAAATTCAAGTATACAAGGATGAGGAAAAATGATCCCCAATCGAGATGTGTTATACTTTGATGCAATTAAAACTGTGCGGGTGAGTCAATGACACCCAAAGTGGATAATATATTGACATGGGAGATGAAATTCATTGATTTGTGTGATTGGGACCTTGATGTGCGATGATAGTGGTGATTTTTGTTTGGGGGAAGTGTGGAAGATGATATGGAGGATGTGGTGGTTGCTTGCTGATGATAAATTGGTGTGGTGATATTGTTGTATAAAATATCTGGTGGATGTTTTTGTTGGTTGGTAAGTTTTTCTAGTAGTTATATTGTGTACTATTGGTAATGTACAGTGGCTAAGACATGTGGTTGTTGTGGTGAGATGGATTATTTTGTGTTCTCGTGTGATTATGTGGATATAATACCTCATCTCCCATAAATGGATAATCATTTAAAGTCAGTAATCAAATAAAATGGTTATTTGGAAATCTTGAAATAAATAAATATGGGATTTCCTAACTTACCTAAATACTTGTATGAAGTAATGAAAATGTTTAACCCCTATCTGGTTAGTTGGCTTTGTTGTTTTTGATCTTATATTGATATCACATGTTATGACCTCAAACATATGAATAGAGAGAAACTCTTTCCCACATCAAGATGCATTATATCATGAAATGTTTTAAAACCATGTGTGTAAGTCAGTGCCACCCAAAGAGGACAATATATTGGTATGGTGGATGGGTTATTATAATTTTCATACTTGCAGTGGATCTATTTATGTTAATATGAGTTCTTGTATTTATTGGAAAATTTTATGAAAAATTGATTCATGATTTTTCTCCCAGTGAATAATTTTTTATTATAAAACTTAGGAAATTTTAGAACTGGATAAAATGGATTTTTCTAACCTTATGTTTTGTTTTGTTTATGTTGTATGTCATATGTCAAATTTGGGTCTCTAAAAAAATATTTTAAATAAGATGAATGGTTTTAAAAATACACTTAATGTTTTTTTGAAATAAAAGGCATGAAATTATGAAATAAAACATTCTTTTAAAGGATTTGAAATTATTGGGTGAAAAAATGTATTAAAATAAAAATTGATTTGATGATGTTTTTTATTATAGAAAAAATGGCTTTAAATGTAGGGTGATTTTAAATGGAATGTACTTGTTTAAAAAACTATGAATGATGAATTGAGTTGAAAATAATGTTTTGTTCATAATTGGTTGATATTTATTGCTTGATGTGTTTATTATGAACATCTATATGACCATATTCTTGTTTGAGAGGTATCTCCTAGGGATATTATTTTTAAATTATTGTGCAGATTTGTACCTCTTCTCCCCAATGGTGGTTATGTACCAAATATATCAAAATAGAACTTGAGAGGTATCTTATGGGTTGGTTGTTTGGACCAATATTCTCTCTTATTTCTAGTTTTTTTTTTGATTATTGAGGAAGATCCATTCCCTTGGTTTGTGTGATGTACATGAATTGTGTCCCTAAGGGGAGTACATGGGATCATGAAATGCATATGTGCACCTAGTACCCATTTTTTTGAGTTTTTTTACTCGCTCCATTTTTCTTTTTGATGTGTTTTTTGGAACTTGGTTTTTTATAAGATATGTTGTTTTCCCCTTGATGTTATATGTGATATCTAATGATTAATAGAGTTAAGACCTGATAAAATGGAAGACATGACTCCTAATTGAGATAAACTATACTACGATGCGATTAAGCCCATGTGAGTGAGTCAGCATTGTCCAGAGTGAATAATATCTTGATATGAAGGATGGAATTCCTTGATTTCTATATTTGGGATAGTGAATTATTTTAATTTAGCTTTTGTGGGAGTTTAGGTTAGTAGGTTCAGTTGGTGGAAGAATTTTAGATGTAATGAGATCCTTGAGTGGTATCTAGAGGGATGGTTTTTCAGACCCTTTCACTCTTTCCTTCTAGGTTGGTTTTGAATTCTCAAGGGAGATAATATTTTGAGAGATATCTGATTTAATGACCTGGACCTTCCGGACCATTAATTTGTGGGAAATTTAGTGTTTGAGATGTCTGTGGAAGTCTATTGGTGTTGGGAAAATTTAGGGATGAGTTTTTAGGATTTTTGGAAGAAAAAGGGGAGTTTTAGGGGCTCATAAAAAAATTGGACGGTAGTTCATTTTGATGGTGGGTCATTTCTAAAATTGGGTCATTTTGACGGTAGGTCATTATGAAGGTGGGTCATTTCTGATGGTGGGTTATTCTAATGATAGTTTATTCTGATGGAGGGTCATTTCTGATGGTGGGTTATTCTAGTAGTATGTCATTTCAACAATAGGCCATTCTAACAGCGGGTTATTTCAAGCACTAAGTCATTCTGGTGGTGAGTCATTCTAGTGGGGAGTCATCCTGGTGGTATGTCATTCTAGGGGGGAGACATTTATGGCAGTAGCTCATTTTGGTGGGGATTCATTCTGGTAGTGGCTCGCTAGCAATGACTCACTGGCAGTGACTCATTAGTGATGATACCCTAGAGGTGACTAGTGAACAGTATTTCTAGTTTTTCCAAAATTTACATATTTTCCATTTTGACGTCTTTTATGAATAAAAATGGGTTTAATGCCTTAATTAAGGGGGTTTAACGCCATTTAAAATATTATTAATCTTACCTTTAATTTATAAAATTTCCAGATACCTTTTCAATGTTTTAAACATTTATATTTAATGATATCCAACTATAATGGCCAATTAAAACCATTTCTAATCTCGGTGGTTCGGGATCAAATCTTTCAAAAGAGAATTCTTTCCTTCATTATTTCGGTTTACTTTCTCTTGATATGGGAGGTTCTAAATAATTCTTTTCTTGGAGTCACATAGCCTTGTTGGTATAGCCTATTCATGTTTTCCCAAAAAGGTTTCCTTCTGTACGCAGACCCCCTGTTTCTAGTGCAACAAGTTGGTCTAAGCCTCCTTTGTTCCATGTAATAATTACTTCAATTCTCTTTATGTGTATCATGTAAGGTGATATTATTATTATTATCTCTTGTGAATATGGTTTCATCTAGACTAAGAAAGGTAAATGAATCGGTTAAATTAAATAAAAGGGGGTAAGGGAATGTGAAGTGTGATCTTATAACTTTGTAATTGTTGTTTTGATACTATGAATTGTATGGGATTAATGCTATCTGTAAATCATGGCCGTTGGGGGTCCTTACTTGCACTATTATGATGTTAAATGTGGAATAAATGTTGTGTGATTATTGAAAACACTTAAACCATAATTGGATAATCTTTTATAGTCTGTTAATGAATTGGATTCCCTAGGATCATATGGATTGTGTGATAACACCCATAAATAAATAGGTGGAATTGAATGAAATCCCCTATAACTAATTTGTAAAATGCTGCGGTATGTGCTGTGATATGTTTGTGGATACTATTTTGTATTGTGTTTTGGATATGATGACGTGAGTCATGATTAATGGATTTATTATGATGGGTGTGGGGGTAGTGCGTGTGATATGCAGCGGTGATTGAAAGGTGGTGGTAGTGTGGTTATGTACTGGGGCTGTGATGGTGATTCTACTGCGTTTGTGAAATGGGTTTGTGAAAGTGGATGTGTCTATATAGTGATGTGGATGTGGAAGTTGGGCTGTGGTGTTGTGCTTGTGCTATGTTGTTGGTTTTGTTCTAGTTACCCAAGTACTAATGGAATTAAGTTCAAGATAATGATTTCAAATGGGAATGTTTAATGAGTGAATTGATGAAGGGATGTGTGGTTTAAAAGGTTAATGTTTATATACAAACTAAATGGCCCGAAATAATAAATAAGGTGTCTACCTAAATTAAATGGGATGCTAATGAATATTGAATAAATAAATCAAAGGGGTAGTTAAAGTGGAATTTATTGATAAAAAAAGACTTTGAAAATGTCTTAAATAATTAAATATGAATTATGGATTGTGATTTGTTTGTATGATTTTATTTATTTAGAGGTGGAAACAATTTTTTTTGGATTCTATGAGATGGTTAGTGCTTATTGTGAAACTATAGGATGGGTTGTGCACCATAACTCTCTCTATATGCATATACCCATATATTCTTTTGATTTCTATACGCACCCACCCTCATCAGCCATTATGTGATGACACCCTTATAGTCCCACGAAGGGTGTTTTTTCCCAAAATCCTGGTGGGAGGATGGATGGTTTTATACCCACTCTTCCCCACTCACTCTTTCAGTCATTGATGATATATATGAGTTGTGATGGAGAGAAGTCAAAAGTACTACTGTGTACATGTGATGTGATGAGTATGTGATGGACCAAGTGTGTTTTGGTAAGATGAGGTGAGATGAATTATGGTGGGGGTCGTGTATAGAAGGAGGAGGGAATGGGTAGATTTCATTCATATTCATGATATTCTACTTCCTTAGTTATGATATGTGATGTGTTGCCCCGGGTGTCTGTGGGGGGGGGATGTGATGTTATTCAGAAGATGTGGGAGTGTCAGGATGTAAGACATTGTAGCGTAAGAGTGTGAAATCAGAGGGAAAGCGGTGAGGCATACCCTATCATCAATGTGATTCATATTATATTTTTATACATGGATGCGTTATTTGTTGAGTAAACCATGGTGAGGATGGGTTTGGTTAGTATACCTGTGTAGGTGCCGTTTGGTTCTGCTATTTTTCTCATGGGTGCATTAGTATTCTCTTTTTACATGTGCACGAGAGACTTTGGATTTCCTAATAAGTATAATTGTATGCTCACCCTACATATTTAAAACTATTTTTAGGTTTCCAAGAGGAATTTGAGGACTGTGCTAGAAATTACTAACTCGTACCTTTGGGAGTTGTTGTTTTGTTGCCGCCTTATATTTTATTTGGGGTTTCCTTTATGGAGTCTTTTATTTGTATCTATTTTACTTATGTATGAATTGTGGGATGATTTTTGTGTTATTTATACTATTTAATGGTGTTTTTTATTGTTTATTAATTATATCTCTTTATCTTGTTTTCTAATAAATGGTAATGCCTCCCTATTGTGAGATTTTTATACTCTCAGTGCTAGTTGCTAACCCAGGTCATACTGGAGGTAGGACTCGGGGGTCATTATCTTCGTTTCTTCATTGTCAGCCCAAGAGGGGTACCTTTGGAAGGAGGCAGTCATGACGAGTCATTTATTAGAAGTTTATTTCATATTCCATAGATATATGAACACTTCACACATCTAGCTGATGATGCTGATGAGATCACCAAGTTGATATTTGCACATGTATACATTATGAGACTTACTAATAAGCCTATAGCAACGGTTTGAAACCGTAGCTATAGATATTTCCATACCAGTTTATAGCCACAGTTGGAACTGTGGCTATATACATATATACATAATTTAGAACCATGGCTATTGGCTATAAAAAATGAAAAAAAACATTTTTTCCAGAAACATAGTAGCCACCCTACCAGTTTTCCCTCCCCCCACCTGCCAGTTCCCCCCTTCCCTTAGGCTCTTCCTCCTTCCAGTTCACCCTCACCCCCTACTAGTTCCCCTACCAGTTAAAACCCCAGCTAGTTACCCCCATACTAGTCCCCCCTGCCAGTGCCCCCTGCAAGTTCCCCCTATCAACCCCTTGCTGGTTTTCCCTCCCTAGCCCCTACCAGTTTTCCCTCCCCTTCCAGTCCCCCTACCAGTTCCCCCTGCCTGTCCCCCTTCCAGTTTTCTCTCCCCCACATGTTAGACCCCTACCAGTTCCTCCACCCTTACCTCCACCTCTTTCCACCTTCTAGTTTCCCCACACTGCCAGTTCACCCCCTTCTAGTTTTCCCTCCCCCTACCAGTCCCCCCCCCCCACTCCCAGTCCCCCTGCCAGTTTTCCCTCCCCCCACCTACCAATCCCCCAACTTTCAGTTCGCCCCTTCCCTCTAGATATCCCCCCTTCCAATTCACCACCACCCCTACCAGTTATCTTCTACAAATGGGAAGAGTAAAATGGATAAAATAGAAAAAAAACAAGGAGAAATTTATCCATTACTCAATGTCAAGAAGCTCAATTTTATATTAAAAAAATAAATTTTAAAAATCTCATAGTAATAAAAAAACTATCACCAAACAAATAAAATAAATACCAATCTTGGTGGATGTGTTGGTTTAAGTAAAATAATGGAAAATCACCTTCCTCTGTAACATAACATTCAATTAGGACCACAAGTGGAAGATCGACATCACAATGTAAAGATTATAATTCTTTTTGTCTTTATTCTTTGGTCTTGAGAGTTTAATCCTCATAAATAGAGTGTACAGAAACTTCCTAATGACATAGAATGACTGAACAAACTTATATTCATATGAAATATTGAAAAATAATGTAGGAACTTTATTTTAAGAGCCGCAAATAAAATTAAAATTAAAAAAGGTAAATGTCTTCTAAGAGATCCTTGAAAAGAATGTTAAGATGGGTACAAAATATAGGTTTTAACAATTATGACCACATTCCTCAGGATTTGATTAACCAACGAACCATAAAATATTATCTTTTAGAGATAACTTATTAGAACAATTACCATCCTCATAAATCAATACATATTATTTCAGTGTGTTTTTTTCACACTCACACTTCCTAAGAAAACCTCTATGGATGTCACCCTAAAGAACTCTATAACACCTTGAAAATCTTACTAGATACCCATGAAATATGATCTATTAGGGTTACTTATTAGAATAATTATTATCTTCATAGACTAACACGTGTTTTCACAGTGTTTTTTCTACATTCACACTTCATAAGGAAGTTTCAAAGGAGCTCACTAATTTTATTGTTCTGAGAGAAACACATTTAATTGTTCGGTTCTTATTACATAGGATTATAAAAAGAAATTTAGAACTTATTGACAAAAATAGAAATGTGCAATGATTATCACATTCTAATACATCTATTGTGACCAGGAAACTATTTGATATTGAAGGTTCCCCTGAAGGTGTTTGTATCATAGGGGATGATTTTTTGTTGATAGTCAAGTGGGTATGATTTTTGACTTTGGTATTGGATTTTGATTTCAAAACATCAGTCAATATATGAATCATATTTAAAATCAAGTAGAATTGGATAATTTCAAAGTGTTGAAGACCATTTGTATGTTTGGAAGATATTTAAAGAAGATTGGAGTTGAAGGGTGAAGTTTTGAAGAAGTTTTGGTGTTGAAGAGACAATCAAATCATAAGGGAAGTCATCAAGTCATGATAGTTCTGTATAAGATTAATGTTTTGTAAATTTAGAACATATCATGACATAATTCATAGGGTCATGGCATGATTTGTTTCTGAAATTTGAAGATGCTTGAGTCAGTCCTTCACAATATGAAGATCACACTACAATTTTTTGGCTGTGAAATTTTGAGTTCTTTTTGTTTGGTGTGGGAGAGAAGGTTGGGTCGTGGGGGAATAAAAATTCACTGGGAAGACATTGATCACACCATAATTTGTCCATTACACATGAAAAATTAGTTATTATGGGCAAAATGTATTTGCGTCGCGAAGAGATAATTGCACCGACTCGTGGTCACACCACGATGTAGTTGGATGTGAAAATTCAATGCCCCTTAAGAGTTGAGGTTTGAGAGGTCACCTTGTAATGATTATTGATCACCCCTACCTCTACAAAATCCCCATACCCCCCTACACCAACCCCCCACACCAACCCCTCCCCCCTACACCAGCCCCTTGCACCAGCCTCCCCCCTCCCCTCCTACACTAGCCTCCCCTACACCATCCCCCTCCCCCTGCACTAGCCCCTCCCCTACCCCATCCTTCCAGCCCCACCCCCACCCCCTATACACCAGCCCCACCCCTACCCCCTACAAATGTAACACCCCAAACATCCACGGTACATTTCCCTTTGAATAATGCAATAGCTTGCATTGTACGCAACTTTGAGATTCTAACACACCACGACCAATCAAACTAGTCGTTATGAATAGTAATACCCACTTTTTGAAATTTTATAAATTTTATCTTTTAAAATGGACTTCTTTTTTTGGATTAAGAATATTGAAATTAGCTTAGGGTAATTTTTTGGTATTTTTATGTAAACTTTCAATTTTTGATAAATAGTAAAAAACACCGAGTTATTGTTTAAAACCGATTTTTTTTAAACAATTATTTATTTTATTTAAATTTATTTTAGGTAAAAATAGATACAAAATACCTATATAAGTTCAATTCAATTCATTGGAGTCATTTTATAATGAGTTTATATATATAAAATTTTATCGAACTTTTTACCGTCTTTTACCCATGTCGTAGGAGCATTTCCAAATTTGAATAAAACTTAATTTTACCGCTTCTGTGAGTTGAATTTCAAAAATCCGATAGAAACGGTTGATATCAGAAATTAAAATTTGGTTCAATAAGATGAAAATAATTTTTGGTGAATAGTAACTTTTAACTTTTATTTACCACGGTTAAAAGTAAATAGGGTAATTAAGGGTAAAATGATATTATTATTACCCTAACACATGTCCTAATTCTGTTGGATAAGTATAATTCGACCAAAAACAACCTTAGTAATAAAATATGAAACTCTTTGGTCCACTTGGATTAGATTAGGATATTTATTATTATTTTATTTAAAGAAGAGTTAAAAGAGTTAAATTCAAAGTTTAATAACTAAATAATTTTTAATATAGGGTTACACACAATATAAATTAGACTATAAATATTCATTAGAAATATAAAAATATTTCCTAGATAATGGTATTTTATTTATAATTTTTATCCATTAAATAATTAAATTTATTTACGACATAATGATGATGCAGTAATTACCATATTAACGAAAGATTAAAATAATTGATATTATAAATATCCAAATAAATATAATTTGTGACTTTTAATGAATTACACTAATTCTATAGGTTAATATGACATGTTAGGGTTGATTAATTGTATTTATTTAAAAGTAATAAAGTTATTAGGACTTTAACAAAAATCAATTATTAACTAATGTCTAAATTGACATAAATGAGTTTTTAAAACAAATGAAATATTATTGGTTGATATAATAATCCTAAAAATATAAGGTTCGGCCAAAATACTTATATAATGATAGGTGTATCATTAATTAACAACTTGGGGTTCTCTTGGAAATTTATATTAAGTTTATTAACCATATAATATAAAAATACAAAGAGACATGGTAAATGTAAAACTATTTAACTAAGAGTTAAATATAAAAGATAATGTTAATATAGTGACCTAAACCTATCTAAAACCTATTATTTGAGAGTATTTAAACCCATATCCACCTTATAATTTAAATAATTCATTTTTTAGCCATTAAAAACCGAAAATGATTTTATTATAAACTAATATTTCAATCTTTTCCTAAGGTGCCCCTCACCACTCTTATAAAAGGGAACTTCCCATTCTCTCAAATTCACACCTTTAAATCCATTTGGCTCAGCCAAAACATGCCTAAATATCATCCAAACTATCATCCCTCGTCCTAGAGGCCTTAATTTAGTCATAAATCTAACTTAAGGAGCCCTTGTGTTCAAATCAAAAGGAAGAACCTGAAGAAGAGGTAAATATTTCATCACCTCTTTCAAGTTCTTTTCTTCTTCCACTTCCTCTTTCTTTGTTGTTTCCATTATAAAATAATAACTCTAGTATCTTCTATATACTGTGATTTTATTATAAAAATGTTAAAACCATATTCATTATTCTATCCATCCTATAAATGACAGAGTCACCATACGTGCGTACGTACAGATTACCGTCTCCACGTCGTGGTGTAGTTTGTTATTCAAACACTTCATCATTTGGATGGGTATAATAATAAGTATAAATGATGTAAATAATAAATATAATATTATAATTATTATTTATATATTATATACCATCCAGTTATATATGATTTTAATATCAAAAGAATGATATTGTTGCTCGTGCGTACGTACAGATTACCGTCTCCACGAACGCGATGAGATTCATTACCCATCATATCCATTCAAGAAAAATTTTCATTTTATGATTAAAAATAATGTTTAAAGACTTAATATAATTATGAATATGAATATGATACATCCTATCCATAAAAAACATTACTTATGTAATAAAGCATATAAAGGAAAACAAATCAGTTAACACCCGAAATGATGATACTACTAAAATATCATTAACAAAGAAATATTAAAAGATCTTATATGATATCATATTTGTGTATATAGTTCTTGTATAATTTAATTAAAATTATTTAACTATTATATAGGAGGTTAACATACCCTCAACCAAGGAAAAGTACAAGGTAAGGGTTAATTTCACAATCTCTTTATTATTCGAGGTTGTTTTTACGTAAGTATCATCTGGGACATATTTATTATCCATGTCCATGTTTCATAAAATAGTTTTCAAAGGGATTATTTTTAAGGGACTTTTTACTAAAAAATCATTTTAAATGTTTTAAAGATTTATTCTTCTAAACCTTTCTCATTAATGTCCATGTTTTAAAAATGGTTTTAAGGATTTATTTATATGAACATGAATGTTTTAAAATGTTAATTCCTTTAAAAAGTTTCAAAGTGTTATGGGACACTTTGATTCAAAACTATATTTTAAATTACTTCCTTTATATGAATTTTAAATGATATCATGAAAATGGATATTTCTCTCAAAGATTTTTAGTGGTCATTTTCAACTATGTCAACATCCTTTACAGGATATTATTCTTGATCGAGGTTGGTTTATTATGATACAAATATTCTATATTATATTGAAGGTTTTGTGACATGTTTGAATTTGGATGTGTTATTTTTATACCATTCATGGTTTATGGATAAAGTATTGACATTTCGTATGCTAGTTTTAATATGAATGTTTATGTTATGATTAAACCTTTTCATATGAGGAATGAATTGGACTTAGTAAGTGACGGGTGGAGCCCTCTATAGCTCCCCGGTGCATCGGTAGGTCTCATGAGACAAACTAGTGTCTTGGAACAAGGCCTTGAAAAAAATCTTATTTGTAGTCTTGGAACAAGGCCTTGACTATGTGGTTATGAAGTCTGGCATTATGCATTCCATCATTATGAAAGTGGCTATTGATATTTCATGTGATTATTATACTAGTAGAATATACACGTGAATAAGTAAATGGAATTATTTGGTTTTATCTTTTCCATATTATTCTGAAGTTCAAGTTTAAAAGTCTTTTGTTCTAGTCTTACATTGCCTTAAATTTATATGCTTATTTATGAAAGTTTCCACTATATTGTTATTCATACTGAGCATATGATATCACCCCTTTCTATGTTTTATTTTTCCTAGGATGTGAAGAAGTATATTATGACTGACTTGCATGGATAGTCTATGGGATATGAGTGTGGCCTATGGAGACTATGTTGTTTTAGTTTTTCATTTTATAATGTAATATAAAACATATTAATGTATCTATTATTTCCAAGGCTACTAAACTAATCGGTCTTTTGAGACTTGATATTTTGTGATCATTCCAATGTTATGTAATAATGCACCGACTTTGGGTAACTAGGGTTAGGGCATTACAGTTGGTATCAGAGGAAGTTTAGTACAAACCTTGGAAGCTAGATTTAGAAAAACTCTGATTAGAGCACATTATCCTAATATAGACTTTGAGGATTAGTATAGAAGAAATTCCTAGAATTTTGGTATTATAGAGATTTTGTGAGTTTTCCAAGAAATAAATCCCTGTCTGGATACGAGTAGGTAGAGGCGACTCTAGCAAAGATATACCTAGGGGTAAAACCCGAAAACACTGCTTTGAGATAGGATCGAACAGGAACTGGTGCATTACAATAGGACTTACTGCACTCTTGGTTATGACACTCCTGGGCGATATGCTTAGGATAATTCTCATTTTATTTACAAAACATTATGAAGGGTTTATGAGTATATACTTCCTCAAAGAAAACATTTTTATGATTATGGATTATATCCATAAACTGTTCAATTTATGTTAGCTTTTTTACATGTTTGGAATTTTGTATTGCGATTCATAAACTAATCTAGTGCATGCCATTTTATAGAAATGGTGCCTAGTGGAAGGAATGAAAACCATATCAATGCACATAATCCATTTAGGGATTTAACTCCTACTCAAGATAACTATAGTGGACCTGGTGAAGCAACTCTTGCTGATCAGCTTATCACCATACTGGGACAACTCACTCAGGTTATTAATAATAACCTTACCCGTATGGAGCACCCTGATCCACAACATGGAGGATCAATGTTAGAACGCTTCATGAGGAAAAAACCACCAAAATTAAATGGGAGTACAAATCCATTAGTATCTGATCAATGGATAAATTCCTTAGAGAAAATATTTCATGCTCTGGGGAGTAGCGAAAGGGAAAAAGTTGTCATGGCAGTTTATCGCCTCACAGGAGATGCAGATCAATGGTGGTCGTTGATTCAAAAAAAAAAGGAATATGATGAAGTATCAAATATGAAATAGAAGGATTTTAAAGATATTTTCTTATAAAAATAATTTCCTCATGACCATCGAGCGGATATGGAAAGGCAATTTCTAAGTCTGAGGCAAAAGGAGGATGAGAATGTTGCAAAGTATGAGGCTAACTTTACAAGGTTAGAAAGGCATGCAATAGATTATATATGTTACCCAAGGAGTAAGATTGATCAATTATTTGATGGGTTAAAACCATTTCTCCTGCGAGCATTAGTCTCACAATCCTTCTTGTCATACGAAGATATTGTCTCACGTGCTATTAAGATAGAAAATGAATTATCCAAGTCTTACGACTTTAAAGAAAAGAAAGCGAAGAAGAGATTCACTGAACACTCTATAAATGAAAATAAGGGGAAGAAGGGAAAAGTTGAATATCCATCCTACAGTAAATGTGGGAAGAAACACCCCGGTACTTTCCTGAAGTAAATGGGAGTCTGTTACAAGTGTGGTGAAAAAGGCCACCAAGATCATGATTGTAAGGGGAAGAAAGAGGCTGTCAATGTTGAATGCTACAATTGTAGAGAAAGGGGGAATTATGAAAATTAATTTCCTAAGAGACAAGGAAACTTACCTCAGAAAAGGCCAAGGGATCAAGGCCAAGATTATGATATCACTACTAATGAGGTTGAAGCTTTGAAAGACGTGGTGGCAGGTAATTTAATGGTTTCCCCAAGTTTAGAAAATGATTTATTTGATTCTGGATCATTGAATTGTTTTGTATCTTCCCAGTTTGCTAAGAAAATAAGATATTTTCAATTTGACTTAACAATGGAGTTGTCAGTCAAAACACCAAAGGGAAGAATCATTGTAACAAAGTTTTGTGAATCAATTCCCATTAGGGAATATAAATGTTCTTTATCTACTGATCTCATCCTCATACCCATGATTTATTTTGATATAATACTTGGTATGGATTGGCTTTCAGACCATGATGTGAAACTTTATTGTAAGAAGAAGGAGGTTACAATTATCAAGGATGATAAGGAGTACCTTATATTTAGAGTAGAAACGTCACCACCTAATTATTATCTATATCCACCCCCAGTAGCTCAATTAAATTCAATTTTTGGGGAGGAAGATAATGAAATAACTGTGGGTGAGGAAAGGAATTTTCAAATAGAGGACATACCTATTGTGTAAGAATATGTTGATGTGTTTCCAGAAGATTTACCTGGACATCCTACAGAATGATAAATTGAGTTTTCCATTGATTTAATTCCTGGTTCAAGGACCATATCAAAGACCCCTTATAGAATGGCCACTATGGAATTAGTGGAACTAAAGAAACATCTAAAGGAATTGAGTAATAAGGGATTTATTCTCCCTAGTGTTTCTCTATGGGGAGCCCCTGTTCTTTTTGTTAAGAAGAAAGATGGATCTATGAGGTTGTGCATTGACTATAGGGAGATCAATGCTATAACAATAAAGAACAAGTATCCCCTACCTCGCATTGATGATTTATTCGACCAACTTCAGGGAGCTCAATATTTTTCAAAGATTGACCTTCGATCTGGATATCATCAGTTGTGTGTGAAAAAGTAATACATTCTAAAAACAGCATTTCGAATTTGGTACAAGCATTACGAGTTTATAGTAATGACTTTTGGATTGACTAATGCACCCTTTGTCTTCATGGATCTAATGAATAGAGTTTTCAAGGAATATCTTGATGAATTTTAGTGGAATTTATTGATGATATCTTGGTATTCTCCAAAAGATACGAAGATCATGAAAATCACTTGCGCATTATTCTAAAGACTCTTAGAAGAAATTAATTATATGGAAAATTTAGCAAGTGTGAATTATGGATTCAGGAGATATCTTTTCTTGGCCATATTGTCTCTAAGGATGGAATCTCTGTTGATCCTTAAAAGACCAAGGCAATCCAAGAATATCCAGCACCGATGAGTATAACTGAGGTAAACAGTTTTATTGGTTTAGCAGGTTATTATCGACATTTCGTCCAGAATTTTTCCCGGTTGGCTAACCCATTAACAAAGATCACACGTTAATGGGTTAAATTTGTTTGAACAAAAGAGTGTGTAGAATGTTTTGAAGAACTTAATAGAAGATTAGTCAGTGCTCCTATCTTGACTCTACCATCGGGGAATGATGAGTTTAATATTTATAGTGATTCTTCAAATAAAGGACTTGGTTGTGTCCTTATGAAAAATGATAGAGTTATTGCCTATGCATCACAGAAGCTAAAAATTCATGAGCAAAACTATCCTACTCATGATCTTGAGTTAGCAGCCGTAATCATTGATTTGAAGATATGAAGACATTATCTCTATGGTGAAAGATGTGAGATATATACCAATCACAAGAGTTTGAAGTATATTTTATCATAGAAAGAACTCAACATGAGGCAAAGGAGATGGATTAAACTACTCAAGGATTATGATTGAACAATACACTACCACCTAGGGAAGGAAAATAAGGTGTCAGATGCTTTGAGTAGAAAGGATCATGGAGTTTTGAAAAAGATGAGAGTTGAAAGGGATCCTATTTTCATGGATCTAGTGAAAATGGATATGGGAATAATCATGGAAGGTGAAACATCAATACTTTTTCAAATGGTTTCCAAACCATCTTTACTATAAAGGATAAAAAGTTCTCAGGTTGATGATGAGGAGTTTCAAAAGAAAATTAATGCTGTGAATGATGGGAGATTGAGTGACTTCATATATGAGGATGGAACTTTGAAATCTGGGAAGAGACTTTGTGTTCCTAACATACCTGATCTAAAAAGGGAATTGTTGGATGATGCTCATAGCTCTAATTTCTCTATACACCCTGGTAGCACTAAGATGTATAGATATTTGAAGGAACATTTTTGGTTGAAAAACATGAAGAGGGAGATTTCTAATTTTGTGTCACGATGTATGGTTTGTCAACAAGTGAAAGCTGGAAGATAATAGCCTGGAGAAGTCATGCAAACTCTTCCTATACCTGAGTGGAAATGGGATAATATTATGATGGACTTTGTTATGGGGCTACCAAAGACACCTAGAAGGAATTATGCAATATGGGTCATTATTGATCGTCTTACCAAGTCAGCACATTTTCTTGCTATAAGAGAAGATTTACCACTTGAACCTTTAATAAGACTATATATTAATGAATTTGTAAGACTCCATGGTTTACCCCTATCAATTGTTCCTGATCATGATCCCCATTTTACATCAAGATTCTGGAAAAGTCTTCAGAAATCCCTAGATACTGAACTTCATTTGAGCACTACCTACCACCCTCAAACTTATGGACAATCAGAACGAACTATTCTAACCTTAGAAGACATGTTGAGATCTTGATCACTTGAATTTCAAGGTACGTGGGATCAATATTTACCTCTGGTAGAATTTTCCTATAACAATATCTTCCAATCAAGTATTCATATGACACCATATAAAGTGTTATATGGCAAGAGATGTCGCACACCAACTTGTTGGGATAATGTTAGTGAAAGAAAACTCGTAGGCCCATAACTTGTTGAGGAAACGATGGAAAAGGTGAAGGTTATCCAAACCCACATAAGAAAAGCACAAAGTAGGCAGAAGAGCTATACTGATAACTGAAGGAAGGATTTGGAATTTCAGGTAGGAGATCATATTTTCTTTAAGGTATCTCCATGGAAGGGAGTTATACGATTCAGTAAGAAGGGTAAACTAATTCCCAGGTACATCGGACCTTTCAAAATTCTAGAACGAATTGGGGCTGTAGCTTACCGGTTGACAATGCTGCCAAGTCTCTCCAAAGTTCACGATGTGTTCCACGTATCACTATTGAGAAAATACATGCCTGAACCAACGCATGTACTCACCTATGAAGAAATTTAACTGGAACCAGATATATCTTATTGTGAATAGCCTGTTAAAATTCTTGATAACAGAGAAGAAGTGCTGAGAAACCAGACGACTCATCTGGTATAAGTTCTATGGAGAAACCATAAGATGGAAGAGGCAACGTGGGAACCCGAGGAACTTATGATGAAGAACCACCCGAATATTTTTATGCAGTAATATTCTAGAAATTTTGAGGATGAAATTATTTTAAGGAGGGAATAATGTAACACCCCAAGCTTCCATGGTACGTTTCCCTTTGAATAATTCAATAGCTTGCATTGTACACAACTTAAAGATTCTTACACACCGTGACCAATCAAACTATCCGTTATGAATAGTAATACCCACTTTTTGAAATTTTATAAATTGTATCTTTTAAAATTGACTTCATTTTTGGATTCTGAATATCAAAATTAGCATAGGGTGAATTTTTGGTATTTTTCTGAAAACATTCATTTTTTGATGAATAGTGAAAAATACTGAGTTATTGTTTAAAATTGATTTTTTAAAATAATTATTTATTTTATTTAAATTTATTTTAGGTCAAAATAGATACAAAATACCTATATAAGTTCAATGTAATTCATTGGAGTCATTTTATAATGATTTTAGTTAAATAAAATTTTATCGAACTCTTTACCATCTTTTACGTCCTAGGAGCATTTCCAAATTTGTATAAAACATAATTTTACCGCTTCTGTGAGTTAAATTTAAAAAATCCGAGAGACACAGTTGATATCAGTAAGTAAAATGTGGTTCAATAAGATGAAAATATTTTTTTTGTGAATAGTAACTTCTTTACTTTTATTTACCATGACTAAAAGTAAATAGGTAATTAAGGGTAAAAATGATATTATTATTACCCTAACACATGTCCTAATTCTATTGGATAAGTATAATTCGACCAAAAACAACCTTAGGAATAAAATATGAACCTCTTTGGTCCACTTGGATTAGATTAGGACATTTATTATTATTTTATTTAAAGAAAAGTTAAAAGAGTTAAATTCAAAGTTTAATAACTAAACCATTTTTAATATAGTGTTATACACAATATAAATTCGACTATAAATATTAATTATAAATATAAAAATATTTCCCACATAATGGTATTTTATTTATCATTTTTAGACATTAAATAATGAAATTTATTTATGACACAATGATGATGCAGTAATTACCATATTAATGAAAGATTAAAATAATTGATATTTTATATATCCAAATAAATATAATTTGACACTTTTAATGAATTAAACTAATTTTATAGGTTAATATGATATTTTAGAGTTGATTAAATCTATTTAGTTAAAAGTTATAATGTTTTTAGGACTTTAACAAAAATCAATTATTAAATAATGTGAAAATTGACATAAATGAGTTTTTAAAACAAATCCAATATTATTGGTTGATATAATAATCCTAAAAATATAAGGTTCAGCCAAAAGACTTATATAATTATAGGTGTATCATTAATGAAACAATTGGTATTCTCTTATAATTTTATAGTAGGTTTATTAACTATATAATATAAAAATACAAAGAGACACGGTAAATGTCAAACTATTTAACTAAGAGTT
This sequence comes from Viscum album, assembly GCA_963277665.1. Classification (NCBI taxonomy): domain Eukaryota; kingdom Viridiplantae; phylum Streptophyta; class Magnoliopsida; order Santalales; family Viscaceae; genus Viscum; species Viscum album. Next base: position 1,749,999,789 of record OY728165.1, on the reverse strand, counting down.
AAATCTAAAAGATAAGGTTAATATAGTGACCTAAACCTATATAAAAACTATTGGTTGAGAGGTTTTCGACCTATCCCCACCTTATCCTTTAAATAATTCATTTTTGAGCCATTATAAACCTAAAATGATTTTATTATAAAATAATATTTCAATCTTTTCCTAAGGTGCCCCTCACCCCTCTTATAAAAGGGCACTCCCTTTCCCACAAATTCACACCATCAAAGCCATTTGGTTCAGTAAACCCCTGACCAAATATCCTCCCAACTATCCTCCCTTCATCCTAGAGGCCTTCCTTTAGTCAGAAAGCCAACCCAAGGATCCCTTTTGATCAAATCAAAAGGAAGAACCCGAAGAAGAGGTAAATATTTCATCAACTCTTTCAATTTATTTTCTTCTTCCACTTACTCTTTATTTGTTGTTTCCATTATAAAATAATAACTCCATTATCTTATATATACTGTGATGTTATTATAAAAATTTTACAACCATATTCATTATTCTATCCATCCTTTAAATGAAAAAGTCACTATACGTGCGTACGTATGGATTACCGTCTCCCCGTCGTGGTGTAGTTTGTTATTCAAACACTTCATTAGTTGGATGTGTATAATAATGAGTATAAATTATGTAAATAATAAATATAATCTGATAATGATTATTTATATATTATATAATATCCAATTATATATGATTTTAATATCAAAAGAATGATATTGTCGCTCGTGCGTACGTACGGATTACCGTCTCCACGAACGCGATGAGATTCATTCCCCATCATATCTATTCAAGACTAATTTTAGTTTGATGATTAAAAATAATGTTTAAAGACTTAATATAATTATGAATATTAATAATATACATCCTATCCATAAAAAATATTACTTTTGTAACAAATCATATAAAGGAAAACAAATCAGTTTACACCCGAAATGATGATACTACTGCAATATCATTAACAAAGCAATATTAAAAGATCATATATGATATCATATTTATGTATATAGTTCTTTTATAATTTAATAACAATTATTTAACTATTATAAAGTAGGTTAAAGTACCCTTGACCTAGGAAAAGTACAAGTTAAAGGTTAATTTCACAATCTATTTATTATTCGAGGTTGTTTTTACGTAAGTATCTACTACGAAATATTTATTTTCCATGTCCATGTTTCATAAAAGAGTTTAAAAAGGGATTATTTTTAAGGGAATTTTTTACTAAAACATAATTTTAAATGTTTTAAAGATTTATTCTTCTAAACCTTTCTCATTAATGTTCATGTTTTAAAAATGGTTTTAAGGATTTATTTATATGGACATGAGTGTTTTAAAATGTTAATTCCTTTCAAAAGTTTCAAAGTGGTATGGGACACTTTGATTCAAAACTATCTTTTAAATGACTTAATTTATATGACTTTTAAATGATTTCACAAAAATGGATATTTCTCTCAAATATTTTTACTGGTCATTTTCAACTATGTCAACATCCTTTATGGGATATTATTCTTGATCGATGTTGATTTATAATGATACAAATCTTCGATATTGTATTGATGGTTTTGTGATATGTTTGACTATGGATGTGTTATTTTTATACCATTCATGGTTTATGGATAAAGTATTGACATTTCATATGATAGTTTTAATACGAATGTTTATGTTATGTTTAAACCTTTTCATATGAGGAATGCATTGGACTTAGTAAGTGGTGGTTGGAGCCCGCTATAGCTCTCCGATGCATCGGTAGGTCTCATGAGACAAACTGGTGTCTTGGCACAAGGCCTTGAAAAAAATATTATTTGTATTCTTGGCACAAGGCCTTGACTATGTGGTTATGAAGTCTGTCATTATGCATTCCATCATTATGAAAGTAGCTATTGATATTGCATGTGATTATTCGACTAGTAGAATATCCATGTGAATAAGTAAATGGAATTATTTGATTTTATCTTTTCCATAATATTCTGAAGTTCAAGTTTAAAAGGATTTTGTTCTAGTCTTAAATTTCCTTAAATTTTTATGCTTATTTATGAAAGTTTTCACTATATTGTTATCCTTACTGAGCATTTGAGATCACCCCTTTCTATGTTTTATTTTTCCCAGGATGCGAAGAAGTATATTATGACTAACCTGTAGGGATAGTCTATGGGATATGAGTGTGGCCTATGGAGACTATGTTGTTGTATTTTTTTCATTTTATAATTTAATGTAAAACTTATAAATGTATCCAGTATTTCCAAGGCTACTAAACTAATTGGTCTTTCAAGGCTTGATCTTTTGTGATCATGCCAATGTTATGTAATAATGCACCGACTCTGGGTAACTAGGGTCGGGGCGTTACAACACCCCCCATCACAAATCCCCACTGCACCAGCCTCCCCCCTCACCCTACACTAGACTCTCCTCTAACCATCCCCCTCCCCCTGCACCAGCCCCCCCCCCCCCCCCCCCGCACTAGCCTCTACTCCAACCCGCCCCTCCGCCTACATTATCCCCCCTCCCCTATGCACCATCCCCCCCCCCCTGAACTAATTTAAAATAGAATCACTAAAACATAAATAACTAAATAGAAATATAAAGTGAAAGGAATCTCTTTGAATGAGTTTTTAATCTGCCCAAAAATGTGAGTGAAATGGAAGTCACGAGGTATTCCCAAAACATAAGAATACGAAGAAAAGTAAAAGGAAACACCCCTTCTATGGTTCCATGGTATGGTATATATACATATTTGGGTTATGATGTCTTAGGGTTATGGTTTGTGTTAACATTCAAGTTGTAGCACCTTATGGTTATGAAACATGATTAAGTGGGGATGTAATTTAATAAGGTTTGGATACATATTTATGTATAGGGTGAAATGTATTATAGTTTTACAATATATATATATATATATATATATATACCTGATGGATTATGGTGTAATGTGTGTGTGTGTGTGAGGGATGTAATTATTCTTGGTTGTGTTCCATGATAATGTGGATATGATACTGATGTGGATATGATTATGAAAATATGAATGTGATTATTTTGACGTGGTACACTTTGATGTGGTTTATAAGGGGGATGGTAGTTCTAAGATGTTTCACATTGGGGTTTAGGGTGACTTGTTTAGTGGGAAAGTTTAAGTGAGGTCCCATTCTAATTATATATCTTTTCAATACAATTTTACTTTTGTTTCTATGAGATATTTGGTAAGAAATATTTAGCGAGGATAGAAACTTATTTGATCTTGTTTTGGTACCATGTTTGTTTCATGTTTTTTTCATTGCTTCTTTAACGCGCTTCTTTTATATTTACATGAGATGTTTTGGGGAGGATACTACTAATTAAAATTGTATACACACTCACACACACACACACAGATATATATATATATATATATATATATATATATATATATCTCTGTGTGTGTGTTTGTTTGTTTTCAGATATACGGGATGGAGTCAGTAGAGGGGATAAGATTTTCTAACCCATAGATGTTAGTGGAGTTATTCGATGATTTTGAGTTGTTTTCATAGGAGTGTGCATTTGGGTATTTCAATTTTTGTATTATTAGTTATGTATGACAATGTATGCATGTTAGGCATCAAACCCACTGGTAAAATGGGAAATCCAATCTATTTAGGATCATATTCCTAAAACTCATTAAACAATAAATAAAAAAAAATGATTGAAATGGATAATTCAAATTCTTGAAATGAAGAAATCAAAGGGCTGAATATGGATACCTTGAGGCTTAAAAATGATTTATAGAAAACCTTAAATGAAAAAGATGAATAATGTCACAGGAGTAATATCAAGACAGAAACAATTTTATGATGGATCACTCCAAAAAATGCTAAAACATACCAAGTGAAAAATAAGGCAAGGAGAAACCAACTCAATTAAATTACTCATATATGGAAAAATTCTCTTCAGTTTCATGTCATTTATCAATCCAATGTCCTCCTTTGTAACAACCGTATGTTTTTATGAAATATTTTATTTAAATAATTTTAATTTATCAATGGATTTCATTGAACTCAATCACAAGTTTAAATTAAATATGATACACCCTTAATATAAAATGACCATTATAACCAAGACGTTAGGTTAGCGGGAATAAATATAACTAACTTATGAAAATGTATAAAAACTATAAATCAATTATATATTTGTATATTTGTTATGTGAATTAATATTAGTAAATGAAATTAATGAAATTAATGAAATATATATGTTTTATAATTAAGTTTTTGATATTCATCCAATGGATATTTTTGTTAGAGGGTATGAATAAACCCTATTTGATGTATAAAAACCTATATTTTTCAAAAGGGTGATTTTTTTCCTTTTAATGGAAAACACCTTTAAAATTAAGATTTGGACACAATAATAATTTTATATGAAAATATAAACATGTTATTTGGAATGAGGATATAAAAATTTACTCTGGATGAATTTTTAATATTTTTCTAATAAATTTTGATGAATAGTAAAAATATAATAAATTTTAATTGAAAACAAATTTTTTCATCGAAATAATTTATATGGTTAAATTATAATATTGAGTGGATTTAAATTAAAAATTGAATATATTTTTATCATTCAATATAATTTATGTCATTAGAATTAATTTTACATTGAATTCATATGTAAAACCATTTCAATCTTTTACAATGTTTTAACTTAAAAAACACGTTCTCTCATTCTGATAACGAGATTGATTTTAAATTAATTACTATAGATTATATGTTTTAAATTTTGAAAAATGGACTCCATATTTGGAAATAGTATTTCCAAATTATTTAAATAGATTTATTTTATTTTTGGTCATTATGAATAGTAAGTTCGGTAATTTTTATTAATACAATAAAAGGGTAAAATGAGTAATTAAGGGTAAGAATACTATTATAAAATTATCCTAACAGTTGTATTAATACAATTGGATGAGTGTTTTTTGACCTAAATGATCCTTGGGTTGAAACGATTTACTTTGGAAGCCACTTGGATGAGATTATGACATTTAATATATTTTATTTAAAGAAAATTTAAATATGTCTCACTAAAATTTTAATAAATAAATAATTTTTAATATAGGGTTATAATAAAGATAATTTCTAATATAAATAAAAATTTTAAATATAATTTATTTTTATTTATCGTGGATTTTTATTAATTTTTAGGAAATAAATAATAACCTTAAAAACTTATGCATTAATGATGCGGAAATTATTTAATTGATGAAAAATTAATAATAATTTTTTTATTAAAATAATAATATCCATTAAAAGACCCAAAAACATGAAAAAATATTATTTTTAGAGTATATATAAACTATAATCATCTAAGGGTAGATTTATTGACCATTTGGATCCTTATAGAAGGTATTAGGACACTTATATTATTTTATTTAAAGTGATACTAAAGTTGTCACCTTCATAATTTAATAAGTATAACATTTTAAATGTTGGATTTTCCAGAAGATAAATTTGACTAAAAGTATTATTATGAAATATAGTAGATTTATCTTCATCAATTTATTTTATTTTTAGTTTTTATTCAATAATTAAGTGCATTAAATAATTACACAAAATCGATGTAGTAATTATTTTATTAATAGAGATAATGAATAAATGTTATTGAAAATGTTAAAATAAATATAATTTTGGATAATTAATATTTCTAATGAATTTTATAGATTAAATTTACCTATGAGGAATATAATTAAGTATTTGTGTCTAAGTTAACTTGTTATCTTAATATTTTTAAAAATCAATGAATTGAAGTACAAAATTGACACTATTGATTGTTTATCAAAATAATGTTTTATTAAATTTTATGATAATCATAAAACATTTTAATTTTTTTTGAAAAATTATTCTATGGTATAAAATATTTTAATTTATTTATTTATGTTCTAAGTAATATTAAATAAGTAAATATAGAACCCTTTTAATATTTAAATATTTTTATTTTAATTAAAATTAAATAGAATAACTAAGTGTTAATTAAAATCATAATGTTTAAATTGAAAAAAAAAAACTTGTATAAAATTTATTGGTTGATGGGAATAGAGCCCTATATTATATAATATTATAAATTGGGATATTTTGGAGGTTTTGGGATGGGGTTTTGTTTTATTATAAATTAATATTTTTGGAGATCCCAAAAATGCCCCTCACCTCAATTATAAAAGGGCAGCTTCTCCCTCACATATTCACTTCAATTTTATTCTCAAATATTGGCCATACCCTGAAATTTTAACTTCTAAACTTCCCTAGTAACATTATAGATGTTCTGGTTTTCTTCAAAGTCCATCTCTAGTGTTCTAAGAGGAGATTTAGAGGAAGCACGTCGAAGAAGAAGTAATCTCCTGTACCCATTCTTTCAAAATTATTTTTTCTCCTACATACTATTAAGGAGTTTTTTCATTATAAATAAATAACTATAGTATCACTTATATATGGATATTTTATTATAATTATGAAACAACCATATTACACCTTCTATCTATCCTTTGAAAAATGAAATCACCGCGCGTGCGTACGTACGACTTACCGTCTCCACGCTGTGGTGTAATATGTTTTTCACCACCACCTTAATTGGAAGGGTATAATGATGTAAATAATAAATATATATTATTATTATAACATGATATTAATTTTAAAATATTATACACCATCCAATTCAACACCATTCAACAAACATGAGAATGATATCATCGCTCGTGTGTACGTAGGACCTACAGTCTCCATGATGCGATGTGATTCATTCTTCATGATATTCATTAAATCACGATTGTATAAATGTAAATAATGAATAAATATTGTATATATTATGTTAATATAATTTTTTAATGATATAACTATGACCTATGAAGTATAACCTGGACTTATTCTTCAAAACATGCACTAGAAAATAAAGTAGTTAATACCCGAATAACAAGTAATAATGAAATGTTGTTAACAAAAGGATGATAATATGATCATATATGATATCATAAAAATTAATATTATTCTGTAATAATTCAATTAAATTATTTAAATCATTATACAGGAGTTTTATATACATATAAAGGAAATCAGTCCTAAGGTAAGGGATAATTTCGTAATCTCATTATTATCTGAGATTGTTTATTCATAAGTATTTACTTGGGTATATTTATCATGCACATCCATGTTTCCTAAATATGTAACATTTTTTCCATTATTCTAAAATTTTTTAAATTGAATTTTACCCATTTGTAAATTTTAATTTAACGGTATGAAAGGAATCATTTGTCGATATTCGATACGAGATACTTTTTGATGTTTTTGGAAAAAGTACAAGAAGAATTTTTTTAAACTTATACAGATCGAGTGGATTTTTTCATTTTCACAATTACTTATTTATATGAATATTAATCTAAATTATTTTAAGTTTATTTTCAAATAAATTATTTTCTTTTAAAATTATGTGTCATTTTGAGAAAAAAAATATTTTTGAATAAGAAAGGATATTTTCCTCAAGAATTAATATCAAGTGTTTTATCAAAATTATTTTCAACTAAGATGAAATTATTTAAATAAGGTTATGTTTATATCCCTATTATTACTATGGTTTGATTGTTTTTATAATGTAATTCTATTTTTTAAATCTATTTGTTTTATATGGATTATGAGGGAATGATGTTTAAGAAACCCATTTTATTCCATGGGTTATACTATGATGAATGATTTATGTTTTTGTGGAACACATAAGAGTGATTTCATTATGATATGGTTGGGACATATATATCCCTCCAATTCATTTGGTAGAGATTTATATCTCATGATATATTCATGGATGTAATGGGAAATTATCTTAGTTCAATAATACATGGCTGAAACGAGGAGTGAACCCAGATCAGTAATGGACTTTTTCCATTACGATGGTCTTGGAAATGATACTTAACTAATATGAAATGATTTTATATAATTATGTGTATTAAAAAGAATCTCATGTCTTATGTTATGAATTTTGGGACTACATTCATTGATTCTTATGAACTTTCATGATTTATCCCATGGCATGATATCACAATCTTTTATATGAAAGATAAGATTTTCAAATGTTATGTTCTTATGTCTTATGATTATGATATGATTGATATCTCCCTAGTTTACTCTTAATGAGAATCTTAGCTCACTCTTTCATATGTTTTTTTCCCCAGGTCACGAATAAGGGTATTAAGTAATATATGTCAAAAGGGGTGTAGTTATGATGAAATAAGTGGGAGGCAATAAAGATTTCTTATGAACCAGTTGTTTATGTTTCCTAGTTTTTAAAGACACTATACCAATATGGTCCTATCATGGATTTTTTATATTTTGTGTTGAATATTATTCAACTTTGAAGTAATATCAACTTATGTAAAGTATGGGTCGTTATAGTTGGTATGAGAGGAAAGGTATAGTTGACCTTTGGAAACTATGATGAGAAAACCTTAGGAATAACCCTAGGATATGTCAAAGTATAGGTTATAATGTTAGTGTTTTAGAAAAGATCATGAATAACCTAGGATAAAACCTAAAGAATTATAAATTGAAATTTTATTTTTGATTATGTGATTTTTCCATTATGATTAGTGTTGCTCACACAATGATTCTTTGTTTTAGTCAATGGATAGAACCTAAAGGAACCACGTTAATGCGGAATGTGATGGGAAATGCAATGATTGTACTCTTGAGCAACAAAATGTTATGGGAGATGGAATTTAAAATCTTGTAGCTATAATCACACAACTTTATTAAGCTATGAATCATATAGGACTTTCAAATGAGAAAAGGAGGGAACAACATTCTACCAAGTCCTTCATGAGGCGGTGTTCACCTTCTTTCAGCGGGTCTTATGATCTATTAGTATCTGAATAATGGATCAATAACACTAAAAAGATATTTTCATTTATCTAATATTTAGAAAATAACATAGTCATATTAGTAATCTATTTTTTGGAAGGTTAAGCTAATCAATGGTGGAACCTTATCAAGAATACAAGGCACATAGATGAAATTGAATCGATGGAACATAACGAGTTCAAGAAATTTTCTTCAATAAGTACTTTCCTTGCATTTTTCAAAAAAAGATGGAGAAGGAGTTACTTGAACTTAAGTAAAAGAAAAATGAATCCATTGGTACCTATGAAGAATTTTTTTCAAGACTTTCAAGGTACGCTTATGGAATTATTATCCAACCTGAGACTAAAATTGATTGATTCTCTAGTGGATTAAAACCAAGTCTCTGAAGGGAATTATCCATAAGGGAATTTAATAACTATGAAGAAATCGTTCGATGTGCTCTCAAGGTTGAGATGTATATTGAAGTAACCCATCAGTCCAATGGGTTTGATAAGAAGAGAAAAATGGAATTCATGGGAAAATATAAAGACCACACTGAAAAGAAGAAAAGTTTTCCCTTATGCTCAAAGTGTGGAAATAAACATAGTGGAAATTGTCTTAAAGGGACTAGTAAATGTTTTAAGTGTGTAAAGGAAATTCATCAGGAAGTTGAATGCTGAAGTGATGGGAAAAAGATGTATAGATGTGTGAATAGAGAAAAGGCTACACAGAATTCACCTCCAACACTTCAATTTTAAAAGTGAAAGGAAATGGGGTATTATTCCAATCAATTCCATAATCTGAGGGTTATTGATGATGATTGAAATAAGCAAAATCTTGAGGCCAAATACAAAGTAATGTCACATGAAATCATTATCAGTGATGTGGAATAAGATAATGAAGTTGTGAAAGGTACACTTACCATACACTCTAAAGTAGAAAATATTTTATTTGATTCTAGATCTACCAACACTTTTATTTCTAAATTTTTTTCTAAGGGTATCTCTGTATTACCTCAAAAATTATATATTGAGTTATCTCTGACAACTCCTAATGAAAAAACAGTTGCATAAAATGTTTATAATTCTTCTTCGGTTTAATTTTATAGGAAAGTGCTTCCTACAAATCATGTGATCCTTCCTATAGTGTAATTTTATGTGATTCTTGGCATGGATTTACTTTCTATATATGAATCTCATATCAATTTCCAAGGAAGGGAAGTCACATTTCATATTCCAGATCAATATATGATCATATATCGATGCAAGGATGAATATAACCTTTGAGTAGAAATTTATTCCATATTATGGGTCTTAATTCCTATAAATAAAGGTTATTTATCTCAAATGGTTTGGGAGAAACACATGATTAATAATAAACCCATTGTACATGAGTTTGATGATGTCTTTCTTGAGGAATTACTCGGTCTTCTACCAAATTGTGAAGTTGAGTTTTCAATAGAACTCATACCAGGTGCTATTCCTATTTCAAAGACACCATATAGAATGACCCCAATTGAGTTGTAGGAATTGAAGAAGCAACTCCAAGATAATCTTGGCAAAGGATTAATATGCCCTAGTGCGTCACCATGGGGTGCACCTTTTCTATTTTTTAAAAAGAAAGATAGATCAATGAGACTCTGCATTAATTATCAAAAACTTAACAAGATCACTATCAAGAACAAATATCATCTTCCCCACATTGATGACTTATTCGACCAACTACACAGAGCTCAATAATTTTCCAAGATTGATCTTCGTTCAGGATATCATCAATTAAAGGTCAAGAAAGAGGATATACCAAAGAAAACATTCCATACAAGTTATAAACAAGATGAATTTATAGTGATTCCTTTTAGTCTTATTAATTCACCTTCTATATTCATGGATCTAATGAATAAAGTCCTTAGAGACTATATTGATCTGTTTGTGGTAGTATTTTTAGATGATATTATTGTTAATTCCAAGAGTAAGGAAGAACATGAAGATCACTTGATAATTGTACTGAGGAACCTGAAAAATGATAAGCTTTATGAAAAATTTACCAAGTGTGAATTTTGGATTTAGAAAGTTTCATTTTTTGGGTCACATTAAATCAAGAGTGGGGATATCTATGGATCCAACAAAAATAAAAGTTATTTAAAGTTGGATGAGGCAAAAAACTGTAACTGAGATCCGAAGTTTTCTTGGTTTGGATGGATATTATCATTGTTTTATGAAAGATTTTTCATTATTATCTAATCCACTCACCAAGTCGACTCAGAAAGAAGTTAAGTTCATTTGGATGGAGGAATGTGAAGAGAATTTAAAATATCTCAAAAGAATGTAAGCTAGTGAACCTATGCCCACACTACCTTGTAGTGGAGAATGGTTTTTGATCTACAGTGATGCATCCAAGATGGGGATGGGCTATGTTCTCATGAAAAATGATATGGTGATAGCTTATACCTCACGAAAATTGGAAATCCTAGAGAAAAATTACCCAACACATTATTTGGAGTTATCTATAGTAATATTTGAACTAAAGACATGGAGCCACTATCTTTATGGTGAAAGGTGTGATATTTATACTAATCATAAAAGTTTAAAGTATATTTTCACACAAAAGAAGATGAATATGCATAAAATAATATGGTTGGAGTTGATTAAATAATACTAATTATCATTACATGAACACCCTAGGAAAGTAAACAAGGTGGAAGATGCTTTGAGTCAAAAAGAACCATGCTAGCCTATCCATGAGGAGGATCACAAAAGATCCAATATTTATGGATTTGAAAATAATGGATCTTGAAATTTTATAGGAAGGGGATAAATATTATCTTTCTCAATTTAATGTTCATCCATCTATACAAGTGAATATTGAGGAGGCATAGAAGGAAGATGTAGAGCTATAAAAGAAGGTGAGAAATATTCATGAATTCAACCTTGATTGTGTTAGAATAATAAGGTTCCAGAATCAGGTTTATATTCCTCCTATACCAGAATTAAAGAAGTATATATTGTATGAGACTCATAGTTCTTCATTTTCTATTCACCATAGAATCACAAAGATGTACATGTACTTGAAAGAGTATTTCTGGTGGTATGACATGAAAAGAGATGTTGTTGATTATGAATTTTGGTGGTTGGTTTTTCAGCAAGTTAAGGCTGAAAGAAAGAAGTCTAAAAGAAAGTTACAACCATTACCCATACCGGAATTGAAATGTTAAAACACCACAATGGACTTTTTCATAGGACTTCTCGAAACATCTAAAGTCCATAATTCTATATGGGTTATAGTTGATTGCCTTACAAAGTTGGCACACTTCATTGCTATTAGAGAATATTTCTCTCTTGATTAGATTTCCAGGATATATGTAAAGGAAGTGGTAAGATTGCATGGAGTAATAATTTCCATTATATATAATTGGGATCCGAGGTTTACCTTAAAGTTCTGGAGAAGACTTAAGTAGGCTCTGGATACAGAGTTAAGTTTAAGCACTTCTTATCATCCTCAGATAGACAGTCAGTCTGAGAGGACAATTAAAACTCTAGGAGACATGTTGAGAGATTTCTCTATGGATTTCAAAGGTGGTTGGGATCAACACCTACATTTGGTGGAATTTTCTTACAACAATATATTTCACTCTAGTATTCAGATGGCTCTTTATGAATCCCTCTATGGAAAGAAGTGCAGAAATCCAACTTTCTTGGATGATGTTGGGGAAAGAAAGCTATTAGGACCTGATCTTATTGATGAAGTGGCAGTAAATGTTAGATATATTCAACAAAACATAAGAGAATATAAGAGTTGACAAAAAAGTTAAGCTGACAATAAAAGATAAGACCTAGAGTTTGAAGTGGATGACAAGATGTTTCTATGAATATCTCCCTGGAAGAGAGTAATGAGATTTGGAAAGAAGGGAAAGCTGAACCCTAGGTATATCGGTCCTTTTGAAATTCTAGATCTTGTTGGGAAGGTAGCTTACCAATCAGTAACTCCACTGAATCTCTCTCATGTTCATGATGCATTACATGCATCTCTATTGATAAAGTACATACCTAATCCTTCACATGTACTAAACTCAGAATTTGTACCACTAGAGCAAGACCTTTCTTATGAAGAACTACTAATAGAGATTTTGGATCGTAATGAAAAACTTTTTCAAAATAAGAACCTTCACTTGGTTAAAGTTTTGTGTGGAACCACTAGTTTGAGGAAGCTACGTGGTAACTTGAGGATATGACGAGGGAGAGTTATCCTTATCTATTTGTATCCAAGTGATGAATTATGAGGGAAAAATTTAGTTTAAGGGGGGTAGAATGTAACACATGGATGTTTTTATGAAATATTTTATTTAAATAATTTTAATTCATCAATATCTTTAATTGCACGCAATCGTGACTTTAAACAAACCGCAATACCACATTAATATAAAATGACCATTATAAACTAATCGTTAGGTTAACTTGAATAAATATAACTAACTTATGAAAATGTATAAAAAATATAAATCAATTATATATTTGAATATTTTTTTAAGTAAATTAATATTAGTAAATGAAATTAATGATATATATATATTATATACTTAATTCTTTGGTATTCATCAAATGAATATTTTTTTTCATAGGGTATGAATAATCCTTATTTGATATATAAAAACCTATATTTTTTAAAAGGGTAATTTTACGAATTTTAATGGAGAACCCCTTTTAAATTAATATCTTAACAAATTAATAATTTTTATATGAAAAAATAAACATGTTATTTAGAATCAGGATATAAAAATTTACTTTGGATGAAATTTTAATATTTTTCTAATAAATTTTGATGAATAGTAAAAATAAACTATATTTTAATTGAAAATAACTTTTTTCATCGAAATAATTTATATTGTTAAATTATAATATTGAATGGTTTTAAAGTAAAAAATAGAATATATGTTTATAATTCAATATAATGTATTTCATTAGTATTAATTTTACATTAAATTTAGATGTAAAACCATTTAAATCTGTTTTAGTGTTTTAACTTTAAAAAAAACCTATTCTCTCATTCCGATAATGGGAATGATTTTAAATTAATTACTAAAAATTGTATATTTTGAATTTTGAAAAATGTACTCCATATTTGGAATCAGTAGGTCCAAATTATGTAAATAGATTTATTTTATTTTTGGGCATTATGAATACTAACTTCGGTAATTTTTATTAATACGGTAAAAGGGTAAAAAAGGGTAATTAAGGGTAAGAATAATATTATAAAATTATCCTAAAACTTGTTTTAATATTATTTTGTGAGTTTATTTCGACCTAAATCATACTTGGGTCAAAATTGTATCCTTTGGAAGCCACTTGGATGAGATTAAGACATTTAATTTATTTTATTTAAAGAAAAGTTAAATATGTGTCACTCAAATTTTAATAATTAAATCATTTTTAATACAAGGTTATACTAAAGATAAATTAGATTTTAAATACTCATTTGAAATCTATTTTTTTCTTTATCATGGAAATTTATTTATAATTTTTAGGAAATAAATAATTACCTTAATATCTTATACAATAATGATACAAAAATTATTTAACTGATAAAAAATCAATAATATAATTTTTATTAAAATAATAATACCCAATAAAAGACCCAAATACTTGAAAAAATATTATTTGTCGAGTATATATCGACCATAATCATCCAAGGGTTGAGTTATTGACCATTTGGACCCTAATATAAGGGATAACGACACTTATATTATTTTATTTAAAGTGATGTTAAAGTTGTCTCTTTCATAATTTAATAAGTATAACAATTTAAATGTGGATTTTCCTGAAGATAAATTAGACTAAAATTATTATTCTAAAGGATATTAGATTTTTTATTAGTAATAGTATTTTATTTTTAATTTTTATTTAACAAATAAGTTTATTAAATAATTACACAAAATTGATGTAGTAATTAGTTTATAAATAGAGATAACAGATAAATGTTATTAAAAATGTTAAAATAAATATAATTTTGGATAATTAATATGTCTAATTAATTTTATATATTAATTTTACCTATTAGTAATATAATAAAATATTTGGTTCAAAGTTAACTTATTATATTAATATTTTAAAAAAATAATGAATTGAATAGTGTCAAAATCGACACTATTGATTGTTTATCAAAATAATGTTTTATTAAATTATTTAAAAATCATAAAACATATTTAAAAATATATAAAAATTATTTTATGGTCTAAAATGTTATAAGGTATTTATTTAAGGTCTAACTGACATCAATAAGTAAATATGACACCCTTTTAATATTGAAACGTTTGTTTTCTTAATTAAAATTAAATAGAATGACTAAGTGTTAATTAAAATGATAATGTTTAAATTGAGATAAAAAATTATCTAAAAATTATTGGTTTAGGATATTACAACCCTATATCATCTCATATTTGAAATTGGTACATTTTGGAGGTTTTTATATGGGGTTTTATTTTATCATAAATTCATATTTTTGGATATCCCAAAAATGCCCCTCACCTCAATTATAAATGGGCACATCCTCCCTCACATCAATACTTTAATTTGAGCCTTCAAGATCGAACATACCCTACCATTTTCTATATAAACTTCCCTAGTTACATTTTAGAGGTTCTGGTCTTATTTAAAGACCAACAATAGTGCTCCAATAGGAGATTTAGAGGAAGCATGTCGAAGAAGAGACAATCTTCTCTACCGATTCTTTCAAAATTATTTCTTCTCATAATTACTATTAATGAGTTGTTTAATTATAAATTAATAAATCTAGTATTAATTATATACTGATATTTTATTATAATTATGAAACAACCATATTTCACCTTCTATCCATCCAATGAAAAACAAAATCACCACATGTGCATACATACGACTTACCGTCTCCACGTTGTTGTGTAATCTATTTTTCACCACCACCTTACTTGGATGGGTATAATGATGAAAATAATAACTATATATTCTTATTATAATATTATATTAATTATTAAATATTATACACCATCCAATTCAATACCATTCAATATTTATGGGAATGATATCATCGCTCGTGCGTACGTACGACCTACCGTCTCCACGATGGGATGCAATTCATTCCACATGATATTAATTTAATCATGATTATATAAATGTAAATAATTAATAAATATTCAATATATTATGTTAATATCATTTTTTAATGATATAAATATGACCTATGAAGGAGAACCAAAACTTGTTCTACAAAACATGCATAAGAAAACGAAGGTGTTAATAACCGAATAACAAGTAATAATGAAATGTTGTTAAAAAACAAATGATAATATGATCATATATGATATTATAAAATGGATATGATTCTGAAATAAGTAAATAAAATTATTTAAATCATTATACATGAGGTTCAGATACATACAAAGGAAATCAGACCCAAGGTAAGGGATAATTTTGTAATCTCAGTATTATGTGAGATTGTTTATTCATAAGTATTTACTGGGGTATATTTATCATCCACATCTATGTTTCCTAAATATATAATATTATTTATATTATTATAGAATTTTTAAAAGTCAGATTTACACATTGGTGAATTTTAATTAGACAGAATGAAAATAATCTTTTATCTTTATTCGATACGAGATACTTTTTTGATGTTTCCTAAAAAAGTACAGGGAGAATGTTTTTTTAACTTATACAGCCTGAACATATTTTTACATTTTCCTAAAATATTATTTCCATGAATCTTCCTATACACTATTTCAAGATTATTTTCAAATAAATTATTTTCATTTAAAATTGTGTGTCATTTTGAGAAAAGAAAATGTTTTTGAAGAAGAAAGAATATTTTCCTCAAGAATTAATATCAAGTGTTTTATAAAAATTATTTTTACATTTAAGATGAAATTTTTTAAATAGGGTTATGTTTCTATCTATATTATTACTATGGTTTTATTGTGTTTATAATGGAATACTATTTATGAAATACATTTGTTTTATATAGATTATGATGGAATGATATTTAAGAAACCCATTTTATTCATTGGGTTATACTATGATGAATGATTTTTGTTTTTGTAGAACATATAAGAATGATTTCATTATGTGATGGGTGGGACCTATATCTCCTTCAAATTAATTTTTTTAAATATTTATATCTCATGACATAGATATGTTTGGAATGAGAAATGATATTGGTTCTATAATACAGGACTGGAACAAGGAGTGAAATCGATTCAGTAATGGACTTTTTCCGCTATAATGGTCTTGACAATGAGCCTTGAATAATACGAAATGATTTTATATTCTTATGTGTATTCCAAAAAATCTCATGTCTTATGTTATGACTTTTGGGATTACGTTCATTGATTCTTATGAACTTTCATGATTTATACCATTACATGATATCACGATCTTTCATAAGAAGGATTATATTTTCAAATGTTATGTTCTTATGTCTTATGATTATAATATGATTGATATATCCCTTGTTTACTTTTACTGAGCATTGGATATCACCCTTTCATATGTTTCTTTTCCCCAGGTCATGAAGAAGGGTATTAAGTAAGATATGTCAAAAAGGTGTCTAGTTATGACAAAATAAGTGGGAGACAATGAATATGTCTTATAAACTAGTTGTTTATGTTTCATAGTTTCTAAAGACACTATACCTATGTGGTCCTGTTGTGGATTTTTTATATTTTGTAATGAATATTCGTCAACTTTGAAGTAATATTAGGGTATTTAAAGTATGGGTTGTTATATCCTTTAATGCCCCAACTACAACAGAAAGGTATCTAGAAAATAAGAGAGGCTAAATTCATTTATCCTCCTCTTATACTACTTCAAAAACCTCAACATATCACTATTTAACACTAATCTGTTGAATTATTTAGTATAAATTGAAATAAAAACTATGTAAACTAAAATTTATGATAAAAAAAATTTTGAAATTAAATTTTTGTAAACTGAAATGTATAATTCTATGGTTACTGAAAATAAAAATTCAAATATGGAATCAAAGAAAAGAAAAACAATCACAGTTAAATATTACCTTATTTAGAATTACTAAATGTCATTGATTTTTTCACACTCCTTTTTTAATTTTACCTTTTTAGAGGTTCGTGGTCTATTGTTATGGTTTGTGCTGGACATGGAGTCTTCACACATTACAATATCACATTGCACCGTATTCTAACCATGAAAATCATACAATAAGGTTTTATCAAAAGATAATGTAGTTTAGAGAATAAAAAGAAAATATTATTTAGAGAATTATAAATTAAAATGTTAACAATATCCATTTGAAAATAACAAATGAACTATATCTTTTATACATAGAAGACATGAAAATGACCGAAAAAAATTTATATTTATAAATGAAATTTATAGGATTATCTATAAATTGCAAGCTAAGAATATGGATATTTTGAAAATGAATTACTATTTAAATAGATGATTACATCATAAGAAAAGTAATTAAATATTTTCCATCACATGAAGATATAGTTCATGGTATTTATTTTATATTTAAAAAAAATGTTGCATTTGTATAAAAATAATGCATGTATAATAGATAGATTAAAGTATATGTATATTTAATATGAAATGGAGTTTTAGTATAATAAATTGCATACAAATGAGAGATCTATTAATATAATACAGAATGTATTTACTGAAAAAAAATGAAATTTCAGTCGAATATATAGTTTTGAATCTATATCAATTTCAATATATGCATTTCACTTTTCTTCACATACACCCTACTGTATCAATTTGTGCAGTGTATATGAAATTTGTTTTCAAAACTAAAAAACTATGAAAAATAAATATTGAAATAAAACCTATGTAAATAGGAATGAATAATATTGTTGTTACCAAAAAAAATTCTCATATAGAATCAAATATAAAGTTATCAATCATAATCCAATATTACCTTGTTGTAGAATCACAAAATGTCAATCATATTTTCAGTCTTTTTTTAATGTTACCTTCATATAGGGTTACCGTTCATTACATGGCTTGTTGTAGCCGTAGAGTCTTCACACATAAAAATATCATGTTTCACGACATCATCACCATCAAAATAACACAACATGTCTTTATACAAATACAATTGAGTTATAAGAATAAATAAAAAATATTAGTGACAACTAAAATCAGATAATCAGAAATTATAATGTTAACAATAACCATTTGAAAAGAATAAATGAAATATATATTTTAAACATATAGAATATGGAAATGACTGCAAAAAATGATTATTTATGACTGGAATTTAAAGGATTATCTATATATTTCATTTAAATAATATGGATATTTGAAAATAAATTTTGATATAAATACATGATTACATCATAGAAAAGTAATTTAATATTTCCCATCCCATTGAAATATAGTTCATGATATTGATTGAATATTTTAAAAATGAGATTGCATATATTTTCAAATAATGCATGTATAATAAATAGTTTATAGTATATGAATATTTAATATAAAATGCAGTTTTAGTAGAATAAATTGTATATAGAAAAAAAGTATCAAATATGGACCTTTTAGTAGATACAAAATAACTAATCATTAATGAAACTACATCAACATTGTTTTGAAAATTGAATGAAATGGATCTATAATATGAGAAAAAATGACAGAGAACATTGACCTATCAATATAAATTTGAAAAACATGTAGTGTAAAAAATGGATAAAAATTTTAAATGATAATCACAAATAAATGTATACAAAGGAATTGAACAGTGAAATGCATCATCTCTTATAATATCAGATTATATCAACAAAAAGGAATTAATATAAATTTTTCAATACTAAACAAAGAAACTATAAAATCATCATTAAATAAGTTAAAAAATGTTGATAATGACAAAAATAATAAAAACATCAATTAAGATTAGAAATAAAATTAATAAGTGGATCTCTTTTTTCATACCTGAAACCAAATAAAAAAAGTTTCCACTTTTTAAAGACAAGGGCTAAAAAATGTTCACCATGAAAAACCTACACATGAATTGTTCAATTGAAAAAACATATATAAAGGAAAATAATGTCAAAGACAACACAATTACTATATTAGTGTATTTAATGAAACCATTCACCTATCGCTTTATAAAGTGATAAGTAAATAATTGTTTGAACCCAGTGAGTAGATAATAGAAATTAGAAAATCCAACATGAAAAATGAATGCATTGGAAAAAAAATCCATACCAATTATGAAAAGATAATTTAGGGAATAACATGTAGTTGAATTGAATGTATCAAAGAATAGAATGAAATAACCATTAACATTATCAATAATAATAGTAGTGTTTGAAATATCTAATCTTTTCAATATTAAAAAACATATATGAAACATAGTTAAATTAAGAAAAAATAAACAATTAGAAATAAAGATAAAGCTAACCTTAGTATTCTCATCACTTGTATGATGAATGAATATCTATTTGGTGATAGATAAATAATATAAAATAATTTTTTTTGGGATTCTTTAGTACTATAAGACAAGTACTGAATAAGGTATGATGATACTACATGAATAAAATAGAGAGTTGTCCAGAATAATAATATTTTCTGATCGTTAGTCAAAAAATTCAAAAATAGGCAATAATATCTCAAGAACTAAGAGGTGATGTGGAGGAAGTCAACACCTAAACTACATTGATGAACATGGGAAAGATTATTGATAGGAAGGAATGTATTGGAGGTGTCCACCTGAAACCAGAGAGGAATCATTATTTTATAACTATAAATATGTACAAAAAATTAAGAGCATCAATGAAAAGCTCATGTTTGATATCTCATATTAAAAAAAAGAGTGCTAGAATCCTATAACTGTAAAGAAAATTAAAGGATATTTGAAGAATAAATATAAAAGAATATATTTCCAATAAATGTTAACATTTATTACATAAACATCATATAAACAAATTTCATTCTTTTTAATATGAATAATCTTTTGGAATTGAAGATGAGATATTAGAAATATGGATATATAGGTTGAAATAAATTATACAGAAATCAGAGAATATAGTATAATGAAAGATTCCACATGATAAAGGATTGATTATAATACTATTTTTATTGTAGTAAAAATTCAAAAAAAAAATAAATAGAAAAACTAAAACAAACCTACTTATGGAATTAGGATTCACAACATCTTTTGAAGGAAATAGAACCATATTAAGTGAGGTTAAGTACTTATGAAATCGATTTACCTAGAATATAATAGGACTGGTGTAAGAGGTCAACGAATAGTCTAAGTGAGACAATGAAAATTGATGAAAAATAAATGACCAATAAAATAACCTATAGGAAAATGAAAATCTAAACCCAAAGAAAAATACAGAAGTAGTGAGGAAAAAAATACCGACCTTATCTTAGATTTTTGTACAAAAATTTTGATCAGGAGGAGGAGGGAATTGGTGAGGTGAGGGGGGGGGGTGTGTTGGATCCGTGTTGATAGGGAGTTAGGGAAGCCAACTCAGTAGGGAGGTGAGATGGGTGTGATGGAGACATGTTACCAGGGAGGTGGGGAGGCCACTTTAGAGCCTCGATGGCCAAGAGGTGGGATGGATGCCTCACGAGGGGAGGAGGAGGGGGAGGAGGGTCACAGGGGGTGGGGGGTGGGGGGAGGGGAGGAGGAATCACATGGGAAGAATCACAAGGCATTGGGAGGGAGGGAGGGGGAGGGGGGTAGATGGGGAGGAGTAAGCCTGAGAGGAGGAGGGTAAAACCAAGACCATCATGGATTTAGGTCAGATATAGCCACAATTATTATAATCTTTAGCTATAAATCTGTGGCTATAGGCCAAATTTCTAGTAGTGACTCTATATTCCCATGAACCATTTAACACCGATATTTTATGAGAGTCCCCATATGGATGATGATATGTTTTTTTCCTTCATTATTATGTGAAAATAAAATGTATAAGTTTATATTATAAAATATAAGTATAAAAATGTTATCTATAGGAGGAGTTAGACACGACTTTAAGATACCGATAGACATAATGCCCATGCTTACAGAATTATTCTGGAAAGTCTTCAACCGAATCACATATTTTCTAATTGATTATATAGTTAAATTAACATTGGGTATAGTACATGACTCCATTCATTTATTACTTATGATAAGAAAAAATCATATATACTTTTTTCTATCATTTACTTAAAGATTTTCATTGATTTATTCAATAATGCGCTTGATATGTACTCAATTTTGCAAGAATGAGGCTGCACATGATTCAAAGTAAGAAAGGAAGAAAAAGTGTATAATTAACCTATTACACATCATGAATCATAATTACACATTGTGTAATAGGATTTCAAATCATGAAATAAGTCCTGATCCAAGCCGTGAACTAAGTCGTGAAGTCTACAGAAAAATAAGCCAGTACATGTCGTGAATGCTCCATACATGACGTGACCTCAGTCAAAGTAGTTTCATGAGAAATCCACTCCAGTGGAACAACTGGAAGCTCAGTACATGTCGTGATTCCTCAGTATATGATGTTTAAATGGTTAAACATCATATTTTGGGTGAGATATACATTGATAGATGTCAGATTCAAAAAATCTGCAGAGATTAACATAGATCGGTGTTACACGACATGTAATCCATTACACATCATGACCCATTTTGCCTATATATGTAGCGGACTGGTAGATAATTTTAGGGCATTCGAGATAAGATAATTTTCCCTATTTTTTTCCATTTGATATTCCCTCATCCCCTTCCCTCTAAAACTAAAATTTATTCATTTTTTTCATATATATATTTTTTAATTTGAAGAGATGTGGATTGTTTTTTTCTTCAATGCCTTCAATTACCATCACATTTCTTCCCATTGTTCATCTTAAAATTTTGAAGAAAAAATGTTAGATCCATTTATTCTTTTAATTTCAAGTAATCATTTTATTAAAATCATGATTTTCCTTTTATAAACCTCTATTTTATGCACATTTTCATTTTAGAAACCCCAAACCATTGCATGGTTAGAAATTGTTTTATTTTAAATCAATTCAACATGTCAAGCATGATTTCTAGTTGTTTATTATTTTATCCTACCACCATGAGTAGGTAAACACTCAGGTGTAGGGATCCAAAGTATCTGTATTTTCACTTATAATAATTCTTTAAATCTAATTTTGGAAACCCTAATGGATTAGTAATTAGAATAAATAATAAAAGTATATTTAATTTGTGCATACATCCCTGACCATTGGATATTCAAATGGAAGACCCTGTCCTGATTAAAGTATAATTGGCTACGATCACTATTCTAGGATACTTTCTTCCATATGAGACAAATTTAATGCACTTAGGCTATTACTATCTCCCAATCATAGAATAGTCACTTTCTAAGTAGAGTTAGGTGACTTGACCAAAGTCAACTAGCATCTGATGTTTGCTTTGCAGCATAAACCTTATGATCCTGCCTAGATTAGAATTAAGGTCATCCTTTTTACAGATACTTGAAATTGATCTCGACCCATATTTAATCATTTGAAATGGCTTTCAACCATATATTTAATAACTTCCAAACCAAAGAAACTCTAAAGGACTCTTATCAAAGGGTATCAAGACTGTGACACCAAAATCCAGCTTTCTCCTCATGGGATCGACCCCACACTTCTACTATACTACACCTGAGTAGTAATTAAATTTTTGGAAAAATAATAAATCTAATCTGACCATAGACTATATGAATTCAATGACGCATGTGGGAATGTAAAATTTTAGTCTCATTGTCGAGGAGCAGCGAAGCGTTGTAGATGACCCAAGACCGATTATTTAGGTCAAATACTTTTCTAATACCTTTTTAGTTTACTAATTTTATTTTAGTTAATTAATTTGGAAGTCATTATTATTATTATTATCATATATTACACTTTTTGGTAGTGTTTTTTGGTATGTAGGTTGAGTTTTCAAATGACCCATTATTATGCCGCACCACCATCAGAATACATTGAATATCTAGAGTATCCGACCACATGGGAAGCACTGAATCAGGAGGGTCGACACATTAGTTTGATGGTTGGAATGATTCATATTCTCACAGGTATGATGAATTACAACCTCCACAGTCGAAATACACTTACTATCAGCCCAACGAAGGAGCTCATGAATACCAAAGAAATTGTTGGTCTAAGCAGTACACTCATGGCAAATACTACCTTCCACAAGCTCAGAGGAAACATACCGAATAAGGACTTACCAGATTTCTCACTCAGTTCATTGAAGTGATGGATCAGAGTATGGACTATAATGAGGCCCAATTAAGTGAATGGAGATAATTGACTAATCACCTTGCTCAAATCATTTATAATTTAAATTCTCTTTTTAATTTCAATCCAATAGTTTCTAATACATATGCAGGTTTTTTTGAAGATGATGAATTTGGAAAAGTAGAGGAAGTCTAAGATGTTCAAATAAAGAAACCTCAAGATAATTAAAATTAATAAATCCCTTACATCCACAGCCTTAGGAGAAGAATTAAGATGAAAAACTGGCCACATTTCTCACCCAGATCATTATAGTGTTGGATAAGTGGATAGAAAATCATGAATCCCAAATTAGTAAACATTAATATTTTATTACTCACCTTTCTAATTTTATTTCAAATTTAAATTCCATTTTTTTCAACTTACCCTTAAAATATAAAATAGATATTGATTGGTTTAAAGATGAAGAAGATCAAAAGTTGGAGGAAGTCAATACTACGAAAATAAAAAAGGGAGAAAAATCAGGGGTATTGAACAAACAAAATCACCTAAAGTATGTTGGAAACATTGAAATAGATGAACCTACATATTTATTATAAGTATCATAACCTGAGGAATCCCTTCTATACATACAAAACTACGAAGAAGAACAAAGAGAATTCCTTTTTCAACTGTGTGAAGAAGAGGAAAGAAATATGAGGGAAATTTTTGGATGGATGTCTGAGGAGGAAGAAGATACCAAGGTCTAAGTGGAATAATCCATAGAGTTTGAGGAAGAGGAAATGGTAAAGGAAGAGAAAATTAATAAAAAATGAACCAACCTCACAAAAATTTGTGATACTAAAGAAGAATGGGACTCCCTCTTACAATTTCAAGATAAAGAGGAGAAAACTGATGCATTAATTACATAATTCATTCTAAAATCTTAGACTAAGGAAGAAAAAGTGGATGGGAAAGTGAACTAAAAAATCTGGTCAGATTTCAATTTCTTGTTATTTTCATTACATCTATCCTCAAATTGAAACCCACCACTATTCGAGAAGAACCAACTGAGGAAGAAGTAAAAGACAACCATAGATGCACTGAAAAGCCATAACTGGTTAAATCTAATATGGTTAGCTTTGTACCATGTTCCAATTAGCTATAAAGGTAAAAGGTCATTCTAAATGACCATAAAAAAGAGAATATAGAAGGAGGTAAACTGAATTTTAATTTTTTTTCTAGGAAATAGATTTAATATCTTTTATTTGTTTAAATAAATCTACCTATGGTTGTCCTCTTTGTCTATTTGATCCAAATAATTTAAATTTTAAATGGATATACTTACATTATTTATTTTTATATTTTATGTCCCTGAAAGGAATAAGAAAGGAGAGATTGAAGAAGCTTAAAACATGAACATTACATGTCATGTACCTGGTTAGACAGAGCCTAACAGTCTCATTTAGAAGCATTGAATGGTAGAGGAGTACTATTATTAATTGTTTATATTTTTTCAACCCTAATTTTTTTGGACCACATGATTTGAAATGAATGAAAATAATTTTTTCATGAAATAAATTGAATTAAATTCACCCGCAAAAATGATTGAATTTTTTTTCTTGTACTCACTGATCAAAGAGACATCAGAATCAAGGATAAATATTTTGACATGTTGGAAAATTTGAAATATGAACCCATAAATTAAAAATATATAAATGGAAATTTTAAAATAAATTTGATTAATTTAATTTGTAATTTATTAAAAATGATTACGGATATGATTTCTTCTCATAATTTTGACTCCTAGAATCATTCATTGAGTAAACTGATTATTTATTTTCATGCCATGAACTAATTGAATTTTATTCTATTCCCATTCTCGAGAGGATTCTAGACCAAATATTTCCTATTTTTCTGAGCATATTTCTTGAGTGAAACTTGGGGCATGTAAAGCTACTATAAATTTCATTGTTATCTCGTCAAAGCTATGACTGAACGAATTCACTTTTGAAATGATTGAGGCATTTTTTAATGATCCTTTTTATCCCAAGACCCACCTACACATTGATCCTATTTTATCCCATAGAATCCTTGGATGACATTTTTAGGATTAATACGTGTTACAAGCCATTATTTCCACTCATACCCATATCTTGTTATTTTTAATGATATTCAATTGAATGAGTGTGGGGGAGGGGTTATTTTTTGTGAATATAGGATGCGATATCTTGAGGGGAGACTGCAGGGTGCTTATATGGGATTTTGGATAAGGTTCATCTTTACATTAATTATATTCCATTATATATCCCTCTTGTTGTTAAAAAATGAATAAAAAGAAAAAAATGGGTTGTTTCTTGAGTAGGTCAAAAATAACCATTGTCAGATAGATGATCTCAAAATCATATGTGGTTAGATGGTGGATGTGAGACTTATCGTAGGGCATATTCTAAAAAAAATTAATGAAAAAATTAGTTTTGAAATGGGAGAATAAAAAATCACCATTTTCCAGACTGATAATTTTTATCATATATGGTTAGGTGGTGGATGTGAGGTTTATTATAATAATTAATTTTGAAAAAAAAGATGAAAAAAAGATAGTAATAAGAGAGGATTATCGTTAATTATGATTGCATTGTTTGTGAGCCTTTACTATGAGATTCGTGGAGTGTGTGAGATGGAATTAAATTATTGGTGAGGAGCATTTCATTGGTCTTTTCTTTTGAATATCATGAATTGTACTTTATAGTTTATCATCTCCCTTGAGACTTACTTAATTTTCAACATTTTTTACCTACCTACCCTCCGCCACAGATTCATTTGATCATTATATCAAAGCCCTCATGATTAATTGTGATATTTGTCTTTATGGGGTGGAGAAATTAGATTCAATGTAAGCATATGGTTAGGATTATATTCTTGAGGTATGGGCATGACTCCATTTGTAAGAACTCGGGTTTTCAGAACGGGTCAAAATCCTGACCCTGTTTGAATTATTGACTGCTTTCTGAGGAAACTCGAGAAAATGGGAAGTTTTTGGAAATTTCTAGACTACACGCCATGTACTTTTAAGTACACACCATGTATATGTTAAGTGAGTGTCAGCCGTGTGCTCACCAAGCACTTGCTGTGTGATGACCGTGTAGAATTTTCTTACTACACGACGTGTAGTTTTAAACACGCCGTGTAACCCCGACCGTGTGGTGGCCATACATGGCGTGTAGGCCATTGGCCGGGTAGAACCAGGTACACATCGTGTTCCCCTTGGACACGCCGTGTAGTCTAGCCGTGTTTGAGGGATGTACATGGCGTGTGGGTAAGTCAACGAGGAAGAGGAGGGAAACCAAGTACATGTTGTGTATCCATAGGTACACACCGTGTACTCAAGTCAGCAGGTCAGGAAAGTAAGGAGGTAGAATCATCCGTCTTATGAACAGTTAAAGGACATATACACGGTGTGTAGTCCTAAAGTACACACCATGTACTTTCCTTTTTCGCTTAAAACGGGCAGTAGCCTCGTTTTGAGGTTCTGGATAGAACCCCCTCCCCCAAGTCGGCCAGATCTTCAATCTTCTCCTAGTCCTCCATCCGAAGTTGGATTCGATCACCGTTGGATGCGTTGGACCCCCCTCAGTAAGACCTCGATTCCTCTTTGGCTATTTTGTTTGATTTTCGTTCTAGAAAGAGTTATAGGGGTTTGAACGGGTTTGAATCTTTTGTAGATTTACCACTTTTTAGACCGAATTTGAAGCTGTTACTGGAGGAGTAGCATCGTACGAGTCTCAGGTAGGTGGTGCATACCTCATTTTGTGTTTTCGTGGTTGTTTGGGTGACGCGGACTTCAGCACATTTTCCTGTATTTTGATTGGGACCCGTTTTATCTATTTTTTTCATACTAAATTGTTTATTGGACCTATGGGATGCCTTTGGGTATGCCTTGTTACCAGTTTGCGTGAGCGGGCCGGGTGAGGGGCCGTGGATCATTGGGGAATTTTGTCCGAGGAACTCGAAAATGGTTTTAATTGAAATATTAATGTGTTAAACTGTTTAGTTTAATTTATTAAAGCCTGTTATAAATTGTTGGAGGCATTTAAGACCTCAGTGCTGGTATGGGAGAACACCTGGTATAGTGCAATTCAGCTATTTAGTTTGTTTTGTCAGTTTATGTTTTTTGTTTAAACATGTTATATGTGCAATTGCTGAATTGCATCTACTGAACCCTTGGGGTGGTGTTGGGCATGGCCCGGTTATTATTGAGTGATGCGGATCACAGGTTGGGATTGGCCCGGGTTACTTTGGGTGGTTTTGACCACGAGATTGGGATTCATGGACGCCGGCTTGAGGAATTACGACTGTCAAGTTAGGCATGGCCCGAGTTACTTGGATGGCGAGGCCTTTGGACTTGAGCGACATGGTCGCAGGGACACGAGGTGTCAGATGTGTTGGTGTATTAGGACTATTTTGGTGATTACCGCTCACCCGGAACTTTGACTAGTGTGCACACAGAGATACTCCGTGATGAGGTGGTTTTGACCACTCGTGTGGGTACATGCCCCCGTAGTTGCAGTTATGTATTTTGGTTGGGAGTGCTTTCCGTAGAAAGCCACGTGGGAGGTGAGAAGCCTTCAGGGGATGGGCGTGCCTTCGGGATGTCGGTACTTGAGACACAAGGTGTCAGGTGGAACATAGTGCTGGGTTACTATTCTTGGGCGTGCCTTTGGGACTTCGGTACTGGAGACACAAGGTGTCAGGAGGCACTTGGTGCTTGGTTACTATTCTTGGGCATGCCTTCAGGACGTCGGTACTTGAGACATGAGGTGTCAGGTGGCACATGGTGCCGGGTTACATGACCGAGATTCCAGCGTTGGCCGAAGCAGGTGATGCTCCATGGTGCCTGTTGAGCACCAGTGGAGTTTGTGTTTATTTGTGCATTGTACTGGTTACTACTTTCCTTGTAAATTCATGACTGCTTAAACACATATATTTGGTACCAACCGTTGGGTGGTATCCTACTGAGATTTGTCTCACACCCTACACGGGCCCTTCGGGACGTGTGTAGACTTTATAGATTTCCTTGCAGGAAAGAGGCCAACTTCAGAATCTGGGTTGCGTTAGTTGTTTCTTGGAGATGGTACGGAACTTGAGGTCATGCCTAGTTGGGGTTTACTTTGTTATGTTTTCCTTTCTGTATCAGCATGCTTACTTACTGTCGCCACTGTTGGTTAGCCATGGGTGCCCTTTTTATTATTCAGTTGTGTATGAACTACTTTGAATGCATGTTTTACTGTTCAGTAGTAGTTACATGTTATCATCATGCTGTTGTGTTTATTTCCACTGTTGTTGTTATATTTAACTCTTCGACTGTTTATGTATATTGATTGTGCTTCCGCTCTGCGGGTCTGGTGCGAGTGTGCTGAGTCTTTTAATTCTGCTGCATCTTTACTGTTATCCTTGGACCAGTACCCTTACTATGATCCTCCGAGAGGGTATATCCTCCCCACTATACCTAACATACCCTCTCTGCTAGTTGGAAGCCTTTGGCGTTCAGGGGAGGTGCGCCTAAGGTAGTAACACCTGACCCGTTTGGCACTGTTCGAGTGGCTGGCCGGGTCTGGGTCGTTACAAAGTGGTATCAAAGGAGTTCTTGACAAGGATTTAGTAGCAGTGTTTTTCTGGATACTAATGAGATTGATACTTATCTTTTTATTTCTGCTGGTTTTACTATTTGGGATATGGTAGAATGAAGATAAGTTGTTTTTACTGGAACTGGGTTCCCAGCTTGTGCTTGGGTGCCTGTAGCCCTAGGTACGAGGGATGGACCATGTTTCCATGGGTGGGAATTGCTATTTTATTTTTCTCAGATTACGATTTATATGATTTTTACCTCGGTGGCTCACTTAATGTGTGATGTTCTTGATTGTGAGATGTGACCCTTGACCTGGTATGGTAAGGGAGAATTAGACCATGGCCCGGTATGGCAAGGCTTGTTGTCGGCTTTTGATAGGCACATTTTTAGGGTATTTCAACTTCATAATTACATGTATGCTTTGTGAAGTGATAATGCCATGCGAATAAAAATCAATTTCCTTGCTTAGTATGTTTTGAAATGTAAATTGGTGAAATTTCTGATCGAATTTATATTTGTGCAATGTGTATTCCATGCTTTATATTTTGTAAAAATTGCATGTGGCAGGATATTGGGTCTGACTCTTATGAGAGCAGGCATGTATTATGATTGAGGTAGTGTAACTGTCAGGATTGGGTGACTCGGTCGTTGGTTTGAGGTAGCGTGAGTTGTTGGGATGGGCATGGCCCGAGGTACCTTTGATACTTGGCTCTGTTGAGGGCAGGTAAGGAGGCCATGAGGCCAGGATGCCGTGGGGAATAGGTTGCGGTGAGGGGGAGTAAGGGTAGTTGTTATGCACTGCCTTTTACTGCTTTCCTTATCTGCGTAGAATTTATTGTTGTATATATGCATGGGCTGTCTGACCATTTATGGTATTCAGCGGGTTACTCCTTCACGACTCGATGGAGCATCAGGCAGGAGATGGTACAATGCCACAGGATCAGGGTCAGAATTCGGTACAGGCAGAGCACAAGCCGCAGGTGTAGGCTCATGGACAGGATCAGGTTCAGGATTCAGTGCAGGCAGGACAACAACCGAGTTTGGCATCGTTCGGGTCGTGGCTTGACGAGCAGCTCCGAGCGAGCCTGGTATGTGTCTTGTACGGGATTGACAGAGGCACACCGGATACAGAGCTTTCTATGGCGTATCTGACGTGGGAGTTCCAGTCGCAGCACCCACCACTTTTTCAGTGTTAGGGTGGTCTGCAGGCGGCTGAGAACTGGATAGAGAGTATGCAGATGATCTTCGAGCAGCTTGAGATGCCTCCAGGATGAAGGGTCAAGCTGGCGACGTACATGCTGAGAGGACTGGCGAAGTGTTGGTGGGACGTACAGGTTCAGGATCGTAGGCACGAGGGACTGGCATGATAGGACTTCGAGGATAGGTTCTTTGAGCACTTCTACTCGGAGAAAATGAGGGAAGAGAGAGCTCGGGAGTTCTTGAGTCTTCACCAAGGAGATATGTCTGTCATGGACTATGCAACTACCTTCACAGAGTTGTCTCGCTTTTCTCCTGGTATGGTGAGCGATGATGCGGCTAGGGTGAGGAACTTCGAGGATGGATTACGACACGCCATTCAGGTCCAGGTGAACATCTTCAGGCTGGGTTCCTTCTCTGAGGCGGTAAATCAGGCACTCATAGCCAAGGGAAATGAGAGAGAGAAATATCGCTTGGTCAGGGTGACAACCTCAGGTGATGGCTCCGACAGCAGGAAACGAGGACGATATGAGTTCCAGCAGGGTAGTCAGGCCATGGATTCAGCTAGAACACCTCGTGGGAGTTCTTCGGTGATTTACTTCCAGTGTGGTCAGCCAGGACATATTCGGGCGTAGTGTGATAGGCCTCCGAAGGAGTGCCGGGCATGTGGATAGGACAGGAATCTGGAGAGGTTTTGCAGGCAACCATCACAGATAACTGACAGGCAGGGACTAGGACAGACTGCAGTGTCTGGAGTTGGTTCAGGTT
This sequence comes from Viscum album, assembly GCA_963277665.1. NCBI lineage: Eukaryota > Viridiplantae > Streptophyta > Magnoliopsida > Santalales > Viscaceae > Viscum > Viscum album. Next base: position 1,749,968,158 of record OY728165.1, on the reverse strand, counting down.
CGGTTCCCGGAGAGGGTAGTCGAGGTTCAGCTATGCGGGGAGGTCATGACAGAGATGGTGGGATCTAGCTGAGGGGTTAGTGGCTGGTGACGGGAGCAGCATCGCAGGGAGGTCAGGCGTCAGGCTGCCGTGTTTCAGGCCAGGTGCACACCGTGGAGCTTCCAGAGGTTGAGCAGGCTGGTGTGCCAATGACGGTTAGAGGTACGCTGCGGTGTGACCATGATCTCCATGTTTCCTTTTTGGCATGACCTGTAGAGGCATGTCTGTTTTGAGTGCACGTGGTGCACATGATCTATGTGGACTGACTAGATGCTAGTCAGTGGGATTGGCACCATATCGGGTGCATGATAGATTATATATATATATATATATATATATATATATATATATATATATATATGTATGAGGTTCCTTGGGCATCGGGGCATCGAGGATGTGGATTACTTGAGGTACTAGGCACCAGGACCTCGTAGAGGCGGACACCGACGCGGTGAGGGGTACATTGGGTGTCGGGAGCGACACAGGAGCACCACTGGGGCACAGGTGTGATGATGCATCACGGGAGGACTATGCATTCGGAAAACAGGTTAGTAAAACCTGTTTGGTTTGAGTTTTGTTGGGTCGAGACCGGGTTAGGCGATTCCTAAGGTGGGGATCCCCTTGAGGAGTTTAGCTGGGACCTTTGAGACCGGGGAAGTCCGAGTTACTTTGAACGGAGTGGTATGTTTGGTGCCATATTCGGGTTTCAGTTGATAGCTCGGGGACGAGCTATGTTAAGGTGGGGAGTTTGTAAGAACCCGGGTTTTCAAAATGGGTCAAAATCCCGGCCCTGTTTGAATTTTTGACTGGTTTCTGAGGAAATTGGAGAAAATGGGAAGTTTCTAGAAATTTCCAGACTACACACCGTGTAATTTTAAGTACATGCCGTGTATATGTTAAGTGAGTGTCGGTCGTGTGCTAGCCAAGTACATTCCGTGTGATAACTGTGTAGAATTTTCTTACTACACGACATGTAGTTTTAAACACACCGTGTAACCCCGACCGTGTGGTGGCCATACATGGAGTGTAGGCCATTGGCCGGGTAGAACCAGGTACACGCCATGTTCCCCTTGGACACTCTGTGTAGTCTAGACGTGTATGAGGGATGTACATGGAGTGTGGGTAAGTAGGCGGGGAAGAGAAGGGAAACCAAGTACACGCCGTGTACCCATAGGTACACTCCGTGTACTCAAGTCGGCAGGTCTGGAAAGTAAGGCGGTGGAATCAGACTTCTTATGAACAGTTAAAGGACATATACAGGGCGTGTAGTCCAAAAGTACATGCCGTGTACTTTCTTTTTTCATTTAAAACGGGCAGTATCCTCGTTTTGAGGTTCTGGACAGAACCCCCTCCCCCAAGTCAGTCGGATCTTCAATCTTCTCCCGGTACTTCTTCCAAAGTCGGATTCGATCACCATTGGATGTTTTGGAACCCCCTCGGTAAGGCCTCAATTCCTCTTTGGCTGTTTTGTTTGATTTTCATTCTAGAAAGAGTTATAGGGGTTTGAGAGGGTTTGAATCTTTTTTAGATTTACTGCATTTTAGACTTAATTGGTGGTTGTTACCAGCGGAGTAGCATTGCACGAGTCTCAGGTAGGTGGTGCATACCTCATTTTGTGTTTTCGTGGTTGTTTGGGTGATGTGGCCTTCGGCGCATTTTTAGGTATTTTGAGCGGGACCCGTTTTATCTATTTTTTTATACTGAATTGTTTATTGGACCTATGGGATGCCTTTGGGTATGCCTTGTTACCAGTTTGCGTGTGCGGGCCGGGTGAGGGGCCATGGCTCATCGGGGAATTTTGGTCGGGGAACGCCAAAATGGTTTTAATTGAAATATTAATGTGTTAAACTATTTAGTTTAATTTATTAAAGCCTGTTATAAATTGTTAGAGGCATTTAAGACCTCAGTGCTGGTATGGGACATCACCTGGTATAGTGCAATTAAACTGTTTAGTTTTTTTTTCCGGTTTATGTTTTTTGTTTAAACATGTTATATTGGAAATTGCTGAATTGCGTCTACTAGACCCTTGGGGTGGTGTTGGGCATGGCCTGGTTATTCTTGAGTGATGCGGATCACAGGTCTGGCTTGGCCCGAGTTACTTTGGGTGGTTTTGACTACAGGATTGGGCATCATGGACGTTGACTTGAGGCTGTATGACTGTCAGGTTGGGCATGGCCCAAGTTACATGGATGGCGAGGCCATCGGACTTGAGCGACATGGTCGCAGGGACACGAGGTGTCAGATGTGTTGGTGGATTAGAACTATTTTGGTGATTATCGCTCACCCGGAACTTTGAGTAGTGTGCACACAGAGATACTCTGTGATGAGGTGGTTTTGACCACTCGTGTGGGTAGAGTCCCCCGTAGTTGCAGTTAGGTATTCTGGTTGGGGGTGCTTGCTGTAGAAAGACACATGGGAGGTGAGGAGCCTTTAGGGGATGGGCGTGCCTTCGGGACGTCGGTACTTGAGACATGAGGTGTCAGGCGGCACATGGTGCCAATTTACTATTCTTGGGCGTGCCTTCAGGACGTCGGTACTGGAGACACAAGGTGTCAGGAGGCACTTGGTGCCAGGTTACTATTCTTGGGCGTGCCTTCGGGACGTCGGTACTTGAGACACGAGGTGTCAGGTGGCACATGGTGCTGGGTTACACGATAGAGATTCCGGCATTGGCCGGAGCAGGTGACGCTCCATAGTGGCTGTTAAGCACCAATGGAGTTTGTGTTTATTTGTGCATTGTACCGGTTACTGCTTTCCTTGTAAATGCATGACTACTAAAAACATATATTTGGTACGCACCATTGGGTGGTATCCTACTGAGATTTGTCTCACACCCTACATGGGACCTTCAGGACGCGTGTAGACTTTATGGATTTCTGTGTAGGAAAGGGGCCAACTTCAGGAGCTGGGTAGCGTTAGTTGTTGCTTGGAGATGGTACGGACCTTGAGGTCATGCCTAGCTGGGGTTTACTTTGTTCTGTTTTCCTTTCTGTATCGGCATGCTTACTTGTTGTAGCCACTGTTGGTTAGCCATTGGAACCCTTTTTATTATTCAGTTGTGTATGACCTGATTTGAATGCATGTTTTACTGTTCATTAGTAGTTACATGTTATCATCATGCTGTTGTGTTTATTTCCACTGCTGTTGTTATATTTACCGCTTCTGCTGTTTATCTATATTGATTGTACTTCCGCTCTGCGGGTCTGGTTTGAGTCTGCTCAGCTTTTAATTCTGCTGCATCTTTACTATTATCCTTGGACCAGTACCCTTACTATGATCCTCCGAGAGGGTATATCCTCCCCACTATACCTAACAGACCCTCGCTGCTAGTCGGAAGCCTTTGGCGTTCAGGGGAGGTGCGCCTAAGGTAGTAACACCCGACCCTTTTGGCACTGTTCGGGTGGCTGGCCAGGTCTGAGTTGTTACACCATTAAAATGTTATCTTGAGTGATGAGTGGAAAAATTAAATGGTAAGGTAAATCATAAATGGTATCAATGTTGATGAGAGGTTAAAAAATGTGTGTCAAAAGGTAAAAATTGTCATGAATTTTACATTTTAAACGAAGCATGATTTTGGGGTTCTTTTTTAGGTATATGTTGTTATTTTACTATATTCAGTTATAACTTGTTTTTATGGGCATCATAATTTAAAAATTCTCTTGTTGATGTATATATCCTTGGTATTTTAATGTTGAGGTTTTTCTCGAGGATGAGTAAATATTTGAGTGTGGGGGTATTTGATATCTCTATTTTGTATACATAATTTTATTGGTTTTTATATATGAATTCATTGAATATTAATTGATTAAATAGAATATTTGTTCCTAATATTAATTTTTTGAAAATTCTTATGCAACATTGTGATTTGGAGAAAAACAAAGGAAAACATGGAAATTGAGGAATAAAAGTTGTGACACCAGATTTTGAGGTATCATAAAGCACTTCCAAAGGCATGAAAATGAAGAAGTAGGATGAAATGGATATTTCAACATAGAAATAACATTTTACACATCATGTAACATCATTACATTATGTGTACTTTCATTTCACCAAATTCTACAAGTCGTGAAGAAAACCTTGAAGAAAGCTGTGAGTTATCATGATACAATGTGACATCCAGTTACACAATGTGAAAGGAGTCAAAATTCTAGATCTCAGACAAGATTTAGGGATGATACACGGAAAATCAAAAGCTATAGAGAAGATATTGGATCAGCATTACACAAAGTTAATTCCCATTAAACGTCGTGTAAAGCCTTGATACAACAAAAAACATTGATTTCTAGCATATTTTCTGACAGGATTTGAGGATTTCTTTTGAAACTTTGTGGCCATTTATAGACGTGTTTGACTTGGGGAATCCCATGGACGACCAACATGATTATAAATAGGATGTCCAGTCATGGGATTTAAAATTCCATTAGATATCAGAGGCATGACTGCAGGGAGGCTACTGTAGATAGGTTTTTGTTTTGGTTTTTCTTTCCTTTATCTTATGTAATCATTGGATAATTTCTAATTTAATTCCATTTTGTCTTTTCATTCCTTCTCCATCTCCTTCACTCTTTTCTAATCTATTCGCTATAGGTATTGGTTTATTCATCATTAGAAACCACCCATTGATGATTTTATAAACCCCATATGGGAGAGTGGGATTAGTTAAAGGGGGTGCGTACTAACAAAGCATGATTTTCCTTCGCTCCTAAAGATGATTTTATTAGAGAGTATCATGTTATGCCTGTACATATACTTTATTTTTCATTTAATCATTGACCATATGTTTCAACAATGAACAAAAACCAACATGATTGAGATGATTTATTTATGACCACTGAATGGAATTACTCTTATGCATTTGGAAATCAGAACTTAATACACTTTAGCTATTTTGATTCATCTAACCATGATGAACTGGGATTCTCAGGTAGTTTAATAGAGAATGAATATTTTTCTATCAATGAAACTAATGGTTTTGAAGCTATTTGATATAATTATTTTGTGAGTGAAGTTAAATTAATTTATTTAGAAAAATCACCCCTAGAAACTGATTCCTCTCTCTTATGTTTCTCTATTAGAATTAATTTATTTTAAATTGCATCATTAGTTTAATAAAATCAAACTAAAATTGGAATGACCTGACATTTAGTCTAGAGTTTTCATTATTGCGTTCCCCACTCTCTATGGCTTCGACCCCATACTTCTGCTATACTACGCCTTTGTAGTTAGTATGATTTGGGAAAATATCAATTTATAATTTGACTCATGCCTAGAGAAATTAACGATGCCTTTTGGGTGAATTAACTTTTGGCATTGTTTCCGGGGAGAAACACTATGATTTTTAGAACCCTCTAGGACAAGACCTAGGATTACCTTTACCTCATCCCCTGTCTTTCCTTTTCTTTTGTGACACCCTTGTATTCCCTTTTTTTCTACAGTATAGTGCACGTACCACAGTCCCTTGACTTGTTCAAGAAACCTTGAGTCAGATGAACCTCTAACCTTCGACCCTGAGATCAAAATGTATCTTATTTCACAACAATAATCAACAATGAATGAGAAACACCATCAAGTAGGACCCAACCCTCCAAACCCTCATCAAGTAGTTCCAGGGGAATTACAAATGCATTAAGAAAAGACCATCATGGATTATGGATTTCCATCAATACATGGTGCAACCACAAGCATCATACATCCCCCATTCAAGATCACACATTCAAGATCAAACCCGAACTCATTTACATGATCCAAAATATGGGACAATTTAGTGGTCTCCAGAGTGAAGAGCCACATGAGAACATTGCTAACTTCCAGGAAATTTTCAATACTTTTGAAAACTAGGAAATCTATTTAGATGTGATCAGACTGAATGTATTCCCATTCTACTTCTGAGACAGAGCTAAGGAGTGGCTCAAAATCTAGGATCTTGAGTCAATCAGGACTTGGGATGATCTTTCCAAAAAGTTTTTGGACAAATACTTTCACCAATATGAACCTGGAAGCTCTGGAATGACATCCAAAACTTTTCTCAAATAGACAAAGAATCATTTTGTGAATCCTAGGACCAATTTAAAGAGCTCATGAGGATGTTTCCACACCATGGATTGGATATGTGGATTCAATTGCAGACATTCTACCAAGGACTCCAGCCAGTTGCACGAACTATTGTCAATGCTGCAGTTGATGGAGGATTGATGTTTAAGACCCATGATGCTGGATGAGATATTCTTAATGATGTTTTTCAAAATGAAAGCCTATGGAAATGTGATTTTGGGCCACTACATCATGGTATCCACCAAGTAGAAGTGAATAATAGATTAATAGTACAAGTTAAAGCACTCATAAAGAAGCTTGAGTCATTTCAAATGCCAGATAGACAACCCCAACCCCCTCCTACTCCTGTAATGGAGATTCAATCATGTGGGAGATGCGATGTCCCACATCTTTATCAAGATTTTAAGGAAGTAATTGAAGATTAACCAAATTGTAATTATGTCAATTACAATGAACAAAACCATCCATTTCAACAACAACAACAATATTACTAGTAGATTCCTACTCAATAGAAACCTTAGATAAGTCAATGATATTTTCAGTGAAGTGGTCAACCACAATTTTGAAATCAAGAACCCCAGGGTATCCACCAATGAACCCAGTACCAAGACCTCAACAACATATGCAACAACATCCCTTCCCACAAATACCTCAGCAATAATTCCAAACCACCCATCCAAGACCTTAGAAACCACCTCATTCTCCTCAAAGTAACCTGGAATATCTACTAGATACCATCATCCAAAAATCAGATCATAGAATGACAATGTAATAGACAGAAATTAAAAACCAAAGATACACTTTAAGGAATCTTGAGATTAAAATGGGTCAAATCTCAAAGACCCCGGATGATAGATTACCAGGTACTTTACATAGTAAAGCTGAGACATACCCAAGGGAGGAAGCCAAGGTGGTATTACTAAGAAGAGGGAAATTTTTGTACTTTCAACAAAAAAGCGAAATAAATGAAAGGAAATAGGAAGATCCTAAGAAGAAACCAATAGAGGATAGAGAAATTGATAATACCATATCCACCACACCTAAAGAAGAAGTACCAGCTAAGAAGAACCAAACTTTTGATTATCCAAAGGAACCGGTTTATCTTTCCCCAACTTTATACAAGCCACCTCTTCCCTTCCCATAGAGATAAAGACAAGGTAGATAGTAGCCAGGATACAAAAAGTTCTTGGATATGTTCATGCAACTGCACATCAACATACCATTTGTAGAATCCATTTCCCAGATGTTAGTTTATGAAAAATTTCTCAAATATATACTATCCAAAAAAGGAAAATTGAAGATCTTGGTGTACTCTCCTTAAATGAATAATTCTATGATGTGTTAAAACAAAAAATTCCCCCCAAAATAATAGATTCGAGAAGTTTTTCAATTCCATATGTTATAGGAGAATGAAAGTTTGGAAGATCCTTATGCGATCTTGTATCCAACATTAACTTAATTTCTATGAGTGTTTTCCACAAGCTAGGACTCCAAGAAATCAAAACAACTAGAGTAGCACTGTATCCGGATGACCGATTAGTGAAATATCCAGAGGAATTCTTGAAGATGTTTTGGTTAAAGTCATAACATCCATCTTTCCAACATAATTTCAAGTTATAAACATGGAAGAAGAAGGTGATGTACCTATCATTCTTGGAAGGACATTCCTAGCCACAAGAAATGATTTAATTGATGTGAACCAAGGACGTCTGATATTTTATGTTGGAGAAGAATAGGTAGTTTTCAACTTGGTTAAAGCTTCCCAATAATCATAAGATGCTTTTGATTGAAATTACATCTCTCTGACCCAACAAGGAGATGAGTATGTGGCCATTGAATAAGAAAGTGAAGACTCACTCTTAGAGAAGAACGAAGAGTATGATTTTGAGGAAGTAATCTTCATTAAAATTCTCACGAGGGACACATTTCCACCTTTTATCTCCTCCATCATTCAACCACCCCAGCTAGAACTAAAACCTATACCCATTACACTGAATTACTCATATTTAGGAGTGTCATATTCTTTTCCAATCATTATCAACTTTAAAATATCTCAGGGAAAAGAAGAAAAATTGGATGATGTTTTGAAAATACACAAGCAATCATTTTCCTAGGGAGTGGAAGACATAAATGGGATCAATCCTACTAAATTATCTCATAGAATCCTACTTGAAGAATATTCAAAGATGAAATGAAAACCTCAAAGACATCTCACACCACTGATGAAGGAATCCATAAAAAAGGAAGTGATAAAAATCATGGATGCAGGAATAATTTTTCCCTTATTATATAGTGAATGGGTGATCCCCTTACAAGGTTTTCCCAAGAAAGGAGGACTCACGGTAGAAAGAACTAATGCAAATGAATGGATTTCAACATGCACCAACACTGGATGGAGAGTCTGAAGATATTAAAAATTCCTCAATTTAGTAAACAGAAAGGATCATTTTCACTTATCCTACATGGATTAGATACTAGAAAGACTTGTGAGGAATGGATTCAATTGTTTCCTAGATGGATATCTAGGATACAATCAAATTGAAGTCAACCCTACTGATTACCCAAAGACCACATTCGCTTTCACATTTGGTAACTTTTCTTACAGGTGAATGTTATTCAGAATGTGCAATGCTCCAGAAACATTTCAAATATGTATGATTCATATTTTCCATGAAATGACTGAAGAGTTCCTAGAAATATTCATGGATGACTTCTCAATATATGGGAGTTCATTTGAAGTCTATCTAAGAAATATAGAATTAGTTCTCCAACACTGTGAAGAAAAATTCTTGGTCCTGAATTGGGAAAAATTCCATTTCATAGTGCAAGGAGGAATAGTACTTGATTATAAAATCTCTACAGAAGGCATCAAATTTGATCTAGCTAAAATCAAACACATCAAGGATCTACCAGAACCATCAACCATTAAGGGTATCAGAATATTTTTAGGTTGTGCTGGATTTTATAGACAATTCGTGAAGGATCTTGCTAAAGTTTCTAGTCCATTGAAACATCTATTGTCAAAATATGCTGATTTTGAATTCACCGAATATTGCAGGTATGATTTTGATAGGTTCGAGAAGAGTCTAATAGCATCACTAGTCAACATTGCACCCAATTGGGAAAAAGAATTTGAACTAATGTTTGATTCCAGCAACCTTACTGTTGGCGTTTTTTAGGAGATCACATTGGAAACATATTCTATCCCATTTATTATGCAATCCACATGCTAAGTGAAGCTCAAGTCAACTACATGAATATAGATAAAGAACCCTTATCCATTGTATATGCCTTTTAAAAATTCTGATCCTATATGGTGCTGTCTAAGGTGATTGTTCACACCAACCATGCTGCCTTAAGATACTTGATGAGCAAGAAGGATGCCAAACCGAGGATGATACGTTGGATCCGCTTGATGCAAGAATTCAATATCGTGATTATGGATACAAAAGTGACTGAGAATGTGATTTTGGACCATTTATCTAGAATTCCTCTAACCATCATCAAACATGATGAGGAGGATGACATTGAAGTATACTTTCTAGATGAAACACTATTCAATATCAAGGTTCAACTGTGGTTCTCGGATATTGCCAATTATATTGCCATGATATTTTTACATCAAGACCTTGCTTTCCAAAAAAAATATTTTTATTCGATTCCAAGAATTACTATTAGGATGAGATGCTATTGTTCAAGAAATGTGCTGATGGCTTATTAAGATGCTGTATCCCTGAAGAAGAAACCGAAAATGTGATTGAGATGTGTCACACGTCACCAACTAGAAAAAATGATGGAACTAAGCATACATTAGCCAAAATTATACAAAGTGGATTTTTATGGCCCATACTACACCAAAACAAAAGGGAATTATACCAATGTTGTGACATATGCCAGTGTATTAGAATTATAGGCAAGAGGAATGAGATACCACAAAATACCATCATGGAAGTAAAAATATTCAACATTTGGGGCATAGACTTCATGGTAACATTTCTTAATTCTTATGTAAAATCCAATATTTTGGTTAGCGTTGACTATTTCTCAAAATGGGTTGAAGGTGAAGCAACCACTCATGACATAACAAAAGTAGTCATGAAATTTTTTAAGGAAGAATATGTTTGTGAGTTTTGGATTTCCAAGTTTACTGATTAGTGATCAAGGAAAACACTTTACAAACCAAGTTGTGAGAGGATTTATAGAAAGGTGTGGAATACAATATAGAAACGAAACTCCCTACCACCTAAAAACAAGTGTGCAAGTAGAACTATCGAACATGAAGGTAAAGAAAATTTTGGAAAAAAACTATGAATACCAATCGAAGTGGTTGGAGTCAGAAACTGGACGATGCACTATGGGAATACCAAAATGACTATAAGACACCCATAGGCACCACACTATTTAGACTTGTTTATGAAAAAATATTTCATCTCCTAGTTGAGATAGAGCATCGTTCATTTTGGGAAATCAAGAAACTGAATTTGGATCATGAGAAGGCTGGAGAAGTAAGGATGATACAACTAATCGCATTGGAAGAGATCAGTAGAGATGTATATGAAAATGAGAGGATCTATATGGAAAATAAAAGGAAATGAAATGATCAGTGTATTGTAAGAAATACCTTTGTACATGGGAATACGATTCTATTTTTTTATCAAGATTGAATCTTTTCCCAGGTAAGCTGAAGTCTTGATGGTCATGCCCATTCAAAGTCACTCTCACGTCTTTACTTATAGAACCATCAAAATCCATAGAGGAAGTGGACCAATATTTAAAGTTAATTGTTAAAGATTGAAAAATTTCCAAGAACCTTTTCATGAGGGATGTGTCATCAGCCTAAAATTTGATTAATAATTAATGGAGTCAAGATCTCAAATTAAAAGGAAGTACTGACTGGGAGGAAACCTCGGGTAGGACATCTTAGACTAGGTTAGATTTGGATAGTCTTCAGAGAGTTTCAGGTAGGCTATGAACTAAAGTCAAGGAGTGAATTTTTTGAGCTAAAATAGTTCAGTACATGTCATGTACTAATGGGTCATGATGTGTACCCCGTTTCACCAAAAATTCATTTTAATTACTAGTACACAACATGAACCACTGGTACACATCGTGTAATATGTCTGATATATTTTTAAAAATACAGGTCATTAACCCTAGGTTCATGACCCACACATGCACCCGACCCCTCATCTCCCTCCTCCTACTTAGCACCACTTGAAACCCCCAACCCTCACCCTCCCTTACAACATCTACTACCTTACTCCCTCCCTTATCCCCTCACCAAACCCACACTGCCTTTTACGTCTTCTCCCCCTCTACCCTTGGGCCTCCCTCTCTCATGGACAGTTCCCTCTGCCTACATGACCCCTTTATCCTCCCTCACTGCACTCAACCCACACCCTACCTTCATGGATCAAACCAAAATATCACAACCATCCTCATACTCCTCCTCATCCTTAGCCTCTGTAGAATATCCACCAACCAAGCATCACCATGACGCCTTGTACACTTCCATTGCCACACCTTCTTCTCTCCCTACTACCTGAGACACAACATCATCAACCTTGGATGATTCCTCTAGCGACGAGAACCTTCACCTGCACCCTATCCCCTATTTCACCAACCCGCAGTACCAGGTCAATATCTAATAGTTAAAGGCTAATCCAATGCATACAAACAAGACTCTTAACATGAACATCCTAGCCAGGATAAATATCAACAATTCCATCCTTGACCACCTGAATACACTCCACATTGAAACCATTATTGAGGTATACGAGGGAAGATTTACAAAAAATTTATTGGAGTTCCTTTATACTTTTGATATAGATGTTTATAGTATTTAGTTCCATATCAATGGATGAACACATGATATTTCCTTTGCAGAGTTTGTTCTCAGGCTTGGTATTTACACTGAAGAGTTTATCATTTTCAACATTTATCCTATTCTTAAGCTGGAGCCACCTCGAGAAGATTCTAAGCAGTTTTGCAAGATGATTACCCACAACCCCCAGTTGCACCATGACCCACACATCATGAAATCTACTCAGCTATGGGCCCCAACACTGTGTATCCTTTACAGATCCATAATGCATGGATGGTTCACTCGAGATGAGTCTCACGTGAGCATTTTCTAGATGGATGTTCTTATCCTAGAATCATCCATGGGCAGCCCAACCATCCACATGGATTCCCAGTTCTCCCATTATTACTTGGAACATGCCTAGTGGCAGTGTGATACTTTGATGGGAGACTCTTTCATCACTCACCTAGCCTAACACTTAGATGTTTTCAATGCAACACTACCTATCACTTACCTTGGACATTTTGAGCTCATTGACTTTGTTATGCTACACAAAATGGGTCTATTGGTGAAGGAGGCTGATTTTTACAGTTGGGCACTGAGCATACAGGAGGACATCCCACCAGAGGTACCTTTTTTGGATCCAATTTCTAGACACATGACCTCATTACAGATTAAGACCTCACCATAACCCACCCCATCCCATTTACCTAGCTCCATGACCCCACTATCTACCACTATAGTTTATGCTCCACCTGCTTCTAACGCCATTGTAGATAATGACCCCACTGGACAAATGTTTATCACCACTTGATGGTGGGATGATTCTCGAGGAGATATTTGGCCCAAATTGTTGATTTTTCCTTTTTATTTATTTTTTGTCTGTAGAATTTTTTATAGGGATGGTATTTATTTTTTTATATGTTTATGACTTCCTTATGTACTAATTTTTTATATATATTTATGGAATATTAGTTTTTTCATTATTTTTGGGCTTGATTGTCATTTATTTTATATTTTGTTTTATATATCCATGTATAGCTCCTATACATCCTCTATAGTTGTTGATTGACCCATTACACCCTCTACTCTGGTCCATAGAGTTACTTAGAGAGGTGCAAAAATTGAGCAACAACTTCAGGAACTGTCTTTAGAGATCCATGCACAGTAGAAACCACCTATAGCTATGATTCCATTTCTTCCACATATCATTCATGCTCACACTACTTCCCCTGAAGTCATAAACCCAACCAAGGGACCTCGCTAACTAGAAGTCACAACAACTAGTAGTTGTAAGTGGAAGAGGAGCAATTAAGCCGATGGACCCATGACAAAATATCTTTTTCCATCCGTCTGGCTAACGATTTCATGTTAGAACTTTATGGGAGGAAACCCATAATTGATATTTTGTCTAGATGCAGCCATCATAGTTGAGTATTTTTCATTTTCATTTGAGTATCAGATTGAATTTCACTGTAAAAAATTCACAAATTTGAATAAAAACGGGTCACCTCTTTTTGTTATCCTCTTCACATGCCTATTATTATGCTATTTTAATGTTTAAACCTATGGAATAATATTTTATCTAGTGTATGATTTTTTGTCTAACCCATTTTGAAGGTGACCCAAAATTAGCATACCCAGAGACAAATTTAATCCTGGCATGAAACTGTCTAGGGAGCTCTCGATTCCCTCAATTTCAATTTTGTAAAAACTTCCATTTCAAATTCTTTTCTCTTTCCTTATTATAATACTCCCACAATATTTTCATAGATAGTGTGAACGCTGTATCTTTCTATGTGTTTGCGATCTTCTCATGATTTTCATTGTCGATACACTTAAATTATTATTTGTTCTCTCCTTTATTTTAGATATTTTTTGAAATTATAAGCATGCTTTAAACTTGAAAAACATCATACCAATGTATATTAAAGAGAAAGTTAAGTCAGAAATTGTAAGAATCCATGTTTTATCCTTTTTTAGAAATTTTATAATGAATTTTGATCTTTTAAATTTAATTGAAATTAAAAATTTTAAAAATTATGATTAATTGACCCATTACTTAGTTTTATACCCATTGTAATTTCCATTTTCAATTTTATTCTCACAACCTGAGAGGTATATAAGCCTAAAATTGCATATTATTTTATGAGAATATTTCTTGAGTGATATCTAGGACATGTAAACCTATCATAACTTGCATTGAGATCTTATTGAGGATATGAATAAACTAGTAAAAATTTAAAATGACTGAGACAATATTTGTTAGACACTTTTTCTCGAGACCCAACTTACATATTTCCTTTTTTATCCCATATTTTCCATGAATGACCTTATAGGATGAAGCTATTCCAAGATAATTTTTTCCTTCCTACCATGCTCCTTTTATAATGCATGACCTACTTTTGAACAAATGTGGGGGAAACATTTAGACAATATGGGAGGCTTCTATTTACATAGATGTATGGTGTAATCCTCAGACTATTTGGTTGTGATCCATATTTACTTTATAGAATTTCAATTTTATTCCATTCCTTTTAAAAATAAAAAAGAAAATAAAAACAGACATGAGTTTTGTACTAGGAATATGAAAAATCACCATTTCTAGACCGATGAATCCTTTGAAGGATCATATATGGTTAGGAGATGGATGTGATATCTATCCTAGACATGATTTTTGAAAAATAGAAATGAAAAATAAAAAGTAAAGGAATATAATACTCATTTTTTACTTATTTTATATATATATGGTTCCAACTAGATCTACGGTAATGTGGACTTGATTAACTGGAAGGAGGAATTGTATTACACTTTTCTTGACATTCATGCATTGTAATTTAGAGCTTACCCTAATTTTGAGCCTGACTTTAACTTCTTACCCACCTAACAATAGACTCGAAGTCATTTGAACCTAATTTCTAAATCCCTCATGATTAATTTTGTACTTGTCTTTAAAAATTGGAGATGATATAACCAATGCAAGATTATGGTTTGGAGCATGTACTCGGGGTATGAGCATAGCTCCAATTTCATTTTACCCTGATTGATGAAAGAAAATTTACTATGAGGTAAATTACAAATGGGTATGGAATTCAAGGAACTTTTAAAATATTGTAATTAAAATATTATATTTTTTTAAAGAATTGAGCTATGAGGAATGATTGATTTTCTATGTAGGAATGATTTTGGAGAGTAACTTTTTCCTCTTACACTTGGATTTATTTCCTTGGACATGATGAATGTTTCTTTCTTTAAAAATGTATTATCTTTTTGAAATCTTTGTTGAGACATTTTTTCTTAAGGATAATCAATTGTTCAAGTGTGGGGGGATTTGATAAGAAAAATTCATATATACTTTTTTCTATCATTTACTTAAGGATTTTCATTGATTTCTTCGATAATTCACTTAGTATGTGCTCAATTTTGTAGGAATGAGGTTTAATAGTATTCAAAGGAAGAAATGTAGAAAAAGTGTAGAATTGACCTATTACATGTCGTGAATCAACATTACACATTGTGTAATAGGATTTCACCGTATGAAACAAGTTATGAGACAAGCTATCAACCGAGTCATGAAGTCTATAGAAATAGAATCCAATACACATTGTGAATTCTCCATACATGACGTGACCTCAGTCAAAGCAGTTGCATGATAATTCTGCTCTACAGGAACCACTAGAAGCTCATTATACGTCATTATTCCTCGATACACAATGTGTAAAAGGTCAAAACTCATATTTTAGACAAGATATACAGGGATACACATTAGATTAAAAAAAGCGCAGATCTTCACACAGATCAGGTTACACAACGTGTAATCCATTACACATTGTGATCCATTTCACCCATACATACAGTAGCCCAATAGAGTATTTGAGGACATTAAATAGTATATAATTTCTCTATTTTTGTTCCATTCAAGCTTCCCTTACCCCTTCACTCTAAAACCCAAATTTCTTCATTTTTTCATATTTTATTTCAATTTAAAGAGTCATGGATTGTATTTTTCTTCGTTTCCTTCAATTCCCATCGTATCGCTTCCCATTGTTCATCTTTGACTTTCGACAAGCACGTGTGAGATCCATTTTTTATTTTAATTTCAAGTAATCATTTTATTAGAATTTTGATTTATTTTTTTAAACCTCGATTACATTCTCATTTTCTTTTTAGAAACCCCAAACCATTGCATGATTAGGAACTATTTTATTTTAAATCCATTCAACATGTCAATCATAATTTCTAGTGGTTTATTAATTTCTCCTCCCACCATGAGTAGCTAAACCAATCCGGGGTAAGGATCAAGAGTATATTTATCTATACTTATAATCAATCTTTAAATCTAATTTTGAAAATCCTAATGGATTAGTAGTCATGATAAATAATAAAAGTCTATTTAATTTGTGAAGACGTCCCTGAACATGGGATATTCAAATATAAGAACTTATCCAGATTAAAGTAGACTAGGCTATGATCACTAGACTAGGATACTTTCTACCATAGAATCCAAACTCAATACACTTAGGATATTACTATCTCCTGATCATGGAATAGTAACTTTCAAAGTAGAACTAGGTGACTTGACCAAAATCAACTAGCGACCATCATTTTCTTTACAACCAAAACTTTAGGATCCTTCCAATATTATAATTAAGGCCATCCTTTTTACAGATACTCAAAATTGATCCCAACCCCTCTTTAATCATTTGAAATCACCGTTAACCATAGATTTGATAACTCCCAAACCAAAAAAACTTGAAAGGACTCCTATCAAAGTTTCTTAAGACAATGACACTAAAAAACCATCTTTCTTATCATGTGATCGACCTCATACTTCTACTATACTAAACCTATGTAGTAAGTAATGTTTGGACAAAACAATAAATATAATCTGACCATAGCCTGTACGAATTCAATGACACTTGAAGGTGCATCAACTTGATTATTCATTTTTTTTATATTTCAAGTTTCTTTATGACAACCCATATTTTAATACACTTTATGTCATGATTTATTACATAAATGTACAAATAAAACAATACCAAAACATTTTGAATCCTAGTGCCTTGGGAGATTAGGTAAATAGCACATTAACTTGATACATGAATACAACAAATTTATTTAAAACTTCTTTAACATGATTTTAAAAATACATTGTTCCTTTAAAACTGCATTGGATAACCTTGAGACATAGATATAAAAGGGGTGGCCTATAAAGACTAGTAAGAGAATAAACAAAGCATAACATGATGAAAATTTTATATGTTAGTCAAAAGTGATATTAATGAGACAAAAAAGGGTGAGAATCATAAACACGAACATAATTTAATGATATATAAAGCTTCAACATTTTTTCAAGAGGTAAGATAATTTTAGTTTGAAGTTCTTATCCCCATAGTTTTAAGGTTGTATATCCCTTAGACGCTTTCTAGGGACCACATGAGGGTCAATATAGAGGTTTTAGGGGAAACCATAGTGATTTAGGCAGCTCAGAAGGGAATTCCTATCAAAATTACCATTTACAAGGTGTATAATTTATTGAAAAATGTTTTTTGTTCTTCCCATTCAGGGAAGATGACTTTTGGGGATTACACACCATGTACCAGTGTTACACACCTTGTAATGACCCCATGTCGTGTGTTTGTGGTACATAACTAGGGAAGCCATGTGATGGGACGTGGTTGTGTGGAAGTACAGAGATTGAGTACATGGACATGGGGTGCTAGCCACATGCATGGGTTGAAAATAGGGCCAAGTAGTAGGTTAGTCAGGACACGCAATGTACCTAAGGGTATATTCCATGTGGGGGACATGGCTAGCCGAACCATGTGGGGGAAAGGCACAACCAGGGGCTCAGTTGAGGTGAGATATACCAAGTAACATGGGATCATGTCATTTATTTTAACATGACAGGACAAACCATGCTTTAAGAGGAAATGGTCAGGTGTTCGGGTGGGGTCACATGCTGTGTGGACCCCTTTACATACTGTGTAGTCCTTTTTAGAGGAGACTTCTGCCTTGAGTATATCCTTCTCCAGGGCTCAGATTTAGGCATGTGAGTATCCAATAATAATAATTTTTCCATTTAGAATGTAATGTTGGAAAGGGTTTGGGCCTTTGAGGTATGACGTGATCCAATGTTATGGGTCGATTCAGTTAGTGATGTTTGGACCAACAATGGTTGAGTGAGTACCTTGGTCTATTCCTATGAGGGTACATGTGTAATTACTTCCTTAGTACTAGACTATGATCCCCTCGATAGGATGAGCTTGGATAGAGTTGTTTAATCCCTCTAGGGAGGTTGGGGTGGGATTCTATATCATATCGTATTCCCTAGATCAGGTTCTTAACATCATCATGACCGACACAACACTGGCGTCAATCCCCTACTTAGCAGGCACTAACAACAGGGTTTGTGTCATACTCAGATATATAATCCTCTATATAGTGGGTGATATCAGTAGGGTTATGAAATCATCGGGTATACGATCCCTTACTCAACATATGATTTCAGTAGGGTTTGTGGTATCATCAGGAGTACAATCCCCTACTTCATGAGTTGTACCAGGTGGTGATTGTGGAATCACCATGACTTACATTACATGGGGGATGATCCCTTATCTGAGCAATATGATCTCAAGGATATTAAATTAGGTTTTGTTGTCACCCAGTGGATCCTGGGAGTGATATAATTTCTGAGAGAGATCTTTGGGTTACCAGAATGGGTTTTTGGGGCCCCCTAGTGGATCTTGATAGTGATCCCCTATCTGAGGATTTGTGGTCTTCAGTATTCCATATTTGGATTGTAGTGTCCCCCAACTGATTGAAAAACCAAAATTACATACAATTTTTTTTTTCAAATTATGATTATTTATTTATTATTTTCAATGATAAAAACAATTTATTTAAATTTTTATTAAAATAATGTGCAATTTTAATTATAGAATGAAAATGGGATAAAATATGAAAATTTCTCAAGTTCAAAATTTTGACAGATTTTAATTACATTGATATTTTGATCATAACATTTAAATTTTTTATCTAATTTTTGTGATTATATTTTTTTAGGATTCCTTACCCTTTGGGAAACAAATTTCCATACTAGACCCAAAGCTAAATCCACCATTTGGATGCCCAAAACTAGTTCACTAATTGGGCCTTGAAAACTATTTACATTTTTGGATATTGTTTCTTTTGTGACCATATATTCTAATTGGATGGACCAAATGAGATTATAATTTTAGGGGAGACGAAAAATAAATTGGTGAACAACTTTCATGAAGGTTTCCACATGTGAAAATACCTTTTATAAGGCCATTAATTTATAGGAATATAGAGATATGGAATATAGAGAGTTTGTATGGGAAGATTAAATTCTACGAGTGGAACAAAAATAAATATCAATTACCATGGAAAAATATTCTGAAATTTTTAGGGGATATGAAAGATACATTTATGAACATCTTTCATGAAGTATCCCACATGTGAATCATCCATTTAATAGGTAAACACATGGAAACTTTCGAAGGGAAAATCTGTCCTATAAAAGGAGGAGAGATCTTCCTTCCCAAATCATTCCAATCTATCCCATTCTATCTGAGGCACCAAGGAGGAGATATCCACTGAGGGAGGATGTCCATTGCATTCTATTATTCCTCCCCCATTTATCCTTCTTTATTTTTTAGTTTTATTTATTTCATTTTTTTTTCAATTGTAATTTAAATTTTAGTTTTATTAAATTAATCCATGCATTTGTGTTTCTCCATCCACCCAACAATTATTTTTCTCAATTTTATTCTTTTAATTATATGTATTATTATTATTTTTTTTATTAATATTAATATTAATATTAATAATATTATTAATGTCAATATTATTATTATTATCATTATTATAATTATAAAATTATTATGTTAAAATTATTTTCTCATTTTCATTCTTCTCTCATTTTTCAAAAAATATTCTCTTAAATATAATAATAATAAATAATAATAATAATAATAAATAATAATAATAATAATGTTTTATTATTATTTATAATCTATATAAAGTAAAGTAAATTAAATTTATTTTAATTTATTTTATTTCTCTCTCTCTCTCTTATCATCTCCCATTCTTCAATTTTTATTTTTTATTCATCCACCATTCTTTATTTTATTTTCTCTCTCTTATTATTCTCTTCTTCCCACTTTCACTATTATAACACCTTACTCTCAGAAATGAGAGGATGACCTCTAGGGTTTTCTGGGGGGGAGGTCAAGGTGTTCTTGAATTTTTCTTAAAGTTTATTTTAATATATTTAGATATAATTGAGTAGCATGAATGGGTGAAGAGAATGTCCCCGATGTGGTTACTTCCCCTAATGGAATGCAACTCAATCTATCATTATTATTTTATTTAATCACTTTTCCCTCTCTCCATTGGTCAATTCTTCACACGTTGGATTAAAGATATTCAATAGATGAAACAATTTTGATAGAGATGGGTCCTGAAAGATGACACATACTAGACCAAGGTGTGTTATCAACCTTGATTAAAGGAGGAGGTGAAATTGAGAGTTCTTAGGCATTAAATGATATTCCACAATTTCTAAATAAATAATATTAGTTCAAACATGAGATTTCATGTTTGTATTATCAAACCAAAAATAAAAATAAAAGGAAAATAATTATTGAACCTTAAACCAAACCCCAAAACCAAGTTCTTTATTCTTAGGTCATTTTGTCTAGTTTTCATGATAGTTTAAATTATATTTTTTTTCATTTCATTAGAAAAATAATCAAAAACATAAAAATGATTTCAATTGATTTAATTTAAACATTGAAAAATAAAGTATAATGGGAGATTTAGATAATGTGGGTGAACAAATTGAAATGCTTCTCAAGTGAGATGACCCTGGTCTTCCACTATGCTACACTAGGAAAAATTATAATTTCTTTTGATGATGAGCCATGAAAAATATGTGTCAAAACTGGCATCATTTCCAAGGATCCAATCAGTTATTTTATTAATTTTTATATTTTTACATTTTAGATAGATTTTAATTATTTTATACAAAAACTAAAAAAATATATCCATGATGTTTTCTAATGATAATTTATTCAATACATAGAACAACCATTACTCATAGGTGTGAGAACTAGTGGATGGAGCACCCTGGTCTTCAGAACAAAGTAAGTTTTGGGCTATATAGAATAGAGGAGCCCGAAGCCAACTTGAAAAAGAGAAGGAATTCAAAGACCTCATCCAACACCTAAAAAATAACCTTGAGAAATCATTTTTAGAAGGATTGGCCATAAAACTAACTGAATTATGGGAGTACTTCCCTGAATTTTATCAAGAAGTTCCCAAGAAACAATAAGAGTTCTCCTTGATTCATCCCAACACAATTTAAGAATTTCACCTAGAATATTTTTAGGATAAAGTGAAAAAACACAAACTCAACTATGATATTCAAGAGATTGAAGGGATGGTGAAATATCTACATGGAAAAATGGATTGGATAACTGCATATGTCAAAGAACCATCAGAGTAATCTAAGCTTGAATCCTAGGATGACCCACTTTTCTTACCTGATGAGGCAAAGGAGGAAGACTTTATTGCTAGGATATATGTGGGAGATCAGTAATTATTGGATGAGTTTTGAAATGAATATGCATAAAATCTTGATCTCCTTATACCATGAAAAGAATATGATCTAGCATAATTGATGGAAGAAACCACCCAATGGGTGGAATTTGAAGTGAAAATGGAGGATCCTGACTACCAACCTCCATCCTATGATAACCTACACCATGAGGCACTTACCACTAATGAATTTATTCAAACTGGACAAACTCAAGGAGTTAAACCTTTCGTTGACTCTATGGCTTCTGATTTTATGGAATCTGATTTGTGCATCACTCCTTATTTTTTTGATTATATAGTGTTGGTCAGAGTATGTTACTCAAGAGGGTAGGGGTTAATTGAGTAACTATAATTTTTTTTGTAAAAAGTATTTCTAAAAAGGTTTTCCCCAAAGATTAAATACAGCCCAGTTAATCAAGGTTATACTATTATAAGAGTTTGACTATTCAAGAAACTTCTTAAAAGATTGATTAATTCTCACTAATCTAAATTTGTTTTATTAATATTACTTTTGAAGTTATTCTACTGAGACATGCTAGTTATAAATTCTTTTCAATATTAACTATCAAAGTGAAATTAGTGATTTCTGGATTATACAACAAAGAAATAAAATAGAGATAACTAAATTAAGCAGGACAACAGATATCAAACAAGTGGTTCAGTCTCAATACGAGACATAATCCACTCCACTTGGTGATCACCTGCCACCAAGAAGTTTATATAAATAAACTTTTATCCACACCCTGGATCAGTGTTAACAATAGTACTCAGACTTTCCAGGCCACACATGAACCTCTTCCATATTTTTCGTGGGTATAAAAATAACCAGGACACACAAGGACCTCTTCCACACTTATTTGTGGGTATACACAAGATTAAGAGAAAGGTTGAGTAAGGATATCTTGTATCCTTCAGTTTAGTGCAAGAAACGGAGTGTGTTGTTCTACAGGTACACACTCTTCTCAAAAGGTAATAAAAATATACACAACAGAGCAGAAATATGGAGATGGGTTTAGAAGTGCTCTGAGTATTTGTATTTGCAGCTTTGGACTTCTGAGATGAAGCAGATGCAGAGTTCGAGTCCTCGTTTGTAAAACAGAGTGTTGTGATTCTGCTTGTGTTCTTCATGAGGTTCGACAATGTGAAGATGTCCTCTGTATTTCAGTGTTCTTCATATGTTCTTCATAGTTAGGTTGTATGCATGTGACAATACTTCCTTTTGAAATTTCATCAGTGTTCTTCCTTAGGTTGCTCAGAGCCTTGTTTTTCATTTTTGTATTACACACTTGATTCTTGGCAGTACTTCTCTTTTAAATTGTAATGCATGTGTTGGAGCTGACAAGTTGCATGTATTCTTTACCCCTTACCTCGTACTGTCCAATGATTTGTCTATAAAGAAACATTAATTATGTAAGTGCATTAAAATCATCAAATATTACCGTTACAAATTAAATTGAAAGATGACAAAATAGTTTAAGAAATAGTGTCACAGTAAGTCATGGAAACAATGTCTCCTTCACATGGTGTCTAGATTGATCACGGTGTCTAAGTGTCACAGTGTCTCATGGTCACAGTGTCTCATTCATGGTGTCTCTTTCATGGTGTCTGCTTCACGGTGTCTTGCTTACAATGTCTATTTCATGATGTCTCGCTTCATGGTGTCTGGATTCACGGTGTCTGGCTTCACGGTGTCATAAAGACATAGCCAGTGGCAGACTCACGGTGTCTCAGACTTTTCAAAGTAACTGTGTTTATACTAAAGTAATGATGATAAAATAAAAGATTAGACTTAAGAATTTTTCAAAGAAGGTATTATGAGAGTAGATCAAAGATAGTATAAAGTAATTAAACTAAATGTAGAGCAATTAAGATCTTTAATGGATCTTCTTAAAGTATGAGAATACTTTAAAGAAAAATACACATGATTTTATATAATTTATAGGAGTTAACTCGGTTGAATAAGATTTGTGATCATTAAAACATGATTAATACATGAGGAGTCCAACAATATCCCCCCTTTTGATGATTACAAATCATGTACAGTTAAAGTGTATATTGGATTCAACTATAGAGATAAAAATAGATAAAAGGATAGCATATAGAAACTTCTCCCCCTTTTGGGATTATCAAAAAGATGGAATAAGAGAAGAAAACAAATTCCATTAACATTAAACAAGGTTCAGTAAAAAATAGAAAAGTAATACAAAAGAAATAGAATCCCTATAAAAAAAGAGTAATCACTGTTATTCTTCAGGGGATGGCCTTCTCTTTTCCTTTAGCTGCAGTGGAAGAAGAGGAAGCCATAGGGGCAGAGGTCGAGGTAGAAGAAGGAAGAGAGGTGGTTGATAAAGAGGGTAAATGCAGGACTTCAAAGACTGATGTATCCAAAGTAGGAGTAGTAGAATATCTAGGCAGTTTTTGATCAAGAATCACAGGCCTGATATGGCTTAGTGCTTGGCTGACAAACATAGTGGTTGAGGCTATGGTATAGGTGAAGGTAGGAAGCCCAGGTCTGAGAGGTGCAACCATTGGAGCAACCATGGCTGTACTCTGGACATGAATATAGGGCCTCAGGAGTTTGATGAAATCTGTAAGATCTCTCCAACATACTGCATAGCTTTCTCAAAATCGTCCTTGTTGTCCATGAACTTGTCCAACAATTGAGTAAACTCTGTGAGATTCTAGACTTGGGTCTTGAAATCTTGAGTCATAGGTGGAATCCACAGATTTTCTACAAGGTACTTGAAATGGTTTGTCATATTGGTCTTGGAGAAGATTCTATTGAAGTAGAAATCCACTTTTTTGGCAATCTCTTGTAGGGAATCATTAGTAATTTTGGAGTGTACTTGTACTAGGTCAAGAACTCTATCACTATTCTTGACCACTTCAGATAAACAAGCCATATTTAAACCACTGAGTACATTCTGAAGCTCTTATTTGACTATAGTTCTGATCAGATCACTATCCAAGGAAGGTTTTGAGGATTGACTAGATGCTTTGACAGCTGTGGTCAGAGATTTTAGTTGATTCATCACTTTTTGAAGACACCCTGTATACTCATCAGTGAGTTTATTAAGATTGGAAACAAGCTCTTTCATTTCCTTCACAATTTGTTTGTTCCTTTCAGTGATCTTTTCATCTAAGGAATCTAGATAAGGTTGAATCTGAGACACACCAACCTGTGGGATTTGAGGAGCAATAGGTTCTACAGGAGGAACAACAGGCTCAAATCTCGAATTCATCTCTGTCTACATGTCTTCAACCATACTTTTTAGGGTCTTTACTTCATTACTGAGTAGATTATTTTCAACTCTTACTTCTTTAATCTTATGAATCATCTTAGGTTGTATTTTACAGATAATTTTCTCCAATAATAGTGAGGCATCTATCTCACTTAGACGTGTCATAAGACGAGGTTGGGTATTCATGAGTTTCTAAACTACAGATAATAGGGTAGCACCAAATTCCTTCAGATCATCCTTACTCACAAAAGTTGGTTGTTCTGATAAAGGTTTAGGAGTAGGGACTGGTGCGGTCTTAGGTTCCTTCTCAATTGCAATATTGGAGACTTATTTCAACTATAATAGAGAGAAAATATCAATTCTGGTTGCTGTAACCGGCTGAGAGACATCCACATCATAGAAAATAGGAAACTTATACTGAGTGGCTACAAGACTTGACTCAGTTGGATGTGAGGCTTCAATAGAATCAAGATTTGGGGTTTTCTCCCCCTCAACAGGTTCCTCCTTCTCAGGACTGAGAGGCTTGGGATCTTGGTCTAATTCCACAGACTCAGCTCTAAGTTCCTCACTCATTTCTTGTCTAGCTAGCTAAAAAGATAGCTCCATCCATTCTTCAACTGAAGGTATGATTTCAGGAACAGATTTTTCGATAGGGAGTTCCTCAAGATTTACCTCTTGAAAAACAGGTGTCTCCTCTACTATATGCTCTTCTACTGTAGGTACTTCCACATCATGCTTTTTAGGTTCATTGGAAACTGATTGTATTACATCTTTGGGTTGATTTTCCAAATTAACAGCTTCTTTAAGATTAGGGACTTCTTCTTCAAGAACTACATGAGGAACAATAGTCCTTGTCTTCCTCAACAATAACAGCTTCCCTAGGTGGCACTTCAGCCTCTTCTTCACCTTC
The DNA here is from genome assembly GCA_963277665.1 of Viscum album. Taxonomy (NCBI): domain Eukaryota; kingdom Viridiplantae; phylum Streptophyta; class Magnoliopsida; order Santalales; family Viscaceae; genus Viscum; species Viscum album. The sequence goes on along the minus strand of OY728165.1, from coordinate 1,749,942,489 downwards.
TTCAAGATACTCAACAATCTCATCGGGTTCCAAACCAGGATCAGAGATGTCTTTTGGTCTTAAGGGATAATACACAAGATTAAATTTCTCATAAACTCTATCATTTTCTTCCACCCATTCCTTTTTCCACGGATTTTAGTTTAACATCATTCTTTTGATAGTGGATTTTGAGAGACAGTACTCATAGTCCTTAATTAATTCCTCATTAGGTCCAACCATACCTTTGGAAAGAAACATGGATAAAATTTTCCGAGAGTAGAACAAGGAAGTTGACTTAGATGTGACTTTGATCAGCTCAAACATATTGTGTATGATATACTTACACAGGTTGATCTTATGCCCATTTTTCATAATGTGAATTAGAAACACATCTTGATATTTTAAAACATAAAAATCACCTTTCCTGAGACTAACCAAATTCTGTATAAACTTGAATAGAATCCTTGATTCTCCATCAAGTTTAGCAGCAATGGCTCTCCTTTGGGTTCCATTTCCAGTTAAGGTTTTCAGGGCATCTTCTAAATCAAAGAATTCGGTTGAAGGTGGAGGTCCTCTCTGATAATCCTCATAAATTCCTTCATGAGGTATCCTAAGGCATGCGTCCCATAACCTCGAAGAGAATGAGCATCTCTGTCCATTTACCCAGCTTCCTATAACATAACTATCACCAGAATCGAAGGAGAATTGAACATATTGGTAAAACTGATCCACTAACCTAGGGTAGATGGGTCTATCTTCCTTCGAGAACCATTCCAACCATCTTTTTTGTTTTAACACTTTCAATACCAGAGACTTACTAGTCATAAGCCATTTGGGCACAACCTCTTTCTCAGGTACAAAAATGTAGTTTACCAAATTCGGATTTAAAGGTCCTTAGGGTGTTAGCTTAGGTGAAATCTTCTTCTTCTTCGACCTGCGCTTCTCAGGTGTCGATGAAGATAGATGTTTCATTCTTGGCATTCACTGAAGGTTCAAGCAAGAGAAGGGTTGCAGGGATGAAGAAGGGTTCGAAAAGAGTAAGTAGAGGAAACCCCGAGTGAATAATCGAGTGATACTATCTTTGTTTTATCATTTAGGAATACCAAACGTCGCAAAAATAAAAATTTGGGAAAATAAAAAAAAGTAAAAAACCGCGATAAGGGTTTTAAAAAATACAAAAAGAATTTTTACGGTGAGACCGTGTCTAGTAATTACGGTGAAACTGTGTCTAGTGATTACGGTGAGACTGTTTCTGGTCATTAAGGTGAGACTGTGAATGAACTTCTCAGTGTGCGATACAGTGAGACCGTAAACATCAGACAGTAAGTACAAAATACTAACTCTAAGACCGTAATCATAAAACTTTATGGTGAGACAGTAAGCGTGAGAGACAGTAACTATGAAACCCTAATCATGAAACAGTAAAGTATAAAATAGTAAGACATCGAACAGTAAGACCTAAAACAGAAAGAAGTAAGGTATCTATTTGATATTTATCATGCCTAGTTCATTTATGATGTAGTGTATTATCTTATAACTTAATTATTTGAAGAATATACCAACAAGTTGATATTCAGTACCAATGAATTCCAAAGTGATATCACATTTTTGATAATGATCTCTCAAAAAGTGATGTATTATATCAATGTGCTTTATACTAGAATGTGAAACAATATTTTTTGAGATTTTAATAGCACTTGTGTTGTCACAATTTATAGGTACATTTCTGAATTGATATACATAATCTCGTAATGTGTGTTTCATCCACAAAATTTGTGCACAACAACTGCCAGCAGCTATGTATTCAGATTCTACAGTAGATAATGCAACATAATTTTGTTTCTTACTACACCATGATTCTAGTGACTTGCCTAAAAGGTGACATGTTCTAGAGGTTATTTTTCTATTTAACTTGCAGCCACTAAAGTCAGCATCAAAATAACTAACTAATTTAAATGATTGTCTTTAAGATAAAATAGTCCTAGATTGGATATATAATTGAGGTATTTAAAAATTATCTTTACATCATTTAAATGAGATTCCTTAGGGTTTTCTTGAAAACAATCACACATACACACACTAAAAATAATTTCAAGACGACTAGAAGTTATGTAAAGTAAACTTCCAATCATTCCTCTATAAGTGGTTTGATCAACTGATCTTCCAACTTCATCAAGATCCAACTTACAAGTGGTACTCATGGGAGTGTCACTACTTTTAGTGATATCCAATCCAAAAAATTTTATAATATCTCTAGTATATTTACTTTGGGTAAAAACAATCCCATCATTATTTTGAAAGATTTTAAATCTGATAAAGAATTTTAGTTCACCCATTAAACTCATTTCAAATTCGTTTGGCATCATTTTAGAAAAATCAACACATAAAGAATTCTTCAAAGATCCAAAAAAAATTTCATCTACATATGCTTGAACAAATAAAACATCATTAGAAATTCCTTTTATAAAAAGGGAAGGATCAACTATTCCTTTTGTAAAACCTTTGGATATAAGAAAAGTACTCAATCTGTCATACCAAGCTCTTGGATCTTGCTTTAAACCATATAAAGCTTTTCATAGTTTAAAAATAAAATCTGGAAAATGAGGATTTATAAATACAGGGGGTTTTTCAAAAAAAACATCCTCAGCTATATACCCATTTAAGAATTCACTCTTAACATTCATTTTATATAGTTTGAAATTGAAATGTGCAGCATAGGAAAGCAGGATTCTGATGGCTTCAAGTCTGGATACTGGTGAAAATTTCTCCTCATAGTCAATTCCTTCTTCTTGACTATAGCCTTTTTCAACTAATCTATCATTGTTTCTAACTATGTTACCAGCTTTATCTACCTTATTTCTAAACACCCATTTAGTGCCTATGGTAAAAGTGTCCTTGGGTATTTCAACAAGTTTCCAAACTTTGTTCCTTTCAAACTGATTAAGTTCTTCTTGCATAGACATCACCCAAAATTCATCATTTATAGCATCGTTAATGTTTTTAGGTTGAATTTGTGATAAGAAGACTTGATGTTCAACATGATTCCTAAGAGAATCTCTAGTTTGAGTTCCTTTGTCTATGTCTCCTACAACAACATCTAAGGGATGGTTCTTAAGGGTTCCAATAGTTCTAGAAAATGAGGGACTAGTAATTTCAGGTTCATCAAAAGATCCAGGTTCATTGTAAATTGATTCTAATGAATTTTTAGAGTTGGAAGTTTTCACAGATTCTTTCCCAGAAGAATTTGAGGATTTTGAATTGATGTTCAAATTTGATACATCATCCTCCAGATTCTCTAGGTTGGTTTTAGGCTCATATGGATATGTTTCATCAAATCTGACATGAACAGATTCTTCCACACATTTAGTTCTTTTATTGAACACTCTATAGGCTTTAATAGACATGGAATATCCTAAAAAGATACCTTCATCACTTTTAGATACAAATTTTTCAAGATTATATTTGGTATTAAGAATATAGACTTTACAACCAAAAACTCTAAAGTAATTAACCTTAGTATTTCTATTATTCCATAGCTCATAAAGGGTCTTTTTATGAATTGGTCTAATCAAGACTCTATTTATAATATAATAAGCTTTATTGACAGCTTCAGCCCAAAAGTAAACAGGTAGATCATATTCATTAAGCATAATTCTTGAAATTTCTTGAGGTGTTCTATTTCTTCTCTCTTCAACTCCATTCTGCTGAGGTGTTCTAGGGGAAAATAAATGGTGACTATAGCCATTATGTGAGCAATAAGATTCAAACTCCTGATTTTTAAACTCATAACCATGATCACTTTTCAAGGTCTTAATCTTAAGTCCACTAAGGTTCTCTATAGAATTGGAGTATTTAATGAAATAAGAACAAGCTTAACTTTTGTGAGCTAGAAAGTATACCCAAGTGTATCTAGAAAAGTCATCTACTGGGACATAAACATAGTGCTTCCCATTTAATCTATAAACTCCAGATGGTCCAAACAAATCCATGTGAACCAGTTTGAGAGGTTGAGAAGTTGACACTTTTTTCTTTGGTTTGAAAGAAACTTTGTGTTGTTTTCCCTTTTGATAGAGATTTCACACTTTGTCATTTGGAAACTCAAGTTTGGGTAAGTATTTAAATAGGCCTTTTCTAGATAGAATTCTAAGGGAGTGAAAATTATAGTGTCCTAATCTCCTATGACATAGCCAAGATTATTTATGAAATACACTTAAGCATGAAGAATTTAGAGAAGCTAAAGAATCTAAATTAACAGAATAAACATTTTTATTTCTTAATGCAGAAAATACTAATTCATCTTTAGAGTTGAAGACATTACAAGAATCATTTTAAAATCTAAAAAGAAATCCATCATCACATAATTGTGAGATACAAAGCAGATTATATTTTAAACCATCAACAAACAGTACTTTAGAAATTAAAACTGAGTTAGAGTTACCGATTTGGATTAGGCCAATAATCTTTCCCTTGGCATTATCACCAAATGTGACATGTCCTCTATATAATTTTATCAGGTTATTAAAGCATGAGTAGTCTCCTATCATGTGCCTTGAACATCCATTGTCCAAGTACCATATAATTTTGTAGGATCTCTTTAAGCAGTTTCCCTAGAAAAGGATTAGGCAAAAGATAATTTTGGAACCCCGATTTTCTTGGGTCCAGAAAGGTTAGAAAGTAAAACATTAGGCACCCATATTTGTCTAATAGGTTTCCTATAATCAATAGATTAAAAATATTTTGATAAATAAACTTTTTTTGGTGTATAAGAATTTGAATAGCTAGATGAAGCATAAGAATTTATAGATTTTGAATAGCAGCATACTGTCTAGATTTTGAAATAAATTTATTTTTAACAAACTATCTCTGTCCAGGTTGGTATCCTAAACCAGTAGTATACTTTGGTGAAACTTGTTTTCCAAGAATTTGAGTTAGAGTATTCTTTCCATTTGTGAACTTCTTTAAGTCTTTTCTAAGTTTCCAATTAGACAATTTGAGTTCAGTATTATCCTTTAACAGTTGATCATTCTTTTGCTTTTCTATAATAAGATCAGATTTAACAGTACTAGTCAAGGCATACTATTTATTTAATTATTTTTACTTATATTTCCTCTCATTACAAGTATCTTCTAACATATTACAGTAGTAAAATTATTTATCTTTATACATATTACCATCATTATTTGAATCACTTTCATTCCCATAATAGTAATCATTCAGTATAGGGGAAACAAGTACCTCAGATGTTTCAGTCATGAAACACATGTTGGCATGACTCTTCTCAGAATCAGAAGCCTTAGATTCACTTGTGCTGTCTTCCAAAGCACTCCATGTTTCCTTCATAGATTTCTTATATTTTTTGTCCTTATAATCATATTTCTTCTTAAACTTCAATTTTGGACATTATGCCTTAATATGTCATTTACTTTTACATTCATAACAGAATATCTCATCATCTTTATTAGATTTCTTATAATCTCTCTTCCAATTACCTCTTTGTCCATATTTTTATAATTTTATTTTCTAAAAAATTTATTCTTTCTATATAATTTCTTGAATCTTCGGGCTATATGAGCCATCTCTTCATCACTGTCTCAGTCAGAATTTTCACTAGTTAAGCTTTCTTCAGTTATCTAAACCTTATCTCTGTTCTTGATCCTTGAAGCAGTAGACTTAAATGCCACTGAATTATTCTTAGGTTCATTATCTTTCTCTTTGTTTACCTTCATCTCTTCTTCATACATCATAAATTTTCCAATCAGCTCCTTGACAGGTAGCTTTCCAATGTCACACGATTCTCTTATAGAGACAAAGGTTCCCCACCATCGGTCATGTATACATCTAAGGATTCTCATGATCTGTTCCTTGGCAGTGACTTATCTTCCAAGAGAAATCATTGTGTTGATGATCTCATTGAACCTGAGATACATGTCATAAATAGGTTCATCGGGTTTGATTTTAAAATTACCATATTTGATGGTATAAGTATTAAGTATCATTTCTTTTACACTATATGTTCCTTCATGTTAGAAAGACAGGGTATCCCAAATACCATGAGCAGTCTTACAAGTAGAGATTCTATTAAACTCTTCATCTTTTAAGGAGCAGTATAAAGAATTTATAGCTTTGTAATTGTTATGGTTGGCAGTTTTGGTAGGTTCATCCCATGTGATTCTATCAATAGAAATAATTTTGTATTCATCTATAATGGATGACCAAATTTCAAAACTCATACTCTTTAAATGCATTTTTATTTTTATTTTCCATTGAGTATAATTGGTTACATTAAATAAGGGTGGTCTGTTAGTTGCAACACCTTCCAATCTATTATCCATAATAAAGTATTACTTTAAAAGAGATAGAAATTTAGAATTAACAGAAATTTATAGTTCTTTAAATTACAACTACAATCATAGTTTCAAAAGATTACACATAGTCCTAATAAACAGCCTCTGATACCAAATGTTGGTCGGAGTAGATTACTCAAGAGGGGAGGAGTGAATTGAGTAACTATAATTTTTTTTTGTAAAAAGTATTTCTAAAAAGGTTTTCCCCAAAGATTAAATATTGCCCAATAAATCAAGTTTATACTGCTATAAGAGTTTTACTGTTCAAGCAACTTATTATAAGATTGATTAATTCTCCGTAATCTTAATTTGTGTTATTAATATTACTTTCGAAGTAATTCTACAAAGACAAGCTAGTTATAACTTCTTTGCAAGATTAACTATCAAAGTGAAATGAGTGATTTCTGTATTATATAGTAAATCAATAAAACAAAGATAACTAAATTAAGTAGCACATAAGATATCAAACAAGTGGTTCAGTCTCAATACGAGACCTAATCCACTCCACTTGGTGATCACCTGGAACCAAGTAGTTTATATAAATAAACTTTGATCCACACCTTGGATCAGGTTTTAAAATAGTACTAAGACTGTCTAGGCCACACATGGACCTCTTCCATAGTTTTTGTGTGTAAAAAAATAACCATCCCACACAAGGACCTCTTCTAAACTTATCCGTGGGTATACACAAGAGTAAGATAAAGGTTGAGTAAGGATATCTTGTATCATTTAGTTTAATACATAAGATAGAGTGTGTTGTTCTACAGGTACACACTCTTCTCAAAAGGAAATAAACAGATACAAAACAGTGCATAAATATGGATATGGGTTTAGAAGTGCTCTGAGTGTTTGTATTTTCAGCTTTGGACTTTTAAGATGAAGCAGATGCAGAGTTCGAGTCCCCATTTGTAAAACAGAGTATCACGATTCAGCTTGTGTTCTTCGTGAGGTTCGTCAGTGTGAATATGTCCTCTGGATTCCTATGTTCTTTGTATGTTCTTTAGAGTTGGGTTGTATTCATGTGACGATCCATCCTTTTGAAATTTCATCAGTGTTCTTCGTTAGGTTTCTCACAACCTTGTTTTTTGTTTTTATATTACACACTTGATTCTTGGCCGCACTTCGCTTTTAACTTGGAATGCATGTGTTGGAGCCGACAGGTTGAATGTATTCTGCACCTCATACCTCGTACTGTCCGATGATATGTCTACAAAGAAACATTAAATATACCAGTGAATTAAAATCATCAAATATGACCGTTAGAAATTAAATTGAAAGACGATAAAATAGTTTAAGAAATGGTGTCATAGTAAGTCATGGAAACGATGTCTCCTTCACACGGTGTCTAGATTGATCACGGTGTCTTAGTGTCACAGTGTCTCATGGTCACGGTGTCTCGTTCACGGTGTCTGCTTCACGGTGTGTTTCTTATGGTGTCTGCTTCACGATGTCTGGCTTCACGGTGTCTGGACTCACGGTGTCTGGCTTCACGGTGTCAAAAAGACATAGCCATTGGCAGACTCACGGTGTCTCAGACTTTTCAATGTAAATATGTTCAGACTTAAGTAATGATGATAACATAAAGGATTAGACTTAAGCATTTGTCAAAGAAGGTATTATGAGAGTATATCAAATATAGTATAGAGTAATTAAACTGAATGTAGAGCAATTAAGATATTGAATGGATCTTCTTAAAGCATGATAATACTTTAAAAAAATACACATGATTTGATATAATTTATTGGAGTTAACTAAGTTGAATAATATTTGTGATCATTAAAACATGATTAATACAAGAGGAGTCCAACAATCTACCCCTTTTTGATGATAAAAAAATCATGTACAGTTAAAGTGTATATTGGATTAAACTATAGAGATAAAAATTGATAAAATGATAGCATATAGAAACTTCTCCCCCTTTTGGGATTATCAAAAATATGGAATAAGAGAAGAAAAAAAACATTCCATTAACAACAAAAAAGGTTCAGTACAAAACAGAAGAGTAATACAAAAGTAATAGCATCCATATAAAAAAAGAGTAATCAATTTTCTTCTTTAGGGGCTGACCTTCTCTTTGCCTTTAGTTGCAGTGGTAGAAGGGGAAGCCATATGGACAGAGGTCGAGGTAGAAGAAGGTAGAGATGTGGTTAATAAAGAGGGTAAAGGCAGGCCTTCAAAGGCTGATGGAGGGAAAGTAGGAGGAGTAGAAGATCTAGGCAGTTGTTGGTCAAGAATCATAGTCCTGATCTGGCTTAGTTCTTGGCCGATAGACATAGTGGTTGAGGCTAGGGTAGAGGTGAAGTTAGGCAGCCTAGGTCTGAGAGGTGAAGCAGTTTGAGCAACAATGGCTATACTCTGGACATGAAGATAGGGCCTAAGGAGTTTGATGAAATCTGTAATGATCTCTCCACCATACTGCATGCATTTTTCAAAACCGTCCTTGTTCTCCATGAAATTGTCCAACAATTGAGTAAACTCTGTGAGCTTCTGGACTTGGGTCTTGAATGCTTGATTCACAGGAAGGATCTGCAGATTTTCTACAATGTACTTGAAATGGTTTGTAATATCAGTCTTGGAGAAGATCCTGTTGAAGTAGAAATCCACTTTCTTGGCAATATCTTGCTACGCATCATTAGAAATTTTGGAGTGGATTTGTAATTGGTCAATAACTCTATCACTGATATTGACCACTTCAGATAAAGAATCCGTATTGAAACCACTGAGTACATTCTGAAGCTTTGCTTTGACTATAGTTTTGAGCAGATCACTGTCCAAGGAAGGTTTTTAGGATTGACCAAATGCTTTAACAGTTGGGGTCAGAGATCTTAGTTGATTAATCACCTTTTGAAGACACCCACTATACTCATCTGTGAGTTTATTAATATTGGAAACAAGATCTTTCATTTCCTTCACAATTTGTTTGTTCCCTTTCAGTGATCTTTTCATCTAAGGAAGCTAGATAAGTTTGAATATGAGACACACCAACCTATGGGATTTGAGGAGCAACAGGTTCTACAGGAGGAGAAACAGGCTCAGATCTCGATTGTAGCTCTCTCTACATGTCTTCAACCATACTTCTCAGGGTCTTTACTTCTTTTATGAGCATCTTATTTTCAACTCTTACTTATTGAATCTCAAGAAGCATCTTATTTTTTATTTTCCAGATAATTTTATCCAATAATAGCGAGGCATCTCTCTCAATTAGATGTGTCAGAAGATGTGGTTGGGTATTCATGAGTTTCCCAACTCTAGATAAGTGGGTAGCACCAAATTCCTTCAGATCATCCTTAGTAAAAAAATATGGTTGTTCAGATAAAGGTTCAGGAGTAGGAACAAGTACAGGCTCAAGATCCTTATCAGGTGCAATATTGGAGACTGATTTCAACTGGAATAGAGAGGAAATATCAAGTCCAGTTTCTGTAACCTGATGAGAGACATCCACATCATAGAAACTAGGAAACTTATACTGAGTGGCTATAGGACTTGACTCAGTTGGATTTTAGGCTTAAATAGACTCAAGATTTGGGGTTTTCTCCCCCTCAACTAGTGCCTCCTTCTTAGGACTGAGAGGCTTAGGATCTTGGTCTAATTCCACAGACTTAGCTCTAAGTTCCTCACTCATTTCCTGTCTGACTAGAAAAAAAGCTAGATCCATCCATTCTTTAGCTGAATGTATGATTTCAGGAAGAGATTGTTCCATAGGGAGTTCTTCAAGATTGACCTCTTGCAAAACAGGTGGCTCCTCCACTATAGGCTCTTCTACTGTAGGCTATTCCACATCATGATTTTCAAGTTCTTTGGCAACTGATTCTGTTACAACATAGGGTTGAGTTTCCAAATTAATAGATTCTTTAGGAGTAGGGACTTGTTCTTCAAGAACTACATGAGGAATAATAGTCCTATCTTCCTCAACAATAACAACTTCCATAGGTGGAACTTCAGCCTCTTCTTCCTCTTCTTCAGGATACTCAACAATCTCATCGGGTTCCAAACCTGTATCAGAGATGTCTTTTGGTCTTACGGGATAATCCACAGGATTTAATTTCTCATAAACTCTATCATTCTCTTCCACCCATTCCTTTTTCCAAGGATTCCAGTTTATCTTCATTCTTTTGATAGTGGATTCTGAGAGACAGTACTCACATTCCTTAATTACTTCCTCGTTAGGTCCAACCATACCTTTGGCAAGAAGCATGGATGAGATTAGCCGAGAGTAGAACAAGGAAGTTGAATTATATGTGAATTTGTTCAGCTCACACATATGGTGTATGATATAATTTCACAGGTTGATCTTATGCCCATTTTTCATAAGGTGAATCAGAAACAAAACATTATATTTTAAAACAGAAAAATCACCTTTCATGGGACTAAATAAATTATGTATAAACTTGAATAGAAGCCTTGATTCTACATCGAGTTCAACAACTATGGATCTCCTTTGGGTGCCATTTCCAGTTAAGGTTTTCAGGGAATCTTCTAAATCAAAGAATTCGGTTGAAGGTGGAGGTCCTCTTTGATAATCCTCAAAAAAGCCTTCATGAGGTATCCTAAGGCATGCAGCCCATAACCTCGAAGAGAATGAGCATATCTGGCCATTGACCCAACTTTTTATAACATAACTATCACCAGAATCGAAGGAAAATTGAACGTACTGGTAAAAATGAGCCACTAACCTTGGGTAGATGGGTCTATCTTCCTTCGAGAACCATTCCAACCACCCTTGTTGTTTTAACAATTTCAATACCAGAGACTTACTAGTCAGAAGCCATTTGTGGAAAATCTCTTTCTCAGGTACAACAACGCGGTTTACCAGATTCAGATTTAAAGGTCCTTCGGGTGTTAGCTTAGGTTCAATATTCTTCTTATTCGACCTACGCTTCTCAGGTGTCGATGAAGACAGACGTTTCACTCTTGGCATTCACTGAAGGTTCGAGCGAGAGAAGGGTTACAAGGATGAATAAGGTTTCGAAAAGAGTAAGTAGAGGAAACCTCGAGTTAAGAATCGAGTGATACTATCTTTGTTTAATAATTTAGGAATATGAAACATCACAAAAATAAAAATGCGTGAAAATAAAAAAAGTGAAAATCCGCGATACAGCTTTTAAAAAAAACATGAAGAATTTTTACGGTGAGATCATGTTTGGTCATTATGGTGAAATTGTGTCTGGTCATTACGGTGAGACCCTGTATGGTCATTATAGTGAGACTGTGAACGAACTTCTCAGTGTGTGTTACGGTGAGACCGTAAACGTCAGAAAGTAAGTACAAAATACTAACTGTTAGACTGTAAAAATAAAACTTTACGGTGAGATAGTAAGCGTGAGAGACAGTAACTGATAAACTGTAATCATGAAACAGTAAAGTATAAATAGTAAGATATCGAACAGTAAGACCTAAAACATTAATAAGTAAGGTATCTATTTGAGATTTATCACGCCTAGTTCTAGTATGATGTAGTCTATTCTCTCAAAACTTAATGGTTTGGTGATTATATCAGAAAGTTGATATTCTAAACCAATTAATTCCAAAGTGATATCACATTTTTGATAATGATCTCTCAAAAAGTGATGTATTACATCAATGTGCTTTGTCCTAGAATGTGAAACAAGATTTTTTGAGATGTTAATAGCACTTGTGTTGTCACAATTTATAGGTACATGTCTGAATTGATATCCATAATCTAGTAATGTTTGTTTCATCCACAAAATTTGTGCACAACAACTACCAGCAGCTATGTATTCAGCTTATGCAATAGAAAATGCAACAGAATTTTGCTTCTTACTACACCATGATACTAGTGACTTGCCTAAAAGGTGACATGTTCCAGAGGTGCTTTTTCTATCTAACTTGCAGCCACCAAAGTCAGCATCAGAATAACTAACTAATTAAAATGATTGTCCTTTTAGATAAAACAGTCCTAGATTGGATGTATGCTTGAGGTATTTGAAAATTATCTTTATAGCATTTAAATGAGATTCCTTAGGGTTTTCTTGAAAACAAGCACACATACACACACTAAACATAATGTCTAGATGACTAGCAGTAAAGTAAAGTAAGCTTCCAATCATTCCTCTATAAGTGGTTTGATCAAAAGATTTTTCATCTTCATCAAGATCCAAATTACAAGTGGTACTCATGGGAGTGTCACTACTTTTAGTGCTATCCAATCCAAAACGTTTTAGAATATCTCTAGTATATTTACATTGGGTTAAAATAATTCCATCATTATTTTTAATGATTTGAAATCCAAGAAAGAATTTTTGTTCACCCATTAAACGCATTTCAAATTCATTTTGCATCATTTTAGAAAAATCAACACATAAAGAATTCTTCGTAGATCCAAAAATAATGTCATCTACATATATTTGAGCAACTAAAACATCATTATAAATTCTTTTTATAAAAAGGGTAGGATCAACTATTCCTTTTGTAAAACCTTTGGAAATAAGAAAAGTACTCAATCTGTCATACCATGCTCTTGGAGCTTGCGTTAAACCATATAAAGCTTTTGATAGTTTAAAAAAATGATTTGGAAAATGGGGATTTGTAAATATAGGGGGTTTTTCAACAAAAACATCCTCAACTATATACCCATTTAAGAATTCACTCTTAACATCCATTTGATATAGTTTGAAATTCAAATGTGCTTCATAGGAAAGCAGGATTCTGATGGCTTCAAGTCTAGCTACTGGTGAAAAGGTCTCCACATAGTCAATTACTTCTTCTTGACTATAGCCTTGTGCAACTAATCTAGCCTTATTTCTAACTATTTTACCAGATTCATCTACCTTATCTATAAACACCCATTTGGTGCCTATGGTAAAAGTGTCCTTGGGTCTTTCAACAGGTTTCCAAACTTTGTTTCTTTCAAACTGATTAAGTTATCCTTGCATAGCCATCACCCAAAATTTATCATTGATAGCATCATTAATGTTTTTAGGTTGAAGTTGTGATAAGAAGACTTGATGTTCAACCTGATTCCTAAGAGAATCTCTAGTTTGAGTTCCTTTGTCTAAGTCTCCTACAACATCATCTAAGGGGTGGTTCTTAAGGGTTCTAACAGTTCTAGAAAAATAAGGAATAGTAATTTTAGGTACATAAATATATTCAGGTTCATTGTGACTTGATTCTAAGGAATTATCTTATTTGGAAGTTTTCACAGATTCTTTCATAGAATAATTTGAGGATTTTGAATTGATGTTCAGATTTGATACATCATCCTCTAGATTCTCTAGGATGGTTTTAGGCTCATGTGGATCTGTTTCATCAAATTTGATAAGAACGGATTCTTCCACACATTTAGTTCTTTTATTGAACACTCTATAGGCTTTAATAGACATGGAATATCCTAAAAAGATACCTTCATTACTTTTGGATGCAAATTTTTCAATATTGTATCTGGTATTAAGAATATAGACTTTACAACCAAAAACTATAAAGTAATTAACCTTAGGCTTCCTATTATTCCATATCTCATAAGGGGTCTTTATAAGAATTGGTCTATTCAAGACTCTATTTATAATATAACAAGTTGTATTGACTGCTTCAGCCCAAAATTAAACAGGTAGATCATATTAATTAAGAATAGTTCTTGCAATTTCTTGAAGTGTTTTATTTCTTCTCTCTACAACTCCATTCTGTTAAGGTGTTCTAGGGGCAGAGAAATTGTGACTATAGCCATTATGTGAGCAATAAGATTCAAACTCCTAATTTTCAAACTCACGACCATGATCACTTCTCAAGGTCTTAATCTTAAGTACACTAAGGTTCTCTATAGACTTGGAGTATTTAATGAAATAAGAACAAGATTCACTTTTGTGAGCTAGAAAGTATACCCAAGTGTATCTAGAAACGTCATATACTAGGACATAAACATAGTGCTTCCCATTTAAACTAGAAACTCTAGATGGTCCAAACAAATCCATGTGAACCAGTTTGAGAGGTTGAGAAGTTGACACTTCTTTCTTTGGTTTGAAAGAAACATTGTGTTGTTTTCCCTTTTGACCGGGATTACACACTTTGTCATTTGGAAACTCAAGTTTGGGTAAGTCTTTAAATAGGATTTTTCTAGATATATTTCTTAGGGAGTGAAAATTACTATGTCCTAGTCTCCTATTCCATATCCAAGATTCTTTATGAAATACACTTAAGCATGGAGCATTTTTAGAAGCTAAAGAATCTAAATTAACAGAATAAACATTTTAATTTATTAATGTAGAAAATACTAATTCATCTTTATAGTTGAAGAAATTACAAGAATAATTTTCAAATCTAACATGAAATCCATCATCAAATAATTGTGAGATACTAAGCAGATTATATTTTAAACCATCAACAAATAGTACTTTAGAAATTAAAACTGAGTTAGAGTTACCGATTTTTCCTAGGCCAATAATCTTTCCCTTGTCACCAAATGTGACATGTCCTCCATCTACTTTTATCAGGTTGTTGAAGAATGAGTATTATTCTATCATGTGCCTTGAACATCCACTATCCGAGTACCATAGACTTTTTCAGGAGCTCTTTAAGCAGTTTCCCTACAAAAGTATTCGGAAAAAGATAATTTTGGTACCCAGATTTTCTTGGGTCCAGAAAGGTTAGTAAGTAAAAGAATAGGCACCCATATATGTCTAATGGGTTTCCTATAATCAACAGATTCAAATTATTTTAATAAATAAACTTTTTTTGGTCTATAATAATTTGAATAGCTTGATGAAGCATAATAATTTCCAAAATTTGAATAGTAGGATACTGTCTAGATTTTGAAAAAAATTTATTTTTAACAAACTGTCTCTGTCCAGGTTGGTATCCTAAACCAGTAGTATACTTTGGTGAAAATTTTTTTCCAAGAATTTTAGTTAGAGTATTATTTCCATTTGTGAAATTATATATATCTTTTCTAAGTTTCTCATTAGACAATTTGAGTTCAGTATTCTCCTTTAACAGTTGAGCATTATTTTCCTTTTCTATACTAAGATCAGATTTAACAATACTTTTCAAGGCATACTATTTCTTTAATTATTTGTACTTATATTTTTTCTCATTAAAAGTATCTTATAACATATTACAGTAGTCAAATAATTCATATTTATACATATTATCATCATTATTTGAAGCACTTTCATTCCCAGAATAGTAATCATTCAGCATAGGGGAAACTGGTACCTCAGATGTTTCAGTCATGAAACACTTGTTGGCTTGATTATTCTCAGAATCAGAAGCCTCAGATTCACTTGTGATGTCTTCCGAAGCAGTACATGTTTCCTTCATAGCTTTCTTATAATGTTTTGTCCTTATAATCATATTTTTCTTAAAATCCAATTTTGGACAGTCAGCCTTAACATGTCCTTTCCTTTTATATTCGTAACAGACTATCTCATCATCTTTATCAGATTTCTTCCAATCTATCTTCCAATTACCTCATTGGTCGTACTTACCCTTATAATTTTATTTTCTGAAAAATTTCATCATTCTATAGAATTTCTTGAATCTCCTGGATATATGAGTCATCTCTTCATCACTGTCTGAGTCAGAATTTTCACTAGTTGAGCTTTCTTCAGTTATCTGAACCTTCTCTTTGTTCTTTCTCCTTGAAGTAGTATAATTAAATTCCACTAAATTTTTCTTAGGTTCACTATCTTCCTCTTTTTTTACCTTTAGCTCTTCTTTATACATCATCAATTTTCCGATCAGCTCCTTGAAAAGTATCTTGCCAATGTCACACGATTCTCGAATAGAGACATAGGTTCCCCTCTATTGGTCAGGTAGACATCTAAGGATTCTCATGATCTATTCCTTGGAAGTAACTTATCTTCCTAGAGAAATCATTGTTTTGACGATGTCATTGAACCTGAGATACATGTCAGAAATAGGTTCATCAGGTTTCATTTTAAAATTATCATATTTGATGGTATAAGTATTAAGTCTCATTTATTTTATACTAGATGTTCCTTCATGTGAGATAGACGGGGTATCCAAAATATCATGAGCAGTCTTACAAGAAGGAATTATATTAAACTCTTCATCTCCTAAGGAGTAGTATAAGGAATTCATAGCTTTGTAATTGTTATGGTAGGCAGTTTTGGTAGGTTCATCCCATGTGATTCTATCAGTAGCACAAATTTTGTATTCATCTATAATGGATGACCAAATTTCAAAACTCATACTCTCTAAATGCATTTTCATTTTAATTTTCCATTGAGCACAATTGGTTCCATTAAAGAAGGGACGTCTATTGGTTGCATCACATTGCAATCTATTATCCATAATAAAGTATTACTTTAAAAGAGATAGAAATTTAGAATTAACATAAATTTACAGATATTTAAAGTAAAACTACAATCACAGTTGAATAAGATTACCTAGAGTCCTAATAAATAGCCTCTGATACCAAATGTTGGTCGGAGTAGATTACTCAAGAGGGGAGGGGTGAATTGAGTAACTATAAAAATTTCTGTAAAAAGTATTTCTAAAAAGTTTTTCCCCAAATATTAAATACATCCTAGTTAATCAAGGTTATACTGCTACAAGAGTTTGACTGTTCAAGAAACTTATTAGAAGATTGATTAATTCTCAGTAATCTTAATTTTTGTTATTGATATTACTTTTGAAGTTATCATACTAGGGCAATACAGTTATAACTTCTTTCCAAGATTAACTATAAAAGTGAAATTAATGATTTATGGATTATACAGTAAAGTAATAAAACATAGATAACTAAATTAAGAAGCACATGGGATATCAAACAAGTGGTTCAGTCTTAAACCGATACCTAATCCACTCCACTTGGTGATCACCTTCCACAAAGCAGTTTATATAAATAAACTTTGATCCACACCCTAGATCGGGGTTAACAACAGTACTCAGACTGTCCAGGACACACAGGGAACTCTTCCACAGTTTTCTTGGGTACAAAAATAACCAGGCCATAGAAGGACCTCTTCCACACTTATCCGTGTTTATACACAAGAGTAAGAGAAATGTTGAGTGAGGATATCTTGTATCCTTCAGTTTAATACAGGAGAGAGAGTGTTTTGTTCTACAGGTACACACTCTACTCGAAAGGTAATAAAAAGATACACAATAGTGCATAAATATGGAGATGGGTTTGGAAGTGCTCTGAGTGTTTGTATTTGCAGCTTTGGACTTCTGAGATGAAGCATATGCAGAGTTCGAGTCCTCGTTTGTGAAATAGAGTTTAACGATTCAGCTTGTGTTCTTCGTGAGGTTTATCAGTGTGAAGATGTTCTCTGGATTCTAGTGTTCTTCATATGTTCTTCTGAGTTGGGTTGTATGAATGTGACAATCCTTCCTTTTGAAATTTCATCAGTGTTCTTTGTTATGTTACTCACAACCTTGTTTTTCATTTTTGTATTACACACTTGATTCTTGGCCGCACTTCTCTTTTAACTTGGAATTCATGTGTTGGAGCTGACAGGTTGCATGTATTCTGAACCTCTTACCTTGTACTGTCCGATGATATTTCTATAAAGAAACATTAATTATGTCAGTGCATTAAAATCACTAAATATGACCGTTAGAAATTAAATTGAAAGATGAAAAAATAGTTTAAGAAAAGGTCTCACAGTAAGTCATGGAAATGATGTCTCCATCACACGGTGTCTAGATTGATTATGGTGTTTGAGTGTCACAGTGTCTCATGGCCACGGTGTCTCATTCACAGTGTCTCATTCACGGTGGATGCTTCACGGTGTCTTGATTATGATGTCTTCTTCACGATGTCTGGCTTCACGGTGTCTAGCTTCATGGTGTCAGAAAGACATAGACAGTGGTAGACTCACGGTGTCTCAGACTTTTAATAGTAACTATGTTCAGACTTAAGTAATTATGATAACATAAAGGATTAGACTTAATCATTTTTCAAAGAAGGTATTATGAGATTCGATCAAATATAGTATAAAGTAATTAAAGTAAATTTAGAGAAATTAATATCTTGAATGGATATTCTTAAATCATGAGAATACTTTAAAAAAATACACATGATTTGATATAATTTATTAGAGTTAACTTGGTTGAATAATATTTGTGATCATAAAAACATGATTAATACATTAGGAGTCCAACAATCTCCCCTTTTTTGATGATCACAAATCATGTACAATTAAAGTGTATATTGGATTCAACTATAGAGATAAAAAGAGATAAAAGGCTAGCATATAGAAACTTCTCCCCATTTTGGGATTATAAAAAAGATGGAATAAGAGAAGAAAAAAACATTCCATTAACAGCAAACAGGATTCAGTACAAAATAGAAGAGTAATAAAAAAGCAATAGCATCCCTATAAAAAAAGAGTAATCATTGTTCTTCTTTATGGGGTGACCTTCTCTTTTCCTTTAGCTACAGTGGTAGAAGAGGAATCCATAGGGGTGGAGGTCAAGGTGGAAGAAGGAAGAGAGGTGGTTGATAAAGAGGGTAAAGGAGGGCCTTCAAAGACTGATGGAGCCAAAGTCGGAGTAGTAGAAGATCTAGGCAGTTATTGATCGAGAATCACATGCCTGATCTAGCTTAGTGCTTGGCCGACAGACATTGTGGTTGAAGATAGGGTAGAGGTGATGGTAGGCAGCCCAGGTCTGAGAGGTGTAGCCGTTGGAGCAACAATGGCTGTACTTTGGAAATGAAGATAGGGCCTCAGGAGTTTGATGAAATCTGTAATGATCTCTCCACCATACTGCATTGATTTTTCAAAATTGTCCTTGTTCTCCATGAACATGTCCAACAATTGAGTAAACTCTGTGAGCTTCTGGACTTGGGTCTTGAAAGCTTGAGTCACAGGAGGAATCCACATATTTTCTACAAGGTACTTGAAATGGTTTGTCATATAGGTCTTGGAGAAGATTCTGTTGAAGTAGAAATCCACTTTCTTGTAAATCACTTGCTAAGAATCATCAGAAATTTTGGAGTGGATTTGTACTAGGTCAAGAACTCTATCACTGTTCTTGACCACTTCAGATAAAGAAGCCGTATTGAAACCACTGAGTACATTCTGAAGCTCTTCTTTGACTATATTTCTGAGCAGATCACTGTCCAAGGAAGTTTTTGAGGATTGACCAGATTCTTTGACAACTTTGGTCATAGATTTTAGTTGATTCATCACTTTTTGAAGACACCCTCTTTACTCATCAGTGAGTTTATTAAGATTGGAAACAAGCTCTTTCATTTCCTTCACAATTTTTTTGTTCCTTACAATGATCCTTTCATCTAAGGAAGCTAGATAAGGTTGAATCTGAGACACCTCAAATTGTGGGATTTGAGGAGAAACAGGTTATACAGGAGGAGAAACATGCTCATATCTGGAATATAGATCTCTTTACATGTCTTAAACCATACTTCTTAGGGTATTTACTTCATTACTGAGCAGATTATTTTCAACTCTAACTTCTTGAATCTAATGAATCATCTTAGGTTGTATTTTATAGATAATTTTCTCCAATAATAGTGAGGAATATCTCTCACTTATATGTGTCACAAGACGAGGTTGGGTATTCATGAGTTTATCAACTCCAGATAAGAGGGTAGCACCAAATTTCTTCAGATCATTCTTACTCACAAAAGATGGTTGTTCAGATAAAGGTTCAGGAGTAGGGACTGGTACAGGCTCAGGTTCCTTCTCAGGTGCAATATTGGAGACTGATTTCAACTCGAATAGAGAGGAAATATCAAGTGCAGTTTCTGTAACCTGTTGAGAGACATCCACATCATAGAAACTAGGAAAAATATACTGAGTGGCTATAAGACTTGACTTAGTTGGATGTGAGGCTTCAATAGACTTAAGATTTGGGGTTTTCTCCCCCTAAACTGGTGCCTACTTCTCAGGACTGAGAGTCTTTGGATCTTGGTCTAATTCCACAGACTCAGCTCTAATTTCCTCACTCATTTCCTGTCTATCTAGCGGAAAATCTAGCTCCATTAATTCTTTAGCTAAAGGTTTGATTTTAGGAACAAATTGTTCCACAGGGAGTTCCTCAAGATTGACCTCTTGCAAAACTGGTGGCTCCTCCACTATAGGCTCTTCTACTGTAGGATCTTCCACGACAAGCTTTTCAGGTTGTTTGGAAACTTATTATGTTACAACTTCGGGTTGAGTTTTCAAATTTATAGCTTCTTTAGGAGTAGGGACTTATTCTTCAAGAACTACATGAGGAACAGTAGTCCTATCTTCCTCAACAATTACAGCTTCCCTAGGTGGCACTTCATCCTCTTCTTCCTCTTATTCAGGATACTCAACAATCTCATCGGGTTCCAAACCAGGATCATAGATGTTTTTTGGTCTTAAGGGATAATCTACAGGATTTAATTTCTCATAAACTCTATCATTGTCTTCCACCCATTCCTTTTTCCAAAGATTCTGATTTATCTTCATTCTTTTGATAGTGGATTTTGAGAGACGGTACTCACAATCCTTAATTACTTCCTCATTAGGTCCAACCATTCCTTTGGAAAGAAGTGTGGCTGAGATTAGCTGAGAGTAGAATAGGGAAGTTGACTTAGATGCAACTTTGATCAGATCACACATATGGTGTACGATATACTTGAACAGGTTGATCTTATGCCCATTTTTCATGAGGTGAATCAGAAACACATCTTGATATTTTAAAACAGAAAAATTGCCTTTCCTGGGACTAACCAAATTCTGTATAAACTTAAACAGAAGACTTGATTCTCCATCGAGTTCAGCAGTAATGGCTCTCCTTTGGGTTCCATTTCCAGTTAAGGTTTTCAGGGCATCTTCTAAATCAAGGAATTAGGTTGAAGGTGGAGGTCCTCTATGATAATCCTAAAAAATGCCTTCATGAGGTATCCTAAGGCATGCAACCCACAGCCTCAAAGAGAATGAGCATCTCTGGCCATTGACTCAGCTTCTTACAACATAACTATCACTATAATTGAAGGATAATTGAATGTACAGGTAAAACTGAGCCACTGACCTAGGGTAGATGGGTCTATCTTCCTTAGAGAACCATTCCAACCATCCTTGTTGTTTTAACAATTTCAATACCAGAGACTTACTAGTCAGAAGCCATTTGGGGAAAATCTCTTTCTCAGGTACAACAACGCGGTTTACCAGATTCAGATTTAAAGGTCCTTTAGGTGTTAGCTTAGGTGAAATACTCTTCTTCTTAGACCTGTGCTTCTCAAGTGTCGATGAAGACCGACATTTCATTCTTGGAATTCACTGAAGGTTCGAGCGAGAGAAGGGTTGCAGGGATGAAGAAGGGTTCGAAAAGAGTAAGTAGAGGAAACACCGAGTGAATAATCGAGTGATACTATCTTTGTTTTATCATTTAGTAATACCAAACATCACAATAATAAAAATGCGGGAAAATAAAAAATAAGTGAAAATCCGCGATACGGGTTTTAAAAAAAACATAAATAATTTTTACGGTGAGAGTGTGTCTGGTCATTACGGTGAAACTATGTCTGGTCATTACGGTGAGACCGTGTCTATTCATTACGATGAGACTGTGAATGAACTTCTCAGTGTGCATTATTGTGGGACCGTAAAAGTTAGACAGTAAGTACAAAATACTAAGTGTGAGACTGTAAACATAAAACTTTACGGTGAGACAGTAATCGTGAGAGACAGTAACTGAGAAACTGTAATCATGAAACAGTAAAGTGTAAAATAGTAAGATATCAAACAATAAGATGCGAAACAATCACAATTAAGGTATCTGTTTGAGATTTATCATGCCCAGTTCATGTATGATGTAGTCTATTAAATCAGAACTTAATGGTTTAGTGAATAAATTAGCAAGTTGATATTCAGTACCAATGAATTCCAAAGTGATATCACATTTTTGATAACGATCTCTCAAAAATTGATGTATTACATCGATGTGCTTTGTCCTAGAATGTGAAACATGATTTTTTGAGATGCTAATAGGACTTGTGTTGTCACAATTTATAGGTACATGTATGAATTGATATCCATAATCTAGTAATGTGCCACAAAATTTGTGCACAACAACTGCCATCAGCTATGTATTCAGCTTCTGCAGTAGATAACGCAACCGAATTTTGTTTCTTACTACACTATGATACTAGTGACTTGCCAAAAAGGTGACATGTTCCAGAGGTTCTTTTTCTATCTAACTTGCAGCCACCGAAGTCAGCATCATAATAACTAACTAATTCAAATGATTTTCCTTTAAGATAAAACAGTCCTAGATTGGATGTATGCTTGAGGTATTTGAAAATTCTCTTTACAACATTTAAATGAGATTCCTTAGGGTTTTCTTGAAAATGATCCCATATACACACACTAAACATAATGTCAAGATGATTAGTATTTAAGTAAAGTAAACTTCCAATCATTCCTCTATAAGTGGTTTGATCAACAATTTTCTATCTTCATCAAGATCTAACTTACAAGTGGTACTCATGGGAGTGTCACTACTTTTAGTGCTATCCAGTACAAAACGTTTTATAAGATCTGTAGTATATTTACTTTAGGTTAAAACAATTCCATCATTATTTTGAAATATTTGAAATCCGAGAAAGAATTTTAGTTCACCCATTAAACTCATTTCAAATTCGTTTTGCATCATTTTAGAAAAATCAACACATAAAGAATACTTAGAAGATCCAAAAATAATTTCATCTACATAGATTTGAACAACTAAAACACCATTAGAAATTCTTTTTATAAAAGGGCAGGATCATCTATTCCTTTTTTAAAACCTTTAGAAATAAGAAATGTACTCAATATGTCATACCAAGATCTTGGAGCTTTCTTTAAAACATATAAAGCTTTTGATAGTTTAAAAATATGATTTGTAAAATGGGGGTTTGTAAATCCAGGAGGTTGTTCAACAAAAACATCCTCAGCTATATACCTATTTAAGAATCCACTCTTAACATCCATTTCATATAGTTTGAAATTCAAATGTGCAGCATAGGCAAGCTGGATTCTGATGGCTTCAAGTCTGGCTACTGGTGCAATGGTCTCCTCATAGTCAATTACTTCTTATTGACTATAGCCTCGTGCAACTAATATAGCCTTGTTTCTAACTATGTTACCAGCTTCATCTACCTTATTTCTAAACACCCATTTAGTGCCTATGGTAAAAGTGTCCTAGGGTCTTTCAACAAGTTTCCAAACTTTGTTTCTTTCAAACTGATTGAGTTATTCTGGCATAACCATCACCCAAACTTCATCATTGATAGCATGATTAATATTTTTATGTTCAAGTTGTGATAAGAAGACTTGATGTTTAACCTGATTCCTAAGAGAATCTCTAGTTTGAGTTCCTTTTTCTAAGTCTCCTACAAAACATAAAAGGGGTACTTTTTAAGGGATCTAATAGTTCTAGAAAAATAGGGACTAGTAATTTCATGTTCCTCAACAGATTCAGGTTCATTATGACTTGATTCTAAGGAATTTTCATCATTTGAAGTTTCCACAGATTCTTTCATAGAAGAATTTGAGGATTTTGAATTGATGTTCATATTTGATACATCATCCTCCAGATTCTCTAGGATGGTTTTAGGCTCATGTGGATCTGTTTCATCAAATCTGACATGAACATATTCTTCCACACATTTAGTTCTTTTATTGAACACTCTATAGGATTTACTAGACATGGGATATCCTAAAAAGATACCCTCATCACCTTTGGATGAATATTTGTCAATATTGTCTTTGGTATTAAGAATATAGACTTTACAACCAAAAACTCTAAAGTAATTAACCTTAGGCTTCCTATTATTTTATAGCTCATAAGGGGTATTTTTAAGAATTGGTCTAATCAAGACTCTATTTATAATATAACAAGCTGTATTGATAGCTTCATCCCAAAAGTAAATAGGTAGATCATATTCATTGAGCATAGTTCTTGCAATTTATTGAAGTGTTCTATTTCTTCTCTCTACAACTCCATTCTGCTGAGGTGTTCTAGGGGCAGAGAAATTGTGACTGTAGCCATTATGTGAGCAATAAGATTCAAACTTTTGATTTTCAAACTCACATCAATGATCACTTCTCAAGGTCTTAATCTTAAGTTCATTAAGGTTCTCTATATACTTGGAGTATTTAATGAAATAAGAACAAGCTTAACTTTTGTGAGCTAGAAAGTATACCCAAGTGTATCTGGAAAAGTCATCTACTAGGACATAAACATAGTGCTTCCCATTTAAACTAGAAACTCTTGATGGTCCAAAAAAATCCATGTGAACTAGTTCGAGAGGTTGAGAAGTTGAAACTTCTTTCTTTTGTTTGAAAGAAACCTTGTGTTGTTTTCCTTTTTGACAGGGATTACACACTTTGTCATTTGGAAACTCAAGTTTGGATAAGTCTTTAAATAGGAATTTTTTGGATAGCTTTCTAAGGGAGTGAACATTATAGTGTCCAAGTCTCCTATGACATAGCCAAGATTATTTATGAAATACACTTAAGAATGAAGCATTTTGAGAAGCTAAAGAATCTAAATTAACAGAATAAACATTTTCATTTCTTAATGCAGAAAATACTAATTTATCTTTAGAGTTGAAGACATTATAATAATCATTTTAAAATATAACATGAATTCCATCATCAAATAATTGTGAGATACTAAGCAGATTATATTTTAAACCATCAACAAATAGAACTTTATAAATTAAAACGGAGTTAGAGTTACTGATTTGGCCTAGGTCTACAATCATTCCCTTGGAATTGTCACCAAATGTGACATATCCTCCATATACTTTTCAGGTTCTTGAATCACGAGTAGTATCCTCTCATGTGCCTTGAACATCCACTCACTAAGTACCATATACTTTTGTATGAGCTCTTTAAGCAGTTTCCCAACAAAAGGATTAGGCAAAATATAATTTTGGTACCCGGATTTTCTTGGGTCCAGAAAGGTTAGCAAGTAAAACTTTCGGCACCCATATTTGTCTAATGCGTTTCCTATAATCAACAGATTCAAAAGATTTTGATAAATAAACTTTTTTTGGTCTATAAGAATTTTAATATTTAGATGAAGCATAAGAATTTACAGAATTTGAACTAGCAGCATACTGTCCTGATTTTGAAATAAATTTATTTTTAGAAAATTGTCTCTATCCAGGTTGGTATCCTAAACCAGTAGTATACTTTGGTGAAACTTGTTTTCTAAGAATTTGAGTTATATTATTCTTTCCATTTGTGAACTTCTATAAGTCTTTTCTAAGTTTCTCATTAGAAAATTTGAGTTCAGTATTCTCCTTTAACAGTTGAGCATTCTTTTCCTTTTCTATACTAACATCAGATTTAACAGTACTAGTCAAGGCATACTGTTTATTTAATGATTTTCACTTATCTTTCCGCTCATTACAAGTATCTTCTAACATATTACAGTAGTAAAATAATTTATATTTAGACATATTATCATCATTATTTGAATCACTTTCATTCCTAGAATAGTAAACATTCAGTATAGGGGAAACATGTACCTCAGATGTTTCAGTCATGAAACACATGTTGGCAAGAGTCTTCTCAGAATCAGAAGCCTCAGATTCACTTGTTCTGTCTTTCGAAGAACTCCATGTTTCCTTTATAGCTTTCTTATATTTTTTGTCCTTATAATCATATTTCTTCTTAAACTTCAATTTTGGACAGTCAGCCTTAACATGTCCTTTCATTTTACATTCATAACAGAATATCTCATCATCTTTATCATCTTTCTTTCAATCTCTCTTATAATTACCTCATTGGTCATAGTTACCCTTATAATTTGATTTTTTGAAAAATTTTCTTCTTTATATAGAATTTAATGAATCTCCTAGCTATATGAGCCGTCTATTCATCACTATCTAAGTCATAATTTCCACTAGTTGATCTTTCTTCAGTTATCTGAACCTTCTCTTTGTTCTTGCTCTTTGAAGAAGTAGACTTAAATGCCACTAACTTCTTCTTACGTTCATTATCTTCCTCTTTTTTTACCTTCAGCTCTTCTTCACACATCATCAATTTTCCAATCATCTACTTGAAAAGTATCTTTCCAATGTCACACGATTCTCCAATAGAGACAGAGGTTCCCCTCCATTGGTCAGGTAGACATCTAAGGATTCCCATGATCTGTTCCTTGGCAGTGACTTCTCTTCCAAGAGAAATATTTGTGTTGACGATCTCATTGAACCTGAGATACATGTCCGAAATAGGCTCATCAGGTATCATTTTAAAATTATCATATTTGATGGTATAAGTATTAAGTGTCATTTCTTTTACACTACATGTTCCTTAATGTGAGACAGACAGAGTATCCCAAATATCATGATTAGTCTTAAAAGCAGAAATTATATTAAACTCTTCATCTACTATGGAGAAGTATAAAGAATTCATAACTTTCCAATTGTTATGGTAGGCAGTTTTGGTAGGTTCATCCCATGTGATTCTATCAGTAGCAATAATTTTCTATTCATCTATAATGGATGACCAAATTTCAAAACTCATACTCTCTAAATGCATTTTCATTTTAATTTTCCATTGAGCATAATTGGTTTCATTAAAGAAGGGTGGTATGTTGGTTGAAACACCTTCCAATCTATTATCCATAATAAAGTATTACTTTAAAAGAGATAGAAATTTAGAATTATTAGAAATTTACAGATATTTAAAGTAAAACTACAATCACATTTGAATAATATTACACAGAGTCCTAATAAACAGCCTTTGATACCAAATGTTGGTCAGAGTAGATTACTCAAGAGGGGAGGGGTGAATTGAGTAACTTTAAAAGTTTCTATAAAAAGTATTTCTAAAAAGGTTTTCCCCAATGATTAAATACTTCATAGTTAATCAAGTTTATACTTCTTTAAGAGTTTGACTGTTCAATAAACTTCTTAGAAGATTGATTAATTCTCAGTAATCTTAATTTGTGTTATTAATATTAATTTTGAATTTACTCTAGTAAGAAAATCCAGTTATAACTTATTTCCAAGATTAAATATCAAAGTGAAATTAATGATTTATGGATTATAATGTAAAGCAATAAAACAGAGATAACTAAATTAAGCGGCACAACGCATATCAAACAAGTGGTTCAGTCTCAAGCTGAGACCTAATCCACTCCACTTGGTGATCACCTGCCACCAAATAGTTTATATAAATAAACTTTGATCCACACCCTGGATCATGGTTAAAAACAATACTCAGACTATCCAGGCCACACAGGGACCTCTTCCACAGTTTTCGTGGGTTAAAAAATAACCAGGCCACACAAGGAACTCTTCCACACTTATTAGTGGGTATACAGAATTGTAAGATAAAGGTTGATTAAGGATATCTTGTATACTTTAGTTTAATGCAGGAGACAAAGTGTGTTGTTCTACAAGTACACACTCCACTCGAAAGATAATAAACATATACACAACAGAGCAGAAATATGGAGATGGGTTTATAAGTGCTCTGAGTGTTTGTCTCTGGAGCTTTGGACTTCTGAGATGAAGTAGATGCAGAGATCGAGTCCTTGTTTGTAAAACAGAGTGTCACAATTCAGCTTGTGTTCTTCGTGAGGTTCGTCAGTGTGAAGATGTCCTTTGGATTTCAGTGTTCTTCATATGTTCTTCATAGTCGGGTAGTATGGATGTGAAAATCCTTCCTTTTTAAATTTCCTCAGTGTTCTTCATTAGGTTTCTCACAGCCTTGTTTTTCATTTTTATATTACAGACTTGATTCTTGGCCACACTTAGATTTTAACTTGGAATGCATGTGTTAGAGCCAACATGTTGCATGTATTATGCACCTCGTACCTCGTACTTTCCGATGATATGTCTATAAAGAAACATTAATTATGTAAGTGAATTAAAATCATCAAATATGACCATTAGAATTTAAACTGAAAGATGAAAAAATAGTTTAAGAAACGTTGTCCCAGTAAGTCATGGAAATGGTGTCTCCTTTACACAGTGCCTAGATTGATCACGGTGTCTGAGTGTCATGCTGTCTCATGGTCACGATTTCTCGTTCATGGTGTCTCGTTCATAGTATCTGTTTCATGGTGTCTTGCTTACAATGTCTGCTTCACAGTGTCTGGCTTCATGATGTCTGGCTTCACGATGTCTGGCTTTACGGTGTCTGGCTTCACAATTTCTGGATTCACGGTGTTAGAAAGACATATCCAGTGGCAGACTCACGGTGTCTCATACTTTTCAAAGTAACTGTGTTCAGACTTACGTAATTATGATAACATAAAGGATTAGACTTAAGAATTTGTCAAAGAATGTATTATGAGAGTAGATAAAATATAGTATAAAGTAATTAAACTGAATATATAGTAATTAAGATCTTGAATGGCTCTTCTTAAATCATGAGAATACTTTAAACAAAAATACACATGATTTGATATAATTTATAGGAGTTAACTACATTGAATAAGATTTGTGATCATTAAAACATGATTAATACATGAGGAGTCCAACATAAAAAATCAAAAAATCTTTTCTATGCATTAGAGGAAGAAAAAGAACCTGGATTTTCACCTGTTGAGGAACACATGGGGCTCCTTTATTTTGATGAACATACATTTTAGGATCCCCATCATGAAGATATCCAAGTTGCCAAGCCTACAGAAATCAGGTAAGAGGCTGATTTTATGAATGCATAGAAATTTATTTTTGAAAATTCAAGTTTTATTCAAGTAAATATACCTATTTACTTCACATTTTATCATTCATCTCATGCAGTCCATGTGAAACCAACACTAGAAGAGGTTTCAAAAGAAGCAACCAATAAGGAGGATGATCCCTAATTCAACCTACCCCTTTCATGAAAGATATACCTAATTTTGAAGGGGAAGTATCTAGTATAAAATATTCATGGATCATTCCTCTAGAACAAAGAAGTGGATTCTAGGAAAATCCACATGTGGTGGTTCAAGTAAAATAAGCTTCATCAACAACATGATTTTGGATAATAGTTGGTACTTCCCTTTTGGAGGTAGTAAAAATTCAAATCCCACTTGGGGGATCATACCAAGATTTATCTATACATGATTTCTAGGAATTTAGATTTCAATATCATTCCTTTGAAATTAGTTCAACATTATGTCCACTCCCTTCTATATTTTTGAGCTTTAATGACATGATCCTTGTTCTTAATTATGTTTTTATTTTATTTTATAGGTTCATGATGTCAAACGCCAGTCCCAAATAGTGAAGGAATAAAAATAAGCTTTATTTCAAAAGGGAGTTCACTGTTAGTATTTATATTTTGAACTCCTAACATTATTGTCCAAAAATATGTTTTTAGATTTAAAGTTAAAATTGCATGACCACACTTGAATTATGATTTTCTTGAGTAACCTAGGAGAAATGAGTTTCTTAGGAATCATGTGATGTCATGTTTTAGATTTCAATGTTAGTTAAATTTAATGAGTAAAATAGAGAAAATAAATATTAAAGTGAATCATGGAAATTAAAATTTGGGCTCATGATTTGAAGGAATTAATCGATTCATGTAAATGAAATTTCCCAATAATTTTTCATGATTTGATTTTATAAAATTCATTTTAATTTATTTGTTATTATTATTCATGCCTTGAGTGATTTTCCAAAATCATATCTCCCATTCTTGAGAGGATTTCTAGACCATGTACTTCATAATTTATCTTGACCATATTTCTTGAGTGATCTTGGAACATGCCACCTATTATAACTTGAATTTGAAAATTTTAATGCTATGACTATACAAAAAAACATTTGAAATCATTGAGGAATATTTTGATAAACCACTTATCCTTAAAATACCACATTTACATCAATCCTTCTTCATCCCATAGATACCGTGAATGACCTTTTTAGGGATGATCCATGCTCAACCCATTTTTATCCATTCCTACCCTACTCTTAGTAATTTCATGATATTTTAATGTTGATGTGTTGGGGTAAGTGGAATCATGGTAAATGAGATTATTTACAATGTAAATAAGAAGTTTGATGGTGATTATTTTGAGAATTGAAAAATGACATGAAATCATTCATTGTACTCTATTGTTTTGCCCCTCTTAAATAAAAAAAAATGAAAATTACAAAAAGAACCAAAAAAATGAGAAAAATGGGTTGTGATTTGGGTAAACCAAATATCACCATCACTATACCTATGATTTATTTAATACATGGTTAGGTGGTGGATGTGAGGTTTATTATAAAGAATAACTTTATAAAAAGAAAAAAAAAGAAAAAGGTTATTTTAACAAGAAAAAAATTATAAAAGTAAAAAAATATTCAAGAGAGGAAACAAATCATTCATTATGCTTAAACTGATCATGATATTTAATTTGAGCCTTGGGGAATGTTGGTAGGGGATAATGTTTACTTTTAATATCATGATTTATTTTTTAATAGTTAAACATCATCATTGATCTTTATTTTTAAACATCAAATCCTACCAACCTTTATCCTCAGAGTCATTGGAACCTTAAATTAAATTCCATATGATTTATGTTCTTTTTATCTTTATAAAGTGGAGAAAGTAGTTCCTTTAAAAGAATATGGATAAGAAGCATGTTCTCATGATATATGAATAAATCTACTTGAATTGTAGCATGAGTAATGAGAGAAAATAATCAAAAGTGAGGTAAATCATGATTTGGCATGTTTCATAATAATGAATCGAGAAGCTTGAATTAATGAAAGAAGAAGCTCTATCATTTTTCAGAGGGGAAAGGTAAAATACATAGATTGGTTGTTTTTTTAGAAAATGAGCAATTGAATTGATATTTTATATAGAATTTGAAAATTTCATTTTACATTGACAATTATTTTATTTCATTGCATTTAAATTTGAATACTGATAACATTAGTTCCCTCTTTAACTTCTTGTTGAGATTTCATGCTTAAAGAGAAACACGATTTAAGTGTGGGGGTATTTGACAAACAAAAATTATGTTCAAATCTTTGTTCAAATTATAATGATTTATTTATTATTTTCAATAAAAAACCCATTTGTTTTAATTTTTTATTAAAATAATGGGTAATTTTAATTATATAATGAAAATGGGATAAAATATAAAAATTTATTACATTTGGAATTTTTACAGATTTTAATCACTTTGGTATTTTGATCATAGAATTTAAATTATTGATACTAATTATGTGATTATTTTTAGGATTTGTTTCCATTTTGGCTACAAATTTCCATTCTAAACCCAAAGCTAAATACATTATTTGGAAGCCCCAAACTAGTTCATCAGTTTAAACATGAAAACTTTTCACATATCAGGAGATTTTTTTTCTTTCAGGACCATATATCCTGATTAGACAAACAAAAAATATCTAAAAATTATAGGGGATATTCACAATAAATTTATAAAAAACATCCATGAATGAATCCATCTGTGAATATTACTTTTTAAGGCCATTAATACATGGGAATCCGAAGATATGTAATATAGAGAGTCTGTCTGGGTAGATTAAATTCTAAGAGTGAAATGGACATAAATATACATAAACATTTCCAAATATTCTGAAAGTTTTATGGGAGGCACAAAATACATTTAGGAACAAATTTCATGAAGGATTACACATGTGAATCAGAAATTTAATGGGTCTAACACTCAAAAACTATCGAAGTGAAAATTTGACCTATAAAAGGAGGAGAGCTCCTCCTTCCCAAATCATTCCAATCCACACCATTCCATATGAGGCACCAAGGAGGAGATATCCACCAAAGGTGTTTAGTCGATGTATGTTCTTATTCCTCCCCCATTTCTTCTTCTCTATTTTTTAGTTTTATTTATTTTATTTTTATTTCAATTGTAATTTAAATTTTAGTTTTATGAAATTAATCCACAGATTTGTGTTTCTTCATCCATCCCACAGTTCTTCTTCTCAATTTTATTCTTTTAATTATAAGTATTATTATTATTATTGTTGTTAGTATTAATATTAATAATATTATTATTATCCTTATTATAATTATAACATTCTTATTTTAAAATTATCATCTCATTTTCCTTATTATTTCCTTTTTTAAAAAATCTTCTCTTAAATAAAATAATAATTATTATTATAATTTTTACATTATTTATATTTTATATAAATTTAATTTAATTTATTTTATTTTCTTCTTATATATATATATTATCACCCCCATTCTTCTATTTTTATATTTTATTCATCCAACATTATTTATTTTATTTTCTCTCCCTTCTTATTCTCTTCTTAAATCTTTCACCATTGTGATCTCTTACTCTTAGAAATGAGAGGCTGACCCCAAGGCTTGGACCGAGGGGAGATCAAGGTGTTCCTGAATTTTCCTTAAAGTTTATTTTTAAGTTTTTATATATAATTGAGTCGCATGCATGGGTGAGGATAATGTCCCCAATGTGGTGATTATCCCCAATGACATGCATCTCAATATGTATTTATTATATTATTTAATCACTTTCTCCTCTCCCCATTGGTTATTTCTTCACACATTGGAGTTGAGATATTAAATTGATGAAACATCTTAGATAAAGATGGGTCTTGGAAGATGAAACATACTAGACCAAGGTGTGTCATCAAACTTTATTAAAGGAGAAGGTCGAATTGAGAGTGGTTATGTATTCAATGATATTATACAATTTCTAAATAAAGAATAATAGTTCAAACATGATATTTCTTGTTTTTATTATCAAACTAAAAATACATAAAAGAAAAATAATTATTGAACCTTAAACCAAACCCCAAAACCAAGTTATTTTTTCTTAACTCATTCTGTTTAGTTTTCATGATATTTTAAATTATCATTTTTTCATGTCATTAGAAAAATAATAAAAAAACACAAAAATATTGTCATTTATTTAATTTAAACATAAAAAAAAGATAAGTATAATCGGTGATTTATATAAAGTTGGTGAATAAATTGAAAGGATCCTCAAGTGAGACGACCTTGGTCAGCCATTGTGCTACACTAGGAAAAATTATAATTACTTTTGACCACACCCCACAATAAGCGCGTGTAATAGATCCTATGAGTGATCCCCTTTTCGAGAGATGATACCTTTTTGTGGTTTAAGTAGGGTTAGTTGCATCCCCCATATGCGATGGGTGAGATCCCCTATCCGAGTAACGAGATTCGTTGGGTTCTAGTGTGACTTTCTTCATGGTGAGATCCGATGAGCATGTTATCTTAGATGTGTGCCACCTGGGATGATAGGGGTTTGACATCAGTATTGTGATACTGAATGGATTGGCATATCTAAGATGTTCTATCTAGGATGGTAGAGTTATTACCAATGGAGTGTATCTCTTAGAGGAGTTCCATCTGGGATGGCGGAGCTGATGGAGTGTGTTATCATGGGCATTTTTTACCTTTAGAATATTGAGTAGAATCCTATCACTAGATATGAGGTCAGAACCTCAGGATACATGGATTTTGAGATGATTATATCTTGGTGATTATGGGATTTTTTATGGTGTTGTCACATTACTTAGTAAAAACACCATGTGGACTAAGATGATTGATCATGTATAACAAAGGATGTACAAGATGTAGTTTCTATCTTATTTTGGTTCTATATGAATGTTTTGAGAGGAATATTTATTTTTAGCTACTACCTTTTTATTTCTAGTATTTGGGGTGCCTACTGAGTATTTTTATACTCACCCCTGCATGGGCTTTTCCCATACATGTTGTGTCTTGTGCAGACTATAGACATTTAAAAGGAGTCCTAGGAGGGCCTAGAGTAGAAAAAAACTAGTAATCTAGACCATCCAAGGTGTTTACAAGAACTGGGATGAGAAGCTTACCAATGGTTTCATTTGACAGTGATCCACTCCATCTGAGCAGGTTGGATGCTTTTATAGTTTTCTTTTGGTAGGCATGTATTTTTTCCTTCTGTACATCTATTGTACTCTGGTTAGGGATAAATGTATAAATGAATTTTAGTTTCCTGTATCTATATATCTGCAATATTGCATGGATTTGTATTTGGGTGAGTTCCTACAGGTACCATAGGTCATGTCCTCCCATGTGTGTGATATTCCTACTCGGTGATGGATGCTTTCCCCTGGCCTATGGAGGCGGGCTTGGGGAGTCACGACTCGAGCCCCATTGGTCAGGTCGTGAAAAAAAGCAGAAACCATACCATTAGTTTTCGCATTATTTATACGAGATGACTATTTTTTATTATTTTATTAGGTTAAAAACTAAACTCATTAAAATAATACCATTCATGATGTGGAAGTGAGTCATGTTCATAAAGAATTGTTTTTGAAAAAATAAAATATAATATAGGTTTTGGAGGATTCATTATAGGTTTGTAAAATAAATCATATAACTTCAAAACACATTATTTTAATTGGTAAATATTTTTTTTACATGTATGAATTTTATAGTATTTATTACATCACTTTTGGGCTACTATAATGTCATAATACATACTATATTTATTTTTCACCAAAAAATTCAACTATATTTAAAAATTATAAAAAATTAATCATTGGATAATTTTGATGTGATGATTTTGATAATAATTTTTTTACCAAAATAAGTTTTTAAATATTAGAATTTACACTTGTAAATAAAAATTCTTATTTATTGAAAAATACTAGTTTTATGACACTAAAAACATTCTAACCCTTATAAAAGTTATATTGGACTTTATTAAATTATATTATAATTTATATTTAAATATTTATTATTTAATAATAATATTTCATGAAAATAAAATTTATTTAAAAATTTATTGAATTTATCAAAAAGTGAATCTTAATTAAAACTATATATTTTTCAAAAGTACTATTTTGATTTTCTTCACATAAAAATGTACTTTTTAGCAATCTCATTATATAATCATGCATAAATTAATAATGAAAGGAAATAAATATATTCATTTTTTATTATAAATAAAATATAAAAATTCATACTACTAGGGTCAAGATATATAACCCCTAATTACACTAATGTATGACCTAAGTGTAAGGTGTGTGATGCATTAATATTTTGGGGTGGTTCAACAAATGTGGTTTGGGTGATGATATCTATGAGTTTTAACTTCTATCATAAACAGTTTCACTATTTTTTCAATTGTTGAATCTCAAACTAGCATTGGTAAAAGAAAAATCCTAGTGATTCCATTTCCCTCAGAAGCTCTGACAAATGGGCTTCATAGGGTATAATTCTACTGGCCGATACCATCACTTGTTTCTTTTATATTAATTAGATCTTATCATAACTCTTAATATATACTAATCTTATTGATCACTATAGAATTAATATATTAATAATGGTTGTGATGCTTAATGGTATTTGAAGCTAGAGATAAAAATCATGGATATATTTTATAACGGTCCAAAGTAACAAATGAAATATAGTGCATGTGTTTTCTATAACTACATTAATTAATAAGACATTTATTCACTCAAAAATATATTTCATTAATAAACTTTTGGGTTATTACATTTTTCACCCCTTAAAAATTTTCTCCCTTGAAATTTTATTTCATACACTAAAAAATGAGGGTACTTATGTTTCATCACCTCTTTGGGTTCCCATATTGACTCCTCAAACTTGAGGTTGTGCAAAAGTACTTTGACCAGGTGAGGTTTCTTGTTTTTTAGAACTTTGTCTCTATAATATAAGATCTTCATTAGTATATCCTTGTCTGAAATATCCTTATATAAGGACAACACCTATGGATTTAATACATGTGAGGAGTCTGCTATGTACTTTATTAAAAGGTATACCTAGAACATATCATGTACTTGAGATTGGTTAGGTGGGAGTGCTAGTCAATATGTCACAACACTGATGCGATCAAGGATCTAAAATGGGATGATGTATTTAGGAGTAAGATTTCCCTTATTCCCCAACCTCATGAATTTCTTCCATGGTGATATACAAAGGAACACCTTATCTCAGACCTCAAACTCTAGGTCTCATTGATGTTTTTATTCATAGATTTTCTGTTAAATTTTATATGGATTTAATATGAAACTGAATAGTTTAAGCCTTCTTTGTCATCTCTTAGATAAGATCAGGTCCCATCTTCTTCTGATCTCCAATTTCATCCTAGAATTTTGGAGTCTAAAACCTCTTACCATAAAAATCCTCATAAGGTACCATTTAAATTATAAAATGGAAACTATTGTTGTATGATAACTAAACTGAGGTATGGTGTTGATCCCGACATCCTCAAAAATATATTGGAAAAGATCTTAGC
Organism: Viscum album; assembly: GCA_963277665.1. Lineage (NCBI taxonomy): Eukaryota > Viridiplantae > Streptophyta > Magnoliopsida > Santalales > Viscaceae > Viscum > Viscum album. The sequence goes on along the minus strand of OY728165.1, from coordinate 1,749,906,037 downwards.
ATATCCTCTAGAGTTTTAATAGTTTTATCATATTAACCATCCATATAAGGGTGATAAGAAGTACTAAAATACCGCTTCATATCCAATTCTTACTGAAGGATTATTTTAAAACATTGAGGTAAACCTTGAATTTCAATCAGATATAATGGGGAGTGGTACTCCAATTAGTCACACCACTTATCTTATGTATATCTTGGAAAGTTTTTCAAGAGAGAAATACTCCTTGATATCAATTAAATGCAATGAATTTTTAAGGTGATCGACTACCACCCAAATGAAATAATTTTCTTTAGATGTCCTGGGGGTCCTATGATGTAATCCATGGTTATATTTTCCTATTTACGTACTAGTTTGATAAATGGTTGTATCATACCCATATAATTTTTTCATTCAATGTTGACTTGTTGAAATAACAGTCACCAAGATAAAAATTCTATAATCTCCCTCTTTATGTTATCCCACAATAATTTTTTCTTAAGATCACTATAAATCTTAGTACTTCTTAGATGAATAGAGAAATATGAGCTATGAAAATCATCTAGAGGTTCTATCTTAATTTATGGTTTTTATGGGAAAATAACAGGGTTCTAAACCTTATTACTTTATCTTTAGAAAAATTGATCTTCGGAATATTCACTACTTTTCTATATAGATCCTTATCATCTTTTTAGGCGTCTTTGACCCTCTCAAGAATGGATTTTTGAGTAGTTATTTTAGGAAGGTAGGATGTTGTTCCTTTTTTGATTCCCATTCCCATCCTTTGAATGTCCAATAAGATTCTATACCTTTCAATTCTCATCATGGATAGGGTTGTGAGATCCTTTATACTCAGAGAATTAACCACTTTGTTCACCTTCCTTAGATGGTAAAGGATTGAACTTTCATAATACTTAACCAACTCTAACAACCTTCTTTGGATAATATTGATATAATTTTGTGTGAATATATACTTGAGGATTTTAGGATCCATATATATTTCAAACTTCTCCCTTTAGAGAAAATTTCTCTAAATATTCAATGAAAATATCACTACATTCAATTTCATATCATGCATTGGGTAGTTCTTCTAAAATATGTTTAATTGGTGAGAGACATAGGCTATCAATTTTTAATTTTTCATAATTATACAACCCAATCCTTTTTTAGATGAATAGTTTTAGATCAAAAATCCTTCCCCATGATTGGGTAATGTGAGTATAGGTTTAGTGATTATCTTCTTATTTAAATATGTAAATCTCTCCTCACATTCATTAGTCTAGAAAAAAATCACTCCCTTCTGAGTTATCTTGGTTAATGGGCTTGATAATAATGATAATTTTCTCACAAATCAACAATAGTACCTAGAAAATCCAAGGAAACTATGGATCTGTATCATTCAGGTTGTTTTGGACGATCCTTCAATTGCCTTTTTCTTGAAGGATCCATATATATCCCTTTACTGGTGATAACATTCCACAAAAATGTTACTTTCTCAATCTAAAACTCACATTTACTATAATTTACGTACAAATTTTCCTTTCATAATGTCTTCAGTACAATATTTAAATTCTCCTCATGTTTCTCCTTAATTTGGAGTAGATAAGAATATCATCTATAAATTCCACAAAATATTTATCTAGGTAATCACTAAAGTCTATATTAATTAAGTACATGAGGAAAAGTGGATCACTAGTATGTTCAAATAGAATCACTATGAACTTGTGGTGCCTATAACTTTTATAAAAATCCATCTTGGGGATATCATCATTATTCACCATTACTTTATAATATCTCAACCAAAGATACTCCTTATAGAAGTACTAGCTTCTATGTAACTGATTGAAAAAGTCATCAATCCATGGTAGATGATAGTTGTTCTTAATTATGATCTTATTGAGCTAATGATAATCAATGCGGAGGAGAATTGATCTATCCTTATTATTAACTAAAATGATTAGAGAACCCCATAGTGAAGAAAATAGGAATATAAGCCCCTAATCCAGATTCTCTTTTAGTTTCTTCTTCTACTCTTCAAGTTGAACATTAAAAATTGTATATAGAGTCTTGGATATTAGCAAAGATCTGGGTATAAGTTTGATTTATAAATCAACCTATCATCTAGGATGAATACTAGATAATTATTCAAGAAACACATCAACATATTCCCTTACAACATTCATGTGATCAAGGATGATCTTTTTAGTAGTCTCAATCATTTGAGCTTGATACACTTTCTCATAAAGTAATAATATCTATGCTTGAGATGAGGATTCCAAAGGAGATCCAATCAGATGCTTCTACTTGATAGAATCATAGGGTGATTCATGACACAAAGGGTGGTTTACTTATTTGAGAAATTTATTTTGGATTTATAAAATTAAATACAATCTATGTCCACAATAGCATCAAATTATGCTAAATGGAGTATCAAAAGATTCACTGGGAAATTTAGCTTGTAAATTTGGATAGGGGATGAGTTTTATGCTTGGGATGTAATAATTGAACCATTTTTCATTTTCACTAATAACTCAATTTCTATATTTTGAGGTGGTATTTGAATAGTTCTATTAAAATTTCATGATAATAAATAATATGTATAACCAGAATCAAATATTACGTTATCTAAATTTGAATGAATAACTAGAATACCTATCACCAATTAATTGTAAAAATAAACCTCATCAGTTGTGATATCATATGATTTACCTTTCTCTCTATGCCTTGGATTTTGTATTCATCGGTTATCATCGACAACCTTTGGCTTAGCGTATTGGTTTTCATAGTGTCTTTATTAATTTTAGTCGACACATTGGAAAATAGGTTGAGGGTTGGAAAGATCATTAATTTATTCCATCACATTGGTGGGTTTCTACCATAAACATTCTCTATCTAGGTTCCCTTCCTTAATACACATAACACATTTCCCTATCCCATTTAGGAAACTTCTAGGATTCTTCTTCCTGCACTTTTGAAAAGTTTTATGTTGTAATTTATTAATACCATGATACTTCGTGATCACAATTACTAGATTAAAATCCATTATACACTTCCAAACTCCATATCCACAAGACACTTAAGATTCATTGATCTCCATTTTGACCTTGAGGACACATCAGAAAATTTCTTCATAGCTATCAAAGTCTCAAATCACCAAATATTATCATAGATTCAACATCGGCCCATTAAAGAAGCAATCCACATTATTTTTAATGTCAATGAAAATGATGGAGGTGTATCATGCAAGTCTTGTGAAGTTTTCCTTACATGACTCGAAGGATTTATCATCATTTTTCATAAGAAAAGTAAATAACTCTCTATTTTAAGTTAGAGAGTATGGGTAAAACATTTATTTAATTTTTTTATTTAATTATTTCCACACCATAACTTAGATTTATTCCTTGGGATTCATATTATTGATCAATGTCAACCATTGATAATATTGTCCCACCATATAATAGACAACAAGAATGAACTTATATTGCTAAAATCATTGAATAAAAAAGAAAACATTTTCAATGGAGTTGATCCATTATTTCATGATTAAGGGATCCGAATATCCATAGAAAGTTAGAGGCCTTTGTCATATAAAGGCCTCAATTGAAACCTTTTCTTTCTTAGGGGGATGTATAAATTCCCCCTAATTTACATTTCTATTCAATACATGAGTTAAATGAGTAAGTATTATCATAAAGTTATCAACACCTACTCCCATTGGGTTGGGAATCTCATTTAGGAAGTAATCACATTGGTTTTTGACTCAGTTACTCCTATTTCTAGCCATTGAATAAAATGAAGGGAAAATTAGGGACGAGAATTTTCGAAATATTAAACACATAAAAGATAAAATATGAACATTTAAGGTATAACTCATAAATTATATATATATTCATTATCATATAAATATGAATGTTTTAATATATTTTATCCATGTTCTGACATTAAATTTGAAAGGCATTTTATTCCCTTCATAGTGATTTGTAAAGAGGTAGTATATTTAAAAAATAACATCCCAAGGAGTTTCAAACTAGGTGTGAAGAAAGGCCTATTTTTCACACACCAAGTGTCTATAGAGTTAATACCCAATCCACCATTTTTGGGTTATTACCTCTAGGTATAACTCTGCCAGAGCCATATCCACTTGTAGTATCCATACATGGATTTCATAGCATGGAAACCACCTGATCTATACTTTACCAAAATTTAGGGATGTTTTACTATATTTAGTCTAATCCCTATTGTTTTCACTAAGGTTTTTTAATCCCAATACACAAAATAAATAAACTTTACTGTTATACCAACTATGAAATCCCATATATTTTATAAACTTTATTTCATGATTTTCTACACAAATACACACATAATATAATCCCAAAACAATTATAGGCCTAGTGTATTTGTTTAATTAGATACATATCATAATAAATTGAAAAGAGACACAACACCATTATTTAAAAACTCTATAAAATTCCCTTGAAATCCCATTGATCTTTTAAAGCTACACGAGATAACCTTGGGATGTAAATAAGAAAGGGTTGAGCTATAAAGACAAAAAAGAGAATAATAAAATAATATAATGAAGTAAATAAATACATGTAAGTCAAGAGGAATAACATGATAACATATAAATGTGAGAATCATAATCATGAACATCGAATCATGGTATAAGATGATAATATCAATGAATTATAGGAATGTAAAAAAAATTAAAAACATGACATCGTAAGAATAAGTCAAGGATAAATATTAAGAAATCATAACATAGTGTGCTTTGGAAAACCTTATGTGATTCATACATGGTATCTCATGAGATTAAAACATTACCCAATGCATTTAAGGACAATATAATTCTAATCCCACCCTCACATTCATATCATGTACATGCATTTTAGTTCCACATAGATCATACAACATAAGAATGTATTTCATCACTTTTAATCCCACAATTAATGAGTCTGGGTCACATACATAGAATTCATTAATAAATTAAGGATAGTAACATCTTGATGAATACTCTTTAGTTTAAATGGGGATGGGTAATCACAATAAAAAATTTGTTCATGGAAAATCATGGGATAATTTCAGTAGCATATTGGGTGTACATAATGGTTTACAGAAGGGTTAAATGATAGTTAAAGGTTGTATCAAATTACATGAGAATCATAAGAACAATAAATGGATGTGTAAAAAACCCTCAAAATATGAATAATTGGAAATCATAAGGTTTAATGAAAAGAAATTACTTTAATAAAAAGGGAAGAGGAAGAGAATCCCTTACCTTGAGATGATGCTTCTAAATGATTGGGAGGATCTTATTAAGAGTTTGGGAACACATTTGGAGGGATTTAAAGTGGGAGTGTGAGAGAAAATTTATGACCAATGGGTTTCTATTTAAAAAAAATGGGAGGATGCATGGGTATTTATAGAAAAAGAGAGGGGAATTCTTTATTAATTTCTGAACTCAGGTTTTGGACTCTAAGTGATAAAATAACCAAATACACAAACATTCTCATGGGTTTTCCCATGGTTTCAAAATAAGAGTTATTTTTAATATTTTATTTTTTAATACCCTAAATCTTTAAAATAATACCATTAATGATGGTGAAGCGAGTCATGTTTATGAAGAATTATTTTTAAAACCTTAAAATATAATATATGTTTTAGAGGATTCATTAAAAGTTTTTTAAATTAATAAAATAACTTCAAAAACACATTATTTTTTAGGGTAAATATATTTTTCATCATTTATTCCTTTTATAATATTTATTACATCAAATTTTTGCAATTATGATGTCACAATACATACTATATATATTATTTTCCAAAAAAATTCATCTGTCTTAGAAAAATATGAAAAATTAAGAATTAGATAATTCAATGATCTAATTTCAAAAATAATATTTATTTTAGCAAAAAAATTTTCTATATATTATAATTTATACTTTAATTATAAATCCTTATTTATTGTAAATTATTAGTTTTCACAACAATAACAACTTTATGACCCTTATAAAAGTTATATTAGAATTCATTAAATTATATTATAATTTATATTTAAATAAATAATATTTAATAATAATATTTCATGTAAATAAAATTTATTTAAAAAATTCCTGAATTTATCAAAAAGTGATTTTTAAATTGAAACTATATTTTTCCCAAAAAATCAATTTTGATTTTCTTTGTATCAAAATATAATTTTTATCAAACTAATTATATATTCTTGTATTAAATAATAAGTAAAATGGAAAAAATATAATAATTATTTTATTAAAAATAAAATATATAAATTTATATTATCAGGGTTTAAATACATTATCCCTTATTACATCAGTATACAAGATAAGGGTAAGGCATGAAATGGTAATTCTTTCTTGGGGTGGTTCACCGATCATGGTTTTGGTTGTGATCTCTATGATCTTGGAATTCTCCCATAAATGGTTTCTCTCATGTTTTAGTTATTTAATCTTAACTTTAGATTGTTCAAGGGAAAATCCCATTGATTCCATAAATCTTAGAAGCTTTGACAAATGGGCTTAATAGGGTACAATTCTACTAGTTGATGCCATCACTTCTTCATTCTGTTTTAATTAAATCTCATCATAACCCTTAATATATACTAATATTAATGGTCACTATAGAACAACTATATTAACAATGATTATGGTGCTTAATGGTATTTTAATATTTATAGACAAATTATGGATATATTTTATAATGGTCCAATGTAACAAATAAAATATATTACATGTGTTTTATATAATTTTATTACTTAATAAGGTATTTATTTACTCAAAAAGGAATTTTATTTATAAAAGTTTTAGTCATTACAGTAATTAACCCTACATTTTGTGGTATAATAGAAGGGACAATATTTTTGAATCTATCCTTTTTATTTTCTTAGGTCCTAGAGGTGATGAAAGGGAGTTTGAAGGAATTTCGAAGGATATAGATGGATTTTTAATATTTAAAGGGTCACCACACTATAGTAGTGGGTATGATGGTGGCTATGGTGAATCTCTCTTGGGGAAGTTGGTTTGTAGAGTAGGCGTTTTGGAGGCCTAGTCATAGTTCTAGGAAATTTAGAGTTGGTTGGGTAGTTCTTGATGTTCCATAGTGAGTGAAAATACTAGAGTCTCTATTTTGGAAGGAAAGTTTTATAGAGTGTTTCCCTTATGGGAAATGTAAAATAATCCATGCCATTTTAGAGGGTGTTGTTTCACTAGGGGCCTTGGGGGTTCTCCATTTTTGAAATATGCTCCTCAAAAACACCTATGTTGTTGTTTGTGTAGCATGAAAAGGTCTCTCTATGGGAAAAAGAGGTTGGAAAAGCCTCATGTCGAGTGTGGTGGTTCTTGGAGAGGTGAACTCAGTTTTTGTTCATGGGAGGAAGAATCTACGAGCTATACATTCCTACACTTAATTTCTTGGTGTGCTGGGTAAAAATAGCTAGATATTTTCCCTATGTTGTGGTGGAGGCCATGGTGGCCAAATGTGCATTCAAAATTCCTTACACCATGTTGTGGTGTAAGGAATGGTTACTATTAATGGTGTTTAATGTGTTTTTTAATTCATGATATTCAAAGGATAAAACATTTCAAATTCCTAATAAACCAAATCTCCCTTTGACTAGAGGAATGATGGGGATTTTTCATTCCACTAAGACATAGTGTAGGATACTATGGATTCTTATATAAATGAAGGACCAAATTCCCCTTGGTTCATATTTTTTCTTCTTACCTCAAACCCTACCCAACCTCAGCACTCTTAAAACTCTGTAGCCACATCCTTTGATATTTTAAAAACTTTGGATCATTAGATCGAAGTTCCTCAGATCAAGGTACTCTCACTTCTTCTATCATATTCTTTTTTCATTATTAAAGCTTCTTCTAGATGATCTATTTTGAAAAATTCCTTTATTTTAGGTTGATATTAGAGTAAGGTTTGATTGATAATTACAATGGGTAGGTTCCAATGAGATTTACTTTGGATTTTGTGGCGATTGACTCCTTGATTCATCTATTCTTGAGCGGCAATTTCAAGAAGATTTGAATCACAGTAGAGGATTCATTACTTTTATTTATTTATGTTCAAGTGTGGGGTTAACATGATTTAGTCATTTGTATGATAGTGAAATCAAACTAATGAAGATAATAATATAGGAAATAAAGGAGGAATGAAATGCGGGTTGAGACATTGTGATCACATGTGATTTATGCTATATTGTTGTTTCCTCTTCATTTGATAGATGGTGTGTTATATATTTGTTGTGATAGTTTTTTTTATTATAATTGTTGATATTATTGAAATTGGTAAATAATTTAAATCTAGTAATATTAAGTGAATAATGAAAGGGGTATATAAATTAACTGTCGTTATTTCTTGAAAACCATTGAACATGATAAGTAATTTTTAGAGCATGATAATAATAATTTAAAAATAATAAAAACTTTTGAATGTTAATTTTTTTTTGTTGAACCTATACATAATGAATCAGTTAATTCTATATGGTAATGAAAAGGTTGTTTTGTGAATTTTTTTGGGAGATTTTTAAGGACATCCTTATTTGTGAAAAGTTTGTGTGGATTGGTGTTTTAGACTTAGTTCCCCTTGAATTTGAGTGTGGAAAATATTTTGTTTCCATGAAAATGTTCTCTAGGATGGTAGATCCTTGATGTGATCTATTTTTGAAACTGAAATGGTTGGTGTATTTTGTGAAGAATGGGTTGAATTTCTTGAGTTATGGAAGCAGTTTAATGATGATGATGGAGGGATGGAATTTATTGTGTGGAATAGTGTCATGGATGACATTGGTATGATTGGAATGAGTTGATATCTAAGATTTATTTTTAATTATTACTCTGTGTTTTATTTTGATATATGGTTATACATAAGATTTAGTGTTGTGATTCTCAATTTCTTGATTCAGTTGGTTTATGAACAGTTATTGAGTCATGTTTGTGGTATTTTAGGATGATTCCTAGAGTACCCAAAATTTTTGAATAATAAAATAATCAATAAATGAATTTCTATGATGAGTGTTGATGTTAGTAATGATTAATAACATAAACCATGGAATGGTTATAATGAATGGTTAGAGAGCATGGGTATTGAATCTGAAATTTGAAACAAATTATAAAGTATGTTGGTTTGATATGAAATGGAAGGATTAAATTGGGAATTTTTGTAGGGTTTAATTAATTATTGGTAATGGATAAATTACCAAATGGAAATTTTTAATGCCAAACCTTGATTCTTGTGTGCATGTATGATATTCAGTTTCCTAGGCCTTAGTCATGGCAGTTGGGTATCTTGTGGGATAATAACTATAGTTGAGTCTAAGGCTAGGTAGTTACCCTTAATTTTGGTGTGTGTATTGTATTTATTATATATATTTTTTTATTTTATATGCTTCACTTCATGATTTAGTAGGGAAATTGACACTCATATGTTTTGGGGGGTTTTTCCCCAATATCCAACTTGGTGAAAATTTTGATGGATGACTATTCTCTCTTCCCTATTCTCCCTTTGGATGTAATATAATGTGTATCAATACATGGTGTAATACCCCATGTCTAGATAGTTTATGAAATTTATAAATGATTTAAAATTTTTGATTTTAAGAGAGGTTCATTTTGTGAACCAATATTTGGATTATAATTATGATGGTTGGAGATTCTAAAATGCGTATTTTTATATGTGGATTGAGACATTATTGGTGTTATTGGTTCTTGTTTAATCATTGTAAAAGGGTTGAGTGGTCTAAGAGATTAAATTTTATAGCCTACAAAACCTCATGATGTGAATGGTTTTTTCACACCATGAATAGAAGTGGTTGAGGGGTGAAATCCTCCACTCCAATGATTTCATGGCATGAACCATGGTTCATTACATGAATGTGTTTAGCCAAGGGGATGAAACTTTTACCTAAATGGTTCATGACATAAACCATTTTTTCACACTATGGATGGTGCACATGTGTTTTTTAAATACAAAGGGGGTTACCCCTTTGACATAGGTCAAGAGATGCGCGTGGGAGAGTTAAATCGATCGACTCTACCCTCCCTTTGACCCCCTTTATGAAAGGTGGTTCTTGGTGTAATTTTATGATGATTTAGGGTATTCCCATTTTTTATTGATTTAACTTACTTTCCTATCAATTTCACTTCTCGGATTTAGGGTTTTAATTTCGATTCCACAATAGCATTTTAGAATCATCCGTTTTTTATGAGGATTTCATTTTTATTGGCTAGAGGATGTCGTGAGATGATGGTTACATGATGTTTCATGATTTTTTGATGGAGTTACATATCCACATGAATTTTTATAGTATTTATCTTAAATTAAATTAATATATATTATGAATCATTATTGTGTATTGGGGATTTTTCTTAATATGGTGCTAAGAGTGCATTTTGAACCTTCCACATGTGTTTGGTTGAGGTTTCATAAAAAATAGAAAAATCAATGAGTTCTTTGACATTATTCCTATTTAGATTAATTAAAAAATTAATTAATATTTATATATTTAATTAATGGAATGTCATAGCCTAGGTTTGGGTGTGTGTTGAGAGTGACCCCAAATCATTACTTGAGGTTTTGGCGAGTGGTTGATGTTTGGTGGGATTTTAGGATTTATAACTAATTAAATGAATATTTGAATTAATTATAAATTATTAGAATGACTTGAATAATTAATTAAAAAAATTATAATTAATTATTCAATATTTTTACTTGATATGGGGGCTTGGGATATTGATGCAATATTGGATGGGCTTTTATGGGGATGGACGAGTATTATTTAAAAAGGTAAAAGGCTCCAAATTGAGGTAGCTGGTCTCTTATAAATACTGATTTAGTATTATGAATTCTATTTATATGCATGTGATATGTTTGGCCTCACCATTTAGGGTGATCGACTTGTTAAATTATATAATTTTTTAAATTAATAGTGAATTCTATTAAATGAGTTGTACAAAGTGCTCAGGGACACGATGGACCCTTATGAACTAACTTGATTACCTTGGACACTGATGACTGGGGCATTAATTATAATTAAATTTTGTTTGATATATGGACATAGATGGGTGATAATTTAATGAACTTAGTGAATGTTTTGGACCCTATTATAGGAATCCTAGTGACTTTAGAGTAGAGGGATGTAATGTGATAGGAATAAATGAATCTAGTAGTTCTTAGTGGAAATTAAAATGCATTATAACCAGTGGAACAATGAGATGATTGTGTGGTAAGTGTTCCCCCCCCACTGAGATGTGATTGACCATGTGGGAAGGCATTGTAGATATTAACAGATTAGTAAGTTGTGAGGACCAAACTAGGGTGACTTGGGAAGGGGGATGAAAGTCCATAACCATGGAGTGATACCGATATTAAATTATTTAGGAGGAAAATGAGTCCATGTGATGATAATGTAATAGAGGAGACCATGTGGGGTGTCTTGGAAATAATGAGACCCAGTGGATACTTATGGGTTCCAAAATGATATGTTTACCCTATAAAGGCTGTGTGGTAAATGAGTAGTGATGATCACAAGTTTCACCATAGAACACAAATAAATAATGTGATCCTAGATAGGATATGGTGACTATAACATGATATGGTTCATGTGTGATTCACTTCCCTATGATATGTAATGAGATACATGGGTTTCCTTGGACATTATCCTTGGATTAATCCATTAAATCCTAGGGATTGATGATAACACCTAATGACTATTGATTACCTCAGACTTCCCCTTAAGAATCAACTATTATTCCAGACACTATAATTACCTAGGGTCATCCCCCAAGAATCAATTTTTTATATTGACACTATGATTTCTTATGTTCATCCCCATAGGAATCAACTTTTTATCATGATAATACTATATTTCCAAGATTCATCCCCTTAGGAATCAGTTGTTGATATTGAAAATATGATTTAGTAGGGTCATCCCCAAGGAATAAAATGTTGATCCTGATATTACTATATTTACTAGGTCTATACCCCCAATAAATTGATAATTAATCTTGATATTACTATATTTCCTTGATTCACCCCTAGGAATAAACTATGGAGCTTCATGTTATTATGTAATTTCTTTAGGTAACCCTTAGGAATTGGATGTGGAGCCTAATGCTATTATTAGATTTCCTAGGGTCACTCCCCTAGTATTCGACTATATGATTGATGCTACTTTTGTATCATGTAGGGTTATCCTGTAGGGATCTACTTTGTGCCTGATATAATGGACAACCCAGGATAACCTCCCAGGGGTTGGAATTTTTTCCCATTACTTGGTTTGTATGATTATGAGATGTACTCAAAGACACTCTGGAAGTGAATGGAGTAGGTTTGAGTCAATCCTAGGTATTATGGTAGAACCTAAGGATCAAAAGTAGTTATTTATTTCACAGTCATATATTATTGATTATAATATAGATCATATAACATGTGTACAACCTATATTTAATTTTATGTATAATATTTCATTGATAGTGCCTTACCAATCTGTACTCACACCTTTCTAGGGTGGCTATGATGCTTGGGTAACTGAGAAGATCTCAATGATCACAGGTACAGGTTGGGAAGAGGCCTGAAGTAGCTTTATTGAGAATGATATATTAGATAATATCAGATATTGGGATGAGGTGAGTCTTAGGGTTGATAGTAGATCTTGAGTGTCCTTTTTTATTTTATTTATTTCTGTATATGTGATTGTCTTAGTGGGAGATCATTTGAAGTGTACTGTCATGACCATGACTCTGTATGATTGCTTGTTTCCACATTCATTATTATTATAGATGATTCATGTTTATCGCTTCAATATAATTTTATTTATGTTTATCATTTATGTATAATTTTTAGTTTTTTTTATTATTGTGAGCTCTGATAGGGGGTATAGTCTTCCCATGGATACATCCTAGACCCCTGCTACTAGTTGGTAGCCTCTAGTGTATAGGGTGGCATGCCTGAGGTCACATGGTGAATCCTCTAGTTAGGGAACTGTTTAGTGTCCATAGACTAAGAGAGGAAACTAAAATGTGGTATCAGAGTATTTATGTGACACATATCACATACTATGTCATATTTTTTATTTTTTATTACTATATAGGGGAAATGGTAGATAGGTGACATATGAATACACTAGAAATTTTGATGGATATTAGACTGGTGCTTCAAGAAATCCATTTTGATAAGAAGTCTAGTTTAGGGGACTAGGATTGTGGTTCTTCTCTTATGAAACTACTATTATATGATTTCATCTAGCATATAATACTTTCTTTTGTGGATTTATGATTTATCGATTTTTAGCTCTTTTCCCTTTGGAAAGATGCCATGTTCATACATCACACTTGGAACATAGAATTCACCTGACATATATGTGATTTATTTTGACTGTTATCAAATATGGAATAAGGTTAAATTGTTAAAGGTTTTAGAAATAACTTATATTTTTTCCCATATAACTTAGTGGTGAAATTAAACTTAATTGGACTATAGGATATTTACTTTTGAGGATAGGTTATGTGGATTTATGATGATATAATCTTTGATTATGGATATAAAGTCCCTAAAAATATAGGATGTATAGTGACCCTAGTAGGTTGGTATATGAATTTTATGCCTTATTACGAACCCCTTGGGGGTGATTGAGAAAATAGGTTTAGCTATTTAAAATGTTAGTAACAACATATATGGTGTTTTTTCATATATATTGGTGGTGGAATTATACTTAATCGAGCCACACGACTATGGTTTACTAAAAAAAGTTCACCTTGGAATGATTCCTCTCTCTATATAATTTAATTTAGATGAGAATTTTATCCTAAAGGAGGTGGATCCCATATGGTGAGGCCTAGTGAGGATCAATATAATATTCTGATTCTTGTGGGGGGTACTCCCATATGTGGATTCTCGATGAGATTTATTACCCTAGTAGGCAATGGTTTGGCATGTGATTCTTGAGATGTGTGAGAACCCAAGAGTAGGTTATTTGGAATGTGATTTTCCTTGGGATGTTTGACATAGTAACAAAGAGGTGTCTTTGTGAGTTGTGATTTATATGAGATAAGACATATGGGTTAGGAAAGAGATCCTAATGTGTTGAGATTTTTCCTAGGTGATTGGTAACCCAAGTATTATTGTTTAGATGCACTATGATATTTGATGGAAACCTGATATAGTGGTTATCTTGGCCTTGTGAATACTTTAGAGTTGGGAAGAATGGATAGATTCTTCGTGTTATGAGATCACTGAACATGATGTGCTACCATATATGGTATATGAATGATTATGCGCTGGATTTTCATGAAGATATACTTTAGTTCTAGTGCCTTAGAATTAAAGTTTGGTTTAAAATGTCATAATCAATAGGATGCCTAACCCAATAGATTCTAGATACAATTTTGGGAGCAAGATGAGAGTGTGGGTAGATGCTGGTGATTTTGAAATGACTATGAATGGTAAGAAATTGTATGATGGTTCTTAACATAGATGAAATGACCAATTTTTAAAAGGGCCATTGAGGGTGAATCTAGAAATATGTGATTGACATGCAGGTAGAGGGTGTTGATTAATTTAGGAATATGATAATAGGTTTGATGAGATGTGAATCATTGAGCGTGAGTTGAGTTATATTAATCGGTGGTATGGGAGAATACACCAATTGAGTACATATGAGACTGGGGTGGTGAAGATTGGTTGCATGTGGCACCCATTTGAGTTGTATATTAGTGAGTATCCATTTATAAGCCAAGGAATGATGATTTAATGAAATTATTATAGGATTTGTGGATTTATGTTTTGGGTAAAATTTGAAGTGTTTAATCTATGATAATGATGAAAACATGGATGACATAATGTCAGGAGTTGACTACATGAATAAACATGTATTGGGAGGAACACCACGCATGTGATGATGAAACCTATTGAGGTTTCACTTAAGGACTGTTATAAGGAAATCTATTTGGTGGGGATTGTGCCTTTAGAAGGTTGAGGGTGTGACCCTATTTGTGAATAGAATTTTGGAAGATGGAAAATATTATATTACTAGTGAGTTAGAAAGAATTATCATTTGATGTTTTTCATTAGTGATCGGTTATGAGATGAATGAATCTAACTAGTAATTATGTGTGGTAATGGATGGAGTCTGGTCTATGGTGATATGCACCCATGTGAGTAGGTTTTTGGTTTTAATAGGACTAGTCATTGGATGGTCGATATGGAATTTAAATGATATTGAGTGAGTGAACCCGATTTCTCTCATCCCATACAAAATACCATATTTTAGATTAAAATAATGTTTGAATGGATTTAGGGTGTTGACATCAAAATCAAGATGAATTTATGTGATCTTAGAGTCATTCAGATCGATGGTGCATAAATTATGAAGTGAAATTATGACAGTTGGTTTCATTGGATGAGGACCCAATTGGGAAATTAAATCAGAATTCAGGTTTATACTTTGGTTTAGGTGTTTTTGAGATCTCAATATGCCTTTGGGTTTTAGAGAATCATGATCAGGTGATGAAATGGAACATCAATGACTATAGACAAGCATTTTTGAGAATGAGTGACCGGAGGAGGGATGACCAGTGTTTTCAGATGTGATTGGGTTTGATGAGAGGTAAAATGCACTAAGAGGGTTGATGGATCACTAAGAACATGTGTTATTTAGGTGAAACTGATGGCAATGATAACCATGAATTAGAATTGGTTCCTATGATTTAAGGCCTACTATGGGGATCACATATACTTGTGGATTGATTGATTGATGAAACCATTGTTTCATGGGTTATATGGGTGTGGTTAAGCACCATTTCAGTGTTCCATTAATGATGATGGGAAGTAGCTCATGTTTTGATGATCAATGTACCTTTTTTTTCAAATTTACATAGTGGAAGCTTGTTTGTTGTTTTGTGGTAGAATTCAATGAGTGGATAGTGAATTTTTTATTGAAATTGACTAGGTTTGATGATTATATTTTTGATGAAACTTTTTAAGGATGATAACTTTTATGGTGGAGAGATTATAATACCCCATTTTTGGATGAGGTATGAAATTTAGAATGAATTTTAAATTTATGATTTAGTGAGGGTTTTGTTTTGATAATTCAAATTTAAATTGTAATTTTAAATGTTGGAACATCTCAAATATATGTTTTTGGATGTTCTTTGAGATCCAGCTATTGGTACAGGTTCATGGATGAGCACTAGAGAAGGGCCAGATGGTCCAAGAGTTGAAATTCTTTAACCAATAACACTTCATGATTAGAAGGGGTTATTCATTCCATGAATGGGGATGGTTGAGGGGTATAATCTTATATTTTGAATATTTCACAGTGTGAACCATGGTTCACATCGCAAAAAAAGATGTCAAAAGGTAGGAACCCTTTTCCTTAATGGTTAAGGATGTTAACTAGGTATTTATGCCATAAAAGGTGCACACATATTTTTTAAAATAAATAGGGGCCAACCCCCTTGTGATGTTGGTCGGGAGACATGTGTAGGAGATCCAAATCAGATAGCTCTACCCTCCCTTCACCCCCTTTATTAGAGGTGGTTCTTGGTGGCATTTTATATAAATTCTATGTAAGTCCATTCCTTTTTTCTTGATGTCCCTTTCTTTCTATTCAATTTCAATTCTTCGATTTGTGGTTTTGGTTATGATTCCACTGGAGAAGGGTGGAATAGACTATTTTTAATGGGGATTTCACGTGGATTGTCTTGAGGGAATATAAAGATGTTGTCTTCATGCCTTTGCATTCCATCACATTCCATTTTGATGGATATACATCACCATATGAATTTTTCAATGCTTTTAGCTTAAAATAAATTAATTTGGGTAACAAATCATTACTACGTGTTAGGTATTTTTCTCAGGATGGTGTCAAGAGTATGTTGTGGACCTTACACACATGTTTGAATATATTTTTTGCTTAATTAGAGTGCCCAGTTAGTTTTTCCACATTATGCCTATTTAGATTAATTATAAAATTAATTAATATTGATATAATTATTTAATGGGATGTCACAGCCTAGTTTCATGTGCATTTCAGGAGTGACCACACCCTGTTGCTTGAGGTTTTAGTGAGTGGTTGATGCTTGGTCAACTTTTATGATTTTTGTCTAATTAAATTAATAAGAGAATTAATTATAAATTATTATATTTAGTTGAATAATTAATTATGAATCCTTTATAATTAATTAATGTATATTGTTCCTTGAGATAGGTGCTCAAAATGTTGATGCGATCACGGACTTGCATCAATGGGGAGAGACAAGAATTACTTCAAAAATAAAAGGACCCAAATTAAGGTAGGTGGTGCCTCATACATACCTCTTTAGTATTATTTTTTATAGCTACATGAATGTGATATGTGTGGTCATGCCACTGAGTATGATCAAACTATTAAATTATATAATTTTTTTAATTAAAATAAAATGCCCATCCATGAGTTGAACAAAGTTCCAAGGGCCATGATGGACCCTTGTACAGTGTCGTGATTGTGTTAACCACTAATTTCCACACCCCTAATTATAATTAGATGGCATGTGATATATGGAACTAAATGGGTGGGACTTAAATGATCTTAGTGAATGTCGTGGCCCCTAGTATAAGTTCTCTAATGACTTACAAATAGAGGGATGTGACGGTATTGGTGTGATTGGACCTAGTAGGCCTCCATGAACATTGAAATGCTTTATAGATGAAGATATAGTAATATGATCATGGGGTTAGTGTTCCTCCCACACTAATATATGATTACCCTAGTGTGTTGGAACTGTGGTGATTACTGGATAAGTTATGTGCGAGGACCAACCTAGGGTGACTTGGGATGGGGGATGGGATTGAGGCCATCTCCCCGAATTGATATTGATATGGTATTAACAATGAAGAAACTTAATCCATGTGATGAGAATGTGATAAAGGATCCAATGAATGGTATTATGATAATGATGAGACATAGGGGACCCCAGTGGGTTCCCCAATGATATGTTGACCTAAGTGAGGGTGTGTGGAAAATGGGTAGTGATGACTGCAAGTTTAACCTTAGAGATCAGATCGATGATGTGAGCCCTAAGAGGCTGTGTTGAATATGAAATGAGATGGTTCAGGTGCACTAATACAAATATGGTCTTTAAAAATGCTAAAATTGGACATTATCAGTGAAAAAAATACATTGATTACCAGAGAATGATTAAAATCCCTAGGCTTTTATAAGTGCTAGAAAAGCATTGATAAAGGCACGCTTTATCAGAACTAAAAAAGAACTGATAAAAGATTATTTTATCAGAACTTCTTTAAGTAATGATAAATGACTCCTTTTTCATATCTTTTCTTTAGCACTGATAAAGGGGAGTACTACTACAATATGCTATTAAAATTACCGCACACAGTAGCTACAAAAATTGCAGCAAAAAATAGAAAATATAGGTTTCAAATACATGCTGAAAATAAAAAATTTAAATGAAATAAAATTGAAAACACAAATACAAGAAAAAATAGTATATTATATAAATTTAAAACATTTATTAGTAAAATTACACGAGTAAGTATAAATTATCACATACATTCAAAAAAATCAATGTTCCATTCCTTTGACATTAGCCGCCAACCCCCAGTCATGCTATTTACAAACCAACCAACTGAGTTCGAGAAAAATAATGAACCTGTATAAGAAAAAATTCTTATAATCATAATACTATAAATAAATAAATTTAAAAAGTGTCAATTTTAAACTAAAAACATATAATTTGAGTCATAACAGGAACACCGCGTATCAGATTGAGTTACGGTTGACTCTTGTTTGTCACACCATTTCTTGTTCATCTTAAAGAATTATCTCTCTGAAAATTAACTAAATAAGTATAATATAAAAATGATAAATAAATTAACTAATTGATAGTAGATAAAATAATGATAAAATAATCTGATATATTTTTCTTTTTTTTTTGGTGATGTGATGTGCATTTTAAAATAAAATGTCACTTATATATTGAAAACACGCACTTCAAGTCATACATACCACATCATGTTTCATATTTTTGACTGATTAATTTATATATGTAAAAAATTACTTATAGATAATTTTCTGGAAGTATAAAAACAATTAGAAAGCTTTTTCTTGGTTTTGAGTATGTCACATGTGTTTTTACTAAAATGTAATTTTAAACTTGAAAAATGTACTTTGAGTTATACCAGTCACATCATTTATTAGTTTTATGTGAGAATAATTACTATATTTCAAAAATTAATTATGAATCATTTCCCTAAATTACCAAGATGATCAAATTATTTTTTCTCAGTTTTTAGTGAGTGACATACTTTTTGAACAAAACTGTTAATTTTAAACTTATAACAGACACTTTTAGTCATACCAGGAACACCATGTATTATATTGAGGTTTGAATGATTCTTAAATTTCAAAAATGACTTATATATAAACATCCTAAAGTATCAAAATAATAAGAATTCATTTGCTCTATTTTGAGTATGTCACTTTTCTTTTTTACTAAAATTAATGTCAATTTAAAAAAAATACTCACTTAGAGTCATACCGGTCACACCGTGCATTAGATTGAGGTGCAGTTGAATCTTACACATAAAAAATGACTTATTTTTAATTTTCTTGAAGTATTAAAAACAATCCAGATTCATTTTGTTGGTTTTAGTATGTCACTTTTCTTTTTTACTAAAATGTCATTTAAAATGGGAAATGTGTACTTTGAGTCATACCAGTCACATCATGTGTCAGTTTGATGTGAGGTTTATTACTATACATAAAAAATGACTTATCAATTATTTTACTAAATTATCAAGACCATATGAGCATGTTTTCGTTATTTTTAGCGAGTAACACACTTTTTGAACTCAAATGTCAATTTTAAATAGATAATGAATACTTTGAGTTATACTGGGAACAAAGTATATCAGATTGATGTATAATTGATTCCTTTATATCAAAAAATGACTCATTAATAATTTTATAATGTATCAAAAAAATATTAATGTTTTTTCTCAGTTTTGAGTATGTCACTTGTCTTTTTTACTAAAATTAATGTCAATTTTAAATAAAAAGACACACTTGTAGTCATACCTATCACACCATGCATCGAATTGAGGTGAGGTTGATTCCTAAACATCAAAAATGGATTATGGATCATTATCCTAAAGTTTAAAAATAATTCAAGTGTGTTTTATTGGTTTTATGTATATCACTTTTCTTTTTTACTAAAATGTATTTTTAAAATAGAAACACACACTTTAAGTCATACAGGTCACATCATGTGTGGGTTTTATGTGAGATTTATTACTAACATAAAAAATGAATTATGAATTATTCTCTTAAATTATAAATATAATAAAAGTGTGTTTTCTTGGTTTTTAGTGAGTGAAACACTTTTTGAAATAAAATTTCACTTTTAAACTGATAACCAGCACTTTGAGTTATATCGGCCGTACCATGTATCAGATTTAGGTATGGATGATTTTTACACATAGAAAATGGCTTATGGATAATTTTACTAAAGTATAAAAACAATATAAATGATTTTTATCAGTTTTGAGTATGTCACTTTTCTTTTTTACTAAAATTAATGTTAATTTTAAATAAAAAGATACATTTCTAGTCTTATTGGGAACACCATGTATCAGATTGAGGTGTGTCTAAGTCCTACATGTCAAAAATGACTTATAGATCATTTTAATAATGCATCAAAACAATAATAATTCTTTTTCTCAATTATGAGTATGTCACTTTTCTTTTTTACTAAAATTAATGTCAATTTTAAATAAAAAGACACACTTGGAGTCATACCGGGTGCACTGTGCGTAGTATTGAGGTATGAATGATTACTACAAATAAAAAATGACATATATATATTTTTTCTAAAGTATCAAAATAATAAAAATGATCTTAATTGGTTCTGAGTATGTCACTTGTCCTTTTTACTAAAATTAATATCAATTTTAAATAAAAAGACAAACATGGAGTCGTATCGGTAACACTGTGCCTCAGATTAAGGTGGAGATGATTCTTACTCATCAAAAACAAATTATGTACATTTTTCCTAAAATATAAAAACAATATGAATATTTTTTATTAGTTTTGAGTATGGAACTTTTGTTTTTTACTAAAATTTCATTTAAAACTTTAAATACACACTTTGAGTCATATGGATCACATAGTGTGTTAGTTTGATGTGATACTGATCAATATACATAAAAAATGACTTATGAATCATTTTAATAAATTATAAATAATATATAACAAATTTTCTTGGTTTTTAGTGTGTGACACATTTTTGAACTAAGATGTCAATTTTAAACTGATAACAGATACTTTGAATTATACTAGGAACACCATGCATCAGATTTAGGTATGAATAATTATTATAAGTCACAAATGACTTATGGATCTTTTTATTAAAGTATAAAAACAAACTTAATGTGTTTTGAAAGTTTTGAATAAGTCACTATTTCGTAGTTTCTTAAAACATGTGTTCTAGTTTTAAGAATCGCTATTTCTAGGAGGTTTCCATTGGATTTATTTATGGAACCAGAAACTCCCAATAGTTCTTTATCCAAAGGGGACATGCTTTCCAAAGGCATACATTCATTAAGTTTGAACTTTACGATACTTAAGAACATGCATTGTTCGAGAGGATGGGAGGTCGGACTCATCACACCCCTTTTGGGGGGAATTATTGTCTACTCTGGGACTCTATTTATAAATTTAATATATTTTCATGAATCCTTATTAATTCACTAAGAATATCATAAGTATCCCTTGTAATTTACAATCACTTATTAACATGTGTAAAATTTAGAATCATCAGTATGCATTCAAGGTTCTTCATCAATGAACACATCTGTATGTATTCGAGGTTTTCCATCAATGGTATCCTCTAATATACCAATTATATATTATTTTAATCATCGTTGTGATGATACTGTTTTTTAATCCACTCAGTGGGGCACTCTGGAATTTATTTTCATCCAGGGAGACGAAGGTTTGTTTTGATCTTGGGATCATGCTCGAAAAATGGGCTACCAATGTATCCTTGTGAAAGGAATTAGAACCCTCATAGTCCAATGTCTCTTAATAGGACACATCATACCTTTTAAGGTCATGTGATAAAGAACTTTAAGTGCAAGGTTCTTATTCAAAACTTAACGTGGGACTTACGCTGAAGCAGCCCAAGGAATTTGGAAAGGATATGAGTTTCCAAATAGGATCATACCCTATAGGGAATATGGCCCAAGGAGAACATGGTTGATTTGAAATGTTGGGTTTTAACCTCAAGGAGGCTTCCTACGTATCCCATATTAATGGGAATCAAATCCCATGTAGTTCGATAAATCTCATAGGAGAGTATAGTCATCTGAGAGAGATAAGTTTGGGATTACTTCTCTAAAATGATGCCTTGATGATTTGAGGATTGAATTTGGGTCTTATTTCCTAAGGAGGATTCCAAAATTGGGGGAATTAGGGTTGGATTCCTTAGGAGGATATCCATTGATCTCGAGACCTAAAATAGCTTCCTACATATTCTGGTTTGAAAATGAATCAGAGTTATAGTAGTTCATTATAGTGAGTGTTTGTGCATATGTTGTAACCATCACGTATCTCTAAGACCACGTGAGTCATGCTCAATGTGAGAAACAAGAGTATGTGAAAGATTCAACAATGACACTTCACACTTTTCCTCCTCTACTAATGGTAGAGGGCACATCGACCATGGAAGAGGGCGAGGCAACGAGCCTTCCCTCTATTCTATTTACATTGGACAAGGGTCCAATGTAAGGAGAAAGGGATGAAGGTGAGGGGATTATACCAGGATGGCTGCCCTATTTAGAAATTGGTTGGGTCTTACTCCTAAGGAGGATGCCCATTTGGAATTGGTTGGGGCTTACTCCTAAGGAGTATGCCCATTTGGAATTGGTTGGGTCTTACTCCTAAGGAGGATTCCCATTTGGAATTGGTTGGGGATTACTCCTAAGGAGGATGCCCATTTGAGATTGGTTGGGGCTTACTCCTAAGTAGGATGACCATTTGGAATTGGTTGGGGCTTACTCCTAAGAAGGATGCCCATTTGAGATTGGTTGGGGCTTACTCCTAAGGAGGATTCCCATTTGAGATTGGTTGGGGATTACTACTAAGGAGGATTCCATATTGGAATTTTTTGGGGGATTACTCCTAAGGAGGATGCCCATTTGGAATTTGTTGGGGCTTACTCCTAAGGAGAACTCCCATTTGGAATTTGTTGGTGCTTACTCCTTTGGAGGATGCCCATTTGAGGTTTTTTGGGGATTTCTCCTAAGGAGGATGCTCATTTGAGGTTTAACCTGGCATAGATGCCAGGTGATGAAGTTTGAGGAGTTTCTTGAGGAGTGTATCGACTCAAGTTACTTGAGGAATCCATAAGGTGATTCCAAACTCACAACATGTGAAAGGAACCAAGAGGAATAAGTCAACTCAAGGAACTTCATTGAGTGTTATGTATTGTATCAAGTCATGGTATTCAAAGGTTGGAAGTTGGGACACATAATGGGTCGCACAGGATCTCCACCACGGTGCATCGCGCAGGTGCTCCGCCAAGGTGCATCGCGCAGCTGCTCCACCAAGGAGTGCACAGAGGTGCATCGCCCAGGTGCTCCTCCAAGGTGTGCAGTGCTGGTGCTCTGCCAAGGTGCGTCGTGCAGATACTTCGCCAAGGTGTGTCATGTAGGTGTGTCACACATGTTCTCAGCCAAGGTGTGCCACGCTGGTGCTCTGCGCAGGTGCGACACACTGGTGCTTCGCGCAGGTGCACTGTGAAGGTGTTCCACGAAGGTGCGCCATGCAGGTGCTTCGCGAAGCTGCTCTGTGAAGGTGCTCCATGTGTTCTAGACTGTGATGGGACTTTGAACCATGTTTCCCCATTTAATTTTATCTTCTTTCATGTTTTAGAGAGATACCTGAGAAAATTTGGGGGATCTTGGCAAACGAGTACGCAACAGGAGCTTTGGGACTTCTTCCAACTTTTTCTATCTTTTAAATGGGCAACCCAAAGGCTCTATTTATAGGCACATATGGGACCTGGTCGAAGGGAATTTGTCCATGTAGGTCCTCCGCGTAGGTCCTTCACGTAGGTATTCTGTGTAGGGGTGTGAAAATTCATTTTCCGCGTAGGTCCACCGTGTAGGTCTTCCGCATATATCCTCCGCGTTGGTCCTCCGCATAGGTCCCTTTGTGAAATTTATTCATCTTCCAAGTTCCATAACTTTTGATTCGTAAGTCTATTTAGGCTCTGTGAATAGTCAAATCGAAGGTCTTGAAGATATCTACACTTCTTGAGATTGTAATTACACCATGGCTTCTCAGAATAAACTTAGAAATTGAATTTAATGTGTCGAGACCTTTTCATCATCATTCTAGGAAATCCACTTCCTACTTCTGGATGGGGGAATCAGTCCACTTGCCCATTGGTATGGATTAATATTTTTTCACATGGAAATCTAGCATGTATCTTCTACTTTTCATGTGAAAACATCTTTACTCGTACTTGAAATTTGTTTTCTATGTGATAATCATATCTTCACTCTACTAAAAAGTGAATTGAACACATTTCATGGTGTCTACAGTCACTTATATTTTTTACTAAAATTAATTTCAATTTTAAATAAAAAGATACACATAGAGTCAAATAGGGCACACTATGTATAATATTGAAGTGATGATGATTCCTACATGTCAAAAATGATAAATGGATCATTTTACTAATGTATCAAAACAATATGAATGCATTTTATCTATTTTGATTATGTCACTTTTCTTTTTTAACTAAAATTAATTTCAAATTTAAATAAAAAGACACACTTGGAGTCTTACCGAGAACATCACACACTATATTGAGGTTCAACTAATTTTTACACATCAAAAACGAATTATGGATCATTTTACTAAAATATCAAAATAATCTGAATGCGTTTGCTTAATTCTGAGTATTTAACTTGTGGTTTTTACTAAAATTAATGTCAATTTTAAATAAAATGACACACTTGGAGTCATATCGGTCACACTGAGTGTATTATTGAGGTGAAAATGACTCTTACACATTGAAAATGAATTATGGATTTTTGTTCTAATGTATCAAAATAACCTGATTGAGTTTTCTCAGTTTTGATTATGTGATGTTTTTTTAAATAAAATGTAAATTATAGACCAAAATCATACAATTCAAGTAAGACCGAGCACACTGTGTATCAGATTTAGGTGTAGATGATTGATTATTTGATGTGTTTTTCTTTCAATTGTCTAAAAAATATAGAAAAGAGAGAACATGTTCCATTTGGATGGAAGAGGAAATCCCGTATTTCCTGAAACACCCCATCCTAAAGCAACATGTTCCCTTTTTTCTGGCTTGTTGGAGATAGTGGAAAGAATAATATGATTTACTAAAAGATCTATGAAAAAAAATAATTATAAGAAAAAATTATAAAGAAATTAACATAAAAATAATAGATAAAATGGTGAAAACATTATCTAAATAAGTAGTAAGAATTTACCTTTTCATGATGTCTATATAAATTCTTGACCAATTACCTTGTTTCCATTGTCTCAGGTGTAGCCTCAAAGTCCAATCTATTATGAGAATGAGCATATTAACAAACCACCCCAACTCAATAAAAGGAATCCACCTATATATGAAAACAATTTCTATGTTAGTAATACTATAATGAAATAAATTAAACATAAATATGAAACAATACATTAATAAAATGTCAATTTTAAACTAAAACTACAAAATTTGAGTCATATTGGGTACACTGTATGTCGAATTGAGGTATGGTTGATTTTTACATGTAAAAAACGACTAAGAGATCATTTTTATAAAGTATCAAAACAATCCAAATGAGTTTTCTTAGTTTTGAGTATGTCACTTTTCTTTTTTAATAAATTTTAGTTTTAAACTCAAACCACACAATTTGAGTAATACCTATATCACCATGTATAAAATTGATGTGAGATCAATTCCTACATGTGAAAAAATAATTATGGATCATTTTCCGAAAGTTTGAAAGTAATTTGATCTCAGTTTCTTGGTTTTGGCTATTTTGACACGTGTTTTAAGCTAAAATAATGAATTTCTATTGAAAACACATACTTTAGGTTATATCAGCTACATCATGTCTCAAATTGACATGTAGTAAATTCATACATGTAAAAAATGAATTATTTAATATTTTCCTAATGTTTGAAAACAACCCGATCTTGGTTTCTTGGTTTTTACTATTTGATTTATGTTTTAAACTGAAACGACACTTGTATTGAAAACACATAATTCGATTCATAATGATCACATCGGGTGTCAGATTGATATATGGTCAATTCATACACATGAAAAATGAATTATGGATCATCTTACAAATGTTTAAAAACAATCCATGTTTTTTTCTTGGTTTTGAATATTTGTTGTATGTTCTAAACTAAAATGAATCTTTTGTCTTGAAAACACATATTTTGAGTCATACCAACCACATTGGGCGATGGATTGATGTGAAGTCAATATATACACATAAAAATGAATTATAATTTATTTAAATAAAGTTTGAAAATAACTTGAGATTGTTTTCTCATTTCTAAGAATGTGACATGTGTTTTGAACTAATTTGTAAATTTTAAAAAATAAGCATCTCATAAAAATGATAATGAAATTAAATAATAAAAGTAGATAAAATGATAATAAAATTAACTAAATGATTAATTGGAAGTAACCTCTTCATGATGTCTGTATACGTTATGACACTATATATTCTACCCATTCGTTTCTAAACAAATTGATTTCCTCTATTATACTTCTCCTTGAGAAACATATCAAAAATATTATATATAACACTCTAATACTAATTCTTCACACCATACCCATATTAGATCACAAAAATAGTAGTTAATAACCTATATTTGATGGCATAAAATATTTCAAGACCACGTATCATACCCACTAATATCTAAACAAATTTAATTCTTCTTTTAAGTATGAAGGTTTTGGAAAATCATGGTAGTAATGAGAAAAAATTTACAAATAAAATATTAAGAAATATTTTTAATGAAATTGTAATTACCTTTGGAAATTACCTCTTGGGGATGCTAGTCTTTACCTAGGTTATGATATCTCTCATAAAATTTTCATACATAATATCCAAAATAATTGTTGTTATCTTGCTTCAGATAATGTAGAAACATTGAATAAAATAGGTAAATTGTTTTGAAATATGTTCTGATAGTTAAATATTTCGATATATAACTTAATCAATTTCCATTTAAAGTAATCCACAGGCTTCTTATATTTAGTCACTGGATTCATACAAGAATTTAGCCTATATTTAGAGATTGTTCTATCAAAAAAAATAATTTTTATAACACACACTGAAACATATAATCATAATTTTATCTATAAAATGTTACTTACAGTGTATTAAAAATTCACAATACACATCATATGTGATGAGTTTGATGGATATCCATGAATTATATCCAAAAAATAAATATTTGGCATATCTAGATTGACTGTGACCAGCATCTAGTGCTTCCAAAAATGTAATGAAAAAAATAAAAATATATTTTATATGATTAGATTTCTGAGTTTTACCCTTGTATTTTAGGCATAAAAAAGTGTCATTCATCTATTATTTTCTTCTAAAACATCTCGTTTAGCTCATATTTTTTCATATCAATTTATTTATTTCCCAATTTAGTGTATTCTATATAAATGATATAGGAATTAATGAATCCAAATCATGATTCAAATTGTTTTCAATTTATATTGTAGTAATATAAATACCTATAGAAAATATGAATTGTTATTACCTTTAATGAATATATTAAATGATTTTTTGGACAGATGTATTATGAAAATGTACCATATGTTTGTACACACAACTGAGACTCCCAAATATTCAAACTTGAGAATCTCATTTATAATTTCAAGACCAACTTCTTTTGTAATTAAATTTACAAGTATTTATTCTTAATATAGATTATAATACATATTTCCATATTTAAATTTGGTATCTTTACAAAATTTTAATGATAATAAATGTTGCATTGGAACTGGAAGGTAGAAGGTACTCTTGGAAGGTCGTTTTGATTTCTTGGCCGATTCACTGGATTGTCTAGATCTGACCTTCCATTTCCCCATTACATTATCCATCTATAATACGACACCTTACTTTAGACTTTTTTTCATCAACCATTATAGGTTATTCATTTGAAATTGTTTTAGACATACCTCATGTATCTTTGTAATATTATACGACCATGCTATGAATGTTCCAAGAGAATCGTTGACCATTGTAATATTTGGATCATCAATTGGAATAGGAAACTCAGTGGTCAAAACTTGGGAAACCTAAATCCACACCATCATGTGATATTTTGGGAGTTATTTATTGTGTATCATGTCTCCTGGGATACTATACACCATCCCCTTGTAAGAGGGTAGTGTGTGGGTGTTGAAAAATAGAAATCACATACAACTTTACCCTACAAAATTTTAGTAATATAAAGTTATCATAATTTGATTTATTCACATTTAGGAAAAAGAGTAATGAAAAAATTAATTACCTCAGGTAAGGTATGTAGTTGGGGGGAACGACTAGCCACAAATCTAGTGGGGTCATTTGGTTTTTTATATGTGGATCTTTGTTTCACTACTAGTTCTCTTTGATCCTTTATCATATATTGGTTTAACAATCCATACCAGACAATAATATCTTTCAAAGAATATATTTTTACATGAAATCATTTCATCATATTATATTTATCTTCTTATGGTTTTATATTCTTGAAATATGTTTGAGGAGACAATCCAAAACCTAATCCTCTAACATAACTATATTGTTCTGGCCATTTAAAAGCTACCTAAAGTATGTTTTCTTCCAATATGGTCACTATCAATTTTTGTGCCTAAACCATATAAAAGAAAATATGAATATAAATAGACATTTTTATGTAATAATATTATAAACCATAAAGAATTACTATTATTTCATAATTATATATGCTTCCCATTATTATTTTCTATTTTCATCAACTAGTATACCCTCCTTATTTTGGTGATCCTCCTTGCATAGCACATGATGTGGGATGGAAGTGGCTTTAGATTTTGATTCATCAATATGCATATAAAAAAGGAACATATATTGTTTCATATCACATAAAAATTTTATTGTGAATTTATAATATATACCAATTTCTTATCTAGTGAAGCATACCCCATCCTTGCTTTGCAATAGTGGTATATTGGTTTTGATGCACGTTCTTTAGTTTCAAAACTCCTTTTATATTTCATAAATTGTAACATCCCAGGAAAATAAAGAATATGAAATTTTCATAATTATTAATATTTTTGAATTAAATATTAATTTTATTATAGAGGTGATTCAGTATTCAATGGAGTACCTGACACGCAACAATGGGTTTCTCGGAAGTCTTATGTTGCACAAAATGCTAAGTCATACTGAAAAATAATAATATATTATTATTTTAAAAGGTAGTTAACGCCTTGAAATTATAATGGAGGGAATGAATAGAACTAACTACAATATGATTAGACATGTTTTTTAAATGTTTTTTACATTTATCCAATAAAATTTAGAACCTTAAAATGTGAATGAATCTAATTTCAAGCATAAATAATCTAATATTCTTTAAAAGATCAATTTTACGCCTTTTGATAGATAACCCTCTTTAAATATAGTTTTGGTCAATTTTATATATTCTATTTGAAAAAATAAAATTCTTCTTTAGAATCAGGAAATCAAAATTTACTTTGGGTAAATATTTGGTATTTTTCTGATAAAATTCATTTTTTAATGAATAGTAAAAAATACAGTGTTTTAATTCAAAATTGCCTTTTAATATAATTTATTTGTATGGTTATATTATCTTTCTAAAAGGTTTTAAAGTTTAATTAGATTATAGTTTTACCATTTAATCCAATTTTGGTCATTGGAAGTAATTTTAATTTGAAATTTGGCATAAAGAAGTGTCAATCTTTTGATAGTTATTATTTCTTAAAAACACGCCTTTTGTTTTAACAATGGGAATTAATTTTAAATTAATTAATGAAACTTATATGTATTGAATTTGGTAAAATATAAATCATTTTTGAATTCGGAATATCAAATATATATTAGGCTGAATTTTTGGTATTTTTTTGAAAAACTTCCATTTTGATGAACAGTGAAAACATTGAGTAATAGTTAAAAATCAAAATTTTCATTTAAATTAAATTTTACTACTTCTGTGAATTGAATTTTGAAAATCTAACATACATGGTTATTATCAGTAAGTATAATTTGGTTCAATAAGATGAAAATAATTTTTGGTGAATAGTAACTTTTGACTTTTATTTACCACGGTTAAAGGTAAATAGGGTAATTCAAGGTAAAAATAATATTATAATAATATAAAATTACCTTAACACTTTTATTAACATTATTGTATGATTCATGGCTGACCAATACAATACTTGGGTGAGATCATTGGCCTTTGAATTCCATTTGGGTAAGATAATGACATTAATAACTTTTTATTTAAAGTAAAAATAAAAATATCGTAAACATGTATTGTTTTGATAAAACAATTTTAATGTGGGATTATATAATTGATATATTTGAATATAAATATTCATTATAAATATAAAAATATTTCCTACATCATGGTATTTTATTTATAATTTTTAGACATCAATTAAAAAAATTATTTATGACATAATAATGATGGAGTGTTTACCTCATTAATGAATGATTTAAATAAATAAGATTATAAAAATTAAAAAAATATATAAAACTAGTACAATTATTATTTTATGTTTTTATTACGAACAAGATTCATCTTATCTTAGAATTTAATTGGTTTTGGACATTTAGAAACTGAAAATCATTATATAATAAAATAATATTTTCAAACTTTCCTAAAGAGCTCCTCCTCCCCCTTATAAAAATCCCTCACCTATAACCCATTACTAAAAACTCTCAAGACTCTTGGATTTTCCAAAATCTGCCCAAATAATCTCTCAAGATCCATCTCTTTCACCTAGAATCTTTAACTTATTCAAAATGCACTTCAAGAATTCCTTTTGGTTCAAACCAAAGGGAGTTACCCGATTTAAAGGTAATGTCTTCTCTTAAGTTATTTTCTTTAATTTTACTTCTACAACCCCCTAAAATATTTTTATTACTTTATTTTATAACAACACCAGTATAATAAATATACTAGTTTGTTTTTATGAGAATTATTCGAACTACACTTACACATACCTCCGTCTAATGGGTAAAGAACATACACTTTCTGTGGACGGTGAACTACTACCTCACAAAATGATGATTGTTCAATCTTATCATACCACCTCTTATGGTGGCCATTAAGATGGAAATGTATTTAAACGTGATATATATTATATTTATATTGTCTCTATATTTCTTTATTTTTCATTTATATCATACTTTTATGGTTTCCATAATGGGTAAATACGATAATTTCATTTGAGGATGTGCGGACTACCGCCCCCTCAAAGTGATATGAATCATTCATGCCATACATGGAATGTATAAAGAATGGAATTAATGAAATTATATATCATATTATACTGTAATTAGAATATACCTATGTATCATTATGTTTTAATTCCAATAATATGAAATAGAAATTAAAGTAGCGTTCATGCGTACGTACGACTTATCGTCTCCATGAATGGTGCATTTCATTTCTTACCTCCAAATGTTATGTACTATTATAAATACATATATGTATTAGATATATATGATATATATGATATCTAAATCATGAATATCATTATGGAGATAATGGACTTTTGACCACATGAACAACTTGTAATTATAAGAAGTTCATTTTTGACTCAAGTACCAAATATTGACAAAACAAACATTATTAACTTAAATGATTGAATACTCTTTATAACATGGTAATAAGTTATATAAAAGTAATAATAAACATTAAAAGGTTATTATGAAAGTATAAATTAACATTATTTTATTATTCAGAAGATTAAATAACGAATGGGTAAAGTCGGACACGAGGTATGGAGGTTTCTTATCTCACTTTTAATTCTGTGAGATTTCCATTGTTCGCCACTTATTTATTGAATTTGGTGTATTATGTATTGACATTTGATATATATTACCATGATTCTATTTATATTCATGTAATTATATGATTGATTTGGTTGTTATTAACTTTTGGTCATACTACTCGATTGATTACAGCGTGGTAAGGGGTTTCTTATCTCACTTTTAATTCTATGAGATTTCCTGTCACGACTCGACTCAACAGGGCTCAAGCCGCGACATCCCAAGTCCGCCTACAATAGGCCAGGGGCTGGCATCCAGCACTGAGTAGGCTATCAAAAACACATGGGAGGCATTAGCCTAAGGTACCTGTACACACGCACCCACATACACCTCCATGCAACAGTGCAAAGATATATAAAACTGAAAAGTAAATGCATGCATACAACTATCCCACAACTAGAGTAAACAGAAGTACAAAAGGGAAAAACAGGTCCCACCAAAAGAAAACTACACAAGCACATCCAACCTGCTCTGAAGAAGGGGAACGATGCTAAAAACACCCACCAGAAAGCTCCCTCGGCACTGCATCGGTAAACACCCCGGTCAGCCTCGCTCACTCAGCTCCTCCTGCTCCGAGTCCTCCTGGGACTCTATCTAAAGGCCTGTGGTCTGCACAAGACACAAACATGTGCAAGAAAAGCCCGTGCAGGGGTGAGTATAAAAATACTTAGTAGGCACCCCAAAAACCCAAAACAAAAGAGAGCATCTGAAAGGCAACAGTCAGCTCATCCCTGCCAGAGGGAACCCAGACGACAGAGAAACTCCATATCGTGACCATCCTCAGCTAAACACAACTAGTCAGCTCAGCTCTGTTGTATGACCATAGATACACCTTGAGCAATCCAGATATACTCAGCTCACGCAACAAGCCACCAGAGGTACCGACCTCATCACCAGCAACGGTTCAAAACCAGGAGAACATGATCCATGATCACTGTCATCCCAGATGACACGCGTCTGAGAGATACACTCCATCGGGTCCCAAGAAAACATCTTAGACGCTCACCCGAGATACCATGCTTGTTGGATACCGTCACTGAGGAAAACCCCGCTAAAACAACATAACCACCAAACACATCGGATAGGGGATTTCTCCTAGGGTCCGCTAGGGAATACCAGAACCCACTCTGGTATACGAAGCTCACAGATATGGGATCACTCCCAGGGTCCGCTGGGGGATACCACGACCCGATCTGGTGCTCGACAGAAACATGTCACTTAGATAGAGGATCGTAGCCCGTGTAAAGGTGGTCACGAAGATACTGAAACCCTATATGGTACATATCGAACTGTAGGGGATCGAACTGACAATGCCGCAACCCTAATAAAACCACGTGCTAAGTAGGGTATCATATAACCAACGATACCGCAACCCTACCAAAACCACGCGCTACGTATGGGATCGTATAACCAAAAATACCACAACCCTAATATACACTTCATGCTGAGTAGGGGATCATATAACCAACGATAACACAACCCTGCTGAGTATGACCCACCACATAGGGGATCATAATCCCGATGATGCCACAACCCTACGGGGTTAACCAGCTAGATAGGGGATCACCGCCCATGGATAAGTGGCCACAGCGATACCAAGAACCCGATATAGGGAAAAGATGCTAGAGGATCTCACTCCAGGCCCACTGGAGGGATGCCTCAACTCTAACAAATTAAACATCCCATCAAGAGGATCACAAACCTATACGAAGGTTGGTATGTCGCGCGAACCCTCGTAGGAACGAACCAAGGGAGTACCCTCAACCACTGCTGGTCCAAACGTCGCTAACCCAAGTGACCCACCAAAACGCCACACTACGCACCTTTTAGGCCGATACCGAGGACACCACGCGATCCACGTGAAAAAACACACAGGATATGCTATTTACTCTCACAAAACAGACAACTGGTGAAAAAGGCACTAGTCACCATAGCTAGCTTGTCCGGGGCCCACACAACGATCCCGAAACTTCTCAAGCGAATCATACCATGACGATCCCCTCAGAAAAACACACAGAATTGACTACTCGTTCGTCCGAAACGGACACCAAGTGAAAAAGGTACTATTCACCAAATCCAACTCGGGTGGGGCCCACACCTTGATCCTGAAACTCATCGAACGGATCACACCATTACGATTCTCTCAAAAAAACACACAGGATCGACTATTCATCCGCCAAAATCGGACTCCTGGTGCAAAAGCTGCGTTTCTCACCAAACGCCAAAACCCAGCCTCATGGGGCCCGCACCCCGTTCTCAGTCCCAACACCCAGAAATCATCTCAGAAAGTCCTCCATACCATCAGGGTCTCAACGCCATTGATGACACATTATTCGGACGCTCCGAGTAGAAGTTACAACGACCCGAAGTCGTAAAATAATAGAATATTATTATTTTACACGACGTTTAAAACTCCCTGGCCACGATCCCAATCGTTTAAACCCCTGAACCCACATTGGAGGGTTCAGCTCGTCGCCAGGGTCATGTCGTTGCAGACGACATGAGAATCCGACTCCCGGATTGCATGAAATGGGGGTTTAAAACCCCCCATGTAACTCAAAAGGTCTGGACCGGCCTGGGCCGTCCCGGCCGCCGCCGCCGCGCTGCGTCCCACACCACTGTGGACCATTGGAAAATCCGGCGCGCCACCGCTCCAGTCGGCTGGCCTTTGCGCTCCGTGGCGGGCCACCGCGGGTCCGCTGGCACCGGCAGACCTTTCGCGGAACGTCGGGGGCACCCCAACGGTCCGTTTTGCGATCTGAAAGTACCAACGTGTCTCTCAGGACGCGATCTTCACTGCTATGAAATCAAAACGAACCAATTCGCAGCAAAAATGGGATCAGGGAATTAAAACTCAAACTGACTACCTCGCGGGCGAAACGCCGAAGCTTTGGGTTCAGATCGACGCCGACGACGCCCTAAAGCTCGATCTGTTAACGATCGGTGCAGAAAACGGACAATTTTGGATCGAATCAATGAAGAAAGGAGGAGGGGGGGGGGGGGGGGGTCCCATTTGCTTTGTATTGGAGGTGAGGGAGGGGAGAAGAAATGATTTTCTTTTTTTATTTAAAAACCTCCAGTTAAAGCAACGCCCCCGACTCCGCGCCCGACACAGACAAAGTTAAGGCCACCCTTAGGGTAAAAACAACATTTGGAACGCAACGGCGGGCTCGGATTTTTGATCCGAGACTCCGTTTAGAAGTTATTCAAGCCGATGCTCACAATTAAACTTTCCACGTAATTACGAAAATGCCCATGGTGGCGTTTTCCATAGCAGGCCCGCGCCCGCAAAGTTTACACCTCGCCTAGGGTAAACGACACGTTCTGGACGCAACCGTGCCCTCAGATTCCGTTTCTAAGCTACCGTTTAGGAGATATCACACCCCGCCACGTGCATAGTATAAAAAAACTTAACATTTTTATAAAATTTATTTTGTGCACATCGGGCCTCAGAATCGCACACCGGCTTCGCGCCTAGCTCTGGAATTATTTTCAGAAATATTCCAAAGTCTGAAGGGGCCAAAAACCCGAGTCTCTACATCCTTCCCCCTTAGAACTTTTCATCCCCGAAAAGCCATAAGCACAATGTAAGAAACTGGACTCTCAACCGGGTCTTCCATGCCAGTAAGTTCGCCAACAAACACCCATACTCGAACACATAACTCAGAGGGAATTATCCACCACACCTCAACACTATCCGCTTTGGGCGGCACTGACTCGCCCACATGTTTTAAATCGCTTCACAAAAACGCGTCTCAGTGGGGGAAGGATCCCTCTTCCTTACGCATTCAAAGCACGCCAAACAACACCCACCTATGGTCTTACCAATGCCCTGCACAAAACTCGAGCAAGCAACAGAAAGGAAGGGTACCGCTAAACAGTGTCTATCAAACTACTGCAGAAAGTAGAAAGGACACAAGGCGTACCTCTATCCATCCTCAGAGCCTCTGGTTGAACAGCCTCCAGGGCATGCAACTGTCCTCTCCCTCAGCCACTAGCTCCCTGAGCTTGGCGTGGACCACCTGGGGGTGGGGGTGGTGGGAAATGATACCGACTACCACCTCCTTCTGCTGTACCAGCTCCATTTCCACGTCTGCTGCCCTGCGGATCTCCTTGATCGAGATGATGCCTCTGCCAAGGAGGTCTGTCGACCGACTCCCTCTCAGTAGCACGAAAGGTCAGAAAATCTCTAGAAAGATGTCCCCGACCATCACATGTGTAACACCACCTCTCCTACGGCTGACCAAAACTAGCCTGTGACCCCTGTGAGCCCTGAGCCTCAGATCCTCCATCCTAGGGTCGCCTCCTGAAACGTTGTCCACGTCCAGACCCCTGATTCTATCGTTGGATACCAGATGCCAATCCGACTGACGAAGTCTCAAATCTTGCGTGCCCAGGACTAACAGGGGGGATCTGCTCAGCCAGAAAGCTCTCCACCACCAACGCTCGTTCCAGCACCCCAGTATAGGTGGGTAGACACAAGGAAACTACACCTGCTCGGATGTCCCTGCGTAATCCCTGCTCAAAGGTCCGAGCACTAAAAAACGGGTCTCAAACCATATCGCGGGAGTAGCACAACTGGTCCATAAACCTCTCTGAGTACTCCGACACAGTCAGGCCCTCCTGCCGAAGCTGCAGAATCTCATGAATCCGCACTAACCTCAGCTTCCCCGGATAGAACTCTTCCCTAAAGAGATGCTCAAACTCTGCCCACGTGAGCATCTCCTCATCATGGGACTGCATCACTAGGCTCCACCATCGCCTATCCGAACTATGCAGAAGGCTCGCCGCTAGGACCACCATCTGATCTGGAGGTGTCCTCACTAGGCGGAAAACACAAGTGATTGCTTCGAGCCAGTCATCAGCTGCTTGGGGGTCTAGAGCACCCCGAAACTTCAAAGGTCGCTGCCTCTGGAACTCGTGTAGCAGACTCAGCCTGCGCGCAACCTCATCCTGCATTTCCGACACAACCAGCTGCTCGATAGGTGGTGGCTCAACTGGTGGACCACATGGAGGTCCAGCCTCAGAACCTGCGCCCTGGTCCATAACCTCTAGATGGGGAGGATCATCACCACAATCCCACCACAGAACCCTCGCTGGCTGTCATAGTGGAGGCATCCTGAAATACAATCAAGACGCTCCACAGTGAAAGAGTATATCTGGTGAGCTGACTCAAGAAGAACAAGGAAAACCCAAAACCCAGTCCTATATGATGCATGTACTGATTTTCCCCTGCGACCAGTGTACGAATGTCCCGAGTTGAAATGCAGTTTATCAAAGTCCTGGTGTATGGATACGTCAGCCACCAAACCAACACTAGAGTATCTGGCCTAAAATCAGAGCTCGAAACACCCTAACACTGCCACTATGCAACCCAAATGAAAATCAGAGCTAGACCAGCTACTCTCTGAGATCCCAAAGGTGGAACCTCCTTTGATACCACTCTGTCACGACCCGACCCAACGGGGCTCGAGCCGTGACACCCCAAGCCCACCTCCAATAGGCCAGGGGCTGGCATCCATCGCCGAGTAGGCTATCACACACACATGGGGGGGCATTAGCCTAAGGTACCTGTACACAAACAACCACATACAATTCCATGCAACAGTGAAGAGATATATAAAACTGAAAAGTAAATGCATGCATACAACTATCCCACAACCAGAGTACAACAGAAGTACAAAAGGGAAAAACAGGACCCACCAAAATAAAACTACAAAATCACATCCAACCTACTCTGAATAAGGGGACCACTACCATAAACACCCGTTGGAAGCCCCCTCGACACTGCATCCGTAAACACCCCAGTCAGCCTCACTCACTCAGCTCCGCCTGCTCCGGGTCTTCTTGGGACTCCGTCGAAAGGCCTGTGGTCTGCACAAGACACAAACATGTGCGGGCAAAGCCCGTTCAGGGGTGAGTATAAACATACTCAGTAGGAACCCCAAAAACCCAAAACAAAAGAGAGCAATTGAAAGGAAAAAATCCACTCATCCCAGCCAGAGGGAACCCAGATAAGAGATAAACTCCATCTCATGACCATTCTCGGCTAAACACAACTAGTCAGCTCAGCTCAGGTGTATGCCCATACATACACCTTGAGCAATCCAGATATACTCAGCTCACGCAACAAGGTACCTGAGGTACCGACCTCATCACCAGCAATGGTTCAAAACCAGGAGAACACGCCCCATGATCATTGTCATCCTAGATGACACGCTTCCGACAGATACACTCCATCGGGTCCCAAGCAAACATCTCAGATGCTCACCTAAGAGACCATGCTCATCGGATACTATCACTGAGGAAAACCCCACTAAAACAACATAACCACCAAACTCCTCAGATAGGGGATCTCTCCTAGGGTCCTCTAGGGGATACTAGAACCCACTCCGGTATACGAAGCTCAAAGATAAGGGATCACTCCTAGGGTTCACTGGGGGATACCACGACCGGATCCGGTGCTCGAAAGAAACACGTCACTCAGATAGAGGATCGTCGCCCGTGTAAATGTGGTCACGACGATACCGAAAACCTATTTGGTACATCTCGCACTATAGGGGATCAAAATGATGATCCCGTAACCCTACCGAAACCACGCGCTAAGTAGGGGATCGTATAACCATCGATGCCACAACCCTACTGAGTACGGCCCACCGCGCAGGGGATCATAATCCCGATGATGCCACAACCCTACGGGGTTAACCAGCTAGATAGGAGATCGCCTCCCATGGATAAGCGGTCACAGTGATACCAAGAACCTGATCTAGGGAAAAGATGCTAGAGGATCCCGCTCCGGGCCCACCGGAGGGATGCCACAACTCTAAAAAATTAAAAATCCCATCGAGAGGATCACAAACCTATACGAAGGTTGTGATGCCGCAAAAAACCTCATAGGAATGAACCAAGGGAGTACTCTCAATCACTGCTGGTCCAAATGTTGTTATCCCAAGTGACCCACCACAATGCCACACTGCGCACCTCCTAGGCTGATACCGAGGCCAACATCGCGATCCACGTAGAAAAACACGCAAGATAGGCTGTTTACTCTCCCAAAATGGACAACTGGTGAAAAAGGCACTATTCACCATAGCTAGCCCATGAAGGGCTCACACAATGATCCCAAAACTCCTCAATCGGATCATACCACAACGATCCCCTCAGAAAAAACACGGAATCGACTACTCGTTTGTCCGAAATGGACACCCGATGAAAAAGGTACTATTCACTGAAGCCAGCTTAGGCGGGGCTCACACCTCGATCCCAAAACTCATCAAACGGATCAGACCATTATGATCCTCTCGGAAAAACACACATGATTGTCTATTCATCCGCCAAAATCGAACTCCTGGTGCAAAAGCTAAGTTTCTTCACAAACGCCAAAACCCAGCCTCGTAGGGCCCGCACCCCGTTCTCAGTCCCAACACCCGAAAATCATCTAAAAAAGTCCTTCATACCATCAGGGTATCAATGACACTGACGACACGTTATTCGAACGCTCCGGGTAGAAGTTACAATGGCCCGAAGTCGTAAAATAATAAAATATTATTATTTTATACGACATTTATAACTCTCAGGCCACGATACTGAACCTTTAAACCCTCAAACCCACACCAGAGGGTTTGCCTCGTCGTCAGGGTCGTGTCACCGTAGATGACACACGAATCCCACTCCCGGATTGCATGAAATGAGGGTTTAAAAACCCCCGTGTAACTCAAAAGGACCGGACCGACCTGAACCGGCCGGTCCGGCCGGCCTAGGCCGGCCGCCGCCGCCGCCGGCCTGCCATGGCTGGTGGCCCTCCGCCACACTGTGGACTGCACCGCCGCAGGCCACTGGCAAAGCCGGCACGCTGCCGATCCGTGCGGCCGGCCGCCACGCTCCGCCCCGGGTCCCCCGGTGGCGGCACCGCCACGCCGGAACCGCGGACCTTCCGCGGACCGTCGGGGGCACCCCGGCGGTCCGTTTTGCAATCCAAAAGTATCGGTGCGTCTCTCGGGATGCGATATTCCCTCCTACGACATCAAAACGAATCCATTTGCAGAAAAAATGAGATCGGGGGATTAAAACTCAAACCGCCTACCTCGCGGGTGAAACGCCGATGCTTCGGGTGCAGATCGACGCCGGCAACGCCCTGAAGCTCGATCCATTGACGATCGCCGCAGAAAATGGATGATTTTGGCTCGAATCAACGAAGAAAAGAGGAGGGGTGGGGTTCTTTCCACTGCGCGTAGGAGGTGAGGGAGGGGAGAGGAAATAATTTTCTTTTTTTTTTATTTAAAAACCTCCAGTTAAATCAACACCCCCGACTCCGCACCCAACACGGACAAAGTTAAGGCCGCCCTTAGGGTAAACACGACGTTCTGAACACAACGGTGGGCTCAAATTTTCGATTCGTTACTCCGTTCAGAAGTTATTCGAGCCGACGCTCGCAATTAAAATTTCCACGTAATTACGAAAATGCCCCTTGTGGCGTTTTCCACAGCAGACCCACGCCCACAAAGTTTACACCTCACATAGGGTAAACAACACGTTCCAGACGCAACCGTGCCCTCAGATTCACGTTCTGAGCTACCGTTTAGGAGGTATCACACCCCCGCCGCATGCACAATATAAAAAAACGTAATATTTTTATAAAATTTATTCCGGCCACACCGGGCCTCAAAATCACAGGTCGTCTTCGCGCCTAGCTCTGGAATTATTTTAGAAATATTCCAAAGTCTGACAGGGCCAAAAACCTGAGTCTCTACATTTCCATTATTCGCCACTTATTTATTACATGTGGTGTATTTTGTACTTACATTTGATATATATTATCATGATTCTTTTTATATTTATGGTATTCAATGATTCATTTAGTTTTTATTAACTTTTGGTCATACTACTCAATTTATTACAACGTGGTAAGGGGTTTCTTATCTCACTTTTAATTCATTGAGATTCCATTATTCACCAATTATTTATTGCATGTGGTGTTTTGTGTACTACCATTTGATATATATATATATATATTATCATAATTATCTTTATATTAACGATATTATATGATTCATTTGGTGGTTATTAACTTTTGGTCATACTACTCGATTGATTACAACGTGGTAAGGGGTTTTTATCTCACTTTTTATTCCCGTGAGATTCATGCTATATTTGCAACTACTTCTTTTTTTTTTGTGGTGTATGTACTGCCCATTATTGTATTATTAGTGTAATATAATTTAATTTATGGGTTTTTACATCTTCATTTCATGATCCTTATTTCATGGGGTGTATGTTTCGTAAGTTACCAAATTGGTAGGGGAACCTTTCACTGTCATCTTTTTAAAAGACTTCTTTTTGTTATGTCTTTTAATTTTCATCTTCTTATGTTGGGATATGTTCTTTTATATCTTTATTGCTATAAA
Organism: Viscum album; assembly: GCA_963277665.1. NCBI lineage: Eukaryota > Viridiplantae > Streptophyta > Magnoliopsida > Santalales > Viscaceae > Viscum > Viscum album. The sequence continues at coordinate 1,749,864,515 of OY728165.1, read as the reverse complement.
TTTTATATCCAAGTGATGAGATACCCTTTTCTCTCTCATCAACTCATTTTTTGAATTATAAAGTGATGTCGTTAGGCTGTCGAATTTCTGTAAGGGGACTTCTTAACCCAATTTCAATTCTTTGGGTTAAACATCTACTTGTTGATTATGTCATTATATGAATATGTGTGAATGAACTCTGATTGTTTTACACTGAATATCCAATCATATTGAGTATATTTATATTTTTCACACATAATTATATAATTTATTTATCCTTAATCTTAGAACACCATCTTTTTAAGGGATTTCGTCTCAATTTACATTCCATTGAAACTTATTTATTGTTATACACCAATTCACTTTTATATGGTGTATATACTACCCTTTGAAATATTATATCATGAATATCCATATTCTCATGATATTATATGTTTTATTCTATTTTATTCTTTAATTATGTTTATTCAAGTGTTTCTCAAGTGTTACGAGACTCTTTAACTAAAACATCGTTTCAAAAGATTTAAAGATTTATTCTTCAAAATATTTCAGATTAATGTCCATGTTTTTAAAATATTTTAAAGTATTTATTTATATGGAAATTAATGTTTTAAAAATTTGACTTCTTTAAAAGATTAAAATTTTTACGTGACACTTTGATTAAAAAATCTCTTTATTAAATGTTTTAAATGGTTTTGAAAATGGTTTGATAAAACACTGATTATGTCTATATCTTGAAATTATATATTGTGATTACAATGTGGAAATGTTATCTTTCCTTTATGCTTGTTTTATGTGTTATGATTACGTTATGGTTCTTGGGAATTGTTTACATTTATGGGTGGTTCCATGATAAACCTAGGGTGGGTGAGCCTGAGATATCTCTCCAATATATTGGGTAACATGATAGAGGTAAATGTTAATGGTTCTCCTAATATATTTAGGGAATATACTGCGATGGTTATTCCAACATAACTCCATATGTAGCTGTGATAGGTACAATGTAAGTATGTTAAGGATTCCACAAGTTACATTTATGATTTATGATTTCTATGTGTTATTCATAAATCTTATGATTTCAGGAGGTATGTTAAAAGGCTTATATTTTGATGGGATAATATTTTCTTTCCATATTTTATAACCCTTATTGATCTTTTTATGCTCATCCCATGTTTTGAATTTTTTTCATAGAACTTTAAGATAAATAGGGTCAAGGATGGGATCAAGGAAATGTCATGCTGCCTAAAACATAGAACTAGACAAGTTTTTTAAGAGTTTTTATTTTATGAAAAAATGGGAACTGGGTATAAGTGTCTACTTTTTAATTCTTGAGATGTAATAGTTATAGACTAATTCTCTAAAGCTCTAAACCTGAAAAGATACTCAATGTGAATTATTCATTTAATTCAATATTATGTAATGTTTTAAGGCTAGGTCCTTATATAATTTAACTATTTTAAATCAAATTGACTAAAATAAATAATGTTAAATAATATATTATCAACTACAATGCACTTGAAATGATTTCTAATCATAAAAACTAATGAAATAACTCCATTTTTCCAATTTTATAATGTGTACTTAAGTAATTATATGGCGGGAATATACTTTCCCCTCAATATCCCTTAGAGGAAATTTGGTAAGAATATTATAGAATCCTTTATATTATTTTAAAGTGTCCAATTAGGCATATTTATTATGAAAATAATCTAAAATAAATGAACTCTATAAGGAAGAATAAAAATTAAATCAATGTTTCATTATATATATTTTTTGTAAAATAATGAAATGTTATCATAAAATCACCTTTATACATTCCAAAAGGGTTTCCTTTATTATAAGCTTGACATTGTTCCATGAATCTATATCAATTGACACATTCATACTCATTATGACCCCAATAGAAATAATGAACATTGACTTGTTGGGGTCAATAGGTTGGCCACATTGATTCCAACCAACTTAAAATTTTATAACCTTAATTTCCATGACAATTTTAGTCAACATTGTTGATAATGTTGTCGAGAATGTCAAATTAGATGTTTATTTTCAACTATAATTTCTACTGTATAACAGAAACCCTAGGTTGTCTCTCGACGGAGCCTTAGATCATCAAATTTTAAAAAAAGGGTTTTGATTATGAAAATAAAATGGAATTGGAATTTATAAAACTTGTGGTTTTTTTATTTTAAAATAGAAATTAAAACTATATTACTTTGTGATATAAACAAGATATAGAAACCGTGATCAACCTGTGTAAGTGTCCTTTGATGCAAAATCCATCATATCTCTCAAGAGAATAGGAAGGATAATTGATTTATTTATTTTATACACAATGAAAATAGTGGGGTATGTTGTTTCTTACTAGTTTAACACCTAGTATTTGATCGACCAATGATATCAATTATCAGTAACCACTCAAAATCAACACTATTGAATCGATGTAAAAAATAAACTCAATCAAGGAATCACGTCAAAAATGTGATGAGATGACCAGATTTGTGTCAATGATAATATTTACACAAGACAAAAAATTTATATTCATGTGTTATAAATTCTATATTTAATTACTCTATGTGATCTATCCACATACCCATGAAAGGGAAGTGGTGAGAAAAGAGACGAACACACTCAAATAATCATAAGATTCAGGTTATGCATGAAAGTATAAGGATTATTGTTCCTTTGAGTTGTATTTGTTAATACTATAATAAACAAAAATTCAGAATGTATAAATGAATAATAATAGAAAAAAACCTATAAATTCAATTACCTTATGAAGATTACAAGCATGGATCTCGAGATTTTAACAAAGGAACCCCCCCCCCCAAAATTGATCACTAAGCGGCTTAAAAGTATATGAGGGAGAAGAGAACTAAAATGGGTGAAGAGAGATCTCAAGTTAGAATCACCCTTAACCCTGGTCGTGAAACATGAGAGAATTATGGTTATGGGTGATTTTATGGACAAATACATCACACTTTCCATTAAAGAAGTCAAGTGCCTAAGGGACCAGGAGACTATTCATGGAAAACTTATTTCTCATTATTTATCTAGATTTTTTACTGAACAAAATGAGTGAAAATGACTTAAAATTAGTAAGAGAGGTTATCCTTTGAGTTATCTAACCAATGGATGTAGAATCAGACCAATTGGAGTTCTGAGGCCTCAATTATGGCCCAAATACAGAAGGGTGGTCCAATTTGGCCTGCCCAGAATTTATGCACATTGTGGGCCTATTTTGGGCCTCCAAATGGAATAATTGGGCTCCATAGTCTTCTAGATAAATTTATCCCACATTCTTTTCATTCATAAACCCATTTTAGCCTAATTGGATACACGAATTATCCACAATACATATTTATGTTCACATGCATGCTTGGGATCTCATGCAATTTGGACTATTTTGTTTGAATTCCACCACGGGCTCTCCAAATCACATCCTCCTACAATGTAAATACAAAAACAAGTAAAATTACCCTATAAAAAAGTTATAAAAATTAATTCATTGAATAAAAAATGAAGTGAAATTTATTATTATATTTCAAATATTCATTACAAAACTAGTTTAAAATAGGGGTGTAATGGTGGAAATGAATAGTGAATCGCTATTCGATCACACCCCACACCTAAAAATTTTCACTTCTATGAAAAGTCACATATCCCAAAAAATGATTCTTATATATATTCCCAAATTCAGGAATATTTAACATTCAATGAAATTTTAATTCATTAAAGTAATGCGGTCAAAGAACAAACCACACCAAGAAGTTATTCCTAGTGAAAATAGAAAAGGATGTCTCATAAATTATATCACAATGAAATTAAAATAGATTCATGATACAAAATTGTGAAAGAAATTCAAAATTCAAATAATTCACTAACTCTCCATGTGTGTGTGAAAACCAATCCATGTTATTCCTTCTACTTTTTATCTTGTAAATATAGGTTATTTTAACATTTTTCAGCTTAAATAATTTTGTCCACCAAACCTACCCAATATCCTTTGCAATCATATTTCAAGACCCACTCACTTACGAATTCCTGAAATTCAAACATTAAGCTCTCGACATATATATCCACATATGTTGCACATTTCATCAATCCCATTATTTATTTATTTTTCAAAAGCTTCATTTGGAACAATTATCACACTCATCTCTCAACACTTGTTTGATCTCATCATGAGAATAATTATTATAATTATAACGAGATAAAATATTGAGGTGGAGTGGTTTTTGACCTTCTCAAGACAAAACCCTTTTTTTTGTATTTTTTTGAAGGCGTACAACAGTTGGATATCAATTACACACACTAAGTCAATCCGGTACAATAATAAAATAGATCGGATAAGGAACAAACATATGGGAAAATCAATTTAGAATTCTGATAAATATTAACCTAACTAATATTTACCTTCTATCAAGTAATAAATATTCATACTTTGTGGTTTGGTGCAAAAATGTGTGGAGATATTAGTGACATAGTTTTCCCAAAAACTACTCACGTAAGGGGTATAAATCACCTCAAAGGTTTCATAAAGATACAACCGTTTATATCATTGAAAAACAACCAATTTAATAAATATCATTCACTAATGTTAAAGTCATAAAAATATTCATTCCATAACAGAGACAAGTTTTTATCAAATGTTAAAACAACATGGGAAAAAAATTCAACATGTATTTTCAGTAAGTTCCATGTTTTGGTGACCATAAGAGGGGGGGGGGGAGTAAAAATACCATAAATAAGGTGAAAAAGATAATAAATAAGAAATATAATGAAAATCCTAATGAACTCAACAATACAGGAAAAAGTGAAAATAACATAAATAAAGAGAAAAAGAGAATAAATAAGAAAGATGATGAAAATCATAATGAACCCATGAATGTATCCACCCCCACACCTAGATTGTGTAGTGTCATCACTGTAATAAATGAGAATGTGAGAAGGAAGGATAAAACCTAGTGTGTTTCACTGGTATATTACTTCTTGAAGGTGGATATCATCTATCATATTCTTTGGAAAATCCTCATAGAAGTGTTTATGTTGTTTCCCATTGATGGTAATACTTTGTCCACTCTGCTCATGAAAAACCTATATTGCACCAAAAGGGTAAACATTAGTAATAATATAAGGACCGAGCCATCAAGAACGAAGCTTACCCGGGTGGAGCATTATCCTCGAATTGTACATGAGGAACTTATCACCAATATGGAACTTCCGATGATGAATCATGCTATCATGGATAACCATTGTAATCTCTTTATAGATTTTAGAGTTCTCATATATATCACATTGAATTTATTACAACTCTTGAATCTGTAGATTTATATGCTCACCTACATATGAAAGATTCAAATTACATTGTTTAACAACCCAATATGCACAGTGTTCTACCTCCACTAGGATGTGGCTAGCCTTTCCCAACACAATCATGTATGGTGACCTTCCAATTAGGGTTTTAAAAGTAGTAAGATATGCCCAAAGTGAATCATCCAAATGAAAACTCCAATCTTTCCTGTTGGTTTGTACCATTTTTTCCAAGATTCTCTTAATTTATTGATTTGATATTTCTACTTGTCTATTAGTTTGGGGGTGACATGCAATGGATACTTTATGAGCAACCCCATACTTATGAAGAATTATTTTCCATTTTATGATTGCAAAAATGTGAACCCTGATCACTAATGATGAATCTCAGCAAACCAAACCTACTAAAAATATGGGACCTCAAAAAATAAACAAAAACTCAAGAGTCATTAGTCATAGTAGCCTTTTCTTCCACCCATTTAGACACGTAGTCAACAACTAACAAGATGTACATGAAGCCAAATGAATTTGGAAAAGGCCCCATGAATTCAATGCCCCATGCATCAAATATTTCACATAATAACATGGGATATAGGTACATTTCATTCCTCTTGGATATATTCCCTATGAATTGATAATGACTACATGAATTGAGAAATCGATGGACATACCCATATAATGTTGTCCAATAAAGTCCTGAGACAAGGACCTTTCGAGCCGTACATTGAGAGCGAAACTATCCCCCACAAACCAAAATGTGGAAAAAGGTCAAAACAAAGGTAAACTCAAGGTCAGGGACACATCGAAGAACCACTTTTTCCCTAAAAATTCTCCAAGAAAACCGGTCATCCCAAATGTACCAACAAGAATCATGCTTAAGTATCTAGGATTGTGAAGTGCTGAAATCAGTGGGGACCCTTAATGTTGCTAGAAAATTCACAATGTCCACATATCAGGGGGTAAGGTCCACAACAACACAAAGATTATCATGAGGTAATAATTGTCTAATGGGGAGGGATGAGTCAACATAGTGGTATAATGGTGCAGAAATCCTACTAATGTGGTCAGCTACAACATTTTTTACTCCCCTATTATCTCAAATTTCAAGGTAAAACTCCTAGAGGAGGAGCATCCACCGAATGAGTTAGGTCTTAGATTTATGTTTCTTTAAGAGAAATCAAAGGGAAGTATGGATAGAAAAAACAATGACTTTTGACATAATAAGATATGAAAATAATTTTTCTAAGGAAAAAACAATAGAAAGGATGTCTTTTTAGTGGTTGTGTAGTTTACTTGGACATGGTCAAGGGTATGCGAGGCATACACAATGACATGAGGAGCCTTCTCAACCGTTTGTGATAAAACTTCTCCAACTACAAAGTTAGATGCATCATACATAAGTTTGAAGGGGAGATCCCACCATGGTAGTTGGATGATGGGAGGTTATGTGAGACTCCTTTTTAGTTAATTGAATGCATCCTCAAAATTTTAATCAAACAAAAATTTAGAATGGTTTTGTTACAACGGTTATAATGAAAGCACACTCATACTAAATCCTTTAATGAATCGATGATAAAAACCAGCATGACCCAAGAAAGATCATACTTCACGAACACATTTTGTATATGTAAGGGTTGTAATTAATTCAATTTTTGATTTATCCTCTTGAATTCCCTTATTTGAAATAATAGCCCAACAACTATCCCCCACTCAACCATGAAATGAAAATTCTCATAATTTAATACAAGGTCTTTTTCAATGTAGCAGCGGAGGATAGAACCTAGGTGTTCCAAAAAGTTATGAAAATAAGATCCATATACTATGAAATCATCCATAAATACTTCTATAAAATTCTTAAGGCACTCATAAAAAATACTCAACTTACATCGCTGAAAAGTACCAGGAGAATTACATAGACCAATATACATTATTCTCTATGAAAATTTAATGAATGGACAGATAAATGTGGTCTTTTCTTGATCCTCATGAGCTATATGAATTTGGAAATAACCTGAATATCCATCAAGGAAACAATAATGGGACTTTCCAGCCAATCGTTCTAAAATTTGGTCAATGAAAGGTAGAGGAAAGTGGACCTTTTATGTGGCTGGTTTTAATCAAGGGTAGTCAACACAAAATCACCAAATATTTTTCACATTTTTTGGGACCAATTCATCTAATTAATTTGATACAACTATTATTCTTGTTTTTTAGGAATAATTTGAACTAGGCTAACCCACTTACTATCTAATATAGGAAAAATGATCCTAGCAGCAAGTAATTTACTGACTTCCAATTTTACCACTTCAAGGAGAGTAGGATTCAACCAGCATTGATATTGTATTAAAGGCTTAACCTCATCATCTAAAAGTATTTGATGCATATAAATATATGGTATAATCATAGAAATATCATCCAATTTCCATCCTATCACCTTTTTACACTCTCTTAAAAGGTCGACCAATTTGGATTCCTTCTATGGAGAGAGTTTATTGGAAATAATGATTAGAAATTGATCAATACCCTCAAGATAGGAAGATTTTAAATTAGAAGGAAGTGTTTTAAGTTCCAAAACCATTGGTTTTTGGATTGATAGAGGGGGTTTAGGGGAAGTGAGGTCCATGAAACTATCTATCTGATCATTTTTATTCTCTAAGGATAATGAATCTATTGAAATGATATTTTCAGAATCATTTATGATCATGGGTACCTCAGAATGAACACATTCATTAATTAAATCACAAATTTTAATTTTTTCAGAACCCACAAAACACTCAAAACATAAATAAAAAATAAAATCAATCAAGGGCGAAGAAGAGGGAAATGAGTTATAGTATGGGTCAAGGAGATAATTTCATGTGTGAGTTTAATTAGAGAGAACTTATATTGAATATATAAGAAGATTTAAGTGCTCTTCAACAAGGTATTTCATTGCATTAGGGATGTTAAAACTTACCTTTTCTCCACTGAACTACATGGATAGTGTACCATTGTGAACATTGATGATCGTCTTTTCTATTTTAATGAATGGAATCCTTAGTATGAGAGGAGAATGTCCTTGGGTTTGGGTATCGTCCATATCAAGAATGTAGAAATTAGTGGGGAAAAAAGATTCTTCACTCTTACAACACTACTATAAATTCCTCCTATATCAACGAATCTATCTCAACAGTTTAGAAAAACCATTGGGATAGGATTACTATACCAATAGTTTGTTGAAAACCATTGGTATATGAATTTTTAGAGTGTATTTTCCCAACGATATTTCAAACCGTTGGGATAGGCCCCGGGTAGAGACATAGTTTTCCTAATGGTTCCTTCAAACCATTGGGATAGTGGAATGTGTACCCCTTATTCCAAAGGTTCATTGAAACTATTGGTATAGGTTTGATAATATTTCCAAATAGTTTTAAAACCCCATTATAATTAAATACCACAAACGAAGCTCCCAATCCCGATCCTGCTCCACCCACATTGTTCCCTAAATGACAACTCCCATTTTTCCAGCGTGCAAACCCTTCTTCCCAGCAACCAATTGTTTGTTCTTACACATCAAATCTATATTTTATAACTAAGTTTTAGGTTCTACCTCCATTTATTCAATTTTTTAATTCAAATTTCATTGAATATAATGTTGTTTTTTTTATTATCCCTAAATGACAGCTCCCCTACTCTTTGTGAACCCTTCTTCCCAACATATAATCCATCCTTGATTCAAGTAAGTGTTTGTTATTCCACCTCAAATAGATGATAACACGGTGTAGCATATTTCTCCTATCATAACACACGATTCCTCTAGTAGAATATCTATTCAAATGAAAACTCCTTCTGTTTAGAAATTTGTATCTATGGAATGTTATGCCCTTGTATAGAGTTCCTTTGAGCATCATTCCACTTCATAAAGTTCCTTTTAGGTGTTCTATTGAGACCCTTTTGATTAGAATCTTGGTTC